>JBBELK010000903.1:0-659518 GCA_037783545.1 Henricia sp. BOLD:AAB3569 | reverse complement strand
TATTGCGCACTTGTCCAAAAAAAATTGACAGACTTTCGCCGGGAAATGAGCAGAGGAAATTTAGAGTTTAGGAAAAAAGGGGTGGAGCTTCATGGATGCTCCCGCAACCTTGTGGCTGTTGTACACACCTCTTTGGGTTTTACTCATGACTCGTGCGCGATGCTCAGTACTTTCGGACTGTCGTTGACACGGCCCAGTTTGGGACGGGATTTTGGTCAAAGTTTGGGTCAAAACGTCGCAAATTTGGAGAGTCGACAAATGTTACGACGAACTTCAAATTTGCATGCTCCAAGCACCTTTATATTGCGCATTGTCCTAAAAATTGACAGACTTTCGCCGGGAAATGCCAGAGAAATTTCAGAGTTTAGGAAAAAAGGGGTTAGGAGTTCCTGGATGCTCCCGCCACCTGTGGCTGTCTGTACACCTTTTGGTGTACTCCTGACTTTGCGCAATAGCTCAGTACTACGGACTGTCGCTTTGACACGGCCCAGTTGGGACGGGGATTTTGGTCAAGTGTGGTCCCAAACGTAGGCAAATTTGGAGGTTTCGAAAAATGTTCCGACGAACTTCAAATTTGGCATGTCCAGCACTCTATATTGCGCACTTGTCCTAAAAAAATTGACAGACTTTCGCCGGGAAATGGCAGAGAAATTTCAGAGTTTAGGAAAAAAGGTGGGTTGGAGCTTCCTGGATGCTCCCGCAACCTGTGGCTGTCTGTACACCACCTCTTTGGTGTACTCCTGACTCGTGCGCATGCTCAGTACTTCGGACTGTCGTTGACACGGCCCAGTTTGGGACGGGATTTTAGTCCAAAGTGTGGTTCCAACGTCGGCAAATTTGAGGGTAGAAAAATGTTCCGACGAACTTCAAATTTTGCATGCTCCAAGCACTCCTATATTGCGGCACTTGTCCTAAAAAATGACAGACTTTCGCCGGGAAATGCAGAGAAATTTCAGAGTTTAGGAAAAAAGGGGTTGGAGCTTCCTGGATGCCTCCCAGCAACCTTGTGGGCTGTCTGTACACACCTCCTTTGGTTGTACTCCTGACTCGTGCGCATGCTCAGGAACTTCGAGCTGTCGTTGACAACGGCCCAGTTTGACGGGATTTTGGGTCAAAGTGTGGTCCAAACGTCGTGCAAATTTGGAGGTCGAAAAATGTTCCGACGAACTTCAAATTTGCATGCTCCAAGCACTCTATAGTAGCGCACTTGTCCTAAAAAATTGACAGACTTTCGCCGGGAAAATGGCAGAGAAATTTCAGGAGTTTAGGAAAAAAGGGGTTGGAGCTTCCTGGGGTTGCTCCCGCAACCTGTGGGCTGTGCTGTACACACCTCTTTGTGTACCCCTGACTCGTGCGCATGCTCCAGTACTTCGGACTGTCGTTGACACGGCCCATTTGGGACGGGCATTTTGGTCAAAGTGTGGTTCCAAACGTCGGGGGCCCAAAAAAATTTTGGGAGTCGAAAAATGTTCCGACGAACTTCAAATTCATGCCCAACACTCTTTGCCACTTCCTATCCAAGCACTCTATATTGGCGCACTTGTCCTAAAAAATTGACAGACTTTCGCCGGGAAATGGCAGAGAAATTTCAGAGTTTAGGAAAAAAGGGTTGTGAGCTTCCTGGATTGCTCCCCGCAACCTGTGGCTGTCTGTACACACCTCTTTGGTGTACTCCTGACTCGTGCGCATGCTCAGTACTTCGGACTGTCGTTTGACACGCCCAGTCTGGGGACGGGATTTGGTTCAAAGTGTGGTTCCAACGTCGGCAAATTTGGAGGTCGAAAAATGTTCCGACGAACTTCAATTTTTGCTATGCTCCAAGCACTTTATATTGCGCACTTTGTCCTAAAAAATTGACAGACTTTCGCCGGGAAATGCAGAGAAATTTCAGAGTTTAGGAAAAAAGGGGTTGGAGCTTCCTGGATGCTCCCGCAACCTGTGGCTGTCTGTACACACCTCCTTTGGTGTACTCCTGACTCGTGCGCAATGCTCAGTACTCGGACTGTCGTTGACCACGGCCCAGTTTGGGACGGGATTTTGGTCAAAGTGTGGTCCAAACGTCGGCAAATTTGGAGGTACGAAAAATGTTCCGACGAACCTTCAAATTTTGCATGCTCCAAGCACTCATATTGCGCACTTGTCCTAAAAAATTGACAGACTTTCGCCGGGAAATGAGAGAGAAATTTCAGAGTTAGGAAAAAAAAGGGGTTGGAGCTTCCTGGATGCTCCCGCAACCTGTGGCTGTCTGTACACACCTCTTTGGTGTACTCCTGACTCGTGCGCATGCTCAGTACTTCGGGACTGTCGTTGACACGGCCAAGTTTGGAACGGGATTTTGGTCAAAGTGTGGTCCAAACGTCGGCAAATTTGGAGGTCGAAAAATGTTCCGACGAACTTCAAATTTTGCATGCTCCAAGCACTCTATATTGCGCACTTGTCCTAAAAATTTTGACAGACTTTCGCCGGGAAATGGCAGAGAAATTTCAGAGTTTAGGAAAAAAGGGGTTGGAGCTTCCTGGATGCTCCCGCAACCTGTGGCTGTCTGTACACACCTCTTGGTGGTACTCCTGACTCGTGCGCATGCTCAGTACTTCGGACTGTCGTTGACACGGCCCAGTTTGGGACGGGATTTTGTCAAAGTGTGCCAAACGTCGGGCAAATTTGGAGGTCGAAAAATGTTCCGACGAACTTCAAATTTTGCATGCTCCCAAGCACTCTATATTGCGCACTTGTCCTAAAAAATTGACAGACCTTTCGCCGGGAAATGGCAGAGAAATTTCAGAGTTTAGGAAAAAAGGGGTTGAGCTTCCTGGATGCTCCCGCAACCTGTGGCTGTCTGTACACACCTCTTTGGTGTACTCCTGACTCGTGCGCATGCTCAGTACTTCGGACTGTCGTTGACACGGCCATTTGGACGGGATTCTTGCGTTTTCAAAGTGTGGTCCAAACGTCGGCAAATTTGGAGGTCGAAAAATGTTCCGACGAACTTCAAATTTTGGCATGCTCCAAGCACTCTATATTGCGCACTTGTCCTAAAAAATTGACAGACTTTCGCCGGGAAATGGCAGAGAAATTTCAGAGTTTAGGAAAAAAGGGGTTGGAGCTTCCTGGATGCTCCCGCAACCTGTGGCTGTCTGTACACACCTCTTTGGTGTACTCCTGACTCGTGCGCATGCTCAGTACTTCGGACTGTCGTTGACACGGCCCAGTTTGGGACGGGATTTTGGTCAAAGTGTGGTCCAAACGTCGGCAAATTTGGAGGTCGAAAAATGTTCCGACGAACTTCAAATTTTGCATGCTCCAAGCACTCTATATTGCGCACTTGTCCTAAAAAATTGACAGACTTTCGCCGGGAAATGGCAGAGAAATTTCAGAGTTTAGGAAAAAAGGGGTTGGAGCTTCCTGGATGCTCCCGCAACCTGTGGCTGTCTGTACACACCTCTTTGGTGTACTCCTGACTCGTGCGCATGCTCAGTACTTCGGACTGTCGTTGACACGGCCCAGTTTGGGACGGGATTTTGGTCAAAGTGTGGTCCAAACGTCGGCAAATTTGGAGGTCGAAAAATGTTCCGACGAACTTCAAATTTTGCATGCTCCAAGCACTCTATATTGCGCACTTGTCCTAAAAAATTGACAGACTTTCGCCGGGAAATGGCAGAGAAATTTCAGAGTTTAGGAAAAAAGGGGTTGGAGCTTCCTGGATGCTCCCGCAACCTGTGGCTGTCTGTACACACCTCTTTGGTGTACTCCTGACTCGTGCGCATGCTCAGTACTTCGGACTGTCGTTGACACGGCCCAGTTTGGGACGGGATTTTGGTCAAAGTGTGGTCCAAACGTCGGCAAATTTGGAGGTCGAAAAATGTTCCGACGAACTTCAAATTTTGCATGCTCCAAGCACTCTATATTGCGCACTTGTCCTAAAAAATTGACAGACTTTCGCCGGGAAATGGCAGAGAAATTTCAGAGTTTAGGAAAAAAGGGGTTGGAGCTTCCTGGATGCTCCCGCAACCTGTGGCTGTCTGTACACACCTCTTTGGTGTACTCCTGACTCGTGCGCATGCTCAGTACTTCGGACTGTCGTTGACACGGCCCAGTTTGGGACGGGATTTTGGTCAAAGTGTGGTCCAAACGTCGGCAAATTTGGAGGTCGAAAAATGTTCCGACGAACTTCAAATTTTGCATGCTCCAAGCACTCTATATTGCGCACTTGTCCTAAAAAATTGACAGACTTTCGCCGGGAAATGGCAGAGAAATTTCAGAGTTTAGGAAAAAAGGGGTTGGAGCTTCCTGGATGCTCCCGCAACCTGTGGCTGTCTGTACACACCTCTTTGGTGTACTCCTGACTCGTGCGCATGCTCAGTACTTCGGACTGTCGTTGACACGGCCCAGTTTGGGACGGGATTTTGGTCAAAGTGTGGTCCAAACGTCGGCAAATTTGGAGGTCGAAAAATGTTCCGACGAACTTCAAATTTTGCATGCTCCAAGCACTCTATATTGCGCACTTGTCCTAAAAAATTGACAGACTTTCGCCGGGAAATGGCAGAGAAATTTCAGAGTTTAGGAAAAAAGGGGTTGGAGCTTCCTGGATGCTCCCGCAACCTGTGGCTGTCTGTACACACCTCTTTGGTGTACTCCTGACTCGTGCGCATGCTCAGTACTTCGGACTGTCGTTGACACGGCCCAGTTTGGGACGGGATTTTGGTCAAAGTGTGGTCCAAACGTCGGCAAATTTGGAGGTCGAAAAATGTTCCGACGAACTTCAAATTTTGCATGCTCCAAGCACTCTATATTGCGCACTTGTCCTAAAAAATTGACAGACTTTCGCCGGGAAATGGCAGAGAAATTTCAGAGTTTAGGAAAAAAGGGGTTGGAGCTTCCTGGATGCTCCCGCAACCTGTGGCTGTCTGTACACACCTCTTTGGTGTACTCCTGACTCGTGCGCATGCTCAGTACTTCGGACTGTCGTTGACACGGCCCAGTTTGGGACGGGATTTTGGTCAAAGTGTGGTCCAAACGTCGGCAAATTTGGAGGTCGAAAAATGTTCCGACGAACTTCAAATTTTGCATGCTCCAAGCACTCTATATTGCGCACTTGTCCTAAAAAATTGACAGACTTTCGCCGGGAAATGGCAGAGAAATTTCAGAGTTTAGGAAAAAAGGGGTTGGAGCTTCCTGGATGCTCCCGCAACCTGTGGCTGTCTGTACACACCTCTTTGGTGTACTCCTGACTCGTGCGCATGCTCAGTACTTCGGACTGTCGTTGACACGGCCCAGTTTGGGACGGGATTTTGGTCAAAGTGTGGTCCAAACGTCGGCAAATTTGGAGGTCGAAAAATGTTCCGACGAACTTCAAATTTTGCATGCTCCAAGCACTCTATATTGCGCACTTGTCCTAAAAAATTGACAGACTTTCGCCGGGAAATGGCAGAGAAATTTCAGAGTTTAGGAAAAAAGGGGTTGGAGCTTCCTGGATGCTCCCGCAACCTGTGGCTGTCTGTACACACCTCTTTGGTGTACTCCTGACTCGTGCGCATGCTCAGTACTTCGGACTGTCGTTGACACGGCCCAGTTTGGGACGGGATTTTGGTCAAAGTGTGGTCCAAACGTCGGCAAATTTGGAGGTCGAAAAATGTTCCGACGAACTTCAAATTTTGCATGCTCCAAGCACTCTATATTGCGCACTTGTCCTAAAAAATTGACAGACTTTCGCCGGGAAATGGCAGAGAAATTTCAGAGTTTAGGAAAAAAGGGGTTGGAGCTTCCTGGATGCTCCCGCAACCTGTGGCTGTCTGTACACACCTCTTTGGTGTACTCCTGACTCGTGCGCATGCTCAGTACTTCGGACTGTCGTTGACACGGCCCAGTTTGGGACGGGATTTTGGTCAAAGTGTGGTCCAAACGTCGGCAAATTTGGAGGTCGAAAAATGTTCCGACGAACTTCAAATTTTGCATGCTCCAAGCACTCTATATTGCGCACTTGTCCTAAAAAATTGACAGACTTTCGCCGGGAAATGGCAGAGAAATTTCAGAGTTTAGGAAAAAAGGGGTTGGAGCTTCCTGGATGCTCCCGCAACCTGTGGCTGTCTGTACACACCTCTTTGGTGTACTCCTGACTCGTGCGCATGCTCAGTACTTCGGACTGTCGTTGACACGGCCCAGTTTGGGACGGGATTTTGGTCAAAGTGTGGTCCAAACGTCGGCAAATTTGGAGGTCGAAAAATGTTCCGACGAACTTCAAATTTTGCATGCTCCAAGCACTCTATATTGCGCACTTGTCCTAAAAAATTGACAGACTTTCGCCGGGAAATGGCAGAGAAATTTCAGAGTTTAGGAAAAAAGGGGTTGGAGCTTCCTGGATGCTCCCGCAACCTGTGGCTGTCTGTACACACCTCTTTGGTGTACTCCTGACTCGTGCGCATGCTCAGTACTTCGGACTGTCGTTGACACGGCCCAGTTTGGGACGGGATTTTGGTCAAAGTGTGGTCCAAACGTCGGCAAATTTGGAGGTCGAAAAATGTTCCGACGAACTTCAAATTTTGCATGCTCCAAGCACTCTATATTGCGCACTTGTCCTAAAAAATTGACAGACTTTCGCCGGGAAATGGCAGAGAAATTTCAGAGTTTAGGAAAAAAGGGGTTGGAGCTTCCTGGATGCTCCCGCAACCTGTGGCTGTCTGTACACACCTCTTTGGTGTACTCCTGACTCGTGCGCATGCTCAGTACTTCGGACTGTCGTTGACACGGCCCAGTTTGGGACGGGATTTTGGTCAAAGTGTGGTCCAAACGTCGGCAAATTTGGAGGTCGAAAAATGTTCCGACGAACTTCAAATTTTGCATGCTCCAAGCACTCTATATTGCGCACTTGTCCTAAAAAATTGACAGACTTTCGCCGGGAAATGGCAGAGAAATTTCAGAGTTTAGGAAAAAAGGGGTTGGAGCTTCCTGGATGCTCCCGCAACCTGTGGCTGTCTGTACACACCTCTTTGGTGTACTCCTGACTCGTGCGCATGCTCAGTACTTCGGACTGTCGTTGACACGGCCCAGTTTGGGACGGGATTTTGGTCAAAGTGTGGTCCAAACGTCGGCAAATTTGGAGGTCGAAAAATGTTCCGACGAACTTCAAATTTTGCATGCTCCAAGCACTCTATATTGCGCACTTGTCCTAAAAAATTGACAGACTTTCGCCGGGAAATGGCAGAGAAATTTCAGAGTTTAGGAAAAAAGGGGTTGGAGCTTCCTGGATGCTCCCGCAACCTGTGGCTGTCTGTACACACCTCTTTGGTGTACTCCTGACTCGTGCGCATGCTCAGTACTTCGGACTGTCGTTGACACGGCCCAGTTTGGGACGGGATTTTGGTCAAAGTGTGGTCCAAACGTCGGCAAATTTGGAGGTCGAAAAATGTTCCGACGAACTTCAAATTTTGCATGCTCCAAGCACTCTATATTGCGCACTTGTCCTAAAAAATTGACAGACTTTCGCCGGGAAATGGCAGAGAAATTTCAGAGTTTAGGAAAAAAGGGGTTGGAGCTTCCTGGATGCTCCCGCAACCTGTGGCTGTCTGTACACACCTCTTTGGTGTACTCCTGACTCGTGCGCATGCTCAGTACTTCGGACTGTCGTTGACACGGCCCAGTTTGGGACGGGATTTTGGTCAAAGTGTGGTCCAAACGTCGGCAAATTTGGAGGTCGAAAAATGTTCCGACGAACTTCAAATTTTGCATGCTCCAAGCACTCTATATTGCGCACTTGTCCTAAAAAATTGACAGACTTTCGCCGGGAAATGGCAGAGAAATTTCAGAGTTTAGGAAAAAAGGGGTTGGAGCTTCCTGGATGCTCCCGCAACCTGTGGCTGTCTGTACACACCTCTTTGGTGTACTCCTGACTCGTGCGCATGCTCAGTACTTCGGACTGTCGTTGACACGGCCCAGTTTGGGACGGGATTTTGGTCAAAGTGTGGTCCAAACGTCGGCAAATTTGGAGGTCGAAAAATGTTCCGACGAACTTCAAATTTTGCATGCTCCAAGCACTCTATATTGCGCACTTGTCCTAAAAAATTGACAGACTTTCGCCGGGAAATGGCAGAGAAATTTCAGAGTTTAGGAAAAAAGGGGTTGGAGCTTCCTGGATGCTCCCGCAACCTGTGGCTGTCTGTACACACCTCTTTGGTGTACTCCTGACTCGTGCGCATGCTCAGTACTTCGGACTGTCGTTGACACGGCCCAGTTTGGGACGGGATTTTGGTCAAAGTGTGGTCCAAACGTCGGCAAATTTGGAGGTCGAAAAATGTTCCGACGAACTTCAAATTTTGCATGCTCCAAGCACTCTATATTGCGCACTTGTCCTAAAAAATTGACAGACTTTCGCCGGGAAATGGCAGAGAAATTTCAGAGTTTAGGAAAAAAGGGGTTGGAGCTTCCTGGATGCTCCCGCAACCTGTGGCTGTCTGTACACACCTCTTTGGTGTACTCCTGACTCGTGCGCATGCTCAGTACTTCGGACTGTCGTTGACACGGCCCAGTTTGGGACGGGATTTTGGTCAAAGTGTGGTCCAAACGTCGGCAAATTTGGAGGTCGAAAAATGTTCCGACGAACTTCAAATTTTGCATGCTCCAAGCACTCTATATTGCGCACTTGTCCTAAAAAATTGACAGACTTTCGCCGGGAAATGGCAGAGAAATTTCAGAGTTTAGGAAAAAAGGGGTTGGAGCTTCCTGGATGCTCCCGCAACCTGTGGCTGTCTGTACACACCTCTTTGGTGTACTCCTGACTCGTGCGCATGCTCAGTACTTCGGACTGTCGTTGACACGGCCCAGTTTGGGACGGGATTTTGGTCAAAGTGTGGTCCAAACGTCGGCAAATTTGGAGGTCGAAAAATGTTCCGACGAACTTCAAATTTTGCATGCTCCAAGCACTCTATATTGCGCACTTGTCCTAAAAAATTGACAGACTTTCGCCGGGAAATGGCAGAGAAATTTCAGAGTTTAGGAAAAAAGGGGTTGGAGCTTCCTGGATGCTCCCGCAACCTGTGGCTGTCTGTACACACCTCTTTGGTGTACTCCTGACTCGTGCGCATGCTCAGTACTTCGGACTGTCGTTGACACGGCCCAGTTTGGGACGGGATTTTGGTCAAAGTGTGGTCCAAACGTCGGCAAATTTGGAGGTCGAAAAATGTTCCGACGAACTTCAAATTTTGCATGCTCCAAGCACTCTATATTGCGCACTTGTCCTAAAAAATTGACAGACTTTCGCCGGGAAATGGCAGAGAAATTTCAGAGTTTAGGAAAAAAGGGGTTGGAGCTTCCTGGATGCTCCCGCAACCTGTGGCTGTCTGTACACACCTCTTTGGTGTACTCCTGACTCGTGCGCATGCTCAGTACTTCGGACTGTCGTTGACACGGCCCAGTTTGGGACGGGATTTTGGTCAAAGTGTGGTCCAAACGTCGGCAAATTTGGAGGTCGAAAAATGTTCCGACGAACTTCAAATTTTGCATGCTCCAAGCACTCTATATTGCGCACTTGTCCTAAAAAATTGACAGACTTTCGCCGGGAAATGGCAGAGAAATTTCAGAGTTTAGGAAAAAAGGGGTTGGAGCTTCCTGGATGCTCCCGCAACCTGTGGCTGTCTGTACACACCTCTTTGGTGTACTCCTGACTCGTGCGCATGCTCAGTACTTCGGACTGTCGTTGACACGGCCCAGTTTGGGACGGGATTTTGGTCAAAGTGTGGTCCAAACGTCGGCAAATTTGGAGGTCGAAAAATGTTCCGACGAACTTCAAATTTTGCATGCTCCAAGCACTCTATATTGCGCACTTGTCCTAAAAAATTGACAGACTTTCGCCGGGAAATGGCAGAGAAATTTCAGAGTTTAGGAAAAAAGGGGTTGGAGCTTCCTGGATGCTCCCGCAACCTGTGGCTGTCTGTACACACCTCTTTGGTGTACTCCTGACTCGTGCGCATGCTCAGTACTTCGGACTGTCGTTGACACGGCCCAGTTTGGGACGGGATTTTGGTCAAAGTGTGGTCCAAACGTCGGCAAATTTGGAGGTCGAAAAATGTTCCGACGAACTTCAAATTTTGCATGCTCCAAGCACTCTATATTGCGCACTTGTCCTAAAAAATTGACAGACTTTCGCCGGGAAATGGCAGAGAAATTTCAGAGTTTAGGAAAAAAGGGGTTGGAGCTTCCTGGATGCTCCCGCAACCTGTGGCTGTCTGTACACACCTCTTTGGTGTACTCCTGACTCGTGCGCATGCTCAGTACTTCGGACTGTCGTTGACACGGCCCAGTTTGGGACGGGATTTTGGTCAAAGTGTGGTCCAAACGTCGGCAAATTTGGAGGTCGAAAAATGTTCCGACGAACTTCAAATTTTGCATGCTCCAAGCACTCTATATTGCGCACTTGTCCTAAAAAATTGACAGACTTTCGCCGGGAAATGGCAGAGAAATTTCAGAGTTTAGGAAAAAAGGGGTTGGAGCTTCCTGGATGCTCCCGCAACCTGTGGCTGTCTGTACACACCTCTTTGGTGTACTCCTGACTCGTGCGCATGCTCAGTACTTCGGACTGTCGTTGACACGGCCCAGTTTGGGACGGGATTTTGGTCAAAGTGTGGTCCAAACGTCGGCAAATTTGGAGGTCGAAAAATGTTCCGACGAACTTCAAATTTTGCATGCTCCAAGCACTCTATATTGCGCACTTGTCCTAAAAAATTGACAGACTTTCGCCGGGAAATGGCAGAGAAATTTCAGAGTTTAGGAAAAAAGGGGTTGGAGCTTCCTGGATGCTCCCGCAACCTGTGGCTGTCTGTACACACCTCTTTGGTGTACTCCTGACTCGTGCGCATGCTCAGTACTTCGGACTGTCGTTGACACGGCCCAGTTTGGGACGGGATTTTGGTCAAAGTGTGGTCCAAACGTCGGCAAATTTGGAGGTCGAAAAATGTTCCGACGAACTTCAAATTTTGCATGCTCCAAGCACTCTATATTGCGCACTTGTCCTAAAAAATTGACAGACTTTCGCCGGGAAATGGCAGAGAAATTTCAGAGTTTAGGAAAAAAGGGGTTGGAGCTTCCTGGATGCTCCCGCAACCTGTGGCTGTCTGTACACACCTCTTTGGTGTACTCCTGACTCGTGCGCATGCTCAGTACTTCGGACTGTCGTTGACACGGCCCAGTTTGGGACGGGATTTTGGTCAAAGTGTGGTCCTAAACGTCGGCAAATTTGGAGGTCGAAAAATGTTCCGACGAACTTCAAATTTTGCATGCTCCAAGCACTCTATATTGCGCACTTGTCCTAAAAAATTGACAGACTTTCGCCGGGAAATGGCAGAGAAATTTCAGAGTTTAGGAAAAAAGGGGTTGGAGCTTCCTGGATGCTCCCGCAACCTGTGGCTGTCTGTACACACCTCTTTGGTGTACTCCTGACTCGTGCGCATGCTCAGTACTTCGGACTGTCGTTGACACGGCCCAGTTTGGGACGGGATTTTGGTCAAAGTGTGGTCCAAACGTCGGCAAATTTGGAGGTCGAAAAATGTTCCGACGAACTTCAAATTTTGCATGCTCCAAGCACTCTATATTGCGCACTTGTCCTAAAAAATTGACAGACTTTCGCCGGGAAATGGCAGAGAAATTTCAGAGTTTAGGAAAAAAGGGGTTGGAGCTTCCTGGATGCTCCCGCAACCTGTGGCTGTCTGTACACACCTCTTTGGTGTACTCCTGACTCGTGCGCATGCTCAGTACTTCGGACTGTCGTTGACACGGCCCAGTTTGGGACGGGATTTTGGTCAAAGTGTGGTCCAAACGTCGGCAAATTTGGAGGTCGAAAAATGTTCCGACGAACTTCAAATTTTGCATGCTCCAAGCACTCTATATTGCGCACTTGTCCTAAAAAATTGACAGACTTTCGCCGGGAAATGGCAGAGAAATTTCAGAGTTTAGGAAAAAAGGGGTTGGAGCTTCCTGGATGCTCCCGCAACCTGTGGCTGTCTGTACACACCTCTTTGGTGTACTCCTGACTCGTGCGCATGCTCAGTACTTCGGACTGTCGTTGACACGGCCCAGTTTGGGACGGGATTTTGGTCAAAGTGTGGTCCAAACGTCGGCAAATTTGGAGGTCGAAAAATGTTCCGACGAACTTCAAATTTTGCATGCTCCAAGCACTCTATATTGCGCACTTGTCCTAAAAAATTGACAGACTTTCGCCGGGAAATGGCAGAGAAATTTCAGAGTTTAGGAAAAAAGGGGTTGGAGCTTCCTGGATGCTCCCGCAACCTGTGGCTGTCTGTACACACCTCTTTGGTGTACTCCTGACTCGTGCGCATGCTCAGTACTTCGGACTGTCGTTGACACGGCCCAGTTTGGGACGGGATTTTGGTCAAAGTGTGGTCCAAACGTCGGCAAATTTAGAGGTCGAAAAATGTTCCGACGAACTTCAAATTTTGCATGCTCCAAGCACTCTATATTGCGCACTTGTCCTAAAAAATTGACAGACTTTCGCCGGGAAATGGCAGAGAAATTTCAGAGTTTAGGAAAAAAGGGGTTGGAGCTTCCTGGATGCTCCCGCAACCTGTGGCTGTTTGTACACACCTCTTTGGTGTACTCCTGACTCGTGCGCATGCTCAGTACTTCGGACTGTCGTTGACACGGCCCAGTTTGGGACGGGATTTTGGTCAAAGTGTGGTCCAAACGTCGGCAAATTTGGAGGTCGAAAAATGTTCCGACGAACTTCAAATTTTGCATGCTCCAAGCACTCTATATTGCGCACTTGTCCTAAAAAATTGACAGACTTTCGCCGGGAAATGGCAGAGAAATTTCAGAGTTTAGGAAAAAAGGGGTTGGAGCTTCCTGGATGCTCCCGCAACCTGTGGCTGTCTGTACACACCTCTTTGGTGTACTCCTGACTCGTGCGCATGCTCAGTACTTCGGACTGTCGTTGACACGGCCCAGTTTGGGACGGGATTTTGGTCAAAGTGTGGTCCAAACGTCGGCAAATTTGGAGGTCGAAAAATGTTCCGACGAACTTCAAATTTTGCATGCTCCAAGCACTCTATATTGCGCACTTGTCCTAAAAAATTGACAGACTTTCGCCGGGAAATGGCAGAGAAATTTCAGAGTTTAGGGAAAACTGGGTTGGGGCTTGCTGACTGCTCTGCAAACCGTGGCTGTCTGTACACTCCTCTTTGGTGTACTCCTGACTCGTGCGCATGCTCAGTCCTTCGGACTGTCGTTGACACATCCCAGTTTGGGACAGGAATTTGTTCAAAGTGTGGTCCAAACGTCGGCAAATTTGGAAGTCAAGAAATTTTCCCACGAACTTCAAATTTTGCATGCTCCAAACACTCTATATTCCGCACTTGTCCTAAAAAATTGACAGACTTTCGCCGGGAAATGGCAGAGAAATTTCAGAGTTTAGGGAAAACTGGGTTGGGGCTTGCTGACTGCTCTGCAAACCGTGGCTGTCTGTACACTCCTCTTTGGTGTACTCCTGACTCGTGCGCATGCTCTGTCCTTCGGACTGTCGTTGACACATCCCAGTTTGGGACAGGAATTTGTTCAAAGTGTGGTCCAAACGTCGGCAAATTTGGAAGTCAAGAAATTTTCCCACGAACTTCAAATTTTGCATGCTCCAAACACTCTATATTCCGCACTTGTCCTAAAAAATTGACAGACTTTCGCCGGGAAATGGCAGAGAAATTTCAGAGTTTAGGGAAAACTGGTTTGGGGCTTGCTGACTGCTTTGCAAACCGTGGCTGTCTGTACACTCCTCTTTGGTGTACTCCTGACTCGTTGCGCATGCTCAGTCCTTCGGACTGTCGTTGACACACCCCAGTTTGGGACAGGAATTTGCTCAAAGTGTGGTCCAAACGTCGGCAAATTTGGAAGTCAAGAAATTTTCCCACGAACTTCAAATGTTGCATGCTCCAAACACTCTATATTCCGCACTTGTCCTAAAAAATTGACAGACTTTCGCCGGGAAATGGCAGAGAAATTTCAGAGTTTAGGGAAAACTGGGTTGGGGCTTGCTGACTGCTCTGCAAACCGTGGCTGTCTGTACACTCCTCTTTGGTGTACTCCTGACTCGTGCGCATGCTCAGTCCTTCTGACTGTCGTTGACACAACCCAGTTTGGGACAGGAATTTGCTCAAAGTGTGGTCCAAACGTCGGCAAATTTGGAGGTTAAGAAATTTTCCCACGGACTTCAAATTTTGCATGCTCCAAACACTCTATATTCCGCACTTGTCCTAAAAAAATTGACAGACTTTCGCCGGGAAATGGCAGAGAAATTTCAGAGTTTAGGGAAAACTGGGTTGGGGCTTGCTGACTGCTCTGCAAACCGTGGCTGTCTGTACACTCCTGTTTGGTGTACTCCAGACTCGTGCGCATGCTCAGTCCTTCGGACTGTCGTTGACACACCCCAGTTTGGGACAGGAATTTGCTCAAAGTGTGGTCCAAACGTCGGCAAAATTGGAAGTCAAGAAATTTTCCCACGAACTTCAAATTTTGCATGCTCCAAACACTCTATATTCCGCACTTGTCCTAAAAAATTGACAGACTTTCGCCGGGAAATGGCAGAGAAATTTCAGAGTTTAGGGAAAACTGGGTTGGGGCTTGCTGACTGCTTTGCAAACCGTGGCTGTCTGTACACTCCTCTTTGGTGTACTCCTGACTCGTTGCGCATGCTCAGTCCTTCGGACTGTCGTTGACACACCCCAGTTTGGGACAGGAATTTGCTCAAAGTGTGGTCCAAACGTCGGCAAATTTGGAAGTCAAGAAATTTTCCCACGAACTTCAAATGTTGCATGCTCCAAACACTCTATATTCCGCACTTGTCCTAAAAAATTGACAGACTTTCGCCGGGAAATGGCAGAGAAATTTCAGAGTTTAGGGAAAACTGGGTTGGGGCTTGCTGACTGCTCTGCAAACCGTGGCTGTCTGTACACACCTCTTTGGTGTACTCCTGACTCGTGCGCATGCTCAGTACTTCGGACTGTCGTTGACACGGCCCAGTTTGGGACGGGATTTTGGTCAAAGTGTGGTCCAAACGTCGGCAAATTTGGAGGTCGAAAAATGTTCCGACGAACTTCAAATTTTGCATGCTCCAAGCACTCTATATTGCGCACTTGTCCTAAAAAATTGACAGACTTTCGCCGGGAAATGGCAGAGAAATTTCAGAGTTTAGGAAAAAAGGGGTTGGAGCTTCCTGGATGCTCCCGCAACCTGTGGCTGTCTGTACACACCTCTTTGGTGTACTCCTGACTCGTGCGCATGCTCAGTACTTCGGACTGTCGTTGACACGGCCCAGTTTGGGACGGGATTTTGGTCAAAGTGTGGTCCAAACGTCGGCAAATTTGGAGGTCGAAAAATGTTCCGACGAACTTCAAATTTTGCATGCTCCAAGCACTCTATATTGCGCACTTGTCCTAAAAAATTGACAGACTTTCGCCGGGAAATGGCAGAGAAATTTCAGAGTTTAGGAAAAAAGGGGTTGGAGCTTCCTGGATGCTCCCGCAACCTGTGGCTGTCTGTACACACCTCTTTGGTGTACTCCTGACTCGTGCGCATGCTCAGTACTTCGGACTGTCGTTGACACGGCCCAGTTTGGGACGGGATTTTGGTCAAAGTGTGGTCCAAACGTCGGCAAATTTGGAGGTCGAAAAATGTTCCGACGAACTTCAAATTTTGCATGCTCCAAGCACTCTATATTGCGCACTTGTCCTAAAAAATTGACAGACTTTCGCCGGGAAATGGCAGAGAAATTTCAGAGTTTAGGAAAAAAGGGTTTGGAGCTTCCTGGATGCTCCCGCAACCTGTGGCTGTCTGTACACACCTCTTTGGTGTACTCCTGACTCGTGCGCATGCTCAGTACTTCGGACTGTCGTTGACACGGCCCAGTTTGGGACGGGATTTTGGTCAAAGTGTGGTCCAAACGTCGGCAAATTTGGAGGTCGAAAAATGTTCCGACGAACTTCAAATTTTGCATGCTCCAAGCACTCTATATTGCGCACTTGTCCTAAAAAATTGACAGACTTTCGCCGGGAAATGGCAGAGAAATTTCAGAGTTTAGGAAAAAGGGGTTGGAGCTTCCTGGATGCTCCCGCAACCTGTGGCTGTCTGTACACACCTCTTTGGTGTACTCCTGACTCGTGCGCATGCTCAGTACTTCGGACTGTCGTTGACACGGCCCAGTTTGGGACGGGATTTTGGTCAAAGTGTGGTCCAAACGTCGGCAAATTTGGAGGTCGAAAAATGTTCCGACGAACTTCAAATTTTGCATGCTCCAAGCACTCTATATTGCGCACTTGTCCTAAAAAATTGACAGACTTTCGCCGGGAAATGGCAGAGAAATTTCAGAGTTTAGGAAAAAAGGGGTTGGAGCTTCCTGGATGCTCCCGCAACCTGTGGCTGTCTGTACACACCTCTTTGGTGTACTCCTGACTCGTGCGCATGCTCAGTACTTCGGACTGTCGTTGACACGGCCCAGTTTGGGACGGGATTTTGGTCAAAGTGTGGTCCAAACGTCGGCAAATTTGGAGGTCGAAAAATGTTCCGACGAACTTCAAATTTTGCATGCTCCAAGCACTCTATATTGCGCACTTGTCCTAAAAAATTGACAGACTTTCGCCGGGAAATGGCAGAGAAATTTCAGAGTTTAGGAAAAAAGGGGTTGGAGCTTCCTGGATGCTCCCGCAACCTGTGGCTGTCTGTACACACCTCTTTGGTGTACTCCTGACTCGTGCGCATGCTCAGTACTTCGGACTGTCGTTGACACGGCCCAGTTTGGGACGGGATTTTGGTCAAAGTGTGGTCCAAACGTCGGCAAATTTAGAGGTCGAAAAATGTTCCGACGAACTTCAAATTTTGCATGCTCCAAGCACTCTATATTGCGCACTTGTCCTAAAAAATTGACAGACTTTCGCCGGGAAATGGCAGAGAAATTTCAGAGTTTAGGAAAAAAGGAGTTGGAGCTTCCTGGATGCTCCCGCAACCTGTGGCTGTCTGTACACACCTCTTTGGTGTACTCCTGACTCGTGCGCATGCTCAGTACTTCGGACTGTCGTTGACACGGCCCAGTTTGGGACGGGATTTTGGTCAAAGTGTGGTCCAAACGTCGGCAAATTTGGAGGTCGAAAAATGTTCCGACGAACTTCAAATTTTGCATGCTCCAAGCACTCTATATTGCGCACTTGTCCTAAAAAATTGACAGACTTTCGCCGGGAAATGGCAGAGAAATTTCAGAGTTTAGGAAAAAAGGGGTTGGAGCTTCCTGGATGCTCCCGCAACCTGTGGCTGTCTGTACACACCTCTTTGGTGTACTCCTGACTCGTGCGCATGCTCAGTACTTCGGACTGTCGTTGACACGGCCCAGTTTGGGACGGGATTTTGGTCAAAGTGTGGTCCAAACGTCGGCAAATTTGGAGGTCGAAAAATGTTCCGACGAACTTCAAATTTTGCATGCTCCAAGCACTCTATATTGCGCACTTGTCCTAAAAAATTGACAGACTTTCGCCGGGAAATGGCAGAGAAATTTCAGAGTTTAGGGAAAACTGGGTTGGGGCTTGCTGACTGCTCTGCAAACCGTGGCTGTCTGTACACTCCTCTTTGGTGTACTCCTGACTCGTGCGCATGCTCAGTCCTTCGGACTGTCGTTGACACATCCCAGTTTGGGACAGGAATTTGTTCAAAGTGTGGTCCAAACGTCGGCAAATTTGGAAGTCAAGAAATTTTCCCACGAACTTCAAATTTTGCATGCTCCAAACACTCTATATTCCGCACTTGTCCTAAAAAATTGACAGACTTTCGCCGGGAAATGGCAGAGAAATTTCAGAGTTTAGGGAAAACTGGGTTGGGGCTTGCTGACTGCTCTGCAAACCGTGGCTGTCTGTACACTCCTCTTTGGTGTACTCCTGACTCGTGCGCATGCTCTGTCCTTCGGACTGTCGTTGACACATCCCAGTTTGGGACAGGAATTTGTTCAAAGTGTGGTCCAAACGTCGGCAAATTTGGAAGTCAAGAAATTTTCCCACGAACTTCAAATTTTGCATGCTCCAAACACTCTATATTCCGCACTTGTCCTAAAAAATTGACAGACTTTCGCCGGGAAATGGCAGAGAAATTTCAGAGTTTAGGGAAAACTGGTTTGGGGCTTGCTGACTGCTTTGCAAACCGTGGCTGTCTGTACACTCCTCTTTGGTGTACTCCTGACTCGTTGCGCATGCTCAGTCCTTCGGACTGTCGTTGACACACCCCAGTTTGGGACAGGAATTTGCTCAAAGTGTGGTCCAAACGTCGGCAAATTTGGAAGTCAAGAAATTTTCCCACGAACTTCAAATGTTGCATGCTCCAAACACTCTATATTCCGCACTTGTCCTAAAAAATTGACAGACTTTCGCCGGGAAATGGCAGAGAAATTTCAGAGTTTAGGGAAAACTGGGTTGGGGCTTGCTGACTGCTCTGCAAACCGTGGCTGTCTGTACACTCCTCTTTGGTGTACTCCTGACTCGTGCGCATGCTCAGTCCTTCGGACTGTCGTTGACACAACCCAGTTTGGGACAGGAATTTGCTCAAAGTGTGGTCCAAACGTCGGCAAATTTGGAAGTCAAGAAATTTTCCCACGGACTTCAAATTTTGCATGCTCCAAACACTCTATATTCCGCACTTGTCCTAAAAAAATTGACAGACTTTCGCCGGGAAATGGCAGAGAAATTTCAGAGTTTAGGGAAAACTGGGTTGGGGCTTGCTGACTGCTCTGCAAACCGTGGCTGTCTGTACACTCCTGTTTGGTGTACTCCAGACTCGTGCGCATGCTCAGTCCTTCGGACTGTCGTTGACACACCCAAGTTTGGGACAGGAATTTGCTCAAAGTGTGGTCCAAACGTCGGCAAAATTGGAAGTCAAGAAATTTTCCCACGAACTTCAAATTTTGCATGCTCCAAACACTCTATATTCCGCACTTGTCCTAAAAAATTGACAGACTTTCGCCGGGAAATGGCAGAGAAATATCAGAGTTTAGGGAAAACTGGGTTGGGGCTTGCTGACTGCTTTGCAAACCGTGGCTGTATGTACACTCCTCTTTGGTGTACTCCTGACTCGTTGCGCATGCTCAGTCCTTCGGACTGTCGTTGACACACCCCAGTTTGGGACAGGAATTTGCTCAAAGTGTGGTCCAAACGTCGGCAAATTTGGAAGTCAAGAAATTTTCCCACGAACTTCAAATGTTGCATGCTCCAAACACTCTATATTCCGCACTTGTCCTAAAAAATTGACAGACTTTCGCCGGGAAATGGCAGAGAAATTTCAGAGTTTAGGGAAAACTGGGTTGGGGCTTGCTGACTGCTCTGCAAACCGTGGCTGTCTGTACACTCCTCTTTGGTGTACTCCTGACTCGTGCGCATGCTCAGTCCTTCGGACTGTCGTTGACACAACCCAGTTTGGGACAGGAATTTGCTCAAAGTGTGGTCCAAACGTCGGCAAATTTGGAAGTCAAGAAATTTTCCCACGGACTTCAAATTTTGCATGCTCCAAACACTCTATATTCCGCACTTGTCCTAAAAAAATTGACAGACTTTCGCCGGGAAATGGCAGAGAAATTTCAGAGTTTAGGGAAAACTGGGTTGGGGCTTGCTGACTGCTCTGCAAACCGTGGCTGTCTGTACACTCCTGTTTGGTGTACTCCTGACTCGTGCGCATGCTCAGTCCTTCGGACTGTCGTTGACACACCCCAGTTTGGGACAGGAATTTGCTCAAAGTGTGGTCCAAACGTCGGCAAAATTGGAAGTCAAGAAATTTTCTCACGAACTTCAAATTTTGCATGCTCCAAACACTCTATATTCCGCACTTGTCCTAAAAAATTGACAGACTTTCGCCGGGAAATGGCAGAGAAATTTCAGAGTTTAAGGAAAACTGGGTTGGGGCTTGCTGACTGCTCTGCAAACCGTGGCTGTCTGTACACTCCTCTTTGGTGTACTCCTGACTCGTGCGCATGCTCAGTCCTTTGGACTGTCGTTGACACACCCCAGTTTGGGACAGGAATTTACTCAAAGTGTGGTCCAAACGTCGGCAAATTTGGAAGTCAAAAAATTTTCCCACGAACTTCAAATTTTGCATTCTCCAAACACTCTATATTCCGCACTTGTCCTAAAAAATTGACAGACTTTCGCCGGGAAATGGCAGAGAAATTTCAGAGTTTAGGGAAAATTGGGTTGGGGCTTGCTGACTGCTCTGCAAACCGTGGCTGTCTGTACACTCCTCTTTGGTGTACTGCTGACTCGTGCGCAAGCTTAGTCCTTCGGACTGTCGTTGACACACCCCAGTTTGGGACAGGAATTTGCTCAAAGTGTGGTCCAAACGTCGGCAAATTTGGAAGTCAAGAAATTTTCCCACAAACTTCTAATTTTGCATGCTCCAAACACTCTATATTCCGCACTGGTCCTAAAAAATTGACAGACTTTCGCCGGGAAATGGCAGAGAAATTTCAGAGTTTATGGAAAACTGGGTTGGGGCTTGCTGACTGCTCTGCAAACCGTGGCTGTCTGTACACTCCTCTTTGGTGTACTCCTGACTCGTTGCGCATGCTCAGTCCTTCGGACTGTCGTTGACACACCCCAGTTTGGGACAGGAATTTGCTCAAAGTGTGGTCCAAACGTCGGCAAATTTGGAAGTCAAGAAATTTTCCCACGAACTTCAAATGTTGCATGCTCCAAACACTCTATATTCCGCACTTGTCCTAAAAAATTGACAGACTTTCGCCGGGAAATGGCAGAGAAATTTCAGAGTTTAGGGAAAACTGGGTTGGGGCTTGCTGACTGCTCTGCAAACCGTGGCTGTCTGTACACTCCTCTTTGGTGTACTCCTGACTCGTGCGCATGCTCAGTCCTTCGGACTGTCGTTGACACAACCCAGTTTGGGACAGGAATTTGCTCAAAGTGTGGTCCAAACGTCGGCAAATTTGGAAGTCAAGAAATTTTCCCACGGACTTCAAATTTTGCATGCTCCAAACACTCTATATTCCGCACTTGTCCTAAAAAAATTGACAGACTTTCGCCGGGAAATGGCAGAGAAATTTCAGAGTTTAGGGAAAACTGGGTTGGGGCTTGCTGACTGCTCTGCAAACCGTGGCTGTCTGTACACTCCTGTTTGGTGTACTCCAGACTCGTGCGCATGCTCAGTCCTTCGGACTGTCGTTGACACACCCAAGTTTGGGACAGGAATTTGCTCAAAGTGTGGTCCAAACGTCGGCAAAATTGGAAGTCAAGAAATTTTCCCACGAACTTCAAATTTTGCATGCTCCAAACACTCTATATTCCGCACTTGTCCTAAAAAATTGACAGACTTTCGCCGGGAAATGGCAGAGAAATATCAGAGTTTAGGGAAAACTGGGTTGGGGCTTGCTGACTGCTTTGCAAACCGTGGCTGTCTGTACACTCCTCTTTGGTGTACTCCTGACTCGTTGCGCATGCTCAGTCCTTCGGACTGTCGTTGACACACCCCAGTTTGGGACAGGAATTTGCTCAAAGTGTGGTCCAAACGTCGGCAAATTTGGAAGTCAAGAAATTTTCCCACGAACTTCAAATGTTGCATGCTCCAAACACTCTATATTCCGCACTTGTCCTAAAAAATTGACAGACTTTCGCCGGGAAATGGCAGAGAAATTTCAGAGTTTAGGGAAAACTGGGTTGGGGCTTGCTGACTGCTCTGCAAACCGTGGCTGTCTGTACACTCCTCTTTGGTGTACTCCTGACTCGTGCGCATGCTCAGTCCTTCGGACTGTCGTTGACACAACCCAGTTTGGGACAGGAATTTGCTCAAAGTGTGGTCCAAACGTCGGCAAATTTGGAAGTCAAGAAATTTTCCCACGGACTTCAAATTTTGCATGCTCCAAACACTCTATATTCCGCACTTGTCCTAAAAAAATTGACAGACTTTCGCCGGGAAATGGCAGAGAAATTTCAGAGTTTAGGGAAAACTGGGTTGGGGCTTGCTGACTGCTCTGCAAACCGTGGCTGTCTGTACACTCCTGTTTGGTGTACTCCTGACTCGTGCGCATGCTCAGTCCTTCGGACTGTCGTTGACACACCCCAGTTTGGGACAGGAATTTGCTCAAAGTGTGGTCCAAACGTCGGCAAAATTGGAAGTCAAGAAATTTTCTCACGAACTTCAAATTTTGCATGCTCCAAACACTCTATATTCCGCACTTGTCCTAAAAAATTGACAGACTTTCGCCGGGAAATGGCAGAGAAATTTCAGAGTTTAAGGAAAACTGGGTTGGGGCTTGCTGACTGCTCTGCAAACCGTGGCTGTCTGTACACTCCTCTTTGGTGTACTCCTGACTCGTGCGCATGCTCAGTCCTTTGGACTGTCGTTGACACACCCCAGTTTGGGACAGGAATTTACTCAAAGTGTGGTCCAAACGTCGGCAAATTTGGAAGTCAAAAAATTTTCCCACGAACTTCAAATTTTGCATTCTCCAAACACTCTATATTCCGCACTTGTCCTAAAAAATTGACAGACTTTCGCCGGGAAATGGCAGAGAAATTTCAGAGTTTAGGGAAAATTGGGTTGGGGCTTGCTGACTGCTCTGCAAACCGTGGCTGTCTGTACACTCCTCTTTGGTGTACTGCTGACTCGTGCGCAAGCTTAGTCCTTCGGACTGTCGTTGACACACCCCAGTTTGGGACAGGAATTTGCTCAAAGTGTGGTCCAAACGTCGGCAAATTTGGAAGTCAAGAAATTTTCCCACAAACTTCTAATTTTGCATGCTCCAAACACTCTATATTCCGCACTGGTCCTAAAAAATTGACAGACTTTCGCCGGGAAATGGCAGAGAAATTTCAGAGTTTATGGAAAACTGGGTTGGGGCTTGCTGACTGCTCTGCAAACCGTGGCTGTCTTTACACTCCTCTTTGGTGTACTCCTGACTCGTGCGCAAGCTCAGTCCTTCGGACTGTCGTTGACACACCCCAGTTTGGGACAGGAATTTGCTCAAAGTGTGGTCCAAACGTCGGCAAATTTGGAAGTCAAGAAATTTTCCCACGAACTTCAAATTTTGCATGCTCCAAACACTCTATATTCCGCACTTGTCCTAAAAAATTGACAGACTTTCGCCGGGAAATGGCAGAGAAATTTCAGAGTTTAGGGAAAACTGGGTTGGGGCTTGCTGACTGCTCTGCAAACCGTGGCTGTCTGTACACTCCTCTTTGGTGTACTCCTGACTCGTGCGCATGCTCAGTCCTTCGGACTGTCGTTGACACACCCAGTTTGGGACAGGAATTTGCTCAAAGGGTGGTCCAAACGTCGGCAAATTTGGAGGTCAAGAAATTTTTCCACGAACTTCAAATTTTGCATGCTCCAAACACTCTATATTCCGCACTTGTCCTAAAAAATTGACAGACTTTCGCCAGGAAATGGCAGAGAAATTTCAGAGTTTAGGGAAAACTGGGTTGGGGCTTGCTGACTGCTTTGCAAACCGTGGCTGTCTGTACACTCCTCTTTGGTGTACTCCTGACTCGTGCGCATGCTCAGTCCTTCGGACTGTCGTTGACACACCCCAGTTTGGGACAGGAATTTGCTCAAAGTCTGGTCCAAACATCGGCAAATTTGGAGGTCAAGAAATTTTCCCACGAACTTCAAATTTTGCATGCTCCAAACACTCTATATTCCGCACTTGTCCTAAAAAATTGACAAACTTTCGCCGGGAAATGGCAGAGAAATTTCAGAGTTTCGGGAAAACTGGGTTGGGGCTTGCTGACTGCTCTGCAAACCGTGGCTGTCTGTACACTCCTCTTTGGTGTACTCCTGACTCGTGCGCATGCTCAGTCCTTCGGACTGTCGTTGACACACCCCAGTTTGGGACAGGAATTTGCTCAAAGTGTGGTCCAAACGTCGGCAAATTTGGAAGTCAACATATTTTCCCACGAACTTCAAATTTTGCATGCTTCAAACACTCTATATTCCGCACTTGTCCTAAAAAATTTACAGACTTTCGCCCGGAAATGGCAGAGAAATTTCAGAGTTTAGGGAAAACTGGGTTGGGGCTTGCTGACTGCTCTGCAAACCGTGGCTGTCTGTACACTCCTCTTTGGTGTACTCCTGACTCGTGCGCATGCTCAGTCCTTCGGACTGTCGTTGACACACCCCAGTTTGGGACAGGAATTTGCTCAAAGTGTGGTCCAAACGTCGGCAAATTTGGAAGTCAAGAAATTTTACCACGAACTTCAAATTTTGCATGCTCCAAACACTCTATATTCCGCACTTTTCCAAAAAAATTGACAGACTTTCGCCAGGAAATGGCAAAGAAATTTCAGAGTGTAAGGAAAACTGGGTTGGGGCTTGCTGACTGCTCTGCAAACCGTGGGTGTCTGTACACTCCTCTTTGGTGTACTCCTGACTCGTGCGCATGCTCAGTCTTTCGGACTGTCGTTGACACACCCCAGTTTGGGACAGGAATTTGCTCAAAGTGTGGTCCAAACGTCGGCAAATTTGGAGGTCAAGAAATTTTCCCACGAACTTCAAATTTTGCATGCTCCAAACACTCTATATTCCGCACTTGTCCTAAAAAATTGACAGACTTTCGCCGGGAAATGGCAGAGAAATTTCAGAGTTTAAGGAAAACTGGGTTGGGGCTTGCTGACTGCTCTGCAAACCGTGGGTGTCTGTACACTCCTCTTTGGTGTACTCCTGACTCGTGCGCATGCTCAGTCTTTCGGACTGTCGTTGACACACCCCAGTTTGGGACAGGAATTTGCTCAAAGTGTGGTCCAAACGTCGGCAAATTTGGAGGTCAAGAAATTTTCCCACGAACTTCAAATTTTGCATGCTCCAAACACTCTATATTCCGCACTTGTCCTAAAAAATTGACAGACTTTCGCCGGGAAATGGCAGAGAAATTTCAGAGTTTCGGGAAAACTGGGTTGGGGCTTGCTGACTGCTCTGCAAATCGTGGCTGTCTGTACACTCCTCTTTGGTGTACTCCTGACTCGTGCGCATGCTCAGTCCTTCGGACTGTCGTTGACACACCCCAGTTTGGGACAGGAATTTGCTCAAAGTGTGGTCCAAACGTCGGCAAATTTGGAAGTCAAAAAATTTTCCCACGAACTTCAAATTTTGCATGCTCCAAACACTCTATATTCCGCACTTGTCCTAAAAAAATTGACAGACTTTGGCCGGGAAATGGCAGAGAAATTTCAGAGTTTAGGGAAAACTGGGTTGGGGCTTGCTGACTGCTCTGCAAACCGTGGCTGTCTGTACACTCCTCTTTGGTGTACTCCTGACTCGTGCGCATGCTCAGTCCTTCGGACTGTCGTTGACACACCCAAGTTTGGGACAGGAATTTGCTCAAAGTGTGGTCCAAACGTCGGCAAATTTGGAAGTCAAGAAATTTTCCCACAAACTTCTAATTTTGCATGCTCCAAACACTCTATATTCCGCACTGGTCCTAAAAAATTGACAGACTTTCGCCGGGAAATGGCAGAGAAATTTCAGAGTTTATGGAAAACTGGGTTGGGGCTTGCTGACTGCTCTGCAAACCGTGGCTGTCTTTACACTCCTCTTTGGTGTACTCCTGACTCGTGCGCAAGCTCAGTCCTTCGGACTGTCGTTGACACACCCCAGTTTGGGACAGGAATTTGCTCAAAGTGTGGTCCAAACGTCGGCAAATTTGGAAGTCAAGAAATTTTCCCACGAACTTCAAATTTTGCATGCTCCAAACACTCTATATTCCGCACTTGTCCTAAAAAATTGACAGACTTTCGCCGGGAAATGGCAGAGAAATTTCAGAGTTTAGGGAAAACTGGGTTGGGGCTTGCTGACTGCTCTGCAAACCGTGGCTGTCTGTACACTCCTCTTTGGTGTACTCCTGACTCGTGCGCATGCTCAGTCCTTCGGACTGTCGTTGACACACCCAGTTTGGGACAGGAATTTGCTCAAAGGGTGGTCCAAACGTCGGCAAATTTGGAGGTCAAGAAATTTTTCCACGAACTTCAAATTTTGCATGCTCCAAACACTCTATATTCCGCACTTGTCCTAAAAAATTGACAGACTTTCGCCAGGAAATGGCAGAGAAATTTCAGAGTTTAGGGAAAACTGGGTTGGGGCTTGCTGACTGCTTTGCAAACCGTGGCTGTCTGTACACTCCTCTTTGGTGTACTCCTGACTCGTGCGCATGCTCAGTCCTTCGGACTGTCGTTGACACACCCCAGTTTGGGACAGGAATTTGCTCAAAGTCTGGTCCAAACATCGGCAAATTTGGAGGTCAAGAAATTTTCCCACGAACTTCAAATTTTGCATGCTCCAAACACTCTATATTCCGCACTTGTCCTAAAAAATTGACAAACTTTCGCCGGGAAATGGCAGAGAAATTTCAGAGTTTCGGGAAAACTGGGTTGGGGCTTGCTGACTGCTCTGCAAACCGTGGCTGTCTGTACACTCCTCTTTGGTGTACTCCTGACTCGTGCGCATGCTCAGTCCTTCGGACTGTCGTTGACACACCCCAGTTTGGGACAGGAATTTGCTCAAAGTGTGGTCCAAACGTCGGCAAATTTGGAAGTCAACATATTTTCCCACGAACTTCAAATTTTGCATGCTTCAAACACTCTATATTCCGCACTTGTCCTAAAAAATTTACAGACTTTCGCCCGGAAATGGCAGAGAAATTTCAGAGTTTAGGGAAAACTGGGTTGGGGCTTGCTGACTGCTCTGCAAACCGTGGCTGTCTGTACACTCCTCTTTGGTGTACTCCTGACTCGTGCGCATGCTCAGTCCTTCGGACTGTCGTTGACACACCCCAGTTTGGGACAGGAATTTGCTCAAAGTGTGGTCCAAACGTCGGCAAATTTGGAAGTCAAGAAATTTTACCACGAACTTCAAATTTTGCATGCTCCAAACACTCTATATTCCGCACTTTTCCAAAAAAATTGACAGACTTTCGCCAGGAAATGGCAGAGAAATTTCAGAGTTTAAGGAAAACTGGGTTGGGGCTTGCTGACTGCTCTGCAAACCGTGGGTGTCTGTACACTCCTCTTTGGTGTACTCCTGACTCGTGCGCATGCTCAGTCTTTCGGACTGTCGTTGACACACCCAAGTTTGGGACAGGAATTTGCTCAAAGTGTGGTCCAAACGTCGGCAAAATTGGAAGTCAAGAAATTTTCCCACGAACTTCAAATTTTGCATGCTCCAAACACTCTATATTCCGCACTTGTCCTAAAAAATTGACAGACTTTCGCCGGGAAATGGCAGAGAAATATCAGAGTTTAGGGAAAACTGGGTTGGGGCTTGCTGACTGCTTTGCAAACCGTGGCTGTCTGTACACTCCTCTTTGGTGTACTCCTGACTCGTTGCGCATGCTCAGTCCTTCGGACTGTCGTTGACACACCCCAGTTTGGGACAGGAATTTGCTCAAAGTGTGGTCCAAACGTCGGCAAATTTGGAAGTCAAGAAATTTTCCCACGAACTTCAAATGTTGCATGCTCCAAACACTCTATATTCCGCACTTGTCCTAAAAAATTGACAGACTTTCGCCGGGAAATGGCAGAGAAATTTCAGAGTTTAGGGAAAACTGGGTTGGGGCTTGCTGACTGCTCTGCAAACCGTGGCTGTCTGTACACTCCTCTTTGGTGTACTCCTGACTCGTGCGCATGCTCAGTCCTTCGGACTGTCGTTGACACAACCCAGTTTGGGACAGGAATTTGCTCAAAGTGTGGTCCAAACGTCGGCAAATTTGGAAGTCAAGAAATTTTCCCACGGACTTCAAATTTTGCATGCTCCAAACACTCTATATTCCGCACTTGTCCTAAAAAAATTGACAGACTTTCGCCGGGAAATGGCAGAGAAATTTCAGAGTTTAGGGAAAACTGGGTTGGGGCTTGCTGACTGCTCTGCAAACCGTGGCTGTCTGTACACTCCTGTTTGGTGTACTCCTGACTCGTGCGCATGCTCAGTCCTTCGGACTGTCGTTGACACACCCCAGTTTGGGACAGGAATTTGCTCAAAGTGTGGTCCAAACGTCGGCAAAATTGGAAGTCAAGAAATTTTCTCACGAACTTCAAATTTTGCATGCTCCAAACACTCTATATTCCGCACTTGTCCTAAAAAATTGACAGACTTTCGCCGGGAAATGGCAGAGAAATTTCAGAGTTTAAGGAAAACTGGGTTGGGGCTTGCTGACTGCTCTGCAAACCGTGGCTGTCTGTACACTCCTCTTTGGTGTACTCCTGACTCGTGCGCATGCTCAGTCCTTTGGACTGTCGTTGACACACCCCAGTTTGGGACAGGAATTTACTCAAAGTGTGGTCCAAACGTCGGCAAATTTGGAAGTCAAAAAATTTTCCCACGAACTTCAAATTTTGCATTCTCCAAACACTCTATATTCCGCACTTGTCCTAAAAAATTGACAGACTTTCGCCGGGAAATGGCAGAGAAATTTCAGAGTTTAGGGAAAATTGGGTTGGGGCTTGCTGACTGCTCTGCAAACCGTGGCTGTCTGTACACTCCTCTTTGGTGTACTGCTGACTCGTGCGCAAGCTTAGTCCTTCGGACTGTCGTTGACACACCCCAGTTTGGGACAGGAATTTGCTCAAAGTGTGGTCCAAACGTCGGCAAATTTGGAAGTCAAGAAATTTTCCCACAAACTTCTAATTTTGCATGCTCCAAACACTCTATATTCCGCACTGGTCCTAAAAAATTGACAGACTTTCGCCGGGAAATGGCAGAGAAATTTCAGAGTTTATGGAAAACTGGGTTGGGGCTTGCTGACTGCTCTGCAAACCGTGGCTGTCTTTACACTCCTCTTTGGTGTACTCCTGACTCGTGCGCAAGCTCAGTCCTTCGGACTGTCGTTGACACACCCCAGTTTGGGACAGGAATTTGCTCAAAGTGTGGTCCAAACGTCGGCAAATTTGGAAGTCAAGAAATTTTCCCACGAACTTCAAATTTTGCATGCTCCAAACACTCTATATTCCGCACTTGTCCTAAAAAATTGACAGACTTTCGCCGGGAAATGGCAGAGAAATTTCAGAGTTTAGGGAAAACTGGGTTGGGGCTTGCTGACTGCTCTGCAAACCGTGGCTGTCTGTACACTCCTCTTTGGTGTACTCCTGACTCGTGCGCATGCTCAGTCCTTCGGACTGTCGTTGACACACCCAGTTTGGGACAGGAATTTGCTCAAAGGGTGGTCCAAACGTCGGCAAATTTGGAGGTCAAGAAATTTTTCCACGAACTTCAAATTTTGCATGCTCCAAACACTCTATATTCCGCACTTGTCCTAAAAAATTGACAGACTTTCGCCAGGAAATGGCAGAGAAATTTCAGAGTTTAGGGAAAACTGGGTTGGGGCTTGCTGACTGCTTTGCAAACCGTGGCTGTCTGTACACTCCTCTTTGGTGTACTCCTGACTCGTGCGCATGCTCAGTCCTTCGGACTGTCGTTGACACACCCCAGTTTGGGACAGGAATTTGCTCAAAGTCTGGTCCAAACATCGGCAAATTTGGAGGTCAAGAAATTTTCCCACGAACTTCAAATTTTGCATGCTCCAAACACTCTATATTCCGCACTTGTCCTAAAAAATTGACAAACTTTCGCCGGGAAATGGCAGAGAAATTTCAGAGTTTCGGGAAAACTGGGTTGGGGCTTGCTGACTGCTCTGCAAACCGTGGCTGTCTGTACACTCCTCTTTGGTGTACTCCTGACTCGTGCGCATGCTCAGTCCTTCGGACTGTCGTTGACACACCCCAGTTTGGGACAGGAATTTGCTCAAAGTGTGGTCCAAACGTCGGCAAATTTGGAAGTCAACATATTTTCCCACGAACTTCAAATTTTGCATGCTTCAAACACTCTATATTCCGCACTTGTCCTAAAAAATTTACAGACTTTCGCCCGGAAATGGCAGAGAAATTTCAGAGTTTAGGGAAAACTGGGTTGGGGCTTGCTGACTGCTCTGCAAACCGTGGCTGTCTGTACACTCCTCTTTGGTGTACTCCTGACTCGTGCGCATGCTCAGTCCTTCGGACTGTCGTTGACACACCCCAGTTTGGGACAGGAATTTGCTCAAAGTGTGGTCCAAACGTCGGCAAATTTGGAAGTCAAGAAATTTTACCACGAACTTCAAATTTTGCATGCTCCAAACACTCTATATTCCGCACTTTTCCAAAAAAATTGACAGACTTTCGCCAGGAAATGGCAAAGAAATTTCAGAGTGTAAGGAAAACTGGGTTGGGGCTTGCTGACTGCTCTGCAAACCGTGGGTGTCTGTACACTCCTCTTTGGTGTACTCCTGACTCGTGCGCATGCTCAGTCTTTCGGACTGTCGTTGACACACCCCAGTTTGGGACAGGAATTTGCTCAAAGTGTGGTCCAAACGTCGGCAAATTTGGAGGTCAAGAAATTTTCCCACGAACTTCAAATTTTGCATGCTCCAAACACTCTATATTCCGCACTTGTCCTAAAAAATTGACAGACTTTCGCCGGGAAATGGCAGAGAAATTTCAGAGTTTAAGGAAAACTGGGTTGGGGCTTGCTGACTGCTCTGCAAACCGTGGGTGTCTGTACACTCCTCTTTGGTGTACTCCTGACTCGTGCGCATGCTCAGTCTTTCGGACTGTCGTTGACACACCCCAGTTTGGGACAGGAATTTGCTCAAAGTGTGGTCCAAACGTCGGCAAATTTGGAGGTCAAGAAATTTTCCCACGAACTTCAAATTTTGCATGCTCGAAACACTCTATATTCCGCACTTGTCCTAAAAAATTGACAGACTTTCGCCGGGAAATGGCAGAGAAATTTCAGAGTTTCGGGAAAACTGGGTTGGGGCTTGCTGACTGCTCTGCAAATCGTGGCTGTCTGTACACTCCTCTTTGGTGTACTCCTGACTCGTGCGCATGCTCAGTCCTTCGGACTGTCGTTGACACACCCCAGTTTGGGACAGGAATTTGCTCAAAGTGTGGTCCAAACGTCGGCAAATTTGGAAGTCAAAAAATTTTCCCACGAACTTCAAATTTTGCATGCTCCAAACACTCTATATTCCGCACTTGTCCTAAAAAAATTGACAGACTTTGGCCGGGAAATGGCAGAGAAATTTCAGAGTTTAGGGAAAACTGGGTTGGGGCTTGCTGACTGCTCTGCAAACCGTGGCTGTCTGTACACTCCTCTTTGGTGTACTCCTGACTCGTGCGCATGCTCAGTCCTTCGGACTGTCGTTGACACACCCAAGTTTGGGACAGGAATTTGCTCAAAGTGTGGTCCAAACGTCGGCAAATTTGGAAGTCAAGAAATTTTCCCACAAACTTCTAATTTTGCATGCTCCAAACACTCTATATTCCGCACTGGTCCTAAAAAATTGACAGACTTTCGCCGGGAAATGGCAGAGAAATTTCAGAGTTTATGGAAAACTGGGTTGGGGCTTGCTGACTGCTCTGCAAACCGTGGCTGTCTTTACACTCCTCTTTGGTGTACTCCTGACTCGTGCGCAAGCTCAGTCCTTCGGACTGTCGTTGACACACCCCAGTTTGGGACAGGAATTTGCTCAAAGTGTGGTCCAAACGTCGGCAAATTTGGAAGTCAAGAAATTTTCCCACGAACTTCAAATTTTGCATGCTCCAAACACTCTATATTCCGCACTTGTCCTAAAAAATTGACAGACTTTCGCCGGGAAATGGCAGAGAAATTTCAGAGTTTAGGGAAAACTGGGTTGGGGCTTGCTGACTGCTCTGCAAACCGTGGCTGTCTGTACACTCCTCTTTGGTGTACTCCTGACTCGTGCGCATGCTCAGTCCTTCGGACTGTCGTTGACACACCCAGTTTGGGACAGGAATTTGCTCAAAGGGTGGTCCAAACGTCGGCAAATTTGGAGGTCAAGAAATTTTTCCACGAACTTCAAATTTTGCATGCTCCAAACACTCTATATTCCGCACTTGTCCTAAAAAATTGACAGACTTTCGCCAGGAAATGGCAGAGAAATTTCAGAGTTTAGGGAAAACTGGGTTGGGGCTTGCTGACTGCTTTGCAAACCGTGGCTGTCTGTACACTCCTCTTTGGTGTACTCCTGACTCGTGCGCATGCTCAGTCCTTCGGACTGTCGTTGACACACCCCAGTTTGGGACAGGAATTTGCTCAAAGTCTGGTCCAAACATCGGCAAATTTGGAGGTCAAGAAATTTTCCCACGAACTTCAAATTTTGCATGCTCCAAACACTCTATATTCCGCACTTGTCCTAAAAAATTGACAAACTTTCGCCGGGAAATGGCAGAGAAATTTCAGAGTTTCGGGAAAACTGGGTTGGGGCTTGCTGACTGCTCTGCAAACCGTGGCTGTCTGTACACTCCTCTTTGGTGTACTCCTGACTCGTGCGCATGCTCAGTCCTTCGGACTGTCGTTGACACACCCCAGTTTGGGACAGGAATTTGCTCAAAGTGTGGTCCAAACGTCGGCAAATTTGGAAGTCAACATATTTTCCCACGAACTTCAAATTTTGCATGCTTCAAACACTCTATATTCCGCACTTGTCCTAAAAAATTTACAGACTTTCGCCCGGAAATGGCAGAGAAATTTCAGAGTTTAGGGAAAACTGGGTTGGGGCTTGCTGACTGCTCTGCAAACCGTGGCTGTCTGTACACTCCTCTTTGGTGTACTCCTGACTCGTGCGCATGCTCAGTCCTTCGGACTGTCGTTGACACACCCCAGTTTGGGACAGGAATTTGCTCAAAGTGTGGTCCAAACGTCGGCAAATTTGGAAGTCAAGAAATTTTACCACGAACTTCAAATTTTGCATGCTCCAAACACTCTATATTCCGCACTTTTCCAAAAAAATTGACAGACTTTCGCCAGGAAATGGCAGAGAAATTTCAGAGTTTAAGGAAAACTGGGTTGGGGCTTGCTGACTGCTCTGCAAACCGTGGGTGTCTGTACACTCCTCTTTGGTGTACTCCTGACTCGTGCGCATGCTCAGTCTTTCGGACTGTCGTTGACACACCCCAGTTTGGGACAGGAATTTGCTCAAAGTGTGGTCCAAACGTCGGCAAATTTGGAGGTCGAGAAATTTTCCCACGAACTTCAAATTTTGCATGCTCCAAACACTCTATATTCCGCACTTGTCCTAAAAAATTGACAGACTTTCGCCGGGAAATGGCAGAGAAATTTCAGAGTTTAAGGAAAACTGGGTTGGGGCTTGCTGACTGCTCTGCAAACCGTGGGTGTCTGTACACTCCTCTTTGGTGTACTCCTGACTCGTGCGCATGCTCAGTCTTTCGGACTGTCGTTGACACACCCTAGTTTGGGACAGGAATTTGCTCAAAGTGTGGTCCAAACGTCGGCAAATTTGGAGGTCAAGAAATTTTCCCACGAACTTCAAAATTTGCATGCTCCAAACACTCTATATTCCGCACTTGTCCTGAAAAATTGACAGACTTTCGCCGGGAAATGGCAGAGAAATTTCAGAGTTTCGGGAAAACTGGGTTGGGGCTTGCTGACTGCTCTGCAAATCGTGGCTGTCTGTACACTCCTCTTTGGTGTACCCCTGACTCGTGCGCATGCTCAGTCCTTCGGACTGTCGTTGACACACCCCAGTTTGGGACAGGAATTTGCTCAAAGTGTGGTCCAAACGTCGGCAAATTTGGAAGTCAAAAAATTTTCCCACGAACTTCAAATTTTGCATGCTCCAAACACTCTATATTCCGCACTTGTCCTAAAAAAATTGACAGACTTTGGCCGGGAAATGGCAGAGAAATTTCAGAGTTTAGGGAAAACTGGGTTGGGGCTTGCTGACTGCTCTGCAAACCGTGGCTGTCTGTACACTCCTCTTTGGTGTACTCCTGACTCGTGCGCATGCTCAGTCCTTCGGACTGTCGTTGACACACCCAAGTTTGGGACAGGAATTTGCTCAAAGTGTGGTCCAAACGTCGGCAAAATTGGAAGTCAAGAAATTTTCCCACGAACTTCAAATTTTGCATGCTCCAAACACTCTATATTCCGCACTTGTCCTAAAAAAATGACAGACTTTCGCCGGGAAATGGCAGAGAAATTTCAGAGTTTAAGGAAAACTGGGTTGGGGCTTGCTGACTGCTCTGCAAACCGTGGCTGTCTGTACACTCCTCTTTGGTGTACTCCTGACTCGTGCGCATGCTCAGTCCTTCGGACTGTCGTTGACACACCCCAGTTTGGGACAGGAATTTGCTCAAAGTCTGGTCCAAACATCGGCAAATTTGGAGGTCAAGAAATTTTCCCACGAACTTCAAATTTTGCATGCTCCAAACACTCTATATTCCGCACTTGTCCTAAAAAATTGACAAACTTTCGCCGGGAAATGGCAGAGAAATTTCAGAGTTTCCGGAAAACTGGGTTGGGGCTTGCTGACTGCTCTGCAAACCGTGGCTGTCTGTACACTCCTCTTTGGTGTACTCCTGACTCGTGCGCATGCTCAGTCCTTCGGACTGTCGTTGACACACCCCAGTTTGGGACAGGAATTTGCTCAAAGTGTGGTCCAAACGTCGGCAAATTTGGAAGTCAAAATATTTTCCCACGAACTTCAAATTTTGCATGCTTCAAACACTCTATATTCCGCACTTGTCCTAAAAAATTTACAGACTTTCGCCCGGAAATGGCAGAGAAATTTCAGAGTTTAGGGAAAACTGGGTTGGGGCTTGCTGACTGCTCTGCAAACCGTGGCTGTCTGTACACTCCTCTTTGGTGTACTCCTGACTCGTGCGCATGCTCAGTCCTTCGGACTGTCGTTGACACACCCCAGTTTGGGACAGGAATTTGCTCAAAGTGTGGTCCAAACGTCGGCAAATTTGGAAGTCAAGAAATTTTACCACGAACTTCAAATTTTGCATGCTCCAAACACTCTATATTCCGCACTTTTCCTAAAAAATTGACAGACTTTCGCCGGGAAATGGCAGAGAAATTTCAGAGTTTAAGGAAAACTGGGTTGGGGCTTGCTGACTGCTCTGCAAACCGTGGGTGTCTGTACACTCCTCTTTGGTGTACTCCTGACTCGTGCGCATGCTCAGTCCTTCGGACTGTCGTTGACACACCCCAGTTTGGGACAGGAATTTGCTCAAAGTGTGGTCCAAACGTCGGCAAATTTGGAGGTCAAGAAATTTTCCCACGAACTTCAAATTTTGCATGCTCCAAACACTCTATATTCCGCACTTGTCCTAAAAAATTGACAGACTTTCGCCGGGAAATGGCAGAGAAATTTTAGAGTTTCGGGAAAACTGGGTTGGGGCTTGCTGACTGCTCTGCAAACCGTGGCTGTCTGTACACTCCTCTTTGGTGTACTCCTGACTCGTGCGCATGCTCAGTCCTTCGGACTGTCGTTGACACACCCCAGTTTGGGACAGGAATTTGCTCAAAGTGTGGTCCAAACGTCGGCAAATTTGGAAGTCAAAATATTTTCCCACGAACTTCAAATTTTGCATGCTTCAAACACTCTATATTCCGCACTTGTCCTAAAAAATTTACAGACTTTCGCCCGGAAATGGCAGAGAAATTTCAGAGTTTAGGGAAAACTGGGTTGGGGCTTGCTGACTGCTCTGCAAACCGTGGCTGTCTGTACACTCCTCTTTGGTGTACTCCTGACTCGTGCGCATGCTCAGTCCTTCGGACTGTCGTTGACACACCCCAGTTTGGGACAGGAATTTGCTCAAAGTGTGGTCCAAACGTCGGCAAATTTGGAGGTCAAGAAATTTTCCCACGAACTTCAAATTTTGCATGCTCCAAACACTCTATATTCCGCACTTGTCCTAAAAAATTGACAGACTTTCGCCGGGAAATGGCAGAGAAATTTCAGAGTTTCGGGAAAACTGGGTTGGGGCTTGCTGACTGCTCTGCAAACCGTGGCTGTCTGTACACTCCTCTTTGGTGTACTCCTGACTCGTGCGCATGCTCAGTCATTCGGACTGTCGTTGACACACCCCAGTTTGGGACAGGAATTTGCTCAAAGTGTGGTCCAAACGTCGGCAAATTTGGAAGTCAAGAAATTTTCCCACGAACTTCAAATTTTGCATGTTCCAAACACTCTATATTCCGCACTTGTCCTAAAAAATTGACAGACTTTCGCCGGGAAATGGCAGAGAAATTTCAGAGTTTAGGGAAAACTGGGTTGGGGCTTGCTGACTGCTCTGCAAACCGTGGGTGTCTGTACACTCCTCTTTGGTGTACTCCTGACTCGTGCGCATGCTCAGTCCTTCGGACTGTCGTTGACACACCCCAGTTTGGGACAGGAATTTGCTCAAAGTGTGGTCCAAACGTCGGCAAATTTGGAGGTCAAGAAATTTTCCCACGAACTTCAAATTTTGCACGCTCCAAACACTCTATATTCCGCACTTGTCCTAAAAAATTGACAGACTTTCGCCGGGAAATGGCAGAGAAATTTCAGAGTTTCGGGAAAACTGGGTTGGGGCTTGCTGACTGCTCTGCAAACCGTGGCTGTCTGTACACTCCTCTTTGGTGTACTCCTGACTCGTGCGCATGCTCAGTCCTTCGGACTGTCGTTGACACACCCCAGTTTGGGACAGGAATTTGCTCAAAGTGTGGTCCAAACGTCGGCAAATTTGGAAGTCAAAATATTTTCCCACGAACTTCAAATTTTGCATGCTTCAAACACTCTATATTCCGCACTTGTCCTAAAAAATTTACAGACTTTCGCCCGGAAATGGCAGAGAAATTTCAGAGTTTAGGGAAAACTGGGTTGGGGCTTGCTGACTGCTCTGCAAACCGTGGCTGTCTGTACACTCCTCTTTGGTGTACTCCTGACTCGTGCGCATGCTCAGTCCTTCGGACTGTCGTTGACACACCCCAGTTTGGGACAGGAATTTGCTCAAAGTGTGGTCCAAACGTCGGCAAATTTGGAGGTCAAGAAATTTTACCACGAACTTCAAATTTTGCATGCTCCAAACACTCTATATTCCGCACTTTTCCTAAAAAATTGACAGACTTTCGCCGGGAAATGGCAGAGAAATTTCAGAGTTTCGGGAAAACTGGGTTGGGGCTTGCTGACTGCTCTGCAAACCGTGGCTGTCTGTACACTCCTCTTTGGTGTACTCCTGACTCGTGCGCATGCTCAGTCATTCGGACTGTCGTTGACACACCCCAGTTTGGGACAGGAATTTGCTCAAAGTGTGGTCCAAACGTCGGCAAATTTGGAAGTCAAGAAATTTTCCCACGAACTTCAAATTTTGCATGTTCCAAACACTCTATATTCCGCACTTGTCCTAAAAAATTGACAGACTTTCGCCGGGAAATGGCAGAGAAATTTCAGAGTTTAGGGAAAACTGGGTTGGGGCTTGCTGACTGCTCTGCAAACCGTGGCTGTCTGTACACTCCTCTTTGGTGTACTCCTCACTCGTGCGCATGCTCAGTCCTTCGGACTGTCGTTGACACAACCCAGTTTGGGACAGGAATTTGCTCAAAGTGTGGTCCAAACGTCGGCAAATTTGGAAGTCAAGAAATTTTCCGACGAACTTCAAATTTTGCATGCTCCAAACACTCTATATTCCGCACTTGTCCTAAAAAATTGACAGACTTTCGCCGGGAAATGGCAGAGAAATTTCAGAGTTTCGGGAAAACTGGGTTGGGGCTTGCTGACTGCTCTGCAAACCGTGGCTGTCTGTACACTCCTCTTTGGTGTACTCCTGACTCGTGCGCATGCTCAGTCCTTCGGACTGTCGTTGACACACCCCAGTTTGGGACAGGAATTTGCTCAAAGTGTGGTCCAAACGTCGGCAAATTTGGAAGTCAAAAAATTTTCCCACGAACTTCAAATTTTGCATGCTTCAAACACTCTATATTCCGCACTTGTCCTAAAAAAATTACAGACTTTCGCCGGGAAATGGCAGAGAAATTTCAGAGTTTAGGGAAAACTGGGTTGGGGCTTGCTGACTGCTCTGCAAACCGTGGCTGTCTGTACACTCCTCTTTGGTGTACTCCTGACTCGTGCGCATGCTCAGTCCTTCGGACTGTCGTTGACACACCCCAGTTTGGGACAGGAATTTGCTCAAAGTGTGGTCCAAACGTCGGCAAATTTGGAAGTCAAGAAATTTTACCACGAACTTCAAATTTTGCATGCTCCAAACATTCTATATTCCGCACTTTTCCTAAAAAATTGACAGACTTTCGCCGGGAAATGGCAGAGAAATTTCAGAGTTTAGGGAAAACTGGGTTGGGGCTTGCTGACTGCTCTGCAAACCGTGGCTGTCTGTACACTCCTCTTTGGTGTACTCCTAACTCGTGCGCATGCTCAGTCCTTCGGACTGTCGTTGACACACCCCAGTTTGGGACAGGAATTTGCTCAAAGTGTGGTCCAAACGTCGGCAAATTTGGAAGTCAAGAAATTTTACCACGAACTTCAAATTTTGCATGCTCCAAACACTCTATATTCCGCACTTTTCCTAAAAAATTGACAGACTTTCGCCGGAAAATGGCAGAGAAATTTCAGAGTTTAAGGAAAACTGGGTTGGGGCTTGCTGACTGCTCTGCAAACCGTGGGTGTCTGTACACTCCTCTTTGGTGTACTCCTGACTCGTGCGCATGCTCAGTCCTTCGGACTGTCGTTGACACACCCCAGTTTGGGACAGGAATTTGCTCAAAGTGTGGTCCAAACGTCGGCAAATTTGGAAGTCAAGGAATTTTCCCACGAACTTCAAATTTTGCATGTTCCAAACACTCTATATTCCGCACTTGTCCTAAAAAATTGACAGACTTTCGCCGGGGAAATGGCAGAGAAATTTCAGAGTTTAGGCAAAACTGGGTTGGGGCTTGCTGACTGCTCTGCAAACCGTGGCTGTCTGTACACTCCTCTTTGGTGTACTCCTGACTCGTGCGCATGCTCAGTCCTTCGGACTGTCGTTGACACACCCCAGTTTGGGACAGGAATTTGCTCAAAGTGTGGTCCAAACGTCGGCAAATTTGGAAGTCAAAAGATTTTCCCACGAACTTCAAATTTTGCATGCTTCAAACACTCTATATTCCGCACTTGTCCTAAAAAAATTACAGACTTTCGCCGGGAAATGGCAGAGAAATTTCAGAGTTTAGGGAAAACTGGGTTGGGGCTTGCTGACTGCTCTGCAAACCGTGGCTGTCTGTACACTCCTCTTTGGTGTACTCCTGACTCGTGCGCATGCTCAGTCCTTCGGACTGTCGTTGACACACCCCAGTTTGGGACAGGAATTTGCTCAAAGTGTGGTCCAAACGTCGGCAAATTTGGAAGTCAAGAAATTTTCCCACGAACTTCAAATTTTGCATGTTCCAAACACTCTATATTCCGCACTTGTCCTAAAAAATTGACCGACTTTCGCCGGGAAATGGCAGAGAAATTTCAGAGTTTAGGGAAAACTGGGTTGGGGCTTGCTGACTGCTCTGCAAACCGTGGCTGTCTGTACACTCCTCTTTGGTGTACTCCTCACTCGTGCGCATGCTCAGTCCTTCGGACTGTCGTTGACACAACCCAGTTTGGGACAGGAATTTGCTCAAAGTGTGGTCCAAACGTCGGCAAATTTGGAAGTCAAGAAATTTTTCGACGAACTTCAAATTTTGCATGCTCCAAACACTCTATATTCCGCACTTGTCCTAAAAAATTGACAGACTTTCGCCGGGAAATGGCAGAGAAATTTCAGAGTTTCGGGAAAACTGGGTTGGGGCTTGCTGACTGCTCTGCAAACCATGGCTGTCTGTACACTCCTCTTTGGTGTACTCCTGACTCGTGCGCATGCTCAGTCCTTCGGACTGTCGTTGACACACCCCAGTTTGGGACAGGAATTTGCTCAAAGTGTGGTCCAAACGTCGGCAAATTTGGAAGTCAAAAAATTTTCCCACGAACTTCAAATTTTGCATGCTTCAAACACTCTATATTCCGCACTTGTCCTAAAAAAATTACAGACTTTCGCCGGGAAATGGCAGAGAAATTTCAGAGTTTAGGGAAAACTGGGTTGGGGCTTGCTGACTGCTCTGCAAACCGTGGCTGTCTGTACACTCCTCTTTGGTGTACTCCTGACTCGTGCGCATGCTCAGTCCTTCGGACTGTCGTTGACACACCCCAGTTTGGGACAGGAATTTGCTCAAAGTGTGGTCCAAACGTCGGCAAATTTGGAAGTCAAGAAATTTTACCACGAACTTCAAATTTTGCATGCTCCAAACACTCTATATTCCGCACTTTTCCTAAAAAATTGACAGACTTTCGCCGGGAAATGGCAGAGAAATTTCAGAGTTTAGGGAAAACTGGGTTGGGGCTTGCTGACTGCTCTGCAAACCGTGGCTGTCTGTACACTCCTCTTTGGTGTACTCCTAACTCGTGCGCATGCTCAGTCCTTCGGACTGTCGTTGACACACCCCAGTTTGGGACAGGAATTTGCTCAAAGTGTGGTCCAAACGTCGGCAAATTTGGAAGTCAAGAAATTTTACCACGAACTTCAAATTTTGCATGCTCCAAACACTCTATATTCCGCACTTTTCCTAAAAAATTGACAGACTTTCGCCGGAAAATGGCAGAGAAATTTCAGAGTTTAAGGAAAACTGGGTTGGGGCTTGCTGACTGCTCTGCAAACCGTGGGTGTCTGTACACTCCTCTTTGGTGTACTCCTGACTCGTGCGCATGCTCAGTCCTTCAGACTGTCGTTGACACACCCCAGTTTGGGACAGGAATTTGCTCAAAGTGTGGTCCAAACGTCGGCAAATTTGGAAGTCAAGGAATTTTCCCACGAACTTCAAATTTTGCATGTTCCAAACACTCTATATTCCGCACTTGTCCTAAAAAATTGACAGACTTTCGCCGGGGAAATGGCAGAGAAATTTCAGAGTTTAGGCAAAACTGGGTTGGGGCTTGCTGACTGCTCTGCAAACCGTGGCTGTCTGTACACTCCTCTTTGGTGTACTCCTGACTCGTGCGCATGCTCAGTCCTTCGGACTGTCGTTGACACACCCCAGTTTGGGACAGGAATTTGCTCAAAGTGTGGTCCAAACGTCGGCAAATTTGGAAGTCAAAAGATTTTCCCACGAACTTCAAATTTTGCATGCTTCAAACACTCTATATTCCGCACTTGTCCTAAAAAAATTACAGACTTTCGCCGGGAAATGGCAGAGAAATTTCAGAGTTTAGGGAAAACTGGGTTGGGGCTTGCTGACTGCTCTGCAAACCGTGGCTGTCTGTACACTCCTCTTTGGTGTACTCCTGACTCGTGCGCATGCTCAGTCCTTCGGACTGTCGTTGACACACCCCAGTTTGGGACAGGAATTTGCTCAAAGTGTGGTCCAAACGTCGGCAAATTTGGAAGTCAAGAAATTTTACCACGAACTTCAAATTTTGCATGCTCCAAACACTCTATATTCCGCACTTTTCCTAAAAAATTGACAGACTTTCGCCGGGAAATGGCAGAGAAATTTCAGAGTTTAGGGAAAACTGGGTTGGGGCTTGCTGACTGCTCTGCAAACCGTGGCTGTCTGTACACTCCTCTTTGGTGTACTCCTAACTCGTGCGCATGCTCAGTCCTTCGGACTGTCGTTGACACACCCCAGTTTGGGACAGGAATTTGCTCAAAGTGTGGTCCAAACGTCGGCAAATTTGGAAGTCAAGAAATTTTACCACGAACTTCAAATTTTGCATGCTCCAAACACTCTATATTCCGCACTTTTCCTAAAAAATTGACAGACTTTCGCCGGGAAATGGCAGAGAAATTTCAGAGTTTAAGGAAAACTGGGTTGGGGCTTGCTGACTGCTCTGCAAACCGTGGGTGTCTGTACACTCCTCTTTGGTGTACTCCTGACTCGTGCGCATGCTCAGTCCTTCGGACTGTCGTTGACACACCCCAGTTTGGGACAGGAATTTGCTCAAAGTGTGGTCCAAACGTCGGCAAATTTGGAAGTCAAGGAATTTTCCCACGAACTTCAAATTTTGCATGTTCCAAACACTCTATATTCCGCACTTGTCCTAAAAAATTGACAGACTTTCGCCGGGGAAATGGCAGAGAAATTTCAGAGTTTAGGGAAAACTGGGTTGGGGCTTGCTGACTGCTCTGCAAACCGTGGCTGTCTGTACACTCCTCTTTGGTGTACTCCTGACTCGTGCGCATGCTCAGTCCTTCGGACTGTCGTTGACACACCCCAGTTTGGGACAGGAATTTGCTCAAAGTGTGGTCCAAACGTCGGCAAATTTGGAAGTCAAGAAATTTTCCCACGAACTTCAAATTTTGCATGCTCCAAACACTCTATATTCCGCACTTGTCCTAAAAAATTGACAGACTTTCGCCGGGAAATGGCAGAGAAATTTCAGAGTTTCGGGAAAACTGGGTTGGGGCTTGCTGACTGCTCTGCAAACCGTGGCTGTCTGTACACTCCTCTTTGGTGTACTCCTGACTCGTGCGCATGCTCAGTCCTTCGGACTGTCGTTGACACACCCCAGTTTGGGACAGGAATTTGCTCAAAGTGTGGTCCAAACGTCGGCAAATTTGGAAGTCAAAAAATTTTCCCACGAACTTCAAATTTTGCATGCTTCAAACACTCTATATTCCGCACTTGTCCTAAAAAAATTACAGACTTTCGCCGGGAAATGGCAGAGAAATTTCAGAGTTTAGGGAAAACTGGGTTGGGGCTTGCTGACTGCTCTGCAAACCGTGGCTGTCTGTACACTCCTCTTTGGTGTACTCCTGACTCGTGCGCATGCTCAGTCCTTCGGACTGTCGTTTACACGCCCCAGTTTGGGACAGGAATTTGCTCAAAGTGTGGTCCAAACGTCGGCAAATTTGGAAGTCAAGAAAATTTCCGACGAACTTCAAATTTTGCATGCTCCAAACACTCTACATTCCGCACTTGTCCTAAAAAATTGACAGACTTTCGCCGGGAAATGGCAGAGAAATTTCAGAGTTTAGGGAAAACTGGGTTGGGGCTTGCTGACTGCTCTGCAAACCGTGGCTGTTTGTACACTCCTCTTTGGTGTACTCCTGACTCGTGCGCATGCTCAGTCCTTCGGACTGTCGTTGACACACCCCAGTTTGGGACAGGAATTTGCTCAAAGTGTGGTCCAAACGTCGGCAAATTTGGAAGTCAAGAAATTTTCCCACGAACTTCAAATTTTGCATGCTCCAAACACTCTATATTCCGCACTTGTCCTAAAAAATTGACAGACTTTCGCCGGGAAATGGCAGAGAAATTTCAGAGTTTCGGGAAAACTGGGTTGGGGCTTGCTGACTGCTCTGCAAACCGTGGCTGTCTGTACACTCCTCTTTGGTGTACTCCTGACTCGTGCGCATGCTCAGTCCTTCGGACTGTCGTTGACACACCCCAGTTTGGGACAGGAATTTGCTCAAAGTGTGGACCAAACGTCGGCAAAATTGGAAGTCAAGAAATTTGCCCACGAACTTCAAATTTTGCATGCTCCAAACACTCTATATTCCGCACTTGTCCTAAAAAATTGACAGACTTTCGCCGGGAAATGGCAGAGAAATTTCAGAGTTTAAGGAAAACTGGGTTGGGGCTTGCTGACTGCTCTGCAAACCGTGGCTGTCTGTACACTCCTCTTTGGTGTACTCCTGACTCGTGCGCATGCTCAGTCCTTCGGACTGTCGTTTACACGCCCCAGTTTGGGACAGGAATTTGCTCAAAGTGTGGTCCAAACGTCGGCAAATTTGGAAGTCAAGAAAATTTCCGACGAACTTCAAATTTTGCATGCTCCAAACACTCTACATTCCGCACTTGTCCTAAAAAATTGACAGACTTTCGCCGGGAAATGGCAGAGAAATTTCAGAGTTTAGGGAAAACTGGGTTGGGGCTTGCTGACTGCTCTGCAAACCGTGGCTGTCTGTACACTCCTCTTTGGTGTACTCCTGACTCGTGCGCATGCTCAGTCCTTCGGACTGTCGTTGACACACCCCAGTTTGGGACAGGAATTTGCTCAAAGTGTGGTCCAAACGTCGGCAAATTTGGAAGTCAAGAAATTTTCCCACGAACTTCAAATTTTGCATGCTCCAAACACTCTATATTCCGCACTTGTCCTAAAAAATTGACAGACTTTCGCCGGGAAATGGCAGAGAAATTTCAGAGTTTCGGGAAAACTGGGTTGGGGCTTGCTGACTGCTCTGCAAACCGTGGCTGTCTGTACACTCCTCTTTGGTGTACTCCTGACTCGTGCGCATGCTCAGTCCTTCGGACTGTCGTTGACACACCCCAGTTTGGGACAGGAATTTGCTCAAAGTGTGGTCCAAACGTCGGCAAATTTGGAAGTCAGAAAATTTTCCCACGAACTTCAAATTTTGCATGCTTTAAACACTCTATATTCCGCACTTGTCCTAAAAATATTACAGACTTTCGCCGGGAAATGGCAGAGAAATTTCAGAGTTTAGGGAAAACTGGGTTGGGGCTTGCTGACTGCTCTGCAAACCGTGGCTGTCTGTACACTCCTCTTTGGTGTACTCCTGACTCGTGCACATGCTCAGTCCTTCGGACTGTCGTTGACACACCCCAGTTTGGGACAGGAATTTGCTCAAAGTGTGGTCCAAACGTCGGCAAATTTGGAAGTCAAGAAATTTTACCACGAACTTCAAATTTTGCATGCTCCAAACACTCTATATTCCGCACTTTTCCTAAAAAATTGACAGACTTTCGCCGGGAAATGGCAGAGAAATTTCAGAGTTTAGGGAAAACTGGGTTGGGGCTTGCTGACTGCTCTGCAAACCGTGGCTGTCTGTACACTCCTCTTTGGTGTACTCCTGACTCGTGCGCATGCTCAGTCCTTCGGACTGTCGTTGACACACCCCAGTTTGGGACAGGAATTTGCTCAAAGTGTGGTCCAAACGTCGGCAAAATTGGAAGTCAAGAAATTTGCCCACGAACTTCAAATTTTGCATGCTCCAAACACTCTATATTCCGCACTTGTCCTAAAAAATTGACAAACTTTCGCCGGGAAATGGCAGAGAAATTTCAGAGTTTCGGGAAAACTGGGTTGGGGCTTGCTGACTGCTCTGCAAACCGTGGCTGTCTGTACACTCCTCTTTGGTGTACTCCTGACTCGTGCGCATGCTCAGTCCTTCGGACTGTCGTTGATACACCCCAGTTTGGGACAGGAATTTGCTCAAAGTGTGGTCCAAACGTCGGCAAATTTGGAAGTCAAAATATTTTCCCACGAACTTCAAATTTTGCATGCTTCAAACACTCTATATTCCGCACTTGTCCTAAAAAATTTACAGACTTTCGCCCGGAAATGGCAGAGAAATTTCAGAGTTTAGGGAAAACTGGGTTGGGGCTTGCTGACTGCTCTGCAAACCGTGGCTGTCTGTACACTCCTCTTTGGTGTACTCCTGACTCGTGCGCATGCTCAGTCCTTCGGACTGTCGTTGACACACCCCAGTTTGGGACAGGAATTTGCTCAAAGTGTGGTTCAAACGTCGGCAAATTTGGAAGTCAAGAAATTTTACCACGAACTTCAAATTTTGCATGCTCCAAACACTCTATATTCCGCACTTTTCCTAAAAAATTGACAGACTTTCGCCTGGAAATGGCAGAGACATTTCTGAGTTTAAGGAAAACTGGGTTGGGGCTTGCTGACTGCTCTGCAAACCGTGGGTGTCTGTACACTCCTCTTTGGTGTACTCCTGACTCGTGCGCATGCTCAGTCATTCGGACTGTCGTTGACACACCCCAGTTTGGGACAGGAATTTGCTCAAAGTGTGGTCCAAACGTCGGCAAATTTGGAGGTCAAGAAATTTTCCCACGAACTTCAAATTGTGCATGCTCCAAACACTCTATATTCCGCACTTGTCCTAAAAAAATTGACAGACTTTCGCCGGGAAATGGAAGAGAAATTTCAGAGTTTAGGGAAAACTGGGTTGGGGCTTGCTGACTGCTCTGCAAACCGTGGCTGTCTGTACACTCCTCTTTGGTGTACTCCTGACTCGTGCGCATGCTCAGTCCTTCGGACTGTCGTTGACACACCCCAGTTTGGGACAGGAATTTGCTCAAAGTGTGGTCCAAACGTCGGCAAATTTGGAAGTCAAGAAATTTTCCCACGAACTTCAAATTTTGCATGCTCCAAACACTCTATATTCCGCACTTGTCCTGAAAAATTGACAGACTTTCGCCGGGAAATGGCAGAGAAATTTCAGAGTTTAGGGAAAACTGGGTTGGGGCTTGCTGACTGCTCTGCAAACCGTGGCTGTCTGTACACTCCTCTTTGGTGTACTCCTGACTCGTGCGCATGCTCAGTCCTTCGGACTGTCGTTGACACACCCCAGTTTGGGATAGGAATTTGCTCAAAGTGTGGTCCAAATGTCGGCAAATTTGGAGGTCAAGAAATTTTCCCACGAACTTCAAATTTTGCATGCTTCAAACACTCTATATTCCGCACTTGTCCTAAAAAATTGACACACTGTCGCCGGGAAATGGCAGAGAAATTTCAGAGTTTAAGGAAAACTGGGTTGGGGCTTGCTGACTGCTCTGCAAACCGTGGCTGTCTGTACACTCCTCTTTGGTGTACTCCTGACTCGTGCGCATGCTCAGTCCTTCGGACTGTCGTTCACACACCCCAGTTTGGGACAGGAATTTGCTCAAAGTCTGGTCCAAACGTCGGCAAATTTGGAGGTCAAGAAATTTTCCCACGAACTTCAAATTTTGCATGCTCCAAACACTCTATATTCCGCACTTGTCCTAAAAAATTGACAAACTTTCGCCGGGAAATGGCAGAGAAATTTCAGAGTTTCGGGAAAACTGGGTTGGGGCTTGCTGACTGCTCTGCAAACCGTGGCTGTCTGTACACTCCTCTTTGGTGTACTCCTGACTCGTGCGCATGCTCAGTCCTTCGGACTGTCGTTGACACACCCCAGTTTGGGACAGGAATTTGCTCAAAGTGTGGTCCAAACGTCGGCAAATTTGGAAGTCAAAATATTTTCCCACGAACTTCAAATTTTGCATGCTTCAAACACTCTATATTCCGCACTTGTCCTAAAAAATTTACAGACTTTCGCCCGGAAATGGCAGAGAAATTTCAGAGTTTAGGGAAAACTGGGTTGGGGCTTGCTGACTGCTCTGCAAACCGTGGCTGTCTGTACACTCCTCTTTGGTGTACTCCTGACTCGTGCGCATGCTCAGTCCTTCGGACTGTCGTTGACACACCCCAGTTTGGGACAGGAATTTGCTCAAAGTGTGGTTCAAACGTCGGCAAATTTGGAAGTCAAGAAATTTTACCACGAACTTCAAATTTTGCATGCTCCAAACACTCTATATTCCGCACTTTTCCTAAAAAATTGACAGACTTTCGCCTGGAAATGGCAGAGACATTTCTGAGTTTAAGGAAAACTGGGTTGGGGCTTGCTGACTGCTCTGCAAACCGTGGGTGTCTGTACACTCCTCTTTGGTGTACTCCTGACTCGTGCGCATGCTCAGTCCTTCGGACTGTCGTTGACACACCCCAGTTTGGGACAGGAATTTGCTCAAAGTGTGGTCCAAACGTCGGCAAATTTGGAGGTCAAGAAATTTTCCCACGAACTTCAAATTGTGCATGCTCCAAACACTCTATATTCCGCACTTGTCCTAAAAAAATTGACAGACTTTCGCCGGGAAATGGAAGAGAAATTTCAGAGTTTAGGGAAAACTGGGTTGGGGCTTGCTGACTGCTCTGCAAACCGTGGCTGTCTGTACACTCCTCTTTGGTGTACTCCTGACTCGTGCGCATGCTCAGTCCTTCGGACTGTCGTTGACACACCCCAGTTTGGGACAGGAATTTGCTCAAAGTGTGGTCCAAACGTCGGCAAATTTGGAAGTCAAGAAATTTTCCCACGAACTTCAAATTTTGCATGCTCCAAACACTCTATATTCCGCACTTGTCCTGAAAAATTGACAGACTTTCGCCGGGAAATGGCAGAGAAATTTCAGAGTTTAGGGAAAACTGGGTTGGGGCTTGCTGACTGCTCTGCAAACCGTGGCTGTCTGTACACTCCTCTTTGGTGTACTCCTGACTCGTGCGCATGCTCAGTCCTTCGGACTGTCGTTGACACACCCCAGTTTGGGATAGGAATTTGCTCAAAGTGTGGTCCAAATGTCGGCAAATTTGGAGGTCAAGAAATTTTCCCACGAACTTCAAATTTTGCATGCTTCAAACACTCTATATTCCGCACTTGTCCTAAAAAATTTACAGACTTTCGCCGGGAAATGGCAGAGAAATTTCAGAGTTTAGGGAAAACTGGGTTGGGGCTTGCTGACTGCTCTGCAAACCGTGGCTGTCTGTACACTCCTCTTTGGTGTACTCCTGACTCGTGCGCAAGCTCAGTCCTTCGGACTGTCGTTGACACACCACAGTTTGGGACAGGAATTTGCTCAAAGTGTGGTCCAAACGTCGGCAAATTTGGAACTCAAAAAATTTTCCCACGAACTTCAAATTTTGCATGCTTCAAACACTCTATATTCCGCACTTGTCCTAAAAAAATTTACAGACTTTCGCCGGGAAATGGCAGAGAAATTTCAGAGTTTAGGGAAAACTGGGTTGGGGCTTGCTGACTGCTCTGCAAACCGTGGCTGTCTGTACACTCCTCTTTGGTGTACTCCTGACTCGTGCGCATGCTCAGTCCTTCGGACTGTCGTTGACACACCCCAGTTTGGGACAGGAATTTGCTCAAAGTGTGGTCCAAACGTCGGCAAATTTGGAAGTCAAGAAATTTTCCCACGAACTTCAAATTTTGCATGCTCCAAACACTCTATATTCCGCACTTGTCCTGAAAAATTGACAGACTTTCGCCGGGAAATGGCAGAGAAATTTCAGAGTTTAGGGAAAACTGGGTTGGGGCTTGCTGACTGCTCTGCAAACCGTGGCTGTCTGTACACTCCTCTTTGGTGTACTCCTGACTCGTGCGCATGCTCAGTCCTTCGGACTGTCGTTGACACACCCCAGTTTGGGACAGGAATTTGCTCAAAGTGTGGTCCAAATGTCGGCAAATTTGGAGGTCAAGAAATTTTCCCACGAACTTCAAATTTTGCATGCTCCAAACACTCTATATTCCGCACTTGTCCTAAAAAATTGACAGACTTTCGCCGGGAAATGGCAGAGAAATTTCAGAGTTTCGGGAAAACTGGGTTGGGGCTTGCTGACTGCTCTGCAAACCGTGGCTGTCTGTACACTCCTCTTTGGTGTACTCCTGACTCGTGCGCAAGCTCAGTCCTTCGGACTGTCGTTGATACACCCCAGTTTGGGACAGGAATTTGCTCAAAGTGTGGTCCAAACGTCGGCAAATTTGGAACTCAAAAAATTTTCCCACGAACTTCAAATTTTGCATGCTTCAAACACTCTATATTCCGCACTTGTCCTAAAAAATTTACAGACTTTCGCCGGGAAATGGCAGAGAAATTTCAGAGTTTAGGGAAAACTGGGTTGGGGCTTGCTGACTGCTCTGCAAACCGTGGCTGTCTGTACACTCCTCTTTGGTGTACTCCTGACTCGTGCGCAAGCTCAGTCCTTCGGACTGTCGTTGACACACCACAGTTTGGGACAGGAATTTGCTCAAAGTGTGGTCCAAACGTCGGCAAATTTGGAACTCAAAAAATTTTCCCACGAACTTCAAATTTTGCATGCTTCAAACACTCTATATTCCGCACTTGTCCTAAAAAAATTTACAGACTTTCGCCGGGAAATGGCAGAGAAATTTCAGAGTTTAGGGAAAACTGGGTTGGGGCTTGCTGACTGCTCTGCAAACCGTGGCTGTCTGTACACTCCTCTTTGGTGTACTCCTGACTCGTGCGCATGCTCAGTCCTTCGGACTGTCGTTGACACACCCCAGTTTGGGACAGGAATTTGCTCAAAGTGTGGTCCAAACGTCGGCAAATTTGGAAGTCAAGAAATTTTCCCACGAACTTCAAAATTTTCATGCTCTAAACACTCTATATTCCGCACTTGTCCTAAAAAATTGACAGACTTTCGCCGGGAAATGGCAGAGAAATTTCAGAGTTTAGGGAAAACTGGGTTGGGGCTTGCTGACTGCTCTGCAAACCGTGGCTGTCTGTACACTCCTCTTTGGTGTACTCCTGACTCGTGCGCATGCTCAGTCCTTCGGACTGTCGTTGACACACCCCAGTTTGGGATAGGAATTTGCTCAAAGTGTGGTCCAAATGTCGGCAAATTTGGAGGTCAAGAAATTTTCCCACGAACTTCAAATTTTGCATGCTTCAAACACTCTATATTCCGCACTTGTCCTAAAAAATTTACAGACTTTCGCCGGGAAATGGCAGAGAAATTTCAGAGTTTAGGGAAAACTGGGTTGGGGCTTGCTGACTGCTCTGCAAACCGTGGCTGTCTGTACACTCCTCTTTGGTGTACTCCTGACTCGTGCGCAAGCTCAGTCCTTCGGACTGTCGTTGACACACCACAGTTTGGGACAGGAATTTGCTCAAAGTGTGGTCCAAACGTCGGCAAATTTGGAACTCAAAAAATTTTCCCACGAACTTCAAATTTTGCATGCTTCAAACACTCTATATTCCGCACTTGTCCTAAAAAAATTTACAGACTTTCGCCGGGAAATGGCAGAGAAATTTCAGAGTTTAGGGAAAACTGGGTTGGGGCTTGCTGACTGCTCTGCAAACCGTGGCTGTCTGTACACTCCTCTTTGGTGTACTCCTGACTCGTGCGCATGCTCAGTCCTTCGGACTGTCGTTGACACACCCCAGTTTGGGACAGGAATTTGCTCAAAGTGTGGTCCAAACGTCGGCAAATTTGGAAGTCAAGAAATTTTCCCACGAACTTCAAATTTTGCATGCTCCAAACACTCTATATTCCGCACTTGTCCTGAAAAATTGACAGACTTTCGCCGGGAAATGGCAGAGAAATTTCAGAGTTTAGGGAAAACTGGGTTGGGGCTTGCTGACTGCTCTGCAAACCGTGGCTGTCTGTACACTCCTCTTTGGTGTACTCCTGACTCGTGCGCATGCTCAGTCCTTCGGACTGTCGTTGACACACCCCAGTTTGGGACAGGAATTTGCTCAAAGTGTGGTCCAAATGTCGGCAAATTTGGAGGTCAAGAAATTTTCCCACGAACTTCAAATTTTGCATGCTCCAAACACTCTATATTCCGCACTTGTCCTAAAAAATTGACAGACTTTCGCCGGGAAATGGCAGAGAAATTTCAGAGTTTCGGGAAAACTGGGTTGGGGCTTGCTGACTGCTCTGCAAACCGTGGCTGTCTGTACACTCCTCTTTGGTGTACTCCTGACTCGTGCGCAAGCTCAGTCCTTCGGACTGTCGTTGATACACCCCAGTTTGGGACAGGAATTTGCTCAAAGTGTGGTCCAAACGTCGGCAAATTTGGAACTCAAAAAATTTTCCCACGAACTTCAAATTTTGCATGCTTCAAACACTCTATATTCCGCACTTGTCCTAAAAAATTTACAGACTTTCGCCGGGAAATGGCAGAGAAATTTCAGAGTTTAGGGAAAACTGGGTTGGGGCTTGCTGACTGCTCTGCAAACCGTGGCTGTCTGTACACTCCTCTTTGGTGTACTCCTGACTCGTGCGCAAGCTCAGTCCTTCGGACTGTCGTTGACACACCACAGTTTGGGACAGGAATTTGCTCAAAGTGTGGTCCAAACGTCGGCAAATTTGGAACTCAAAAAATTTTCCCACGAACTTCAAATTTTGCATGCTTCAAACACTCTATATTCCGCACTTGTCCTAAAAAAATTTACAGACTTTCGCCGGGAAATGGCAGAGAAATTTCAGAGTTTAGGGAAAACTGGGTTGGGGCTTGCTGACTGCTCTGCAAACCGTGGCTGTCTGTACACTCCTCTTTGGTGTACTCCTGACTCGTGCGCATGCTCAGTCCTTCGGACTGTCGTTGACACACCCCAGTTTGGGACAGGAATTTGCTCAAAGTGTGGTCCAAACGTCGGCAAATTTGGAAGTCAAGAAATTTTCCCACGAACTTCAAAATTTTCATGCTCTAAACACTCTATATTCCGCACTTGTCCTAAAAAATTGACAGACTTTCGCCGGGAAATGGCAGAGAAATTTCAGAGTTTAGGGAAAACTGGGTTGGGGCTTGCTGACTGCTCTGCAAACCGTGGCTGTCTGTACACTCCTCTTTGGTGTACTCCTGACTCGTGCGCATGCTCAGTCCTTCGGACTGTCGTTGACACACCCCAGTTTGGGACAGGAATTTCCTCAAAGTGTGGTCCAAACGTCGACAAATTTGGAAGTCAAGAAATTTTCCCACGAACTTCAAATTTTGCATGCTCCAAACACTCTATATTTCGCACTTGTCCTAAAAAATTGACAAACTTTCGCCGGCAAATGGCAGAGAAATGTCAGAGTTTAGGGAAAACCGGGTTGGGGCTTGCTGACTGCTCTGCAAACCGTGGCTGTCTGTACACTCCTCTTTGGTGTACTCCTGACTCGTGCGCAAGCTCAGTCCTTCGGACTGTCGTTGACACACCACAGTTTGGGACAGGAATTTGCTCAAAGTGTGGTCCAAACGTCGGCAAATTTGGAACTCAAAAAATTTTCCCACGAACTTCAAATTTTGCATGCTTCAAACACTCTATATTCCGCACTTGTCCTAAAAAAATTTACAGACTTTCGCCGGGAAATGGCAGAGAAATTTCAGAGTTTAGGGAAAACTGGGTTGGGGCTTGCTGACTGCTCTGCAAACCGTGGCTGTCTGTATACTCCTCTTTGGTGTACTCCTGACTCGTGCGCATGCTCAGTCCTTCGGACTGTCGTTGACACACCCCAGTTTGGGACAGGAATTTGCTCAAAGTGTGGTCCAAACGTCGGCAAATTTGGAAGTCAAGAAATTTTCCCACGAACTTCAAAATGTTCATGCTCTAAACACTCTATATTCCGCACTTGTCCTAAAAAATTGACAGACTTTCGCCGGGAAATGGCAGAGAAATTTCAGAGTTTAGGGAAAACTGGGTTGGGGCTTGCTGACTGCTCTGCAAACCGTGGCTGTCTGTACACTCCTCTTTGGTGTACTCCTGACTCGTGCGCATGCTCAGTCCTTCGGACTGTCGTTGACACACCCCAGTTTGGGACAGGAATTTCCTCAAAGTGTGGTCCAAACGTCGACAAATTTGGAAGTCAAGAAATTTTCCCACGAACTTCAAATTTTGCATGCTCCAAACACTCTATATTTCGCACTTGTCCTAAAAAATTGACAAACTTTCGCCGGCAAATGGCAGAGAAATGTCAGAGTTTAGGGAAAACCGGGTTGGGGCTTGCTGACTGCTCTGCAAACCGTGGCTGTCTGTACACTCCTCTTTGGTGTACTCCTGACTCGTGCGCATGCTCAGTCCTTCGGACTGTCGTTGACACACCCCAGTTTGGGACAGGAATTTGCTCAAAGTGTGGTCCAAACGTCGGCAAATTTGGAAGTCAAGAAATTTTCCCACGAACTTCAAATTTTGCATGCTCTAAACACTCTATATTCCGCACTTGTCCTGAAAAATTGACAGACTTTCGCCGGGAAATGGCAGAGAAATTTCAGAGTTTAGGGAAAACTGGGTTGGGGCTTGCTGACTGCTCTGCAAACCGTGGCTGTCTGTACACTCCTCTTTGGTGTACTCCTGACTCGTGCGCATGCTCAGTCCTTCGGACTGTCGTTGACACACCCCAGTTTGGGACAGGAATTTGCTCAAAGTGTGGTCCAAACTTCGGCAAATTTGGAAATCAAGAAATTTTCCCACGAACTTCAAATTTTGCATGCTCCAAACACTCTATATTCCGCACTTGTCCTAAAAAATTGACAGACTTTCGCCGGGAAATGGCAGAGAAATTTCAGAGTTTAGTGAAAACTGGGTTGGGGCTTGCTGACTGCTCTGCAAACCGTGGCTGTCTGTACACTCCTCTTTGGTGTACTCCTGACTCGTGCGCATGCTCAGTCCTTCGGACTGTCGTTGACACACCCCAGTTTGGGACAGGAATTTGCTCAAAGTGTGGTCCAAACGTCGGCAAATTTGGAAGTCAAGAAATTTTCCAACGAACTTCAAATTTTGCATGCTTCAAACACTCTATATTCCGCACTTGTCCTAACAAATTGACAGACTTTCGCCGGGAAATGGCAGAGAAATGTCAGAGTTTAGGGAAAACTGGGTTGGGGCTTGCTGACTGCTCTGCAAACCGTGGCTGTCTGTATACTCCTCTTTGGTGTACTCCTGACTCGTGCGCATGCTCAGTCCTTCGGACTGTCGTTGACACACCCCAGTTTGGGACAGGAATTTGCTCAAAGTGTGGTCCAAACGTCGGCAAATTTGGAAGTCAAGAAATTTTCCCACGAACTTCAAAATGTTCATGCTCTAAACACTCTATATTCCGCACTTGTCCTAAAAAATTGACAGACTTTCGCCGGGAAATGGCAGAGAAATTTCAGAGTTTAGGGAAAACTGGGTTGGGGCTTGCTGACTGCTCTGCAAACCGTGGCTGTCTGTACACTCCTCTTTGGTGTACTCCTGACTCGTGCGCATGCTCAGTCCTTCGGACTGTCGTTGACACACCCCAGTTTGGGACAGGAATTTCCTCAAAGTGTGGTCCAAACGTCGACAAATTTGGAAGTCAAGAAATTTTCCCACGAACTTCAAATTTTGCATGCTCCAAACACTCTATATTTCGCACTTGTCCTAAAAAATTGACAAACTTTCGCCGGCAAATGGCAGAGAAATGTCAGAGTTTAGGGAAAACCGGGTTGGGGCTTGCTGACTGCTCTGCAAACCGTGGCTGTCTGTACACTCCTCTTTGGTGTACTCCTGACTCGTGCGCATGCTCAGTCCTTCGGACTGTCGTTGACACACCCCAGTTTGGGACAGGAATTTGCTCAAAGTGTGGTCCAAACGTCGGCAAATTTGGAAGTCAAGAAATTTTCCCACGAACTTCAAATTTTGCATGCTCTAAACACTCTATATTCCGCACTTGTCCTGAAAAATTGACAGACTTTCGCCGGGAAATGGCAGAGAAATTTCAGAGTTTAGGGAAAACTGGGTTGGGGCTTGCTGACTGCTCTGCAAACCGTGGCTGTCTGTACACTCCTCTTTGGTGTACTCCTGACTCGTGCGCATGCTCAGTCCTTCGGACTGTCGTTGACACACCCCAGTTTGGGACAGGAATTTGCTCAAAGTGTGGTCCAAACTTCGGCAAATTTGGAAATCAAGAAATTTTCCCACGAACTTCAAATTTTGCATGCTCCAAACACTCTATATTCCGCACTTGTCCTAAAAAATTGACAGACTTTCGCCGGGAAATGGCAGAGAAATTTCAGAGTTTAGTGAAAACTGGGTTGGGGCTTGCTGACTGCTCTGCAAACCGTGGCTGTCTGTACACTCCTCTTTGGTGTACTCCTGACTCGTGCGCATGCTCAGTCCTTCGGACTGTCGTTGACACACCCCAGTTTGGGACAGGAATTTGCTCAAAGTGTGGTCCAAACGTCGGCAAATTTGGAAGTCAAGAAATTTTCCAACGAACTTCAAATTTTGCATGCTTCAAACACTCTATATTCCGCACTTGTCCTAACAAATTGACAGACTTTCGCCGGGAAATGGCAGAGAAATGTCAGAGTTTAGGGAAAACTGGGTTGGGGCTTGCTGACTGCTCTGCAAACCGTGGCTGTCTGTACACTCCTCTTTGGTGTACTCCTGACTCGTGCGCATGCTCAGTCCTTCGGACTGTCGTTGACACACCCCAGTTTGGGACAGGAATTTGCTCAAAGTGTGGTCCAAACGTCGGCAAATTTGGAAGTCAAGAAATTTTCCCACGAACTTCAAAATGTTCATGCTCTAAACACTCTATATTCCGCACTTGTCCTAAAAATTGACAGACTTTCGCCGGGAAATGGCAGAGAAATTTCATAGTTTAGGGAAAACTGGGTTGGGGCTTGCTGACTGCTCTGAAAACCGTGGCTGTCTGTACACTCCTCTTTGGTGTACTCCTGACTCGTGCGCATGCTCAGTCCTTCGGACTGTCGTTGACACACCCCAGTTTGGGACAGGAATTTGCTCAAAGTGTGGTCCAAACGTCGGCAAAATTGGAAGTCAAGAAATTTTCCCACGAACTTCAAATTTTGCATGCTCCAAAAACTCTATATTCCGCACTTGTCCTAAAAAATTGACAGACTTTTGCCGGGAAATGGCAGAGAAATTTCAGAGTTTAGGGAAAACTGGGTTGGGGCTTGCTGACTGCTCTGCAAACCGTGGCTGTCTGTACACTCCTCTTTGGTGTACTCCTGACTCGTGCGCATGCTCAGTCCTTCGGACTGTCGTTGACACACCCCAGTTTGGGACAGGAATTTCCTCAAAGTGTGGTCCAAACGTCGACAAATTTGGAAGTCAAGAAATTTTCCCACGAACTTCAAATTTTGCATGCTCCAAACACTCTATATTTCGCACTTGTCCTAAAAAATTGACAAACTTTCGCCGGCAAATGGCAGAGAAATGTCAGAGTTTAGGGAAAACCGGGTTGGGGCTTGCTGACTGCTCTGCAAACCGTGGCTGTCTGTACACTCCTCTTTGGTGTACTCCTGACTCGTGCGCATGCTCAGTCCTTCGGACTGTCGTTGACACACCCCAGTTTGGGACAGGAATTTGCTCAAAGTGTGGTCCAAACGTCGGCAAATTTGGAAGTCAAGAAATTTTCCCACGAACTTCAAATTTTGCATGCTCTAAACACTCTATATTCCGCACTTGTCCTGAAAAATTGACAGACTTTCGCCGGGAAATGGCAGAGAAATTTCAGAGTTTAGGGAAAACTGGGTTGGGGCTTGCTGACTGCTCTGCAAACCGTGGCTGTCTGTACACTCCTCTTTGGTGTACTCCTGACTCGTGCGCATGCTCAGTCCTTCGGACTGTCGTTGACACACCCCAGTTTGGGACAGGAATTTGCTCAAAGTGTGGTCCAAACTTCGGCAAATTTGGAAATCAAGAAATTTTCCCACGAACTTCAAATTTTGCATGCTCCAAACACTCTATATTCCGCACTTGTCCTAAAAAATTGACAGACTTTCGCCGGGAAATGGCAGAGAAATTTCAGAGTTTAGTGAAAACTGGGTTGGGGCTTGCTGACTGCTCTGCAAACCGTGGCTGTCTGTACACTCCTCTTTGGTGTACTCCTGACTCGTGCGCATGCTCAGTCCTTCGGACTGTCGTTGACACACCCCAGTTTGGGACAGGAATTTGCTCAAAGTGTGGTCCAAACGTCGGCAAATTTGGAAGTCAAGAAATTTTCCAACCGAACTTCAAATTTTGCATGCTCCAAAAACTCTATATTCCGCACTTGTCCTAAAAAATTGACAGACTTTTGCCGGGAAATGGCAGAGAAATTTCAGAGTTTAGGGAAAACTGGGTTGGGGCTTGCTGACTGCTCTGCAAACCGTGGCTGTCTGTACACTCCGTACTCCTGACTCGTGCGCATGCTCAGTCCTTCGGACTGTCGTTGACACACCCCAGTTTGGGACAGGAATTTGCTCAAAGTGTGGTCCAAACGTCGACAAATTTGGAAGTCAAGAAATTTTCCCACGAACTTCAAATTTTGCATGCTCCAAACACTCTATATTCCGCACTTGTCCTAAAAAATTGACAAACTTTCGCCGGCAAATGGCAGAGAAATGTCAGAGTTTAGGGAAAACCGGGTTGGGGCTTGCTGACTGCTCTGCAAACCGTGGCTGTCTGTACACTCCTCTTTGGTGTACTCCTGACTCGTGCGCATGTTCAGTCCTTCGGACTGTCGTTGACACACCCCAGTTTGGGACAGGAATTTGCTCAAAGTGTGGTCCAAACGTCGGCAAATTTGGAAGTCAAGAAATTTTCCCACGAACTTCAAATTTTGCATGCTCTAAACACTCTATATTCCGCACTTGTCCTAAAAAATTGACAGACTTTCGCCGGGAAATGGCAGAGAAATTTCAGAGTTTAGGGAAAACTGGGTTGGGGCTTGCTGACTGCTCTGCAAACCGTGGCTGTCTGTACACTCCTCTTTGGTGTACTCCTGACTCGTGCGCATGCTCAGTCCTTCGGACTGTCGTTGACACACCCCAGTTTGGGACAGGAATTTGCTCAAAGTGTGGTCCAAACGTCGGCAAATTTGGAAATCAAGAAATTTTCCCACGAACTTCAAATTTTGCATGCTCCAAACACTCTATATTCCGCACTTGTCCTAAAAAATTGACAGATTTTCGCCGGGAAATGGCAGAGAAATTTCAGAGTTTAGTGAAAACTGGGTTGGGGCTTGCTGACTGCTCTGCAAACCGTGGCTGTCTGTACACTCCTCTTTGGTGTACTCCTGACTCGTGCGCATGCTCAGTCCTTCGGACTGTCGTTGACACACCCCAGTTTGGGACAGGAATTTGCTCAAAGTGTGGTCCAAACGTCGGCAAATTTGGAAGTCAAGAAATTTTCCCACGAACTTCAAAATTTTCATGCTCTAAACACTCTATATTCCGCACTTGTCCTAAAAAATTGACAGACTTTCGCCGGGAAATGGCAGAGAAATTTCAGAGTTTAGGGAAAACTGGGTTGGGGCTTGCTGACTGCTCTGCAAACCGTGGCTGTCTGTACACTCCTCTTTGGTGTACTCCTGACTCGTGCGCATGCTCAGTCCTTCGGACTGTCGTTGACACACCCCAGTTTGGGACAGGAATTTGCTCAAAGTGTGGTCCAAACGTCGGCAAATTTGGAAATCAAGAAATTTTCTCACGAACTTCAAATTTTGCATGCTCTAAACACTCTATATTCCGCACTTGTCCTAAAAAATTGACAGACTTTCGCCGGGAAATGGCAGAGAAATTTCAGAGTTTAGGGAAAACTGGGTTGGGTGTACAGACAGCCACGGTTTGCAGGGCAAAATATAGTACCACTTGACCAATAAAGGAAAGAACATGTCATCCAAGGTATAAACAGAAATTCACAGAATGGAATTTTAATGATGTTGATGTCCTTGACTGGACATCTCTTAAATTGAGCTAAGAGATTCTTTGCCTATTCTTGTTTGCAGTTCATCTTTCTGAAATAATGCAATCATGTTTTCTAAAAAAGCACATCAGTACTAGACGATTAAATAAAAAAAGAGATGCCCCCATGGAGAGCCAAGAAAGAAAATAACAGACCTTGTGCTGTACAAATTTCCTATATGACACAATGTTACATTTTTATCAATCATACTGTTCCTTCTACAAAATAAAAAAATGTGGATTGTTTACATCTAATCTGCAACATACATGTACTAAAGTGATGTTGATATGTCGCACTTTACTGCAGCACTTGGTGCAGGCAGGATATTTGCATCCAAGTAAAAAAACAAACATTAAATCGGTATTTAAAATTGTCTTGAAACAAAGTGTTTTGATCTTGGTTGTACTGGTTTGGTTTACATTTGCTTATTTCAGCAATTATGGATTGCCGACTTGTAGGCCTAGTTATACAAACAGTATATAAACACATACAAGTACTGAAATAAATCCCAAACTTATGAAAACAAGACATGTACATGTAGTCATAATACTGATATGAAAATCACAATCACTGTGTCATTGTTTTACTGCACATGGCATTTTGTAGGCCTAAATGTATGATGCATGCATATTTAAAAACTGGGCAGAGGGCACTTAACTTGTTCGTAAAATGAAAACAATTATCGAAATACAGCTATACACCATTAGTAGAAGAGATGTGTTATTTGGAACAGTGGGTATGTTGAAACATTGATATTTTCTTTCACGGCATTAGTTATTTTTAAGAAATATTGCATTGTATGCTGATGATGTTCATAGATTCACTCGACTAGTTTTTGAGTACAACATGAGGTTAATGGTGTACATGTATAGCTGTATTTCGATAATTGTTTTCATGTTACGAACAAGTTAAGTGCCCTCTGCCCAGTTTTTAAATATGCATGCATCATACATTTAGGCCTACAAAATGCCATGTGCAGTAAAACAATGACACAGTGATTGTGATTTTCATATCAGTATTATGACTACATGCACATGTCTTTTTTCATAAGTTTGGGATTTGTTTCAGTACTTGTATGTGTTTATAATTATACTGTTTGTATAACTAGGCCTACAAGTCGGCAATCCATAATTGCTGAAATAAGCAAATGTAAACCAAACCAGTACAACCAAGATCAAAACACTTTGTTTCAAGACAATTTTAAATACTGATTTAATGTTTGTTTTTTTACTTGGATGCAAATATCCTGCCTGCACCAAGTGCTGCAGTAAAGTGCGACTGCTTATTCTCTGTAAACAGACTTCAGATCACTGATGTGCATTGGATCGAATGCAGTAATGAATCTCTGACAATATCACGTCTGCTCTTTCAACTACGCGTGTTCAAGGCTGTGATTTTTGGATAATAATTTTTTTAATGAAATGGCACGAAAATGTACAATGCTAAAGCGAAAAATATTCAAGGACTGAGTTGTGATTATACACGACTGTTATAGTCAAACCACCAGGGCAATGTGAGGGAATTTAGTGCTGTGAATGTGCACAAAATCGAACAAACCAAACAACTTGAATATTGGATGTCATTAATTTCTCCATATCAGACATCACTTTAGTACATGTATGTTGCAGATTAGATGTAAACAATCCACATTTTTTTATTTTGTAGAAGGAACAGTATGATTGATAAAAAGAAAATTTGTACAGCAAAAGGTCTGTTATTTCCTTTCTTGGCTCTCCATGGGGGCATCTCTTTTTTTATTTAATCGTCTAGTACTGATGTGCTTTTTTAGAAAACATGATTGCATTATTTAAGAAAGATGAACTGCAAACAAGAATAGGCAAAGAATCTCTTAGCTCAATTTAAGAGATGTCCAGTCAAGGACATCAACATCATTAAAATTCCATTCTGTGAATTTCTGTTTATACCTTGGACGACATGTTCTTTCCTTTATTGGTCAAGTGGTACTATATTTTGCCCTGCAAACCGTGGCTGTCTGTACACCCAACCCAGTTTTCCCTAAACTCTGAAATTTCTCTGCCATTTCCCGGCGAAAGTCTGTCAATTTTTTAGGACAAGTGCGGAATATAGAGTGTTTAGAGCATGCAAAATTTGAAGTTCGTGGGAAAATTTCTTGATTTCCAAATTTGCCGACGTTTGGACCACACTTTGAGCAAATTCCTGTCCCAAACTGGGGTGTGTCAACGACAGTCCGAAGGACTGAGCATGCGCACGAGTCAGGGGTACACCAAAGAGGAGTGTACAGACAGCCACGGTTTGCAGAGCAGTCAGCAAGCCCCAACCCAGTTTTCCCTAAACTCTGAAATTTCTCTGCCATTTCGAAAACATGATTGCATTATTTCAGAAAGATGAACTGCAAACAAGAATAGGCAAAGAATCTCTTAGCTCAATTTAAGAGATGTCCAGTCAAGGACATCAACATCATTAAAATTCCATTCTGTGAATTTCTGTTTATACCCTGGATGACATGTTCTTTCCTTTATTGGTCAAGTGGTACTATATTTTGCCCTGGTATTTGTGAATTTTGTTGAACAGCATTTCAAATTAGTTTGTTGTTGAGACTATAACTCGAACACTTTACTGTCAAACTTGAACATACAGTTTGTAATGATGTACTTTTTGTTCGACCGAAAACAGTCGAGCAGGCCGAGAGGAAAAGGAGTTAGGCTGGGCATAGCTTGTGTAATGAGAGCCTGTGGGAAAATACAGGGGGCTTGATTTCATCTAATGCATCTATATCAATTGTTGTCCCCACCTAGGGGATGGGGATTTGGTTTTTATGCCCCAGGGTGGGGATTTGTTCACTTAAATTTTTCCCAGGGGTGGGAAATTTGTCACTGGGAAATTGACAATCCCCACCTCGTTTGTGGGGTAGCCCTAGCCAAGGTTACCTCGGCTCGAATATTATCATGAGGTAACCTTGGCTAGGGTAGCCCGGGGTGGGGGAGGGAGTTGGACAATTGATAGACCTGTATAAGGAAATTATTAATATGGTTTTCCCTTCCAAACTTTGCTTTTTATAAATCATCGAAAACACCCTGAATTTTTATTTTTAAAAATTACCCTTTTTTTAAACATCGGTGTAACCTCTTAACATGTCCCCTCTTATTTGTCTGTTTTTATCACATTTTTATGTGGTTTAGAGATCCAGGGGGGGGGGGGGGGGGGGGCTGCGTCCCTCCCTTTTCAAAATCCTGGATCCGCCCCTGGATTCAAGACGAGTAACAAGCTAACGTGAGGGTACTGAAATCCCCAGGTGAAATCCCGGCGGGCGGCCGTTGGCCGGGAAGCGCATTTTTTTTTACACCACTGCGAGGGGTAATCCTCCGTTACAGTGCACGTACAAAGACTACGAAAAGTCGCGCATGCGTAATAAGCCAATGATTGCAAACCGCGTGTCTGTCGACCGACGATGATACCGGTGACTTTTCAACACAGAAAAAAATGAGGGGTAGCCGATCTTGGCCGGCTTCGACGGAGATCTTGTATGCAAAACATAGTTTAATGATACTACACGTAGGCTGAAAAATATGTGTTCCCTGTGAAAGTCTTCTATATTTTCCCACCCTTAACGGGGTTTTTCCCTATCAAATATGCACCTACTGACATGATCAGATGACTGATGTTTTTACTGGGTAATTTCAAAGAATTTTACAATTCTGAACATCATAATTTTCGGAGTATTTAGAAGATCAGTGAGGCAACGTTTGAAAAGTGACTTTAGGTAACAAAAAGTGCTTCAATTAAGGAGCAAATTATAGTGTTTTAAAAAAAACAATCAAAAATTAAGTGTTTCGAGAGAATGATCGAAACGTCGTTACAAACAAACGATCGAAACGTCTTTTCGAAAGATTGATCGAAACGTTGTTTTAAAACAACAATCGAAACGCGGGGTTTTAAAAGAACGACCGAAACATTTCGAAAGAACGATCGAAACGTCGTGATAGAACGATCGAAACTTCGTTTTGATAGACAATCGAAACGTCGTTTTGATAGAACGATCGAAACGTCGTTTTGATAGAACGATCGAAACGTCGTTTTGATAGAACGATCGAAACGTCGTTTTGATAGAACGATCGAAACATCGTTTTGATAGAACGATCGAAACATCGTGTTGATAGAACGATCGAAACGTCGTTTAATTGATAGAACGATCGAAACGCGCGTTTTGATAGAACGATCGAAATGCGCGTTTTGATAGAACGATCGAAATGCGCGTTTTGATAGAACGATCGAAACGCGCGTTTCAAAAGAACAACAGAAACGTCGTTTCAAAAGTACGATCGAAACGTGTTTCAAGGGAAAGAAGAAAAACAAGTTTTGGAAACAGAGTTAACTTATACATGTACATGGAGGAAGGAAATGCCTTAGGCTTATGGGCTTAATTTATACATACTTTTGGGGACTGTTCCGTTGCATGATCGATGGTGTTTTTAAAAAAAATATTTCACCATTCATTCAACATAAAAAACATGCACTGATCCTTTGGCCGATATTTTAATATGTATGCATTTTATTCCCCTTTCTAATTCCTCCATGTTATAATACGTGTACATGTTTGTTTCTTCCTCCATGCATACGTTACAGTGCACGTACAAAGACTACGAAAGGTCGCGCATGCGTAATAAGCCAATGATTGCAAACCGCGTATCTGTCGACCGACGATGATACCGGTGACTTTTCACCACAGAAAAAAATGAGGGGTAGCCGATCTTGGCCGGCTTCGACGGAGATCTTGTATGCAAAACATAGTTTAATGATACTACACGTAGGCTGAAAAATATGTGTTCCCTGTGAAAGTCTTCTATATTTTCCCACCCTTAACGGGGTTTTTCCCTATCAAATATGCACCTACTGACATGATCAGATGACTGATGTTTTTACTGGGTAATTTCAAAGAATTTTACAATTCTGAACATCATAATTTTCGGAGTATTTAGAAGATCAGTGAGGCAACGTTTGAAAAGTGACTTTAGGTAACAAAAAGTGCTTCAATTAAGGAGCAAATTATAGTGTTTTAAAAAAAACAATCAAAAATTAAGTGTTTCGAGAGAATGATCGAAACGTCGTTACAAACAAACGATCGAAACGTCTTTTCGAAAGATTGATCGAAACGTTGTTTTAAAACAACAATCGAAACGCGGGGTTTTAAAAGAACGACCGAAACATTTCGAAAGAACGATCGAAACGTCGTGATAGAACGATCGAAACTTCGTTTTGATAGACAATCGAAACGTCGTTTTGATAGAACGATCGAAACGTCGTTTTGATAGAACGATCGAAACGTCGTTTTGATAGAACGATCGAAACATCGTTTTGATAGAACGATCGAAACATCGTGTTGATAGAACGATCGAAACGTCGTTTAATTGATAGAACGATCGAAACGCGCGTTTTGATAGAACGATCGAAATGCGCGTTTTGATAGAACGATCGAAATGCGCGTTTTGATAGAACGATCGAAACGCGCGTTTCAAAAGAACAACAGAAACGTCGTTTCAAAAGTACGATCGAAACGTGTTTCAAGGGAAAGAAGAAAAACAAGTTTTGGAAACAGAGTTAACTTATACATGTACATGGAGGAAGGAAATGCCTTAGGCTTATGGGCTTAATTTATACATACTTTTGGGGACTGTTCCGTTGCATGATCGATGGTGTTTTTAAAAAAAATATTTCACCCTTTATTCAACATAAAAAACATGCACTGATCCTTTGGCCGATATTTTAATATGTATGCATTTTATTCCCCTTTCTAATTCCTCCATGTTATAATACGTGTACATGTTTGTTTCTTCCTCCATGCATACGTTACAGTGCACGTACAAAGACTACGAAAGGTCGCGCATGCGTAATAAGCCAATGATTGCAAACCGCGTATCTGTCGACCGACGATGATACCGGTGACTTTTCACCACAGAAAAAAATGAGGGGTAGCCGATCTTGGCCGGCTTCGACGGAGATCTTGTATGCAAAACATAGTTTAATGATACTACACGTAGGCTGAAAAATATGTGTTCCCTGTGAAAGTCTTCTATATTTTCCCACCCTTAACGGGGTTTTTCCCTATCAAATATGCACCTACTGACATGATCAGATGACTGATGTTTTTACTGGGTAATTTCAAAGAATTTTACAATTCTGAACATCATAATTTTCGGAGTATTTAGAAGATCAGTGAGGCAACGTTTGAAAAGTGACTTTAGGTAACAAAAAGTGCTTCAATTAAGGAGCAAATTATAGTGTTTTAAAAAAAACAATCAAAAATTAAGTGTTTCGAGAGAATGATCGAAACGTCGTTACAAACAAACGATCGAAACGTCTTTTCGAAAGATTGATCGAAACGTTGTTTTAAAACAACAATCGAAACGCGGGGTTTTAAAAGAACGACCGAAACATTTCGAAAGAACGATCGAAACGTCGTGATAGAACGATCGAAACTTCGTTTTGATAGACAATCGAAACGTCGTTTTGATAGAACGATCGAAACGTCGTTTTGATAGAACGATCGAAACGTCGTTTTGATAGAACGATCGAAACATCGTTTTGATAGAACGATCGAAACATCGTGTTGATAGAACGATCGAAACGTCGTTTAATTGATAGAACGATCGAAACGCGCGTTTTGATAGAACGATCGAAATGCGCGTTTTGATAGAACGATCGAAATGCGCGTTTTGATAGAACGATCGAAACGCGCGTTTCAAAAGAACAACAGAAACGTCGTTTCAAAAGTACGATCGAAACGTGTTTCAAGGGAAAGAAGAAAAACAAGTTTTGGAAACAGAGTTAACTTATACATGTACATGGAGGAAGGAAATGCCTTAGGCTTATGGGCTTAATTTATACATACTTTTGGGGACTGTTCCGTTGCATGATCGATGGTGTTTTTAAAAAAAATATTTCACCCTTTATTCAACATAAAAAACATGCACTGATCCTTTGGCCGATATTTTAATATGTATGCATTTTATTCCCCTTTCTAATTCCTCCATGTTATAATACGTGTACATGTTTGTTTCTTCCTCCATGCATACGTTACAGTGCACGTACAAAGACTACGAAAGGTCGCGCATGCGTAATAAGCCAATGATTGCAAACCGCGTATCTGTCGACCGACGATGATACCGGTGACTTTTCACCACAGAAAAAAATGAGGGGTAGCCGATCTTGGCCGGCTTCGACGGAGATCTTGTATGCAAAACATAGTTTAATGATACTACACGTAGGCTGAAAAATATGTGTTCCCTGTGAAAGTCTTCTATATTTTCCCACCCTTAACGGGGTTTTTCCCTATCAAATATGCACCTACTGACATGATCAGATGACTGATGTTTTTACTGGGTAATTTCAAAGAATTTTACAATTCTGAACATCATAATTTTCGGAGTATTTAGAAGATCAGTGAGGCAACGTTTGAAAAGTGACTTTAGGTAACAAAAAGTGCTTCAATTAAGGAGCAAATTATAGTGTTTTAAAAAAAACAATCAAAAATTAAGTGTTTCGAGAGAATGATCGAAACGTCGTTACAAACAAACGATCGAAACGTCTTTTCGAAAGATTGATCGAAACGTTGTTTTAAAACAACAATCGAAACGCGGGGTTTTAAAAGAACGACCGAAACATTTCGAAAGAACGATCGAAACGTCGTGATAGAACGATCGAAACTTCGTTTTGATAGACAATCGAAACGTCGTTTTGATAGAACGATCGAAACGTCGTTTTGATAGAACGATCGAAACGTCGTTTTGATAGAACGATCGAAACATCGTTTTGATAGAACGATCGAAACATCGTGTTGATAGAACGATCGAAACGTCGTTTAATTGATAGAACGATCGAAACGCGCGTTTTGATAGAACGATCGAAATGCGCGTTTTGATAGAACGATCGAAATGCGCGTTTTGATAGAACGATCGAAACGCGCGTTTCAAAAGAACAACAGAAACGTCGTTTCAAAAGTACGATCGAAACGTGTTTCAAGGGAAAGAAGAAAAACAAGTTTTGGAAACAGAGTTAACTTATACATGTACATGGAGGAAGGAAATGCCTTAGGCTTATGGGCTTAATTTATACATACTTTTGGGGACTGTTCCGTTGCATGATCGATGGTGTTTTTAAAAAAAATATTTCACCATTCATTCAACATAAAAAACATGCACTGATCCTTTGGCCGATATTTTAATATGTATGCATTTTATTCCCCTTTCTAATTCCTCCATGTTATAATACGTGTACATGTTTGTTTCTTCCTCCATGCATACGTTACAGTGCACGTACAAAGACTACGAAAGGTCGCGCATGCGTAATAAGCCAATGATTGCAAACCGCGTATCTGTCGACCGACGATGATACCGGTGACTTTTCACCACAGAAAAAAATGAGGGGTAGCCGATCTTGGCCGGCTTCGACGGAGATCTTGTATGCAAAACATAGTTTAATGATACTACACGTAGGCTGAAAAATATGTGTTCCCTGTGAAAGTCTTCTATATTTTCCCACCCTTAACGGGGTTTTTCCCTATCAAATATGCACCTACTGACATGATCAGATGACTGATGTTTTTACTGGGTAATTTCAAAGAATTTTACAATTCTGAACATCATAATTTTCGGAGTATTTAGAAGATCAGTGAGGCAACGTTTGAAAAGTGACTTTAGGTAACAAAAAGTGCTTCAATTAAGGAGCAAATTATAGTGTTTTAAAAAAAACAATCAAAAATTAAGTGTTTCGAGAGAATGATCGAAACGTCGTTACAAACAAACGATCGAAACGTCTTTTCGAAAGATTGATCGAAACGTTGTTTTAAAACAACAATCGAAACGCGGGGTTTTAAAAGAACGACCGAAACATTTCGAAAGAACGATCGAAACGTCGTGATAGAACGATCGAAACTTCGTTTTGATAGACAATCGAAACGTCGTTTTGATAGAACGATCGAAACGTCGTTTTGATAGAACGATCGAAACGTCGTTTTGATAGAACGATCGAAACGTCGTTTTGATAGAACGATCGAAACGTCGTTTTGATAGAACGATCGAAACATCGTTTTGATAGAACGATCGAAACATCGTGTTGATAGAACGATCGAAACGTCGTTTAATTGATAGAACGATCGAAACGCGCGTTTTGATAGAACGATCGAAATGCGCGTTTTGATAGAACGATCGAAATGCGCGTTTTGATAGAACGATCGAAACGCGCGTTTCAAAAGAACAACAGAAACGTCGTTTCAAAAGTACGATCGAAACGTGTTTCAAGGGAAAGAAGAAAAACAAGTTTTGGAAACAGAGTTAACTTATACATGTACATGGAGGAAGGAAATGCCTTAGGCTTATGGGCTTAATTTATACATACTTTTGGGGACTGTTCCGTTGCATGATCGATGGTGTTTTTAAAAAAAATATTTCACCATTCATTCAACATAAAAAACATGCACTGATCCTTTGGCCGATATTTTAATATGTATGCATTTTATTCCCCTTTCTAATTCCTCCATGTTATAATACGTGTACATGATTGTTTCTTCCTCCATGCATACGTTACAGTGCACGTACAAAGACTACGAAAGGTCGCGCATGCGTAATAAGCCAATGATTGCAAACCGCGTATCTGTCGACCGACGATGATACCGGTGACTTTTCACCACAGAAAAAAATGAGGGGTAGCCGATCTTGGCCGGCTTCGACGGAGATCTTGTATGCAAAACATAGTTTAATGATACTACACGTAGGCTGAAAAATATGTGTTCCCTGTGAAAGTCTTCTATATTTTCCCACCCTTAACGGGGTTTTTCCCTATCAAATATGCACCTACTGACATGATCAGATGACTGATGTTTTTACTGGGTAATTTCAAAGAATTTTACAATTCTGAACATCATAATTTTCGGAGTATTTAGAAGATCAGTGAGGCAACGTTTGAAAAGTGACTTTAGGTAACAAAAAGTGCTTCAATAAGCCAGTTGCGTGATAGATTTGCATAAATCCTAGAGTCCTGCCTGTGCGCTATGGCGCTCGCATAATAAGAGAGTACTGCACCAGACTACCAGGCCGTTGGCAACGGTTGCCAAGTGGCAAGGGGGTGCACGCTAGAACATGTTAGCCGGCGCGAAAGTCTGTACGGTACCTGGAATACCTCGCACAGTACTCTATGCATTTTGAAGCTGGACCATCCGAAATTACATGTTGAAATTGCATGTTAAAACATGTACTCGCCATGAAATTTCGTCAAAATAACGAGTTAGAACGTCTTGTTTGACTCGAAATAGACGTTAACTTTGAAAGCTGGATCGTTCCCAATCTGTGCATGATAAATTCAAAAAAAAGAGTAACGATTTCGGGTTATAAGACTGGTTTGAAGCTGCCGATTTAACGTCACGAACCCGAACGAAGGGAGACGTATACACTAGACACCAAACTTGACTTGAAATAGGGGAAATAAGATGACATGCAGATTGTAAATCTTGCCAATATGATAAAATTAATAGCGCCGTTGATTGTTTATCCATTTGACGGAACATCGTCAGAAATTGGCGAGTTTTACTGTTCCAAAACGCGCGTTCAACATAACAGCGAGCGACTCTCGTTTTGCGTACAAGACCGGCATACGATTTCAAATACACCTTCCGAATTTTTTGAAAAGAAAAGGTCATGCCTGTTTGTTTCCGCAAATGATCGACGTCTCGCAGCAACTTGGGTAAAATCAAAAGTAATTCAATTATGAATTAAAATGATTATCTAGCTACATACAAGTTACAACAGATTTTAGAAATACTTTGGCTGCAAAAACTTGACCGAGCGGTTGTTGTGTTATACGTTGTTGAGTTTGTCTATATCCGTGCGGAATACGGAATTCACCACTAAAAATTGAGATGGGAAAAAAGGGCAGGCTCTAATTTGTGGGCGACAAACAGCACCCGTAACACACTTCGATTAGAATAAAATTTTAAACAAAGACAAACAATTATATCTCCTAACAGTCCTCAGTTTCACAAATCTGTCTAGCAAACACGAACCGGGATACGATCGACCTTTTTATTTTGGTATATTTAGTAGGCATCGCATAATTTTCGCATTTCCATTTTTCCCGGTCCACACACGCAAAATTCATGTTTCCTATTAAACCAAATCACGTTTCCTAACCAAATTTAAACTTTATGGGGGCATAATATCATGTAATATTAGAAAGAATTAGTGGCGAGGGTGTACGGTATTTATATCTCCACTTAATTAAGTCGCGTACGTTGATGTATTTCTCGCGATTTTACTTGGGCTTCGGAATATGCCGGTCATGTACGCAAAACGAGAGTCGCTCGCTGTCGCGTTGAACGGCGATCTGAAACAGCAAAACTCGCCAATTTCTGACGAAGTTCCGTCGAATGGATATTAAACAATCAACGGCGATATTAATTTTTTATCATATTGTGGCAAGATTTACTAGCTGCATGTCATCTTATTTCCCCTATTTCAAGTCAAGTTTGCTGTAAAGTGTATACGTCTCCCTTCGTTCGGGTTCGACGTTCAATCGGCAACTTTGAACCGGTCTCATAACCCGAAATCGTTACTCTTTTCTTGAATTGATCATGCACAGATTGGGAACAATCCAGCTTTCAAAGTTAACGTTCATTTCGAGTCAAACAAGACGTTCTAACTCGTTATTTTGACGAAACTTCATGGCGAGTACATGTTTTAACATGCAATTTCAACATGTAATTTCGGATGGTCCAGCTTCAAAATGCATAGAGTACTGTGCGAGGTATTCCAGGTACCGTACAGACTTTCGCGCCGGCTAACATGTTCTAGCGTGCACCCCCTTGCCACTTGGCAACCGTTGCCAACGGCCTGGTAGTCTGGTGCAGTACTCTCTTATTATGCGAGCGCCATAGCGCAGAGGCAGGACTCTAGGATTTATGCAAATCTATCACGCAACTGGCTTATTAAGGAGCAAATTATAGTGTTTTAAAAAAAAACAATCAAAAATTAAGTGTTTCGAGAGAATGATCGAAACGTCGTTACAAACAAACGATCGAAACGTCTTTTCGAAAGATTGATCGAAACGTTGTTTTAAAACAACAATCGAAACGCGGGGTTTTAAAAGAACGACCGAAACATTTCGAAAGAACGATCGAAACGTCGTGATAGAACGATCGAAACTTCGTTTTGATAGAACGATCGAAACGTCGTTTTGATAGAACGATCGAAACGTCGTTTTGATAGAACGATCGAAACGTCGTTTAATTGATAGAACGATCGAAACGCGCGTTTTGATAGAACGATCGAAATGCGCGTTTTGATAGAACGATCGAAATGCGCGTTTTGATAGAACGATCGAAACGCGCGTTTCAAAAGAACAACAGAAACGTCGTTTCAAAAGAACGATCGAAACGTGTTTCAAGGGAAAGAAGAAAAACAAGTTTTGGAAACAGAGTTAACTTATACATGTACATGGAGGAAGGAAATGCCTTAGGCTTATGGGCTTAATTTATACATACTTTTGGGGACTGTTCCGTTGCATGATCGATGGTGTTTAAAAAAAAAATATTTCACCATTCATTCAACATAAAAAACATGCACTGATCCTTTGGCCGATATTTTAATATGTATGCATTTTTTTCCCCTTTTTAATTCCTCCATGTTATAATACGTGTACATGTTTGTTTCTTCCTCCATGCATACGTACACACACACTCTACATGCACAATGTACAGCGCATTGTATAGCACATACGTACGGGGAACTTTAGTCTCTTCACCAGCAGTGAAATGGTGCGTTTTCTGCCAAATTCCCCTCGCAGTGGTGTAAAAAAAAAATGCGCGGCCGGGAAGCCGACCGTACCGATATCTGCCTGTGCCTGCAGGCAGTGCGGTGTTGCCTGGCCCGGGCGCAGCGCTCGCTTGTCCGCAAATTTTCCCGATGCCGAGTTTTCCCTACACGTCAAAAATAACACTTGGTGCTGTTGACTCAACCCAACAGACATCCCGCAGGCATTTTACACACACATAAACCTGTTTTACGTTTGCCTAATGAATAATTCACGCTATGGTCCCAACCTAATCACTGATTGGCTCCCTTGGATTTTCAAGGGAGAAATACAGAAAAAGTTAAGAATTGCTGCCAAGATTGCCAAGACCTTCGTGAAGGTCCAGTATCGTATGCACCACTGGTATCGATACCAGTGCAACGAATACCTACTACCGCTACGAATACACCAAAGAATCGATTAAAATGTATGAAAAAACGCCCTCAATCGTTTCGCACACTGTTCATCGCGCGCTGTGGGAATTCTGTATAGCAACAACAAAAACTAACACCAAGGTCTTGGAGCCAAGACTATATTCATGCTTGAATAGAACTCCATACGTATCGTGGTGAGCGAGGTTCCGTTACTCGAATCGAGAAGAACGAAACGTTGTTGTTGGTGTATATTTTATGGCATCTTCGGCAACTAAGGCCCTTTATGCCATCAACTATACGGTTTTAGCTTTAACTATATACTATATTATCAACTTTAGATGACGAAGAAGGAGTTGCAGTTTTAGAAGTGGTAGGAAAACCCCCAGAGAAATGCCCCAGGGGAAAACCAACGCGGTCAAGTAGGGACTGCAAACCCAATCCACATACACTCCCCGGATTCGAACCCGGGACGCCAGAGGTGAAAGGCGAGGAAAGAACCCGTACGCCAACCCGACCGCCCCAAGAACGAAACATGTTGTTGTTGTATATTTTATGGCATCTTCGGCAACTAAGGCCCTTTATGCCATCAACTCTGTAGACTTGGTTCCAAGTCCGAGATCCTGTTTTGTTTTCCGTTTCCGATTTTTGAAATGTATGGACAGGGAACTAGTCTATTTCGGTTCAGAATATCGGACTTGGGAATCCTGCACGCCAGCTACATTCATATATTCACCAGTTGGATTTACATACAGCGCGGTTTTCGTAGCGACGGCCAATTGGAACGTATACAAATCCGGGTGGTCGGGTCTATAAGCTTCACAGGTAAGATGCGGTTTACCATTTGTGCAGCCTTCTTTTTAAAACTGTTTCTGTGGTTTGTTGTTATGAAGAACTAGTACTATAAGCATGAAATATTGTAATATTTTGAATGGAAATAAAAAATAAAACGTACTCCTGACACTTACTCGTGTCAAAATACACATCAGTTACCTTTTGATAGAATGGAATAGTCGCTTTGTAATCCTCTCAGTGCATGTATTTTAGCACAACTGCTGTTGCGAACATGGGTGCGATAAACTTGTTTTCAAGGCAAATGCCGAGACCAAAACGCGAAAAAAAGCAGGTACCGGGGTACTTGTATTCATGGTATTTGTCAAAACTGGGGACACGCAACAGCAGAACCTTTCTGATGACAAAATTTACATGTATATTCTTTTAAAGCGGTTTGAGAGTGATCGTTACCGATTTTCCAGGCCGATTTGATAACGTGTGGCCCCGGCGAGCTTCCCGGCCCCGCACCCGTGCAAATGACGAGGCGACCGTTTGCCAACTCGACCGTAAACCAAATCGACCGCAAACCGACCGTAGTTACAGTTTTTCTTTGAAAAACTTGGGATTTTTATGTCCAAAAATAGTGCCACTATTAATGATGTGTCACTATACACTCGTAAATTCTGTCAGTCAATCGGTGGACGTAAAGCAAAGTGATTTGTTGCATGCACTGCGTGGTCGAGTTGGTTCACGATCAAGTTGGGCAAACGGTCGACTTGACCCGAGTCCATAGTATTATACAGCATCCATTTCGTAACAAATTTACCTACTTTCCCGATGAAGGGTTCGACGTCACATAAGCCCTCCTGCATTTAAACCTATGAGACAACTCAAGAATCCTTCTGCCCGACTCCCAAGTCAAGTCAAGCTGCCTTCGAGTCTCAAGTCAATTCGGGCATATTGGTCAAGTTTGCTGGTTAAGTCAAGTAGTCACGACAATAAATTGTCAAACTAATTTCAAATTGAGTCTAAACACTGAAACTCACATGCCTTTAGCCAAGGTTTCTTTAGTGCTGAAATTCGGTCCCCAAAATAACGTAAAATTCATAAAAGATTTATTTAATTTTTGGCTGAATCAAATAACAAAATCTGACTCAAGTCCAGTCTTTTGAGTTTCGAGTCTCAAGTCAAGCCATATCATTTGGAGTTGGAGTCTCGAGACCGCCTGCACAAAATAAGGCAAATTTTAGAAATCATGTTCAAGATCAACATTCATTTTTATTTGGGGCTCTATCTTTTAAACAGCATGAGCAAATATGCTTGCAACACTGTTGTAATTCATATAGTTGGTTTTATACTGCTGTATTCCTTTTAAAACAAAAAATGCTCTACATTAAACATTTTATAATGTATTGCTTAAATTGCCTCCCGAAGAGATTGTAGGTTTAAAAATTTGTCACAATTTGTATATACCCAGCACGATTTGGGGCCTATATGACTCAACACACTCTCTTCCCTTTTGTTAACGCACCAACCACCCCTAAAAACTGAAAGGAATTCAGACACAATGGGGGGACAATGGTAGGGGGGTGGGGGTGTACCCTCGTCCCCATATAGTGCTGCATATGAATTTGTAGGCACAAAATGGGTATAAAAAATCGCCCTCATTTTTGCAGCTTGTGAATCTACCTAGTACAAGAAAAAGGAAATCAAACAAAGATCATGGCAAATTGAACAAAACCTACGAGACTATGCAATTGTACCTGTATTGTTATCTTTGTAAATTCTACTTCAAAAAATGTTAGATGTACCTCAGTGAAACAGAGTGAAATATATGTTTTTAAATCTGGCTAATTAACCTAGGAAGGACTGGGGGCCTCTTCAGAGGCCCCAGAGACATAAAGCCTTGGGGAAAAAATATTGGACCACCTATGTCTTGAATTATTCAAAAAAATCCCTCAGCAACCAGGCTTATGTTTATGATATTTGGTCTTAGACAATAGTCATTAGCTCAGGAGGCTTACAAGGCATCAAATATGTGCGACAAGCCTTAACAAATTCTTACATACATATACTTATTTTTGTTGTCAGGTTGTAGGTGGTCCATAATGTTTTCCCAAGGCTGTGTGTTGGAGCTAGGATGTTGCAAAGTACTCAAATTGTGCTCTAATCACCGTAGGAAAATATCATGCTGTCCATATCATGCTGAACTCCTCTTTAAGTTTTGTGGCAGTTCCTTGGTACCCCAGTTCCTTTCAAGCTTGTACTTGTGAATAGTCCCTGAAAATCTGCAACTCATCACAAAGGCATTGCCAAGGCTTCCTGCAGTGAGTTCAAGCTGAGCTCTCGAAGAAGTCCTGCCTCAGTTGGACTCTGTGCACAATTACAAGTAAAACGGTTATTGGTATAAATTACCATACTTTGCCTTTCCTGACATATACATGTGTCACAAGAGCTAATTAACAGATGCAGTTTTTGGATGCACGTTTCTGAATTAAGAGCACGTGACCAAAATAAAAATAGAAAATCAAGACAATATACCAAAAATTAAGCTTATTTAAAAAGCACCCCCCACACACCCCTCCACCGCCCCCAAAAAGTGAATATACGTAAATCTACCTGCTTGTGCTTACTAATTAGGGTAATATTTCCTCTTAGGTGAGGGTTTGGTCACATTTTTGTCATGCACCCAGGATTTTGACAAAAGGAAATCAGATTGTCTGTGCAAAACGTGCATGATTTTGCATCGCACACCCGTACCCCTGGGTGAGATTTTGTCACCTAGATTTTGCCCCAGGAGTGGGATTTTGTCACTTGAAAAGTGACAATCCCCTTCTCTGAGGTGGGGTTGGGGAGAAGTGGTTGGGGAAACCATTCATACATGTGCATAGGGCCTATATCATGACATGTAGGCTATATGTTTTGCCCTTTCCCAACTATGGAATTACTAACGGTGTACAAGTATACTATACTAAATGTTTTCCCCCAAGATACTATCGGGAAAACTTCATAGCATACGTGCTCGGATCAGGTGGGATTTGAACCCACGACATCCAGCTAACAAAGCAGATGCCTGTTTCTAGCTCACAAGCATCTGAGCATGCTTGCTCAAGTTTGACTTTTTGGCAAGATTACCCGAAAGAATGGAGAACTCTGGCTTCAGTCTTCAGACAATGTCAGACCTCAGGCCTATTACTTATTTTATTAGGACAACAAATAAGAGATTGGCTTAAACAAAATATGTTTCTTGATAAAATCGTTATTGTTCTCATTCCTAAATTTTGTTTTTTCATCAAATCAGCAAGTTACCAAGGTATTAGTTTTAAAGAAAAATTATTTCTGCTCAACTTCTCCATTCTTACTGCATGTAAGTCTTAGTCATATGTGAACATTAACGTACCGTGAAACCGGGTAGAGGCTGCCCGTCCCGCGCCGCAGCCGGCCCCGGCCCACGACCGCCTGGCCTAGGCAGCGCTGGGCCGGCTGAGCCAGCCAGGCATGTGCGTGCGGGCACTGTCCGCGTATGGTAATCTTTTCTAATTTTAAGTGATTACCTGTTGAAGATTCAATTCACATGTCATGTGCCCCCCGGCAGATGCTTTCACCATCTCAACCATATGCGAATGTCAGTAAATTCTCAACCGATATGTCAGAATTTTGTAGATAATTTACAACAGGTTTGTAAACAATCCGACACGACCATGTACCAGCAGACGACACGACTCGCAAAAATACATCCTCTACAAGATGTTTAATGAATATGCACAACACAGAGGGCTTCCAGCGATTTCAACCAATCAAATCGTTACGTCCAGTTTTGGACTTAATTCCCATAGACCGTGTACAACAGGCGTGCAGGATTCCCAAGTCCGAGATTCTGAACCGAAATAGACTAGTTCCCTGTCCATACATTTCAAAAATCGGAAACGGAAAACAAAACAGGATCTCGGACTTGGAACCAAGTCTATCAACTATACGGTTTTAGCTTTAACTATATTATCAACTTTAGATGACGAAGAAGGAGTTGCAGTTTTAGAAGTGGGAGGAAAACCCCCAGAGAAATGCCCCAGGGGAAAACCCACGCGGTCAAGTGGGGACTGCAAACCCAATCCACATACACTCCCCGGATTCGAACCCGGGACGCCAGAGGTGAAAGGCGAGGAAAGAACCCGTACGCCAACCCGACCGCCCCAAGAACGAAACATGTTGTTGTTGTTGTATATTTTATGGCATTTTCGGCAACTAAGGCCCTTTATGCCATCAACTATACGGTTTTAGCTTTAACTATACTATATTATAAACTTGAGATGACGAAGAAGGAGTTGCAGTTTTAGAAGTGGGAGGAAAACCCCCAGAGAAATGCCCCAGGGGAAAACCCACGCGGTCAAGTAGGGACTGCAAACCCAATCCACATACACGCCCCGGATTCGAACCCGGGACCCCAGAGGTGAAAGGCGAGGAAAGAACCCGTACGCCAACCCGACCGCCCCTGAACGAAACAGGTGAAGTGCACTGGCTATATAGCCAGGGGCACTGGTGCGTAACATACTGTGGCGAAACAGTCGCATGGGGGCGCAATCGCTGACCTAGTTCCAAAGCCATCGCCAGCGGTGCCGGACACATGAACGGTGTGTGCACGGCGCGTGATGATCACGTGGACAGCATGTGCTGACGACAGGCCGTAGCAGTGGGCATTTTTAGGCTGCGTGTTCAGTGTGATTTGGCGGGCTTGGAGAAAGGAACAGATCCAGAGAACAGGTCGGTAATTGCGAACCCGGGGCTTGATTTTAAGATTAATGTTAATAAAAAGGAAAGAATTAGACCGAATGATTGAAAGGAGTTAATCGACAAGAGAGAGAAGGAATCAAATAAACCATTATCTTTATCACAGAGACATATTGCTTCATCAAGACAGTTATTTCATTTATTGTGTCCGTTATTGTTATTTATTAGTTGCAGCGAAGACTTTAGGCCGCTCGAGTCAACGTTACATTGGTGGCAGCCGCGGGATTTTAGCCCACGTAAGACACATTAGGAGTTTAACTGGATGAAATAAGAACCGGTAGTGGTTTATACCGAGCCAGGGGAAAATCTACGGGGACGGAGAGTCACCAAGAAACCGGCAGTGGTTTATACCGAGCCGGGAGGGAAATCTACGGGGACGGAGAGTCACCAAGAAACCGGCAGTGGTTTATACCGAGCCGGGGGAAAATCTACGGGGACGGAGAGTCACTAAAATACACCGGTAGTGGTTTTATACCGAACCGGGAGGGAAATCTACGTGGACGGAGAGTCACCAAGAAACCGGCAGTGGTTTATACCGAGCCGGGCGGGAAAGACGGGGAGAGCCCTAAAAATTGCCAGTGGTGTAAACCGAGGCACTTGTAAATAACCAAATACGCCCGGGGAGCCGCCCGGAGCCAGACGTAGAGCCGCCCGGTTACAGAGGCAGAGCCGCCCGGAGACGCGGACAGAGCCGCCCGGAGACGCAACCAGAGCCGCCGCGGAGTGGTTGGGCAGGCCGAATATTCATTTTAGAGTTATTGCGTTTATTCACTTACAACTGAGTAGCATGGCATCCCCACAACCAAATCTAGTGACGTTCCAACGCCTTCTGGAGGAAAGGTTTGAGGAGGTTACAAGAGAGATTGAACTAATCTCACAGAGCATACAGGAACAAAACAGTAGACTGAAAAAGACTGTACCGGTTGGAGGAAGAACCAGTGGAGAGTCAACCAACAGCGAATCAGATGAGCGTCGTCAGATAGGTAGAACACCACGACAGGTTGAATTCAGCGGAACAGAATCCAAAGGTGTCCGGCTGCCGAACAGCAGCGCTACTGACTTAAACACAGGAGGGGTTATGATGTCTAGAAGTGCAGCGGCAGTTCAAAAGGAATTGTTAGGAAGATTTGGAAACTCAAGCCCTCGGTACCCTTCGGCTTCAGAGAAGAAAAATGAAGTTTTGCAAAGGACAACAGGGACGACAACAAACCAATTTGTTTCCTCTTTTGACATCACCCCCGAACTACCACAGAGGGAATCGACCCGCAGACTGCTGGAAGGTGACATTATGTACGAGCAAAAGCAAAGTTTGCCGACCTGGACAGACGGGAACGGATCGGTTAGTTCCCCCATAAATGAGTTTTCCTCACCAAACTTTGTGGGCATTGCGCCAAACGTCTTGTCTGCCGAGAGTGGACATGGACAGATAAATTATAAACCAACCGAAGCAAGTGCACCGATGCCTGCGTTGAGGAGATCATCCCAGGGGGGTCAGCCACAAGAGCCCCGAAATGACGATGTCAGAGCTAGATCTAATCCGCAACTTTCTGAAGATCATCAAGCACTTTATAGCATGAAAGACAAGACATGGGAAAACAATGGGATCAGTACCAAGCGGACAGAAAGAGCTAGACCTTTAATCAAACCTGACAGGTATGATGGGAAAACCTCATGGCCGGCCTACCTAAAGCATTTTGAGCTTTGCTCACAGCTCAATGAATGGAGTGACAGAGACAAGTTGCAGTTTTTGGCCGTGCTGTTAACTGGTTCAGCACAGCAGGTACTAAGTACAATGCCCCGAGATGCGACGGGAGACTACAATAACTTGGTGAAAGCGCTGCAGGGCCGTTTCGACCCACTTGGAAGGAAGGAACTCTATAGGGCTCAACTCAGAAACCGCCGGCAGAAAAGTACAGACAACCTTGTAGAAATGGCTGAGGAGATCCGACGACTGGTGGAAAAAGTGTATGTGGACCTACCGGCTGAGAGCAAAGATCATATGGGGCGGGACCACTTTCTAGATGCGTTGGCGGATGGAGACATGAGAATAAGGGTTATCCAAATGAGAACAACAACACTTGATGGGGCCGTCGCAGCAGCAGTTGAATTAGAAGCCCTTCAAAATGCAGAAAAAGAACGTCGGATGGTGGACCTGAAGAAAGCCAACGTGAGACAGGTTACCCCAACGGAAACAATTTAGGCCATTCAACCACGTGCAGAGCAAGCCGATTTGCAGCAACAAATAATGAAAATTTCAGAACAGCTTGGGGAACTTCAACGACAGCTGAACAGAAGAAATTCAGGCGGGGGCCGGAGGTCAGACGGAAGGGGGCCTCAGTGCTATCAGTGCAAGGAGTATGGCCATATCAGACCGAACTGTCCCTTACTGGAAAGGAGTGATAGCACTACACCAGCTCAGGCGAACGTCCAACAGTCTCAACAAATTAAAAAACAGGGAAACTGCCAGTAGCTGAGCCTGGGGGCCAAGACTCAGCTGTAGACACGGGGCCTATCATCACTCTTCAAAGGGAGGAGGTTAATACCGTTGGAAGTGGGTTATTTCTAGATGCTACTTTGAATGGAGTAGAGGCAATACTTCTGGTCGACACGGGGGCCTCGGTGTCAATTATATCTGAGAGAATAATCAATAAATGGTCAAAGAAGGAACAATGTAGCATTTCCAAAACTGACGTGGAAGTGAACGTCGCAAATAATATGAGTTTGGCGGTCTTGGGAGAAGTAACAGCGAATCTGAAGTTGGGTGGTCACCTAGTCTCTCACAAATTTATCGTCGCTGACATTAGCAATGAGGTGCTTCTGGGTTTAGACTTCTTGCAATCTGAGAATTGCTCAATTGACATCACCAGCAATAGTCTGCAGTGGAGAGGAATAGAGTTACCTCTCAGGGACACGTCCAATCGACAGCGGAGTTGTCGTGTGACCGTTACTGAAACGGTGGTAGTGCCGGCGCAGACAGAAATGGTGATAGCAGGAAGACTCAGCGAGGATGAAAGAGGAGTGCCGTATGGGATGATTGAACCGGCCCTTGGTCTTGTCAAGAGGAATAAACTTATGCTAGCACCATCGCTAGTCAACACCAAGGAGGGGACAGTGCCAGTAAGACTGATGAACCCAACCGACACTCAAGTGACTCTCTACAAAGGAACAACGGCAGGAACATTCCAACCAGTTGACGCAGTTGGGCCCAACCTTGATACAGGAGAACAAGTGAAATCAGAGCAAATCAACATTGCAAGATCATGTGATGGTAGTATGAATCACAAAGGAGAACATGGACTAGTTCCCCCGCATTTGAATGATCTTTACCAGAGAAGTGCAGCTCACCTGAATGAAACTGAAGAAGCCAAGTTAAAGAAACTTCTGCTTAAGAACCAAGCACTGTTCTCGAAAGGAGACGGGGATATTGGTAAAACAAGTAACGTCAAGCACCGCATTGAGACCGGAAGTTCATCTCCTATAAAGCAGCCACCGAGAAGATTACCTCTCCATCAGAGGGAAGTGGCCGGGAAGGAGATAAATGACATGCTAAAGAAAGGCGTCATCAAGCCAGCTTCAGGACCTTGGGCGTCACCCATCGTCCTAGTGAGGAAGAAAGACGGTAGTGTGAGATTCTGCGTGGACTATCGACGGCTGAATGCTGTAACGCGCAAAGATGCATACCCTATTCCGCGCATTGATGACACAATTGACACCTTAGCAGGCTCCGATGGCAGAAGAGCATAAAGAGAAGACGGCGTTTGCAGCTCACTGCGGCCTGTACCAGTTCGAGGTGATGCCTTTTGGGCTGTGTAACGCCCCTTCCACTTTTGAAAGGCTCATGGAAAATGTACTTCGAGGGCTCCAGTGGCAGATTTGTTTGGTCTATTTAGATGACGTCATAGTGTATAGCCGTACTTTTGAGGAGCACGTGGAACGACTACAAGTTATCCTCGAGCGGATAGGAGAGGCAGGACTCAAGCTAAAGCCTAAAAAGTGTCACCTATTCCAGCAGCAAGTATGTTACCTTGGACATGTCGTCTCCGACGAGGGGGTACACACAGACCCGGAGAAAATCCAACGGGTTAAAGATTGGCCGATACCAACGAGTGTGCACGAAGTCCGTAGTTTCCTTGGACTCGCCTCATATTATCGTCGATTTGTGCCAGCTTTTGCTGAGTTGGCTGGTCCACTACATAGGCTAACAGAGAAGGGTCGTGAGTTATGTTGGACTTGTGAATGCCAGGGAGCTTTTGATCAACTTAGACAGCGCCTTATTTCATCTCCAATTTTAGCTTACCCCTCGGCCACGAGAACTTTCATCCTGGGGGGCATCAACGTATACAAGGACTTGCTACGAGACCAACCAACCCCAAGCAAGTCATCACAATCGGTCTGGACGGCGCCCTCTATAGGGTTCTTGAGCAATACTTAGCCGACACCCGCCCCCTAGAAAGCTCAAGCTAACACGTATACGTTGTTCTGGAATTATGCAACAACCAGGTAAAAACTGCAGAGATTAATCAAAACTCTTCAAAACTGTTTAAAGACTGTCAATAGGTGCACAAACTGTACAATTATACCCGCAGCATGACAAAACTCAACAAGGCAAAAAGGCCTCCACCGCTCCGACAGTTCCAACAAGTTCGGGTGGGTACTATCAACGTTAGCACAGTTCGAGAAGACTACCGACTTCAAGAATGTGCCCGTCAAGCTGCCCGAGCCGGCCTCACCATCATTGCATTACAAGAGACCAAGCGCAAAGGCCAGGGCTCGAAAATGGTCGAAACCACTAATTGCATAGGCAAAAAGGTCAATTTCGAATTTCATTGGAAGGGATATGCCAAAACCCCCCACTCCGAAAGTCTCGCAGGCGTCGGCCTCCTTGTACACTCCGACCACAGCACGCATGTTGAAGACATCGATTTCGTCAGCCCGCGACTGCTAGCAGCAACCATCCTGGTCCGTGGCATACGCTACTACGTAGTGTGTGTGTACATGTATACCGAGGAAGCCGAACAAGCCAAAAAAGACCGCTTGTACACCAATCTCCGTAAAATGTTGAAGTCCAAACCGCAGAAGTCTCACCTCCTCCTCCTGGGAGACTTCAACGCAACGTCCACAGCGGCGAGCACTTTCACTAGATTCAAGGGCAACACCACCCTCCGAGAAGGTCATACAGCAAACAATAATGGTGACAGACTGCTCGACTTGGCCCGTAGCCAAAACCTGGCCATCATGAACAGCTTCTGGCGACGCAGACCGACCCACGCCATAACCTGGCACTCTAACAACGGGCGCGACAAGAAGACGCTGGACTACGCTCTGACTAGCTCGCTCCTCTCGTCGTGGTGTACCAATTGCCGGGTCCGCAACTCCTACAACTTCATGTCTGACCATCGTTTGCTGGTTTTGACAATTAGACAACCATTACGGAAGTCCGACCGCCTGCACCACCGTATAAAATGGCCCAAACCGGACCCCCTCAAATCTAGGCGAGTACAAGACCTCCGTACCTGCCCACAGTACGCTACGAAGGTGTCCGACGCCATCACGAACGCCAACGCCACTAATCCCCCACGTGACGTTGACGCCCGCTGTGACAACCTCATAGGGGCACTCCGAGACGCGGCCACCGCTTGCCTCCCACCCATTGACAAGGCGGCGACGCGCATCCCGTGGCGTGATGATCCCGAAATTGTTGCTCTCCTCCAACAACGCGATAAACTCGGCCGGTCACACCCAAACTACGCCAAATTATCAAAAACCATAAAAAAGACACTCCAAAAACTCAAAAACCAACATTTCGCTGCCGAAGCAGCTGTCATCAACACGCAAGCCGAAGCCAGGAACATTGAACGCGCATTCCGCCGGGCGAAACAACAGGAGTCCACGCTCAAAGAGATCCCCAACTCCGGCTGCGACCCAACCCTACTCCGTCAACACTTTGAACAGCATTTCACGTGCGACACCACCAAGCCTGACCCGCCCTCCCTCTATTCGGACCCGCCCAAATTCATGCAATCGCTCATCACCATCTCGGCCGAAAACAACATCGACAACAGCCCACCATCACGTGACGAGCTAAAGGCCAACCTCAAACGCCTGAAAAACAATCGCGCGGCAAACGACCTCAACCCCGAGCTCCTGAAGCACGCGTGTGAATCCGACGTATTCTTGAACGAACTGTTGAGTATCTTGGAAACGGTATGGACTTCATCCTACGTTCCGTCAAAATGGGGAGTGTCACGATTGTCATGTTTGTGGAAACAAAAAGGCTCAAAAAAGGATCCGAAAAAATACCGGGGATTGTCCATATCGAGCTCATTGTGCAAAATTACAGTCTGCATAATTTTGTCACGCCAGTCAGGTTGGTACGAGGCGCAACTTTCTGAGCCCCGGCAAGGCTTTCGACGCGCTCGTGGCACGCAAGACGCCATACTGACTGCAAAGGCTGCCCACATCATCAGTTCCCGAATGCGTCGCAAAATTTACGCCGCATTTATTGATCTTACAGCGGCATTTGATACCATAAATAGGCGCTGGCTATGGCAAGTAGTTCGCAATCGATTGACGCAAGATCAATCGACAAAAAATCTGCAGGTACTCGAGTCACTTTATTCAGCCACCGCTGCCCACCTCTCATCTGACCTGCCCCGCAACACCTTCCCGACCCAGGCCGGCGTACGCCAAGGCGGTCCAGAAAGTCCAGCATATTTTTGCCTGCTTATGGATTGGGTCATGCGCATTTTTGAGGAGCGTGCGGCCGCCGCTGGACTGTCCGGTTTTAAGTTCAAGTATCGAATACCAGGCAGTGCTACGAACCGTACGGAACGAAGCGAACACCCGGCATCCGGCACCCTAGATCTCCTATGGGTCGCGTTTGCGGATGACATTTTGCTATGTTTTGAAAATGAGGCGGACCTCAAACGCGGCATAGCCCTACTTGTGGACATTTTTGACACCTACGACCTTCACATTTCCGAGCCAAAAACGGAAACCGTCATCCTGAACGCCCACCTCGACCCCGAGCTCTCCGAGTACCCAGAGTCTCTCCTCCAAATCCACGGCATCAACATCAAAAACAACAAAACTTTTAAATACCTCGGCAGCCAGCTACAATCTGACCAACCAGCTACCGGAGATATTGAAGTCGATGCGCGCGTTCAAACTACGAAATCAAAGTTCGAGTCGCTCAAACAACTACTCCAAAATCACAAAATCAATTTGCGCACCCGAATGATGTTTTATAATTCATTCATTCGAGCACGCTTGACTTACGCGTGCCAGACGTGGACACTCACCGCCGCCCAAATCACAAAACTGAACTCTACGCATGCCTCCCTCCTCAGGCGAATGGTGCGCGGCGGACACAAACGCAAAAACGTCCCGACACTCTCAAAAATCGACCGGAAAAAGCTTTTGAAGTCTGAACTCCATAAACTGTACGACGAGCTGGACGCCAACTTCGCATACAAACACTCCAACAACTCAATCTTAGCCATCTGCAAGTCGACACCCTTGTCCGAGTTTATCGACAAGCAGAGACAAAAATTTGTTGCCCACACCATCAGACAACCGAACAGCAGGCATACAAAACAGCTCCTTTTCAATTGTGATTCCTATAAACAGTCCGGAAATCGCATCGGAACCCTTCTCGAACAAACGGTCAAATCCACAGGCTTCGATCGCGACCAATTCAACCGAGCAGCGAGAAGCGGAGAGTTTTGATGATTAGGGAGTTCGTAAGCAAACTCCCCCTCTAAGCAGTGCAACGGCATTTGCGAGGCAGACAACTTGATTGATTGATTGAGTGACTTCGGCATAGGGGCTGTGCTATCACAAAATGTAGATGGCGTGGAGAAAGTAATAGCGTATGCTAGCCGTTCCCTCAGCAAGAGTGAGAGAAATTATTGTGTGACCCGGAAAGAGCTCCTTGCCCTGGTGCACCATGTAAAGCACTTCCGTCCGTATCTGTACGGACAACAGTTCCGAATTCGAACTGACCACGGGGCGTTGAAATGGCTTTTTGGATTCAAGAACCCCGAGGGACAGACGGCCCGATGGCTGCAAGTTTAAGCCGAGTATGACTTCGTAATAGAGCACAGACCCGGACGCAAGCACGGAAATGCCGATGCCATGTCGAGAATGCCTTGCCTGCAGTGTAAACGTTCCCCAGGAGACTGGAAGGGGCAATCAATGCCAAACACTACAGCCGACAAGCCAGATGAACGACCAACCACAGAAATTTCCCAGATTAAGTTAACGCCCAAGTGTGTTGCAAACCAGGAACGTGAGTTGGACCATTGTAATGCATTGAGAAATAGCACTTACCACCAGAGTGAACAAGGCAGTAGACAAGAGGACCCAGTTGTTGCAACCGAGCCGAACTGGGTGGGAATTTCGTGTTCTACTCTTCAACAGAAACAGGAAGAAGATCCTGTTCTGAGTAAAGTAATAAGTTGGATCAAGTCTGGAGATCCAAGACCGCTATGGCCAGAGGTGTCGGCAGAGAATGTCCGATGCAAGTCATTGTGGGGAGCTTGGGACCAACTCAGCATTCGGAATGGGATCCTGTGTAAAAGGTGGGAGGATGACTCTGGAGGAGAAATCCGTTACCTGGTGGTAATACCCAACAAGATGCAAAAGGAAGTTCTCAAGCAACTACACGACTCACCTACTGGGGGACATTTGGGAGTAAGAAAACTGCATGAAAAGGCGAAGGCCCGCTTCCACTGGTGGAGGATGCTTGACAGTGTCAAGGACTGGTGCCGGAGGTGTTTGGAGTGCTCCAAGCAAAAGATGCCACAGAAAAGAACGAGGGCGCCATTAAAGCAGCAAATCTCTGGTGTGCCACTCGAGAGGATTGCTATCGATATTACAGGCCCTTTTCCAGTGACCAATGATGGTAATCGCTACATTGTGGTGGTGTCGGACTACTTTAGTAAGTGGACAGAGGCCTATCCGGTACCAAACATAGAGTCCGAAACCATAGCTCGAGTACTGATGGATGAATTTATCAGTAGATTTGGCGTGCCTCGTCAAATACACAGCGACCAGGGTCGACAGTTTGAAAGCAAGTTGTTCACGGAACTATGTGAACTTCTAGGTATCGATAAAACCCGGACAACACCTTATCACCCCCAGAGTGACGGGCAAGTTGAACGATTTAACAGAACTTTGATTGCTATGTTGGCTTCTTATGTGTCGACCAATCAGAGAGACTGGGACAGACATTTACAACCTGTTTTAATGGCTTACCGCGCTTCGCCTCAGGAAAGCACAGGTATCACTCCGAATAAGTTGATGTTTGGGAGAGAAGTTGACCTTCCTATAGACGTTATGTGTGGTCTACCCCATGAAGGATACACTGATACTTCTAGCTATGTAAGCGATTTAAGAGAGAGACTAGAATCCGCCCATGAGTTAGCCCGCATTCAACTTAAGAAGGCTGCCTGTTACCAAAGCCGGCAGTACAACCTGAAAGCCGAAACAGCGATATTTGGTATTGGCAGTGCAGTTATGGTGAGAGTTGGGACCAAGAAAGTGGGGTTGTCTCCGAAACTTCAGCCAAAATGGGATGGCCCGTATATTGTCACCCATGCGTTGAGTGATGTTGTTGTCAGGATACAACGAGGGCCAAGACACAAGCCAAAAGTATTGCACGTGAATCGGATGAAACCGTATCATGGCGAAGTAGACATGACGTGGCTCTCGCTTGGACTGGGGGACGCCAGTGCCAGTCAGCAAGCGGACAGATCCGCAGAGCACCAAGAAGCCAGGGAAGAGCCCATGCCAATGAGTCAGCCGAATGCTGAGGAACTCCAAGACTCTTTTGGAGCAAAACCTGAGCCCCTCATCACTCAACACGATATCGAACCCCTCCTTACTAGTGACACAACAACTATAGCTAGTCAGGACGACACACGATGCAGACGAAAACGAAAACCCCCAAACCGTTACGGAGAATGGTGTGCTAACATTCAATCAATTAACTCATAATTGTTTTTCTCTGGTTCTTTTTGTGTGTGTTACAGAAGTGTGAAGTATGGATCAACGTGGCCGAAACCAGGTGCGGGAGCGAAGCCGTTCTCCCAGGAGACAGAAATGTGGAGAATGCCAAAGGAGCTTTTCATCCATTGCGACTCTACGCAGACACGTTGAGGAGCAGCATCTGAACAAGCGTGAGAAGTATGATTGTCCTTACTGCCCCATCAAATTCAGTAGGAAGCATGATCTAGACAGACACTGGCAGCATGCCCACAAGGACCAGTCTTCGTCAACCAACAGGACAGATGAAGTGCCGAGAACACCCGGTAGAGACCATGACGTTCTGAGCCTCCACCCGAACAGCCCCATGCAACAGCTGCCATTCTCTGGTCCGAGACCCACATTGCAGCCACTGACCGTGCCCCTTTCCCCTGTGAGACTACCGCTGCAACTACTGTCCCTGCCTCACAACCCTGTGGGGCCCCATACAGCATCAGTAGCCCCTACCAGTCCTCCAATGGTCAGACGAGTCCTAGTGGAGCCGGAGGAGCGGATGACTGATGATCGCCAGCCTTCCCATCGAGACGTAGCTGTTCAGACTTCACTAGCACGGGTTGTAAAGGAACGCACTATCAAGGAACTCCTCGATGGAAGCACCGTCGTCTCGCGTATAGTTACTGAAAAGTTTGGATACGAATAGTCATAAACTGTTCCTTTTTCTAAGTGTTATCTTTTATAAAGAAAAGTTTTGAAGTTGTTGTTTGCAATATTAGAAGAAAAAAAAGGGGTCAAAATTGCCAAAGATTATTTGCCAGAGAGAAGATTAGGGAAAGAAACCTGAAATCCATTGCATTTTGTTTTGTGTTAAAGAAAAGTTGTAAATCTTTCTATTTTGTTTGACTAATATTGTTTTCGAGAAACCAAAGAGCCTCGCTTTCAAGTGTATAAATTTAGTCCATGTGTTTTGTCTAAAGTTAAGAGTTTTTGCCAAAGTTTTGAAGAGAAAAACAAACAGTTTATTTAATTTTGGTAGTAAAATTTGAGTAAAAGGAAGTTTTTATGATGTGAGGACACATCACCTTCTTAAAGGTGGGGGTAATGTGGCGAAACAGTCGCATGGGGGCGCAATCGCTGACCTAGTTCCAAAGCCATCGCCAGCGGTGCCGGACACATGAACGGTGTGTGCACGGCGCGTGATCCCCGCGTGGGGATCACGTGGACAGCATGTGCTGACGACAGGCCGTAGCAGTGGGCATTTTTAGGCTGCGTGTTCAGTGTGATTTGGCGGGCTTGGAGAAAGGAACAGATCCAGAGAACAGGTCGGTAATTGCGAACCCAGGGCTTGATTTTAAGATTAATGTTAATAAAAAGGAAAGAATTAGACCGAATGATTGAAAGGAGTTAATCGACAAGAGAGAGAAGGAATCAAATAAACCATTATCTTTATCACAGAGACATATTGCTTCATCAAGACAGTTATTTCATTTATTGTGTCCGTTATTGTTATTTATTAGTTGCAGCGAAGACTTTAGGCCGCTCGAGTCAACGTTACAATACAATGGAGTTACGTAAGCTTAGGCGCTCAATGAGCGCACCTGTCGTTCGATAACGAAAAGAAATGTCAAGTCTTTGTGGGGTCGTATGCAAAGCCAAAATACGTCTTTTCCTGACGCCCCATACATTACTCATACATTACTTATACATATTCATCGATACTCATACATTACTTATACATTACTTAAAGGAAACGTTGCCTTCGGGTTGCGCTTTATTTGGCGTTTTTGGACTATTACAAGCGTTTGAAGTATAATGAGCACGATCTGAAAGATGTTTAAAACGTAGAATATAATGATCCACACAAACGTGCCTTAGAAATGCTTCAATTTTGCGTAATTTCTCGAAGCAACACGCTCCGCCATTTATGGGAGTCAAAATCTTGACTCCCATAAATGGCGGAGAAATTATATTAGTCTTATTTCCAGCCTGGAGAAAGAAATGATTTTTCCTTCCTCCGTTGCGTGTGATGTGCCTGTTTTTTTTTTATTCGTGTCTACAATAACCATTGGGTATAAATCATCTTAAGTCCTTTCTATCGGTTTGTCCCATGACAATATTCTTACCCTGATTGGCGAGGTTTTCGTTTTTTCTTTTATGACGCGTCTGCTGTGTTCTCTTGACGATCCATTTTTTGACAGCCAGTCGGTGTGTGTAGAGCCGTGTGTTTACATTTCACACATGTCTCGGGAGGCGGAGAATGGTATGGTACCTTCCTTTCATCTGATAGGTTTACCTGACCACTGGCTACGGCGCCAGCCTAACTCCTGTTCGTCGCTGCATTTTGCCCACTACCCGGACGCGCATTTTTTTTTTACACCACTCCGAGGGGAATTTGGCAGAAAACGCACCATTTCACTGCTGGTGAAGAGACTAAAGTTCCCTGTACGTATACATGTGCTATACAATGCGCTGTACATGTGCATGTACATTGTGTACGTACGTACTGTACATGTATTATAATAAGATAAATTTCATGATTGATTAGAAAGGGAAAAAAAGAAGAACTGTATACATATTAAACAATATCAGCCAAAGGATCAGTGCATGTTTTCTTATGTTGAATGAATGGTGAAATATTTTTGTAAATGAAAAACACCATCGATCGACAACAGTCCCCAAACTTTGTATAAGCCCATAGGCCTAATGCATTTCCTTCCTCGATGATCCATGTATATTTAAGGTAACTGTTTACAAAACGTTTTTTCTTCTTTCCCTTGAAACACGTTTCGATTGTTTCGATCGTTCTTTCTAAACGACGTTTCGATCGTTCTTTCGAAACGACGTTTCGATCGCTCTTTTGAAACGCCGTTTCGGTCGTTCTTTCAAAACACGCGTTTCGGTCGTTCTTTCGAAAGACTTAGTTGATTTTTTTTTTTTAAACACTATAATTTGCCCCTTGAAGCACTTTTTGTAACTTTTCAAACGTTCCCTCCAAACACTTTTTCAATCACTTCTTCTAAATTAATACAACATTCTTATGTTGAGAATTGTAAAATTCTTTAAAATTACCCAGTAAAAGCATCGGCCATTTGATATGGAAAAACCCCGTTGAGGGTGGGAAAATATAGAAGACTTTCACAGGGAACACATATTGTTCAGCCTACGTGTAGTATCATTAAACTATGTTTTGCATAACAAGATCTCGAAGCCAAGATCGGCTACCCCTCATTTTTTTTCTGTGGTGAAAAGTCACCGGTATCATCGTCGGTCGACAGACGTGACACGCGGTTTGCAAACATTGGCTTATTACGCATGCGCGACTTTTTCGTAGTCTTTGTACGTGCACTGTAACGAAGTGGTGTAAAAAAAAATGCGCTACCCGGACGATCGTATTGACGGCTGAAATACGTATACATTTCGCGGGACATGTAGTGGGCGTCAGAGGTCAGTGTTTGTTTTTTTAAATTACCATTCACTAATTATAACACATTAAATGTGTTTTATTGCAAGAAAAACTCTTAATAAGTATAAGGAACACCCTCAAACGTGAGATTTCGTGAAATCTGAAGGCAACGTGTTCCTTTAAATACACTACTTATACACTACTCATACATTATAATTATGCGCGACTTCTATTTATGCTCCACAAAAACCTGCAACCTGTATCCCATGGTTGGCACACACCTACTAACCGAATACCAAATTTAATTCTAATCAATCGCCACTTTCAGTTTGTTCATCCCCAACAATTGCCAATTTGCCTATTATCAAGCAACAACCCATTTACAAAAATCAAAACAACTGCCAAAACTGAAGCAAATTAGCCTTTTTACACGGTAAATCTGGTCACGACCACTTTATGACGCACGAATCGAAAACGACTGAAAAAAGACGTCTTTAACACGTCGTGTGCCCACATGTTGCCGTTAACGTCCGGTGGCCGTCAGAATAGCGACGCAAGCATGACGTAAATTTTTGTCCCTAAACCCACGTTAATTCGACGCAGTATGTCGACGCCGCACTGACGTAATGTGATAACATTTATATGACGTCTTACCGACGTTATATATGACACCTTAAATATTGACGTTAAAGTGACGTCATGTTGACCAAATGTCTAACTTAATGCCGACGTATAGCAAATACGGAAATCGTCGGCCCATATCTGACGTCTTACCGACGTCTTACCGACGTCGTACACCGACGGGCGACATTCGCCGACCTATGCCGACCTTTGCCGACGACGGTGCGACGTATGCTTGCTGTCTGGGCCATGGACGGACCTAAGTTCGACCCCGGTGCATTTTGAGCCGGGAAAGTTCCGGCGGGTTCCGGAAGATCCATCCCGCACCGTATACGCCCACGTGGCACCGCTCCATTCGGAGCCCCGCACGCCACGGGCTTGCGGTGCGGAATCCCCGGATCAACTCCGCACCACACTCGACCAGGGAGAACAGCTCCGCTTGGAGCCCCGCACGCTACGGCGCGGAACCTCCGGATCGACACTGCACCGCACACGACCATTTCGGACGGCTCCCTTCGGAGCCCCGCATGCCACGTGACTACGGCGCGGAACCTCCGGATCGACTCGGCACCGCACACGACCAGGGAAAACAGCTCCGCTTGGAGCCCCGCACGCTACCAGACTACGGCGAGGAACCTCCGGATCGACTCCGCACCGCACACGACCATGTCGGACGGCTCCCCTCGGAGCCCCGCATGCCACGTGACTATGGGGCGAAACACCATAATTTGTTCCGCACTGCACAACTCTATGGGGCGGAGCACCAGAATTTGCTCCGCACTGCACAACCCTATGGGGCGGAGCACCAATTTGCTCCGCACTGCACAACCCTATGGGGCGGAGCACCAGAATTTGCTCCGCACTGCACAACCCTATGGGGCAGAGCACCAGAATTTGCTCCGCACTGTACAACCCTATAGGCCGGAGGACCAGAATTTGCCCGGCTCTGCACAACCCTATGGTGCGTAGCACGAGAATTTGCTCCGCACTGCACAACCCTATGGTGCGGAGCAAGGGAATCTGCTCCGCACTGCACAACCCTATGGTGCGGAGCAAGGGAATCTGCTCTGCACTGCACAACGCAATGGAGACTTGCTCCGCACTGCACAACCCTATATGGTGCGGAGCAGGGGAATCTGCTCCGCACTGCACAACCCTATGGTGCGGAGCAAGAGAATCTGCTCCGCACTGCACAAAGCAATGGAGATCTGCTCCGCACTGCACAACCCTATGGTGTGGAGCAAGGGAATCTGCTCCGCACTGCACAACCCTATGGTGCGGAGCAAGTGAATCTGCTCCGCACCGCACAACTCTACGATGCGGAGCGAATGAATCAGCTCCGCACTGCACAAACCTATGGGGCGCCACCGCTGAGCGGGAAACCGGATGCAGACGTAAGCAACACGCATGCCTCGCAGCCAGCCTTGAGGTCTGATCCATCACCGGCGCAACCGACGACCACAGGGCCAGGGAAGCAAGAGCCCCCTGGGGGAGGTCGAAGACCGATGATGCTTCCAGATAAGTTTGACGGGGTTTCCTCGTGGTCGGATTACCTGATCCATTTTAAGAGCGTGGCCAGAGTCAACCAGTGGAGCGAGTCCGAGAAGGCAATGTTCCTGGGCTCCCATCGGAAGGGCTCGGCACGGGAAGCTCTGGCTGATTTGGCATCGGGGGCCCGGACGGAGTACTTCGAACAGCGTTTCAGAGTCACGGCCCAAGTTCCACTGCATCGGGCCCAGCTGTCGATGTGCACCAGACGTCGGGACAAATCTATCAGTGGCCTGCGGCAGTCGATCAGGCGATTGGTTTCCAAGAACTACCCAAACCTCCCCACGCAAGCTCGGGAGGCCTGCCCAGACAGCAAGCATACGTCGCACCGACGTCGGCAAAGGTCGGCATAGGTCGGCGAACGTCGCCCGTCGGTGTACAACGTCGGTACGACGTCGGTACGACGTCAGATGTGGGCCGGCGATTTCCGTATTTGCTATACGTCGGCATTAAGTTAGACATTTGGTCAATATGATGTTACTTTAACGTCAATATTTGACGTCAATAAGGTGTCATATATAACGTCGATAATACGTCATTTAAAGGTTATCACATTACGTCAGTACGTCGTCGACACACTGCGTCGAATTAACGTGGGTTTAGGGACAACAATTTACGTCATGCTTGCTTCGCTATTCTGACGGCAACCGGACGTTAACGGCACGACGTGTTAAAGACGACGTGTTAAAGACGTCTTTTTTTAGTCGTTTTCGAGTCGTGCGTCATAAAGTGGTCGTGACCAGATTTACCGTGTAAAAAAGCTAATTTGCTTCAGTTTTGGCAGTTGTTTTTATTTTTGTAAATGATTTGTTGCTTGATAATAGGCAAATTGGCAATTGTCGGGGATGAACAAACTCAAAGTGGCGAGTGATTATAATTAAATTTGGTATTCAGTTAGTAGGTGTGTGCCAACCATGGGTTACAGGGTACAGGTTTTTGTGGAGCATAAATAGAAGTCGCGCATAATGGTAGTGTATGAGTAGTGTATGCAGTAGTGTATCAGTAGTGTATGAGTATCGATGAATATGTATAAGTAATGTATAAGTATCAATGAATATGTATAAGTAATGTATAGGGGACGTCAGAAAAATACGTCTTTTTGCTTTGCATACGACCCCACAAAGACGTAGATAAGACGTCAATAAGACGTTTGTCCAACGTTAACGCCAACTTATAAACAACGTTGTGCCAACGTTATTCGGAAGTGCAAGTTTACGTTGGAACAACGTCACAAGGCATCTCATCTCAGCCCCAATGTACTGTAACATCAAGTCAAACAACGTGACACCAGGACTATGTTATCTTGTTTTATTATGGGATAGCTGCAGTCACATACGCCCACTTTAAGTACAATGTCATGTGATTTGTACTACATAATATACATTACAAAAATCTGGCTCTGGAAAAGTGCCATCACAACTTGTTAAACCAGTTTAATCAACATGATAGTGGATATTTAGAAAATTTAGCTCAAAATACGTACCTTGAGATATAGGCGAAAAAACAGATTAAAACTTAAAAGTAGAAAAATTACTCTGGATAATTCCTATCTGACCCCCTCTGGCGATCGAGCAGCCAGAATCGTATTGGCCGACTCCAGAGTAATATCTCTCAAGGAAAATACGAACAAACAAAGTGAGTTGTTCGTTTATAGCAATGTTTTATAATAAAAGTGCTATAGACCACCTCGTTATATTTCAGTGTTTAAACATTGTATACATACCAATATTTAAAACGCACCCTAACAAAATACAACCAAGTGCACACGAGTTTCACGACTCGTTGAAATCATTTGTTGAACATGGCTACCACAGGACAATTAACTCTGGCCATGGCCTTGTCCAATGTGAAAGTGGATTTTTAGAATATTTAGCTCGAAATACGTACCCTGAGATAGGCGGAAAAAACAGAGATTAAAACTGAAACAGAAAAATACTCTGGGAAAATTCCTATCTGACCCCTTCTGGCGATCGAACAGCCAGAATCGTACTGGCTGACTCCAGGGTAACATCTCTCGAGGAAAATACAAGCAAACAAAGTATAATATTAGTAAAGTTGTTCGTTTATAACACTAGTTCAGAGCGAAAGTGCTATGGACCACCTTATTATAATTCAGTATTTAAACATTGTATAGATACACGATTATTGCAATTGCACCCTAATTATATACCAGCATGTGCACACGAGTTTCACGACGTTGAAATCCTTTGTTCAACATGGCTACCACTGGACCACTCCGGCCATCAACATTGTCAAATGCCATGTACTTAATACTGAAAGATTGTCAAACAAATTATATATATAGATTTGTCGGAATAAAATATGGTGAACTAAAACCTATCCTAGTTTGTTATTGATTTTATATATATATATATATATATATATATAAAATCAATTACAAACTAGGATAGGTTTTAGTTCACCATATTTTATTCCGACAAATCTGTTTCGTGGATACCTCCACTCGTCAGGGAATTGTAATGGCATTCTCGAAACATTCTACCTGTGCATCAAGTTGGGGGACGCGCGAACGCAAAAACGCGCGCTGGGATTGCGGGCGTATGTTTATTACATGCATGACACGGGCGTGGGGAAAATATGGCCGTGTCCGAACTACCCGGTCGCGGCTCGACATCGCACACGAGTCCATGGGATGCAGCTGCAGTCACCACCATAGACCTGCGTGTAACTTGAAGCCACAGCCAAACAATTCGGATATGGGACGCAGACTCACTACATCATGCCGTATTCCACGAGCATATTCCACGCAGATAGTTACTGTATTGTACACACAACGTTTTACACACAGGCCTATGGGGCTGATGACGTCACGGTTTTTGGACCAAAATAAGCTCCAAAAGGGGTGTATATTTTTTATAACGAGACTACTGCTGTTGAAAACTGTCAAAAGTACTGCCATGTACTCGAGATAAGGCACCTTTACTAATATAATTAAAATATAGCGCCTAGTTAATTAGTAATTAAGAAAAAACACGAAGTCTCCCGAATGTACCGTTTAGAACTGCTGCAGATATACACACTGGAAACGCTCATTCAATTCTTTCCAAATCAGAACTCCCCCAAGTATAATGGAACAGCCAGAAGCTATAATGAGGTGCCCGGCATGCTACTGATGTTTTTATGTTTGCGTGGTGGGCGTGGAAAGTACGAAAACGTAGGTCGAAACGTTAAGGAGACACGAAATTGTCTCCTTAATGTCAGTGTCTCCCTAATGTCCTTCTCTTGGCACGTAATGTCTCCCAAAGGTCCCATCCAGGCTAATATATATATATATATATATATACTTCTCCCCGGTAAGAAAGTCGGGATTTAGTGCAGAATTACAGACATACGATTAAAATGTTTTGATTAAGATAAAAGACATAAAAGCGATGTGTCCGCCTTTGGGGAAAATGCTCAATGAAATTATATAAGAACGAAGACCATTTTTCCTGAAAAAAAATGAACTGTGTGTGACGCTGTGACTGCCTGCGAATGACTTGCAACCGCCCATGCAAGTGTACCACATTACACGGCGCATTCTACGCACCAGTACACCACAATCAAACCTTTAGACCTTACGTAACACCCACCAACAGGTGCTCTCACACTTACGATGAGATAACAATTCTCTTCTTATTGCATGCCGAAGAGAATTTATAAATCTCATCTCAGCCCCGATGTACTGTATACATCAAGTCAAACAACGTGACACCAGGACTATGTTATCTTGTTTTATTCTGGGATAGCTGCAGTCACATACGCGCACTTTAAGTACAATGTCATGTGATTTGTACTATAATGCGAGGACAAAGTTTGCATTGAAAACGAAGAAAAGTGACATAATTATACTTTAGCCGCGATGGCTCTATGTAGCACCTTAAAGATTCACAGCAAAGGATAAATGATAATTTGTTAAAATAATAGTTTTCTGTGCATGTCGCCGGTTGCAACCGGTTCTCCTCCTCCCGACGTGTGATACATAACCTGCTTCCGATGCCTCTCCGATCTATACGTGCTTGTCCTAGGAAAAGGTGCGTATCGCAACTGACACGTACTAAAATGTCAATCAGCGTTCTGTAGGTCGTATAGTGCACGAGATTCGTTTTACAGCTGTGGCACATGCAGCTTAAAGGCCTGTTCGCAATGGTGAACTCCTATAGTGGCCGGGTAACGCATGCGGAGTGCCCATCCTGTGAAAATTGTCCTTGTCCGAGATAATACGCCTTTCTTAATATTTATTCATAAACGGACCAAAGCGAGGCTATAGTTCCTCCGAAAAGTAAACAAACCATTCAACGCACGCACGATGCATGGCAGCTATCGATGTCAACGCAAGGAACCTTAGCTTAGCCTCAAGTTTCGTCGATTCATGGTCGACTCCAGGATTATATCAAAAGACAGACAGTTTGGCAAAGAATGCAGGTACTTCTCAGCGGCGTAGGTGCAAGATTTGGAAGGTAGGAATGCTGTAAAATGATGGTGTTTACATCCGCATAATCTGATGAAAAATCGTAACGAATGACACGTTTGCATATCCGCCTACACTACACAGTACATGCAGATTCACTCGTCATGCATACTGTGCAAAACATGAAACATTTTTATGATCAACTTCCCAAATCTTGTCAAGGTGACGACCGTCCCAAGTTTGTCCTCCATATTTTTTTTTTTTTTTTGGGGGGGGGGGGGGGACAAATTAGCCATCTTGGGAAACACACATATGCCTTAGCTGCTAGCAGAAAACATGGTCTCTATTATTCACACTTCCAATCTGGAGGACAAATAGGGTAAATTCGGTCAGGAAACTTGATTTTAGCAATGAAAACACTTTAAGTATGTCATGCTCCATTGCATTCTAACAATAATTTCTTTCTCTTGCGTTTTTCTACTCAGACCCACAAATTAGCAGAGTTGCAATAAAGTACAGCATGGAAGATGGAATCTCTGTCGGCAAAGTATGTCTGCGAGGTAAAATTTGTTGTAATTTAGGGTCTTTTTTTCAACCAAAAATTCCAATGTCACACTTAAGGTAGCAGTCAATCCACCCGTGCTGGCACACACAAATCCCGGGCACAAACCCATGTTGAGCATTTACTAGTACATGTACATGTATTAACTTTTGCAGTCTGTATAGGGGAACAGTGACAAAAATTATTAATACAAGAATTTAGTAATTACAATTAAATGCCGTTTTACTTTTAGGCAGATTCCTAACAAAAGCGATTCCTCTGCTTTTTTTCAGAAAATGAGGAATAAGATTGACCTCCATCTACACGGGATTCTCATCAGTCCGTATAGTTCCCTACTTATACTTGCGGCTTCTCCCGACAGAAGAGTGTGCAACCCTTTGTCTCTACGCTTTGGTTTTTTAAAAGTAAAATGTCCTGTTGCTACTTCGTGTCTGGGGCTTCCATGATGATAACATTACAGCTACACAAGACGTACTTTTTTCCCAAATGCCCTGCAGCTAGCTGTATGTGACTTAATTAGCCTATATTGCAAAGGACAACCATACACAAAACTGTGAGCATGTGATCAGCTACATGTAAGTACATGTACACTCGGACTCCATTGTGTATTCACATAACATGGAGGCCTACTTGGCAGATGTACATGCAACTACGACAGTTATTTGATAATCATTAATGAAATTCCACTGTACATGTATTTAAAATCTTTGTTAAAATTTTGATCAAACTGTCCAAAGAGTGAATACATGTAGACACAGTGTGCCCTTATAAAAAGTTCCACTGTAAAAGTGTCAAATTTCACGGTACTGCTTGACTTACTGATGTTATGAGATTAGCTAGTGGATTTTGAAAGTTAATTTTTTTTTAGCTATGAAGGTACATGTACATTCCTGCTTAAGCTTAAACAGCACCCATGGGGTCAAAGACTTGCGACGCGTCACAAGTATACCAAATCCATTGCATCTCGCAACAGGTTCAGCGAGTTGCGATGGATTTGGCTTTATCTGCGACGCGTCACAAATCTTTGTGAAAGCGACCCCTGCTCCTGTATATAGACAAGTGTACATGTGAACAAAATTTGGAAGCATGCATGCCTCAGACTACACAAAATAAAGGCTACATTACAATTGAACTCTGACCTCCAAGTTTGTTTATTCTTTACAATTTACATGTATAGACTATAGTCATCACTACAATTATTTTTCTGTTAAAACATTTGATTTGTGGAAAGACTGCGTGCCTGCATTATTAGCAACACAGCAAGCTGATGTATACTAATAATGTCAATTATAAGATTATAGTACTAATTATTATAGTAAAACAATCTGCTTATCACAAGAAAATGTTCAGGCCCTATCTTTCAATCATTGCTTTCATTCATTAGGTTTAAAGACATGATTGATTAGTAAACCTTTAAAATGGTACGCACAGCATTACAGAACTAAAGGTGCCTTTTAAAATTTCACTCATTCATAATTCAAAAACCTTTAAAATACATGCTGCTTTGATGCATGATTTTTTTTAATGGTAGGCCTAGGCCTAAATAATTCATTTGCAAATTGTCAAAAAAAAACCGTAGTTGGCAATTTCTCGCACAAAGTTACCCGAAAGAATTGAGAAGTTCAGACCTTCATTGAGAAGTTCAGAGTCAGACCTTGTGTGCAAAACATATAAGACACAGGCTGAACAAAATGTCAAGTGTTTTCCCACAAAATCTTAAATTGTTTCCACTTGAAATTTATTCCATCAAATCTGCACATTCCAATGCTAGATGGGTTATTTTAAAGAAAATAAATTCTTATCAACTTCTCAACCCTTACCAATGGTACCATTTTTATAAGAAAAAGGAGAGAATTTACAAGTCAGACTTCTTGTACTGCCTCATAAATTATACGAGATCGGCTGAAAAATGGCAAAGATTTGTTCGAACATGAATCGTAATTTCTTCCTGCCAAATTGTTTTTCGATCAGATCTGCACTTACTGACGGCTAACATTAGTTAATTAGTCATTTTTCAACTTATATCGTGATGTCCAACTTGTAAATTATTACCCGTAATAAATCAACAGAGGCGAGAGGGAGGAAAAAGTCATCGTCGCTGCATGGCCCAATTTCCGGACACGGTTCGAAATAATTTTTTTTTAAATGTCCTTCGAAGATCTGTCCTTCGTCTTTCCTAATTTTGATGTGCCCTTCTTCTGTCGGTCATTATCATTTAAAAAATCTACAAAGGCAAACCTAAAAAGGTCCAAACGACGAACGTTTTACGCTGTCAACTTGGAGCACATCGGTACGTTCGTAGGCTTATCGCACGCATACAATCTGGCACTGAAATGAGTGGAACTATAGCCTCGCTTTGGTCTGTCATGAATAAATATTAAGAAAGGCGTATGGAGATTCCTTTAACAGAACGTGATGCGATAAAGTCGGCAAAATAATGAAAAAGACATGCAGACGAATGTCAGGTGTATGATGATTCATGTTGGCCACTTTCGACGAGGATTAGTCTAATATTTGACAGCTTCTCACCCAAAAGGAGTCTTGAGAACTTTATGATTAATGATGGCTTGGTGCGTGCTGTCCAGGACTGATTCAATGAAGCTTAATAATTATTGGTAAGGGAACCAACACAGGGTGATACTATATACCGGAAAACACCGGAAAATACCGGAAAACTCACCGGAAAACTCACCGGAAAACACTAAATACCGGAAAACACCGAAAAACACCGGAAAACATACTAAATACCGGAAAACACACTAAATACCGGAAAACACCGGAAAACACACTAAATACCGGAAAACACCGGAAAACATACTAAATACCGGAAAACACACTAAATACCGGAAAACACCCGAAAGCACTTAATAACACCACCCCCACCAACACCACCTCCGGTATTTAGTATGTTTTCTGGTGTTTTCTGGTGTTTTCCGGTGTTTTCCGGTGTTTTCCGGTAAAAAGTACTACCGCACCCCCACTACCTGCAGAAAACACCATAAAATACTGTTTTCCGGTGTTTTCCGGTATTTAGTATGTTTTCCGGTATTTAGTATGTTTTCCGGTGTTTTCTGGTGTTTTCCGGTGTTTTCCGCCAACGCATACTGGCCGACTTGTGTCCATCTGATGGTGCGGATTGCAAGGCTAGTCTGGTGGATGAAACCTGAAGACGCGGCGAATGCCGTTTTCACTCCGTTGATTTCGCTGCGAAAACTCGAAGCCTTACAGGCTAAGGGAAATCACCAGCCCGTGCGCCTCGATAATCGTCTACTTTTCAGCTCGTATCGACTTGAAGGTGCTTTCAAATGACATTCTTCAAAATGCTCTGAAAGTAAAAAACAAAACTTTAGGGAAGGAACAAATTAAGTTTTCATACTGGCGTGTACGAACACCCACACGTACAAACGCTGCCTAACTGGCTTGATCGACTGGTCATAGACACTCGTGGTCTGCAGATGTCACTCGTGGACATCGACTGCCTAACCGACTGGTCATAGACACTCGTGGTCTGAATATGTCACTCGTGGACATCGACTGCCTAAAAGCTATAACTGGCTTGATCATCGACTAGTCATAGACACTCATGGTCTGCGGCTATCACTCGTGGACAAAACTAAACACTTTATCATACTAGCATGTCCGCTATTGTCGTTCAAAATCACTCACTCAAGACTGCATGTTTCGCAGATGACCATCACAGACAGCTGTTGCAGAAATGTCAAAGTGTTTATTTTTGTTAATTTTTTTTGACGAACACCCATACGTGATGGAATGGTTGGAATAGTTTATTCATCTCTTCGATCCCACAAAAGAGGGTATGAGAGCCAATAAATTACAGTCAGATAAGAAAAATAAACTAATTAAAAGTGAGTTACAGGCATTATACAAATAAACAGTTAATTAATTGAATTTTGACATAATCATCTTAATAAATTTAGCTAAGTTACATAGTTGATTTGAGCTGCGTACATTGAACAAAAGTACCAGTTTGTCAGGATTTGGTCTAGTCCAATAAAATCTCTTGATAAGGGTGGATCTTTTGTGAGTGAGAGACGGACAAACAAGAACATAATGAAATTCATCACAGTTAACGTAGCTATTACACAGAGGGCAAATGTTGACTACTGAAGCATTAGGTACATAACGAGTCTCAGTATACGGGAGATGATGGTTGCCAGTTCGAAATCGGGCAAGCACTGTTTTACAAGAGTTATTTAGTTTGATAAGATAATTTTCAAGGCATTTATCAGTTTTAATAATTCTATAAAACGAGCAAAGTCTGTTACTTGATAAATCACTTTCCCATTTCTGGTTTGCAACATCCTTTAGCCTACGCTCTAAGCATTTAGAAAGTCTACTTTTATGACTCGCATTGATATTAGTACTATTCCATAACACAGAGTACCCAGTATCATCTAATAACGTTTTCATACAATCAATCCATTTAGAGCGCACAATATTATGATCGTATAAAGTTCGCATGAGACGATACATGACATTTGAAAGACGATTTGGATTAGTAACAATATGTAGCCAAAAGTTAAACATTCGAAGTTGGACAGTGTATTTGAGTTCTAATCTACCTAATTCACCATAAGCAATACAATTAGCTGTACGATAATTTACTCTTAGTAAATTTTTCAAAAACTTCTTATAAAAACTCTCAATCTGGGCAATGTTTGAGAAAGCCCAAATTTCACAGCCATACAAAAGTACTGGAGTAACTACCTGATCAAAGAGTTGGCACTGAATATCAATAGGAAGGTCAAGTTTAGTAGCTTTAGTCTTGAGACTAAATAAGGTTCTTCGAGCTTGTTCGACTTGCTTATTAATAGCCTTGTTAAATAAACCGTTGTAGTTCAACTTAACTGCTAAATAATTGTAGTCTTGAACAACAGACAGTTTCTCTTCTCCAAATAAAAAATATGGAAATGACCTTACTTTTCCTCTAGCAAAAATAACAATACGTGCAAACATGCTAACAGCCTTGCTTTGTCGACTCACCATAGACACTCGTGGTCTGCGGATGTCACTCGTGGACATGGCGATTATACACAAAGCAAACCCGTCATCAAGAGCTTGCAGTTTGTTACATTTCCGAAAACAAATCCGTGACCGTTACCTCCAACAAATTCAAAGTTTCGGTAGCTTTGCAGCTTATTTACTTGCATAACCAAAAAACTCAAAACATAAAGAGAGGCGGCGCGCCCAAATGTTTTGTATGCTCAATTTACAATAAAAAGTGCAAATGCCGACTTCACAGCCGGGGTACAAACAATTTAGTCGGGAAGGTCTCTTATGATTTGAATGCATGTATTCTGTGCAATAAAGAATTATTGGGAAAAATCTCCATGTCTCTTGGCCAAATGAACCCCATGTGCTATGGAGCACGACAAAAATCCTAATGTTTTCGAACCTGCAATGCTCGCTTTTCAAAGGCTATGTCTTAACCGTTAGACCACACAGACTACTACCCGCTTGGTGCTTGTCTTGTTTGTATAAAGCCTTACAAAATACATCGTTCATGGTTCGCCACAGACGTGCCATTCTACTTAGGCCGATTTCTGTAAACAAAATGCTGGTTTTGATGATTGTGAAGTGTGGATTGGAATCCCCAATAGCAATGTACATTCCCTTGAATTTTTTTAATTTTTTTTACCCCATAATTTTAACGAAATTAGCGAAAACTCATCGGTCCTCCATCCAAATAAAAAAGAAAAGAAAGAATTATTCTTCTTTTTAGTGTCCAGCCGCGAACCGTGGCTATTGCGTAACCCGCCAACGCGCACGTGCGGTGTCGGGGAGATTTAGCGAGTATAAACTGTCGAAGTGAATACGTCTTGTTTTGTTAGTTGCCTCACCAATGGCTCTTCTCTAAAACAAATCACTGGACCGTGTCAATATGCTTTTGCAATGGTACATTTTTCGAGGGCCATGATGTTTAGAGCCAATTACCATGTCAAACGTCACACTCGGTTGTCCATTTCCCCCCCCCCCCCCCCCCCCCCCTCTCCATCACTCTGGACGAGAGAGGCGCGCAATTGCAAAGTCCGCACATGACGTCATCGCGTCTCAATCCAGTGAGCTTTCATTCAACACGTGTGGCGCGAAGAAATTGCAACCAATACAATACGTTTGTTACCCTCCCCCACCCCCATCTTTTTTTATTTAAATCAGATAAAAACGGGACACGAAGGGTTGATTCAATCATTACTGTAGTTTTACTGGGATGCGCCGAAAGGGTTGATAGTCGGTCAAAATGCAAAGTGTCGGTGACGACGAAAACCCGTCAAATGAGACAAGTTTACATACCCCTTGGCATTTCGACAAACCCTCCCGGACACAACATATCCCCTGCCATCCAGCCGTACTCTGTCCACAATCCGCCCTGTCTATAATATACATGCATGTACATGTATCACGAAAATGTACATTCGGACAGTCTGAATTTTTACAGAAACTGTGGAATGAGAAACAGCATTGCGCGGAGGTTGGGGCAACATTATTTATTTGTTTTTTGTATCTATATACTTATTTACTATTTTTGTTTATCTTTTCCCCAAACGACACACCACATCGCTTTCGTATTGGTGGATCACATGCATGCAAAACAAGTTCTTCAAATCAAAGTTCAGTTCGGAAATATATTTCAAAGTATTTCATCAGTTAATGAAAAACTATAACCAGAGAGAGATCTGAACTCGGTCCCTCTAATTGATAGTCCCACTTTTGTCTAGTGGGATTCGAACCTGCGATGCTCGCTTTTCAAAGGCTATGTCTTAACCGTTAGACCACACAGTCTACTACCCGCTTGGTGCTTGTCTTGTTTGTATAAAGCCTTACAAAATACATCGTTCATGGTTCGCCACACGACGTGCCATTCTACTTAGGCCGATTTATGTAAACAAAATGCTGGTTTTGATGATTGTGAAGTGTGGATTGGAATCCCCAATAGCAATGTACATTCCCTTGAATTTTGTTATTTTTTTTTACCCCATAATTTTAACGAAATTAGCGAAAACTCATCGGTCCTCCATCCAAATAAAAAAGAAAAGAAATAATGATTCTTCTTTTTAGTGTCCAGCCGCGAACCGTGGCTATTGCGTAACCCGCCAACGCGCACGTGCGGTGTCGGGGAGATTTAGCGAGTATAAACTGTCGAAGTGAATACGTCTTGTTTTGTTAGTTGCCTCACCAATGGCTCTTCTCTAAAACAAATCACTGGACCGTGTCAATATGCTTTTGCAATGGTACATTTTTCGAGGGCCATGATGTTTAGAGCCAATTACCATGTCAAACGTCACACTCGGTTGTCCATTTCCCCCCTCTCCATCACTCTGGACGAGAGAGGCGCGCAATTGCAAAGTCCGCACATGACGTCATCGCGTCTCAATCCAGTGAGCTTTCATTCAACACGTGTGGCGCGAAGAAATTGCAACCAATACAATACGTTTGTTACCCTCCCCCACCCCCATCTTTTTTTATTTAAATCAGATAAAAACGGGACACGAAGGGTTGATTCAATCATTACTGTAGTTTTACTGGGATGCGCCGAAAGGGTTGATAGTCGGTCAAAATGCAAAGTGTCGGTGACGACGAAAACCCGTCAAATGAGACAAGTTTACATACCCCTTGGCATTTCGACAAACCCTCCCGGACACAACATATCCCCTGCCATCCAGCCGTACTCTGTCCACAATCCGCCCTGTCTATAATATACATGCATGTACATGTATCACGAAAATGTACATTCGGACAGTCTGAATTTTTACAGAAACTGTGGAATGAGAAACAGCATTGCGCGGAGGTTGGGGCAACATTATTTATTTGTTTTTTGTATCTATATACTTATTTACTATTTTTGTTTATCTTTTCCCCAAACGACACAGCACATCGCTTTCGTATTGGTGGATCACATGCATGCAAAACAAGTTCTTCAAATCAAAGTTCAGTTCGGAAATATATTTCAAAGTATTTCATCAGTTAATGAAAAACTATAACCAGAGCGAGATCTGAACTCGGTCCCTCTAATTGATAGTCCCACTTTTGTCTAGTGGGATTCGAACCTGCGATGCTCGCTTTTCAAAGGCTATGTCTTAACCGTTAGACCACACAGTCTACTACCCGCTTGGTGCTTGTCTTGTTTGTATAAAGCCTTACAAAATACATCGTTCATGGTTCGCCACACGACGTGCCATTCTACTTAGGCCGATTTATGTAAACAAAATGCTGGTTTTGATGATTGTGAAGTGTGGATTGGAATCCCCAATAGCAATGTACATTCCCTTGAATTTTGTTATTTTTTTTTACCCCATAATTTTAACGAAATTAGCGAAAACTCATCGGTCCTCCATCCAAATAAAAAAGAAAAGAAATAATGATTCTTCTTTTTAGTGTCCAGCCGCGAACCGTGGCTATTGCGTAACCCGCCAACGCGCACGTGCGGTGTCGGGGAGATTTAGCGAGTATAAACTGTCGAAGTGAATACGTCTTGTTTTGTTAGTTGCCTCACCAATGGCTCTTCTCTAAAACAAATCACTGGACCGTGTCAATATGCTTTTGCAATGGTACATTTTTCGAGGGCCATGATGTTTAGAGCCAATTACCATGTCAAACGTCACACTCGGTTGTCCATTTCCCCCCTCTCCTTCACTCTGGACGAGAGAGGCGCGCAATTGCAAAGTCCGCACATGACGTCATCGCGTCTCAATCCAGTGAGCTTTCATTCAACACGTGTGGCGCGAAGAAATTGCAACCAATACAATACGTTTGTTCCCACCCCCCCCCCCCCCCCCATCTTTTTTTATTTAAATCAGATAAAAACGGGACACGAAGGGTTGATTCAATCATTACTGTAGTTTTACTGGGATGCGCCGAAAGAGTTGATATAGTCGGTCAAAATGCAAAGTGTCGGTGACGAGGAAAACCCGTCAAATGAGACAAGTTTACATACCCCTTGGCATTTCGACAAACCCTCCCGGACACAACATATCCCCTGCCATCCAGCCGTACTCTGTCCACAATCCGCCCTGTCTATAATATACATGCATGTACATGTATCACGAAAATGTACATTCGGACAATCCTGGCCAAAATGGTTGGGCCACCTCCCACGCGCCCCCGATCAATGTTGTTACTCCGCGCTGGAGCACAGACCGCGCGGAAATCAAACAACATTGAACGGGGGCCGGGGGGCTCAGCGAGTTTTGGCCAGGATTGTCTGAATTTTTACAGAAACTGTGGAATGAGAAACAGCATTGCGCGGAGGTTGGGCAACATTATTTATTTGTTTTTTGTATCTATATACTTATTTACTATTTTTGTTTATCTTTTCCCCAAACGACACAGCACATCGCTTTCGTATTGGTGGATCACATGCATGCAAAACAAGTTCTTCAAATCAAACTTCAGTTCGGAAATATATTTCAAAGTATTTCATCAGTTAATGAAAAACTATAACCAGAGCGAGATCTGAACTCGGTCCCTCTAATAGTCCCACTTTTGTCTAGTGGGATTCGAACCTGCGATGCTCGCTTTTCAAAGGCTATGACTTAACCGTTAGACCACACAGACTACTACCCGCTTGGTGCTTGTCTTGTTTGTATAAAGCCTTACAAAATACATCGTTCATGGTTCGCCACACGACGTGCCATTCTACTTAGGCCGATTTCTGTAAACAAAATGCTGGTTTTGATGATTGTGAAGTGTGGATTGGAATCCCCAATAGCAATGTACATTCCCTTGAATTTTGTAAAAAAAATTTACCCCATAATTTTAACGAAATTAGCGAAAACTCATCGGTCCTCCATCCAAATAAAAAAGAAAAGAAAGAATGATTATTATTTTTAGTGTCCAGCCGCAAACCGTGGCTATTGCGTAACCCGCCAACGCGCACGTGCGGTGTCGGAGAGATTTAGCGAGTATAAACTGTCGAAGTGAATACGTCTTGTTTTGTTAGTTGCCTCACCAATGGCTCTTCTCTAAAACAAATCACTGGACCGTGTCAATATGCTTTTGCAATGGTACATTTTTCGAGGGCCATGATGTTTAGAGCCAATTACCATGTCAAACGTCACACTCGGTTGTCCATTTCCCCCCCCTCTCCATCACTCTGGACGAGAGAGGCGCGCAATTGCAAAGTCCGCACATGACGTCATCGCGTCTCAATCCAGTGAGCTTTCATTCAACACGTGTGGCGCGAAGAAAATGCAACCAATACAATACGTTTGTTACCCTCCCCCCCCCCCCCCCCCCCCATCTTTTTTTATTTAAATCAGATAAAAACGGGACACGAAGGGTTGATTCAATCATTACTGTAGTTTTACTGGGATGCGCCGAAAGAGTTGATATAGTCGGTCAAAATGCAAAGTGTCGGTGACGAGGAAAACCCGTCAAATGAGACAAGTTTACATACCCCTTGGCATTTCGACAAACCCTCCCGGACACAACATATCCCCTGCCATCCAGCCGTACTCTGTCCACAATCCGCCCTGTCTATAATATACATGCATGTACATGTATCACGAAAATGTACATTCGGACTGTCTGAATTTTTACAGAAACTGTGGAATGAGAAACAGCATTGCGCGGAGGTTGGGGCAACATTATTTATTTGTTTTTTGTATCTATATACTTATTTACTATTTTTGTTTATCTTTTCCCCAAACGACACAGCACATCGCTTTCGTATTGGTGGATCACATGCATGCAAAACAAGTTCTTCAAATCAAAGTTCAGTTCGGAAATATATTTCAAAGTATTTCATTAGTTAATGAAAAACTATAACCAGAGCGAGATCTGAACTCGGTCCCTCTAATTGATAGTCCCACTTTTGTCTAGTGGGATTCGAACCTGCGATGTTCGCTTTTCAAAGGCTATGTCTTAACCGTTAGACCACACAGACTACTACCCGCTTGGTGCTTGTCTTGTTTGTATAAAGCCTTACAAAATACATCGTTCATGGTTCGCCACACGACGTGCCATTCTACTTAGGCCGATTTCTGTAAACAAAATGCTGGTTTTGATGATTGTGAAGTGTGGATTGGAATCCCCAATAGCAATGTACATTCCCTTGAATTATTAAAAATTTTTTTACCCCATAATTTTAACGAAATTAGCGAAAACTCATCGGTCCTCCATCCAAATAAAAAAGAAAAGAAAGAATGATTCTTCTTTTTAGTGTCCAGCCGCGAACCGTGGCTATTGCGTAACCCGCCAACGCGCACGTGCGGTGTCGGGGAGATTTAGCGAGTATAAACTGTCGAAGTGAATACGTCTTGTTTTGTTAGTTGCCTCACCAATGGCTCTTCTCTAAAACAAATCACTGGACCGTGTCAATATGCTTTTGCAATGGTACATTTTTCGAGGGCCATGATGTTCAGAGCCAATTACCATGTCAAACGTCACACTCGGTTGTCCATTTCCCCCCTCTCCATCACTCTGGACGAGAGAGGCGCGCAATTGCAAAGTCCGCACATGACGTCATCGCGTCTCAATCCAGTGAGCTTTCATTCAACACGTGTGGCGCGAAGAAAATGCAACCAATACAATACGTTTGTTGCCCTCCCCCCCCCCCCCCCCCCCCCCCATCTTTTTTTATTTAAATCAGATAAAAACGGGACACGAAGGGTTGATTCAATCATTACTGTAGTTTTACTGGGATGCGCCGAAAGGGTTGATAGTCGGTCAAAATGCAAAGTGTCGGTGACGAGGAAAACCCGTCAAATGAGACAAGTTTACATACCCCTTGGCATTTCGACAAACCCTCCCGGACACAACATATCCCCTGCCATCCAGCCGTACTCTGTCCACAATCCGCCCTGTCTATAATATACATGCATGTACATGTATCACGAAAATGTACATTCGGACAATCCTGGCCAAAATGGTTGGGCCACCTCCCCCGCGCCCCCGATCAATGTTGTTACTCCGCGCTGGAGCACAGACCGCGCGGAAATCAAACAACATTAAACGGGGGCCGGGGGTCCCAGCGAGTTTTGGCCAGGATTGTAGGTCGACCCAGCGGACGATCGGTGGAGGACCCCCAGGACAGGACTAGATGAAATCGAAGGTTATGCTGGGGGGGGGACTTACATTGCGGGAAAAGTTGCGTCGACACCCGTCTGTTTCCTGCTGGACACGGGAGCAACGGTGAGCCTAATTTCGGAACGCATCTATGACCAGCTTTATGGACCCGGGAAGCCAGACCTCCAGCCGCCTCCTCCGACCCTGAGACAAGCAGATGGGAGCCAAATGCAGGCCCGGGGAGAGGCTATACCTTTGAACTTCAGATCGGAGATCAGGTCTTGAGCCACGCCTGCATTGTGGCTAAAATTGAGCCGGATGTCATCCTGGTGATAGACTTCTTGTCGACGTACCGTTGCCAGTGGCGATGGGGGGGTGGGACAACACAGTGTTGATCAATGGAAAGTCCGCGGCTTTAGGAGGCTACGAACAGCACCCATCTGTGGCAAGAGTTCGAGGAGCGGTAAAGGAAAGACAATGGAGAGGGGTTGGGATGGTGTACCTTGTAGAGGCAAAGCTATAGGGCATAGCCATGACTTAGAAACTGACAGATCATGTGACAAGACACAACAATGCTGATAACAGGTTCATGATGTCGCAATCAAGTTTGGCACATCTGCTTTATTTCTTTTGTGGGGTGTTATTGAGATGTTGTCAACAGGATTCAACCTCATACTGACATTAACTTTAAGTCTCAAAACATACAGAAATAATGTTTATGACAGGGAGAGAATATCAACTGGTGGGAAAGCCTTCAAAATAGGGAGCGGGCTCAAGAGGTACCCTTTATCCCTACAGCTTCCATGCTGGTTAACCTATACTGTTTAACTTTACTCTATCAAGTCCAGAATCCTGTTGATTATGTTTGGGGAATCTCATTAAGTCTTGAAGAAAAATAAAGCAGATGTGCCAAACTTGATTGCGACATCATGAACCTGTTCAGCATTTTTGTGTCTTGTCACATGATCTGTCAGTTTCTAAGCCAATAGACATGCAAACCATGTGAAAAGTGCTTAAAATGTTGCAGAGCAACCTTTAGCCCTTTACCCTTACTAAAATTGTTTCTATGTCCTGACTTAGTCAACATTTTTCACAAAAATACTTTTGACCCTTATTTTATTTTGAGGAGTGTAGATGGCACGCCAAGCAACTCCCGGTTCCTTTTGCGCCCTCTCTGAACGACGTCCTTTCTGGTAGGCTTCAGCCGGATCTTCAGGCGCTCAGATTCAGAGATCCAAATTCTTTTGTAGCCAGCTCATTGAACGAGGACCCCATTATTAGGGACGAGGTGTTGGCGGAGTCGCCAGATAAGGAGCAAGTTCGTGGTTGGCTTCGCCACGGAGTTAATCTGTATGATTTTTTCCAACCGTTTAACGGCCAATATAGAGGCAAGAGCTACTGTTCGGCATCACCCCCAAGTATGTATTCTTCTGATGATTATGTCCTCTTCATAAACGAAATCACTAAACGATTGATAGAGGGCTCCGTAAAAGTCTGGGGCAAGGTCAAAGAGGTGGAGCCGCCGAGGTGTGTCAATGCATTAACAGTTGAACACAGCAAGCCGCGGCTGGTTCTTTCAATGAAATGACCCAATCTCTGGTGCAAGGACCTTAAGTTTGGTCCCTTTAGGCGACATATTTACGCCCATAGACAAGATAATGTTATTCTCCAGCACCGATGACAGTCAAGGATACAAGCAAATTCTCTTGTCAAAGGAGTCCAAAACTTTTGCGGCTTCGAGTGGGCGGGGTTTTATTTTGCCGACACCACTATTCCCTTCGGTTTTAAAAACAGTGCTTATGTTTACTCCTCTATGGGCTTTTGTCTCTCAACATGGCTTAAAAATAGAGGCATACATACAGAAGTCTTGATTGACGATCGTTTCATTGACGAATGCCTTTTTTTATTGCTAGGTGAAATAGGCACAAGACAGGACGCAATTCCCAATTTGATCAATTGTAAGGCCCAATAGGTAGTTTTAATGTTACAAATCTGCAATTTTCAGGGTAGGACTTTTTGGGGGCACTGAATTGATTGGTGAATAGTGGCAAGCAATCGGACGACCCTAAGTGTCCCAAAGCTGGGGTCAAAGGTCAAGGGACACTAAACATGTCCAGAATGACATTTATTGTAGTTCTTCATATCATAGAGGTATTTTTGAACCATTTGCTTAACATTTTTTATGTGTTGACTTTCCCCCACAATGCACTGCAAAAAGGCCTCTTCATGACAGCCTCTTGGTGGCGCACTTCACTGTGAATTGCCCATGTTATGTAAGCACAAAACAATAGGCGGTGGTTTAAGGCTCCACTGTCTGAAAATTGCAGCAACATATGTGGCACCTCTCTACAAACTTTGATCAGCAGTTTTCCAGGCAAATGTCAGTCGTCCATTGGTGAGCTTATATTACAAGTTTGGGTTCATATACTTACGGTTTGAAGTTTCCCTATCAGATTGTTTGAGGTGTACGTAGTTGTACTTGGACAAATGTTGTAAGGTGGTGTTAATTTTCTACAAAGGTTGTCAATCCTCCATGCTTTCTTGATTGGATTTTATTCAATAAAAACAGGATTGTTTTCAATTGAAACTTAGTATTGTTTGTGTGTTTCATGAAACAGGGCCCACTTACCATTGTTATATAGCGCAAACGGGATGATTGTGCGTACCACATGCACGCACACTGCTTCTTATTAACTTAACAGCAGTATAACTTTTGCAGGTGAAAAAGACAACATGGCTGCGTCAAAATTGGGCAAACGACCAGCGCCATTTGACCTGAGTCTTTGTTTTGTGTGCCAAAAGACTATTCCTGTAAGCCGAAGTGACAAGCTTGTGGAAGTTACGCCCTATATGCTGGAGCAGGTCAAGATTACATTTAATGAATGGGCCAAGAAGATCAGTTGTCCAAAGGAGGTAACCCAAGGGCTGCTTGTTCTCGAAGATGCATTAGCATCCACTGCAACACCGAAGCTGATGTGGCATTATGGCAAGTGTCGGCCGAATTTCATGAGCCGTCGGAATGTTCATCGCTATCAAAACAGAGTAGAAGCCGGGAGTTACCAAAGTTATGGTTAGCTATGAAAGTTGTAACTTGTTTATTTCAGACCAGTTCATTTGTATTTGATGTATTCCAGTTCTCATTTACTGTTGTTTTGTACATTCCGTGCTGCAGAAGTTTCCTATTTGTTATGTGATTTCTTGTAAAATTTCTTGTGTTTCAGATGCTGGTGATGGAGTTGGTATGGCAGGCCCGTCAGTAGCTGCTGCCACACGAGATTCAGTTTTCCTGCGGAGCAAAGCTCAACCTTATAACAAGGACATCCACTGTGTCCTTTGCTGTTCTGGTGCAGAAGCAGGGGAGCTTAGAAGATGTGCGACTTACAACATCCATTCAAAATTTGAGAGACTGGCTGAGGCTGATTTTGAGCTCCTAACGCGCCTTCAGCACGCATTTGATGCGATGGCTGGTGACCTTCTCTACCATGTCAGGTGCTTAGTTGAACGTGAGCGCCATGGAGCATCAACTGGCATTGAGTGCCAGATAAAACTGGACAAATTGGAGGCCATCTTCAGCCGTCTGCAGTCTGAAATCAGAGCCCTCACTGATAGGGGTCATGCTGTGCTTGTGTCAGACTGCTACTCTCGGTTCACAGGGTTGTGCGAGGAGACATCAAACACCATTCCGCGATACTTCACCACAAGGCGAGCTTTCTTCCGAGACAAATTGCAGAGCATGCTGCCAGATGTCGAGATCATCAAAAGAAGATACGGTGGTCTAGAAGATGATATTATCCTCCGTACTAATCTCCCGATGAAGGACAAGGTCGAACAGCTGCAGGAAGAAGCAAATGAGGATTGCCTCAAGCTCCCAGCATTCAACGACATGGAGCACATAAAGATTGTGCACATGGCGATGTTTCTACGGGGTGAAATTCTCAACCAGCCATCCAATGTGAAAGCTGAAAATACCGAGGAAAATGCCTTTAATTCAGTTCCACAATCACTCTACATATTTGTGGCGATGATGCTTGGTGGCAGTGATGCCCTTGAGGTAGAGGAGGTTGAACCTAGAGAAGATGAATATGAAAAGGCGAGCAAGATCAGGCGGAAGATCCTCGACCTCTGCCAGGACATGGTATACCAAGTGTCCAGGGGTCGAAATATACCACCAAAACACTACAGCTTGGGGCTCGCTGTTCACCAGATGTCTGGACGAAGCAAGAAAATGGTGCAACTCCTCCATTCCAGTGGTCATATAATGCCGTACGACAAGATCGTCGCCGCAGACACCTCAATGGCTGAGGAGACGTTGAGCAAGATTGATCAAGAGACAGGGGCTGTTCTCCCAAACAATTTTGTCTGGAGCCGTCCTGTAAATTTCGGAGATGACAACATTGATGAAGACAAGGAATCAAGCAAACTCAGTCATACTGGTTATCACGGGACGCAGCTTGTAGCTTACCAGGGAGGGCCTGAAGCAGAAGTCGCTGATCCTGAGATCAAATTCTCCAAACGCACCCTTGACGTGCCTGCCATTGTCCACGAAGTCAGGGTCCTTAATGTACCCATTAATAAGGAGCCACCCTACACTATCACGAATGAGCTCATGGAGAGGATTTTGTCCCAGGGGGATGACACAGCTGGCAATGATGACAAACTCAGGGCAGATGCTACAGATATGGCTTACCTTTTGAGAAGACAGGATGCCGATATTAAGTCCGACAAGCTCTCCAACTGGACTGAATTCAACAGGTCCCTCTCTATGCGGCATGGTCCAGCAACATCCGTGGGGCAAATGCCTCTTCTCATTGCCAAAGCAGATGAGTATGACACCATTAACACGTGTGTTGAGCGTGCTAGAACAATTGCAAGGGCAGTGGGAGACCCCCACACGTGGTTCGTGACGGATCAAGCAAACAATGCCCCCGCCATGGAGACCAAATGGTCTAAGGGGGCAGCTTGGGACGATGTACACTTCCGCATGGGCGGTCTCCATACTGCCAATGCATTCATGGCGACCATCGGTGACCATCTTGAGGACTCGGATCTGCCACAAATTTGGGTTGAGGCTGGTGTCATCACCTCTGGCAAGGCAGACAAGATCCTACAAGGCCGAGACTACAAGGCTGGCATGCGCCTTCACAAGATGACATGGCAGGCCATGTGGCGAATTCTCGTTCCGCAATTCGTCAGCTTACTTGAAACTTCCAGTCCTAACCTTTTGGCTGATTTTGCGTCGCTCACTAACGCTGATGCAATACAGCCTTTGCTCACTCGTCTGAACACAGAAGAGGCCCGGGATGCTCTTAATCTGTTTCTGGAGCAGAAAATGCAGGACAAGAACTTTGCCTTCCTCTACTCCTACATGCAAATGGTTCAGCTCCTGCTCACCTTTACCCGTGCTCAGCGAGATGAGCAGTGGGACCTTCATCTTCTGTCCTTCACCCGCATGCTTGACTACTTCATACGGTAAGTATTGGTTGACCATAGAGGCCAATAACACAGTGCTGGAATTGGACACTCGCGATTACTTGCTGAAAATTCTGACTATTTTTGCTGAAAATTCTGACTTTATGCTGATTTTGTCAGGTACGACCATCAGAAGTATGCAAAATGGGGAATTATCTACATGGTAGAGATGAGCCGCCTCCCCGAGGCAGCCCTTGAGCGCTTTCGGAGTGGGGCTAGCTTCGGTGTTCAGTGGCGAGACGACAGTAAGTTCTCTGATGTGTGTGTCGACCATGCCACTGAATGGGTGAACGGCATCGACAAATCTGCAGGTGGCCTTTCTGACATCACGCAAACAGACTCTGCCACACTCAGGTATGAACAACATCAGCTAAACAACATTCATCTTATAAAATACTAAAGTTTATTATTTTACATTCACTATTTGTCTTGTTGATTCAACAGGTATGTGCTGGCATTCCACAGAAGGAGAACCATTGCTGCCCAAGTTCTCCAGTACTATGGCCTGGGCAAGAGTCCGGAGCCCAGGACTATCACTCGCTCCCAGATGCAACTGGACACTAAGTACGAAGACAATCTCGTGCAAGCATTTATGGGGCATAAGCTCTTCGATGGCCAGCACCCAGACCAGCTGACTACGCTTATCACCAAGGATGTGGCGCCTTTGCATATCGAGGAGTCGTTGCTTGGTGCTGCTAAGCTTGGCCACTCCGAGGTCAAGACCTTCATGCTGCAGCGCCTAGTGAAGGCTAAGAGCAGTGACAAGCCTGCCCTCAAATTCACATCAACGATGACCAAAGTGAAGGCGCCAACGTTTAAGAACATCTTTGACGTGGAGAAGTCTTCGGGTGGCAATCAGCAAGTTGTAAGTGCCAGCAGAAAGGTCCTGCAGCGTCTCATTACTGCCTATCAAGCTGGTCGTCCAGTCAACATCAAAGACGTTGCTCAGCATGAGCTCATGGCTGTTCCCTTGTCCTTGTTCACCACTGACAAGAAGATGAGAAAGGGGGACAAATCACAACTTCTTGACTCGATCCTCGAGACCACCAAGGTCAAGTGCCAGCACGAACTTCCAGTCCTACCAGCTGAGGTATCACAACACACAGTCGATGGCCTGGGTAAGCTGTACCAGACTTTTTGCGAGGGGGAAGTCATGGGGGACTTCGCAGCCTCCTTCTGCAACTCCATCTTCTCCTTGCCCAGCAGTCGAATTGATGTCATCTTTGACCGATTTGACTTGGGAGAGATGAGTATGAAAGGTCAGACAAGAGAGGCAAGAGCTGGAAAGAGTCGTGCTAAGAAGCCTACGAAGAGTAAGATGAAAAAGAAGACAAGTGCCTGTTCCTCACCCTCAACGAGAACAAAATTGGGCTGCAAAAGCTGCTGGGAGAACAGCTGCTGAGCAGGGCACCCAAAGACAAGGTAAGTGCTGCGTTTGAAAATACCACAGAGGTGAGGTGCTCTGGCAGCCTACAACATCTGGAAGAGCTGGAGTCAGATCATGAGGAGGCGGACACTCGCCTCCTGCTTCATGTCCTGCACTCCTCTGCATCTCGTGTAGTAGTGGTTGCTCGTGACACTGACATCTTCATCATCCTGCTCGCTCATCACGAGCTCTTTGGTGAAAAAGAGGTGTTCTTCTCAAGTGGCACCAGCAAGGACAAGAAGTTCATCAGCATCAATGCAGTAGCAAGGCAGCTTCTGGAGAAAGGAGCCAATCCCAAGACACTGCCACTCTTCCACAGCCTAACAGGCTGCGACACTACTAGCTTCTGGTACGGGGTAGGAAAGCACACAGCATGGAAATTATTCCTCAAGCGAAAGGTAAATGAATGGGTGCTATTATGAATAAATAATGCGTTATATTGCTATTGAACCACAGTCAACCGAAATTATAAATTATTCATTTCATCTTTAGGAGCTGCTGGACGGTGTGAATGTCAGGAACCCATGTGAGCAGGATTTCAAGAGGACCGAAGCCTTCATGGCCTGTTGCTGGGATGAGAAGACACAAACACTGAACGAGGTCAGGGAGAAGACGATCTTCACTGTTGAGAAGCCAGAGAAGAGCCCAGCGACGTCTGATGCTGGGAAGCTGCATATAGGTCGATGCTTCATTCAAGCAGACAAGTGGCTTTCTGCCCCACTCGCCATGCATGAGGGCATCCTTCAAGATCCTGCATCTACCGAATTCTACTCAGTCATTAACGGCAAGCTCGTGCCAGTCATGATGACCCTTGATCCAATCCCAAAAGCCATCATCGAGATCATTTCGTGCAACTGCAAGGGCGAATGCAGCACGAAACGGTGTTGTTGCTTCAAGGCAAGCCTGCCTTGCACTATTCTCTGCCACAAGTCACAAGTTTGTAAGAATGTGAAATGACTCGTACTGCAAACCACTTCGAGTTATTGACTTCAGTATCTACTTTCAGTATCTCACACTTTTCAATTTGTATTACTTCATATAACTGCAACATTTATTTTTCTAGTCAGGTTCTTAATTAACCTTTTACTTGTAAGATACTAATTTATATATACATGTACAAACGTTAGTGACCTACACAAAGAAGATGAGCAATAAAACCAGAACCGTTTTTGACAGAGAAAACGATGGAACAGTAGTACAATCAGTGCATTTTGTGTGACTAAGGATAGGAAAGTGTCTAACAGCAGTATTGCGCAGGTTCTTGTGTATCGTTGTAAGCGAAGTGGCTGTGATGGGTTTACGCTGGGGTGGCTCGGGTTATTTTTTTTTGGGGGGGGGGGGGCGGGGGGGGGGGGGTTGCGGGTGTCTTAGGTGATGCCAAATGAAATCTAGGCGTCCAGGTCATATTTATTAGAATCAGAAAAATGATGCAAATGCATCTACGGTTTCAAAAACTACAGAAGATGTTATTTTATACATGTTCGATTACCCTTAACCTTTGACCCCAGATTTGGGACACTTAGGGTCATCGGATCGCTTGCCACTATTCACCAATCGATTCGCGGCATCAGAAATGTCTTATCCTCAACATTTCACATTTGTAACATTGGAACTACATATCATGCAAAAAATCTGAATTTACTTCCTGTCTGTCGTGTGCTACATGCAGTCTGAGGTAGGCTTTTTCATTAATCTAAGTAAATGCCATCTGCATCCATCCACCAGCATGGTTCATCTTGGATTTGGTATCTGCTCCGAGTCTCTATCATTTTCGATTCCCGTAAAAAATATCATTTGCTGAAATTCGAGAGGCGTTGCTGAGGGAAGGAAGAACATCCTTAAAGCAGAATAATGATGCAGCGATTTGTAGGCAAAGGTCATAGTATCGCTCTGGTGTTTCCAGCCGCAACCTTATTCCTGAGGGAATGCTGCTCTTTCATATCTGCACTCGACGAATTGTCACAGGCTCCGCTTGTGCGAGAGGAGGTTCTATTTTGGAGATTCGTCGACAGCTTCTCGCAGCCGATACCTTGGAAGCAGGAGCGCCATCTTGCCATCACCCTAGCCACAGACGCATCTGGCTATAAATGGGAAGGCACTTTAGTTTTTCCAAAGGGCGCTATCGATTTTGGCGATTACTGGTCTGCAGACGTTTTGGAACACACGGGTATATGTTGCAAGGAGGCCCTTGCCCTATATTTCGCGCTACTGTCAGTTTTTGATTCACTATGGAATCGGAGAGTGGATGTGAAAGCAGATTCCAAGAGCCTGGTGGATGCCTGGTCTGGTCTAAGAGCGAGATCCAAGCCGCTCGCAAAGATTGTGAAGCTCATCTTCGCCCTTTCTTTCGATGCTAATTTTTCGCTCATGTTGACTTGGGTCCCATCAGAGGCTAATCCAGCTGATCTTCCGTCTAGAGAAACATCCAAGGCTGATGCCCGCCTGGCTCGTCACGTATGGGAGTTCCTCCAGAAAGAGCTCGGCGGTCCCACGGGATTCACCTTCGACTTGATGGCACTTCCGTCAAACGTCCCTACCCGCAGGGACGGCACCCCTCTAAGATTGTTTCCTGCGCCCAGTACGGAGGGTGTAAACGTCTTTGCACAGCAGTGTCCACGGGGCGAATGACTATATGTATTCCCACCCTTTGCCCTGGTCGCCTCTCTTATCATGTTGTTCCAAGAATAGGGAGATATGGTGGTTACAATCGTAGGTGAAATAGGCACGAGTCTCAAAGCTCTATTTTGTTTAATTCCAGCGTGGAGGGGACATGTGCAAAATCGATCACTGTATGAGAGCCCTCAGAGCTCCGTACTTCGTGTGCTACATGCAGTCTGAGTTAGGCTTTTTCATTAATCTAAGTAAATGCCATCTGCATCCATCCACCAGCATGGTTCATCTTGGATTTGGTATCTGCTCCGAGTCTCTATCATTTTCGATTCCCGTAAAAAAATATAATTTGCTGAAATTCGAGAGGCGTTGCTGAGGGAAGGAAGAACATCCTTAAAGCAGAATAATGATGCAGCGATTTGTAGGCAAAGGTCATAGTATCGCTCTGGTATTTCCAGCCGCAACCTTATTCCTGAGGGAATGCTGCTCTTTCATATATGCACTCGACGATTTGTTACAGGCTCCGCTTGTGTGGGAGGAGGTTCTATTTTGGAGATTCGTCGACAGCTTCTCGCAGCCGATACCTTGGAAGCAGGAGCGCCATCTTGCCATCACCCTAGCCACAGACGCATCTGGCTATAAATGGGGAGGCACTTTAGTTTTTCCAAAGGGCGCTATCGATTTTGGCGATTACTGGTCTGCAGACGTTTTGGAACACACGGGTATGCAAGGAGGCCCTTGCCCTATATTTCGCGCTACTGCCAGTCTTTGATGATTGACTATGGAATCGGAGAGTGGATGTGACAGCAGATTCCAAGAGCCTGGTGGATGCCTGGTCTGGTCTAAGAGCGAGATCCAAGCCGCTCGCAAAGATTTTGAAGCTCATCTTCGCCCTTTCTTTCGAGGCTAATTTTTCGCTCACGACATGTTGACTTGGGTCCCATCAGAGGCTAATCCAGCTGATCTTCCGTCTAGAGAAACATCCAAGGCTGATGCCCGCCTGGCTCGTCACGTATGGGAGTTCCTCCAGAAAGAGCTCGGCGGTCCCACGGGATTCAAGGTCGACTTGATGGCACTTCCGTCAAACGTCCCTACCCGTAGGGACGGCACCCCTCTAATATTGTTTCCTGCGCCCAGTACGGAGGGTGTAAACGTCTTTGCACAGCAGTGTCCGCGGGGCGAATAACTATATGTATTCCCACCCTTTGCCCTGGTCGCCTCTCTTATCATGTTGTTCCAAGAATAGGGAGATATGGTGGTTACAATCGTAGGTGAAATAGGCACGAGTCTTAAAGCTCTATTTTGTTTAATTCCAGCGTGGAGGGGACATGTGCAAAGTCGATCACTGTATGAGAGCCCTCAGAGCTCCGTACTTCGTGTGCTACATGCAGTCTGAGTTAGGCTTTTTCATTAATCTAAGTAAATGCCATCTGCATCCATCCACCAGCATGGTTCATCTTGGATTTGGTATCTGCTCCGAGTCTCTATCATTTTCGATTCCCGTAAAAAAATATCATTTGCTGAAATTCGAGAGGCGTTGCTGAGGGAAGGAAGAACATCCTTAAAGCAGAATAATGATGCAGCGATTTGTAGGCAAAGGTCATAGTATCGCTCTGGTATTTCCAGCCGCAACCTTATTCCTGAGGGAATGCTGCTCTTTCATATATGCACTCGACGATTTGTCACAGGCTCCGCTTGTGTGGGAGGAGGTTCTATTTTGGAGATTCGTCGACAGCTTCTTGCAGCCGATACCTTGGAAGCAGGAGCGCCATCTTGCCATCACCCTAGCCACAGACGCATCTGGCTATAAATGGGGAGGCACTTTAGTTTTTCCAAAGGGCGCTATCGATTTTGGCGATTACTGGTCTGCAGACGTTTTGGAACACACGGGTATGCAAGGAGGCCCTTGCCCTATATTTCGCGCTACTGCCAGTCTTTGATTGACTATGGAATCGGAGAGTGGATGTGACAGCAGATTCCAAGAGCCTGGTGGATGCCTGGTCTGGTCTTAGAGCGAGATCCAAGCCGCTCGCAAAGATTTTGAAGCTCATCTTCGCCCTTTCTTTCGAGGCTAATTTTTCGCTCATGTTGACTTGGGTCCCATCAGAGGCTAATCCAGCTGATCTTCCGTCTAGAGAAACATCCAAGGCTGATGCCCGCCTGGCTCGTCACGTATGGGAGCTCCTCCAGAAAGAGCTCGGCGGTCCCACGGGATTCAAGGTCGACTTGATGGCACTTCCGTCAAACGTCCCTACCCGCAGGGACGGCACATATTGTTCCCTGCGCCCAGTACGGAGGGTGTAAACGTCTTTGCACAGCAGTGTCCGCGGGGCGAATAACTATATGTATTCCCACCCTTTGCCCTGGTCGCCTCTCTTATCATGTTGTTCCAAGAATAGGGAGATATGGTGGTTACAATCGTTGTGCCGAGATATGACCAGCCGAATTGTTGGTGGCCCTACTTGAGGTCTTTCGCAAGTCTTTTGAAGTCGTTCGGCTTTCTGAATCTGGTCAAACCAGAGTCTTGGAATATCCGTCATCTACTGGATATGTACCGAATGTTAAAGGGTTGGGGTTCGAGTTATGGTCCCTCCAGTGCTATTTTCCAGGCAGATTAGCTCATAGTGTTCATATCGCTCACGCTAAACGGCATTATGTTCTCCTTATGGCGGATTCGATGTTTCGAGGTCTGAAGGGTTCTGGTTGGCCCAGGATATTGGAAGTACGAATATCGGTCAACGGAGGCGCGTTATGTAGACAGCTGGTGGTGTCTTGCAGATCTGGCCAACCGGAGGTCGCCATCCTGCACCGGGGGGGGGGGGGGGGGGGATCAATAATCTCAGTTGTTCAGGCGACCATTCGCAGAGTGTACAGGATGTGACAAGAGTATTTAGAGTAGCCGTTCAGCGAATCAATGGGGAGTTCCCCAGCTGCATATTTGTCTATTCCTCAGTGTGCCAGACAAAAATTGTTGACGTCAGCTGATCAATCGCGATAGTAAATTCATCTTTGGAGAAGATCTGCCGCAGAGCAGGCTGAGGTTTTTTATCAAACGATTACATTGTGCAACAAGATCTTGCCGACAACGTGCATTTGTAATTGACACGGTATCTCAAGCTCCAGCGCAAGCTGCGCCTGTTTTTGGTATCCATCCTGGGTCTGCCGTCTGCTCGTTCGCTAATGCATGGCAGTTGTTTTCCCTTTCAAGATGACCAATGTGGCAACCCGTCTTTGATATATATGTAAGACTCAGGTGAGGTTGGACATCAAGTGAATAAAAGGAAGGACATCGACACCCATCGTGAAGTTCTTTAATTGTGCCCTTTTTATTGAGATCAGTGACTTGGCCCTCGCAGGCGACCGTACGAAGTCCCGTAAGAAATATCCCAGTAATGGCACAACCTGGCTACCGTAGCTGATTAGGGTCAATCATCACAATCCAGTGTTGTAAATTAGCTGTAATACAGCAAAAACTACAGAAAGTTACGTCTAAAAATGACTCTGGCCGCGACGAACGTCTTTCAACAAAGTTGCAAAATGGCGGCTTAATCGACTAGACATCACGTGACAAAACATTATGGGAGCACACTCTACTGCAATTTTGGTCACAAAAGCCAGGCATCAACAGGGTATCTGGGCCAAAAACTATCACTTAATACAAGTGAATAATTTATATCAATATAACTACTAATTCTGCAAAGTTACAAGGAAAATTCCATCTACCATCGGTAACTATGGAAACCGCTTGACGCCTCAACAACATGCTTCAATCTACGGAAGCCCATAACTGACAATTAGCTTATACAGTACGTACGCCCATTACACTCCCCTGCTAAAAACTAGCTGTCTCATCAGCAGTTTACAAAAGCTTCTCACCATAGCGTGCCACGTGAACAATAGAGCCTTTGCACACGTCAGTTACGAGGGTCTGGTTTAAGGTTAGCTAGCATCCTTGCCAACAATAGTTGTGTCTGCACCATATCCTCTAAGGTTTGACAGTCTGCACTACGTTCCACTGTGCACTCCTGCGAAACTGCAGACTTGGGAAGTCTTGCCAACAATAGTTGTGTCTGCACCATATCCTCTAAGGTTTGACGGTCTGCACTACGTTCCACTGTGCGCTATGTTCGACCTCCTCAGGCTTCTCAGCCTCCCCTGCTGTACTATCAGCCGTACCCTGAAATATCGAATCGACGCTATGTTCGACCTCCTCAGGTGTGTCAGGTTGCGAAGTCTCAATGATTATTGTATAATCTGTTTGGTCATCGCTTTTTGCTTCTACCTCAGGCTGTCGCCTACTGGTTTCTTCCTGAGCCTCAACCAGACCACTAGCCGGTCCGATATCATGGAGAAGATCCTTTGCATTCAACAGGTCTTGCCGATGACATGACTTGTGTTCTTTGGATCCTTCCAAGGGTTCAACAACGTAAATGTTGTGGCTAGGTTTCCCGATGACCTTATGTGGCACTGTCTGCCAATGATCTTGTATTTTGTGTCTTCCAGCGACTCTGTTTCTCAGGAAGACTCTGTCGCCTAACTGCAATGGATGTTCTTGGCTCTTTTGGTTGTGTCTAATTGCTGCACGTTTCACAGCCTCACGCTCCAGTCGTTCGCTGGCTAGACTAAAAGCATCCTGTAGCCTTTTCTGATGCTCGGTGACCCATTCAGTTCCCAGAGGAGTCTCATCAGGGTCAGTTTTCAACAGCTCATCTACAGGGAGTCTCGGCTCTCGCCCGAAAAAGAGATAATACGGCGAAAATCCCGTACTGGCATGAGGAGTGACGTTATAGGCGTAGACCATTTCAGGCAAGAGTTGTGGCCACTTTCTTTTCTTTTCAGGCGGTAAGGTAAAAAGCAAGTTGTGCAACGTGCGGTTAACTCTTTCGCACTGTCCATTCTGTTCTGGATTGTAGGGCATGGTCCTGGTTTTCACAGTTCCATAGATACTGCACAGCTCCTCAATGACCTTTCCCTCAAAGTTCCTGCCCTGGTCGCTGTGCAATCTGGAAGGTATCCCAAATCGCACGAACCAGTCTCTGACCAAGACCTGGGCGACTGTCTTTGCCGATTGATCCTTTGTTGGCACTGCCTGGGTAAACTTTGTGAACACGTCCGTTAGGACTAGGACGTTTTCCACGTTTCCCACACCTGGCTCCAAGACGGTGAAATCGATCGCCAGTATATCTAGATCGTTGTTCTGACATTCTTCCCACACCTGCCAAAGAAACAGCGGCTGCACCTGGAACAGTACTCTGTGACATCACGAGCCATATATGGCCAGTAGCATCGCTTCTCGAGCAGCGCCAATATTCTCTTTGGACACTGGTGCCCCATGGAGTCGTGGACTGAGGACAATACGTCCTGTTTGAGGACAGACGGCAGAAGTATCTGCTTGATGCCTTCTCCGTAAATCTGGGCACTTCGATACACTACTCCAATACTCTCGCTCAACCTATTCCAAGATGAAACAAGTTTCTTCACTGCACGTGTCTCCCTTTTTAAGGACTCTGATGACGGAAAACGCTTTTTCTGCCAGAGCTCCTTCAACCGCGCAATATGAGGGGCACTAGCCTGAAGTTCTGCAAGTTGCTCGCTCGAAAGGGATGGTAAGGATGAAGCGGCAATTGCTTCTGAAGGAATTCGCTGTGGCTAAGCTTTGGCTTCCTCTGCCCAAACATCTTTTACCAAGTTACTGATCTGCGTTCTCAGACTGCTTGGGACAACCGTCGTCGAAACTACTGATGGCATGTTGGCTTGCAAGCTTTGTACTGAGATTTCTTCCAGTCTGTGGGTTTCAAAGCAATGTTCAGTTTTCCGACTCAGCGAATCTGCATTGCGATTGACTTTGCCTGAACGGTGTTTAATGTTCAGGTCAAACTGTGCAAGTTGGCCTATCCAGCGCATCTCCGTTGCTCCTAGCTTTGCAGTTGTTTGGATGTAACTCAAGGGGTCGTTATCTGTGTACACTGTACATTTTGCACCAACCAGAAGGTCCCTGTACTTTTCGGAGACGGCCCATTTAAGTGCAAGAAGCTCTAACTTCATACTTGAGTACCTGTCCATGTTCCTTTCGGCAGGACGTAGTGCTCTGCTGGCATAGCTGAGTACAATTATCTTGCCATCCTGTTCCTGTTAAAGGACAGCTCCCAATCCAAGATGACTGGCGTCAACCTCGAGGATGAAGGGTCTGCCAAAATCAGGATACCCTAAGATGGGTGGACTAGTCAACTTCTGTTTTAAGTCAGACATCGCTCGGTCGCATTCCTCAGTCCATCCACGTACACCCGGTGGAACTGTCTTAGACTTCTTGTTCTTCTTGGTAGATCTTGGACCAGTCAGTAACTGATGTAGAGGCGCAGCGATCTTCGCAAAACCGTTTACAAACCTCCTATAATATCCAGCGATGCCGAGGAACCCACGCAATTCAGTATCGGTCTTTGGTTTCGGCCACTCGCAGATTGCAGATGTCTTGTCTGGATCCGGAAGGATGCCCTTCTTTGAGATGACATGTCCGAGATAGCGTAGCTTGGTCTTAGACAACTGGCACTTCTTGGGCTTTGTTTTCAAATTCCATGATTTCAGCCGTGTGAGAACCATGTCAAGTCGCTCAACAGTCTCTTGGTAAGTCTTGCCGAAACACAGGATGTCATCTAAGTAGATGATCAAGGTCTATAAGTTTTGATCTCCGAAAACCTTGTCCATCAGTCTCATAAATGTGCCCGGCGCTCCAGTAAGGCCAAACGGCATTCTGTTGTACTCGTACAATCCACCAGTGCCAACTCTAAAAGCAGTTTTCTCTCTGTCCTGCTCTCGGACGGGGATCTGGTTGAAACCATGTGCGAGGTCGAGAGAACAAAAGTACTCTGCTCCATTCAACACATCAAAGGCTTCCTCGATCCGCGGAAGTGGATAGGCATCCTTCTTCGTCTTAGCATTCAGTGCTCTGTAATCACAGCAAAGGCGAAGCTTCCCATCCTTTTTACGGACAAGCACGACAGGTGCTGCGTACGGGCTGGAAGACTCTTTGATGACTCCCGTATTTAATGCTGACTGCAGGTACTCTCTAACTTCAGACCACAGGTGAGGTGGCACTCGACAGTGTGGAACTTTAGTGGGGACTTCATCTTCAGTAATTATACGATGGTCCACTGCCGCACAGTACCCAATATCATCTTCACCAGTGCTGAACACTTCTTTGTGTTTGTTGATAAGGTATATTAGCTTGGCTCTCTGCTCAACCGACAACTGGTCACCAACATCCATCTCCCTGAGAAGACCCTCTGTCGATCCATGAACATGGTCAGTTGATTCAGCCAAACCCGAGCACTTGGCAGCAACTGCCTCGTCGGATGATGCCATCACCAGGTCCATGTTCATATCCACAGTCGCTGGAATCAAAATTCCAACTGGTGCTCGGGGTTTTAAGTACATGTCTCTCTCAGTGAAGTTAGCGATTTGAATAGGTACCCTTCCGTCTTTGTCTACTGTCACAAATGAGGGTCCCAACTTGAGTCCTCTGGGCAAGGTCGGTATATGCACACCTATCTCCTCCACGACAGCTGTAAATGGTGTCATTCCACTTGGTCGGGCAGACCCCTCTACAACTTTTACCGACCATGCTGGGACAAGCACAGGCTGGTTCCCTGCTACACGTACTCTGTTGGTTTCGACTGCTCTAGTCTCTTGGAAAAGTGACAAGATCACTTTCCACTTTGGGTCTGAAATATGTGAAGGAGCGCTTCTACTCATGTCTCGAAGAATATTGGATCCTATTACGCCAGGAACTTCAGTCTTCCTTGATCTGACTGTTCCATCCACAGGATCCTTTACTACCAAAACCCCCATCTTTGGGAATGTAGATCCAAACGCAGCTAAGGTCAGCTCAACATACCCAATAAATGGAAGTTCCTTGCCATTTGCATCAGTCAAGTCGTATTTTCCTGCCAGGTTCGCCCTGTACCACGACTCGGTGATGGTCGAAACCTGCGCTCCTGTATCTAACAGACAGCGCACTTCGCTTCCCTGTAGTTCCACCGTTGCTTCTGGGCAAGTTCCAATGGCTTTTCTTAAGATTGAGCCCGTGTCCACACTGAAATTGTTCAAACCTGCAGTCTGGCTCGCGACTACAGGCCGTGCTAGTTTAAAGGCTCTTCATTCTTTGAGGATTGCTTCTTTACAAATTCGGGGCAATCTCGACGGAGATGCTTCACAGACCCGCAAGTCCAGCAACGTCTTTCACCTGTGTTGCTCTTGGTGTAACTGACAGCATCTTTCTTACGTTCTAAAGCTTGTCCGGCGGCTGCAAGTAAGGCTTCTATTTGCTTCTGCTGCCTTGCAATGACATCTTCTTGCCGCTTGATGACGTCTACCTCAACAGGCGTTTCATGCGAGACGGCCATCTTTGGTGGTTTTGTGGTCACCTGCGGTGTCGACCCATACCATTTCATAGCTCTATCTCTAACTTCAAAGAATGTGAGATCAGGAATTTCGGTATTTAGTCGCCTAATCTCTCGCTTCATTCCTGTGTCGTTCACTGCCTCTGAAAATCTGCCTTTTAGCGCTGATTTCTTCCTGGTCTGAACGATTCATCAAGTTCGATGATTCGATCATACAACTCCACCAACTTTAGGGAGCAAGACACGAGGTCGGCGTCACCTTGGACATAGGAGTAAAACCTTTGCTGAAGCGAGGGCAGATCATCTCCATCTCCAAAAACTCTGAGGAGAACTCTGTATATCTCTGCCGGATTCTTCCTGACATCTTCACCTCTCCCCATGATTTCCTGGCGAGCTTTTCCACGAAGGTGCTCTAGGATACAGGCAGAAACCTCATCTCCTGAGATCGTACGGGACTGTATGTACGACTTCATGTCAGATACCCACTCGTTTATGCTGGACTCGCCATCCTTTTGCGGTTTGTCGCGGAATTTGTCCATCTTGCTGCTGGGCAATACCACCACAACATGCTTCTGCTTGGCGGGGTTTCCTGCTTGGCAAGCAACCTTAATCATCTCGTCTTGGTCTTTTACAACAGTCCTTAGCTTCTCTAGCTCAGCAGCCAACATAGCAATTTCATCGCTACTAGACTTATCACCTGTTGCCATTATGCATACACAAGTACAATACAGCAAAGAAACTAATATGGTCACAGCATGCATTGAGTAAACATTATATGTATTATTATTGCTACTTTTACTACAACGATGCACGCTGGAAGCACAGTACTTTCATGTTTTCATTAGAGTTCCATACCAAGTCCGTTGATGGCTTGAGACGATGACAGGAATGTTTAACACCACAGAACAGAAACTTCAGCTCCCACCACTGAGGGACTCTCGATACGCGATCTCAGCACAATCCCACTTCTGACACCATGTAAGACTCGGGTGAGGTTGGACATCAAGTGAATAAAAGGAAGGACATCGACACCCATCGTGAAGTTCTTTAATTGTGCCCTTTTTATTGAGATCAGTGACTTGGCCCTCGCAGGCGACCGTATGAAGTCCCGTAAGAAATCCCTCAGTAATGGCACAACCTGGCTACCGTAGCTGATTAGGGTCAATCATCACAATCCAGTGTTACGTCTAAAAATGACTCGGGCCGCGACGAACGTCTTTCAACAAAGTTGCAAAATGGCGGCTTAATCGACTAGACATCACGTGACAAAACATTATGGGAGCACACTCTACTGCAATTTTGGTCACAAAAGCCAGGCATCAACAGGGTATCTGGGCCAAAAACTATCACTTAATACAAGTGAATAATTTATATCAATATAACTACTAATTCTGCAAAGTTACAAGGGAAATTCCATCTACCATCGGTAACTATGGAAACCGCTTGACGCCTCAACAACATGCTTCAATCTACGGAAGCCCATAACTGACAATTAGCTTATACAATACGTACGCCCATTACATATATATAATATTAAATTTGTATAAGTATATTAATATACACATGCACACACACGCACAAAAAAAGGGGGGGAAAAGAGAGACAGGAGGTATTTATATTAATACAAATCGGTACCTTTGAGGTTTGGGTGAGGATTGGGGTGTATTTGCGGGGAAGCGGGAGTTTTAGCGGCCTGGAAGGGGGTATGTTTCGGCGAAATTCTATCTCTCCCATATCTATCCCCGTAGATACCGAAGTCGGACGGAAACAAAGATGGTGGTGCAAATAGTGCGTCGAACTTAAGTTCCTGTGCTAGTACTAGAATGTAGGTTCGATTCTGGGCCGCGACGGGTTGTGGCACCTGTGCCCTTGAGCAAGGCACTCAACCACAATTGCTCCCATTCCTGTAATTGGCGGTCCCTCCGCTGTTGGATGTGGTAAATAAATAAATAGCAAGGCGACTGGTGTACAGTGTTTGGGCGACAGGGGACTAGTTGGCGGAGGACGTCAGGTCGGTGAGGGTGTCGAAGAAGTTAAGAAACCCTTTGGCCTCAGTGAGCAGCCTGGGGTAAGCTATACCTTTCCCTTTTTTGTTCTCTTCCCCACCCGCCCTATCCCTGCCCCTCTCTCTGAGCTTTCCTCTGGCTTCGGTTTCTACGAAATTCTATCTCTCCCATATCTGAACCCGTAGATACCGAAGTCAGACGGAAACAAAGACGGTGGTGCAAATAGGTTACTATTTCCAAGATTGTCACTTGGGAAGTATCAGTCATTGGAAACTTAGACTTTATTCGGGTTGAAAAATCGGGGTGTACCCCTCACTGCGGTGTAAAAAAATAAACACGCCACCCGCAGCAGCCCGATTTGACTCTTTTATATGCGAGCGCCATAGCGCAGAGGCAAGACTCTATAGGATTTATGCGAGTCTATCACGCAACTGGCTTATTTTCTCGACTGCATCAATGCAATTTCATCCACATACAATGTACAATCGACATAATCAGGTCGGCCATAAACCGTTCATTTGCTTTTGGTTAAGAGCAGGCACTTCACTTTGTTGCAGCCATAAAAATCACTATCATGTCTCACCTTTTGTGTGGAGTAAAGTCACCTGGTAAAATAAATAAAACAGTAACCTTGTTTATCTTGAGGTGCTCGATACGATACCATATGGGGAATCCAGCTGAATTGAAGAAGTTTCTGTTTACTTTTGAAATATTTTATAGCAGTAATAGGCCTAGTGTGTTGTAAAATAGATAGCTTGATAGCGAAGTGACGTTGTTGGATCTACCGAGCCATCCCACCCTGGTACGGGATCGCTGCTCATTTCTGAATTTCGCCTCACCTGAACCACACAAGGGGGTGTGTTTCAAATTAGGACATCATTAGCAGTTAGAATAAAAATCTTGGAATGTAGCCATGGAGTCGCAGTGCCGACTCCTGTTTTGTCTTGCAGTAATTTGGCTGTTATCCTGTAAGTATACTAACACTTTTACGAAGACTGGAGCATGTTTTATTTCTGTGTTTTTGTTTTTGTTTTTTTGGTTAATAAATCGAGGCGGTGTGGTTGGTGTAGTGGTTTTTTTCCCGCTTTTCACCTGAAGCGCGCGCCCCAGGTTTGATTATTGGGAGCGTGTATTGGGTTTGCAGTCCTATATACTTTACCGCGTAGGTTTTCCCCCATATTTTCCTGGGGGTTTTCCTCCAGGACTTCTAAAACTGGCGTTCGGGCGGTTCGATTCCATGTGGATTGCTCTCTAAATTCGAAAGAGTAAAAATTCAATCCGTCTCCCTCTGATTGAAATGAGGGACAAGACAAAATGGATTGAAATTTCCTCACTGAGATATATTTTCTTCGAGTTGTCACTGAAAGGGGTCATTTTTGTAACGTCTAGTCCCTCGTTTCACTCTTTCAGATTTAGTTTCGGAGCGGCGCAGTCGGTTTGAGATAGTTATTCCTTCCCCACCTTTTTCCTCCGGCGTGCGGGGTTCGATTCCATGTCATTGTGGACTGGGTTTGCAGTCCCGCTGAGTTGGGTTTCGCGTTGAAAAACCCAAGACATGCACTTTTATGATCAATGCATTGTTTAATTTCGTCCCAATTAGGCACACAAGGTCAGGTATTAATTGACTGCGACTTTGAGAATGACGCTAATCCACTGTGCGGTTTTACCAATGACGCAAGGGATGACGCTGATTTCAAGAGATCGACGGGTGCTGGCTCAAGTGTCACCGATTCGGCACCCACATTCGACCATACCTTGAACACCGATGCGGGTAATATCTGTCAAACATAGCCATACCGGCCAACTATTGAGGCGTACAAGGGACATCGCAAAAATGGCAAATACATTATATCTTTGCAAATATTTGCGATGTCGCACATTTATTTTGGCATACTTTATTGTATGATTGGCATACCTAAGCGTATTTGTTTTCTGGCAGGATGCTAGAGGGCTTTAACGCCAGTTTTCCCACCTTTTATTTCGTGGCAACGCCACAGGGCGACGTGCGTTAGGTAGACCCTCTAGCTTCTTATTAGGCATGCCAAGTATGCAACAAAGTATATGACAAAATGCATAGGCGTAAGAGACGGGGCGGGCGAGGGGGATGCGGGTGCGCGCAAGGGGGCTGGTGCCCCCCCCCCCCCCCCCCTCCCCCCCCCCCCCCCACACTTACAAAGGTGGGAAAAATCATATGATACTGTCGGCAAAAATAAAAATGTTAAACAGCTAGAATCCCCCTTCCACATTTTTTTAGTTTTTCTGTTTATCATGGAGGTGTATGAGTCTACAACACCATGACAACTTGTTTTTCACAAAAAAATCGACAGGCTTTTGCTTAAAACGTAAAGCAGTTCCGACCCTCTTCAACCGAATTATAAAACGCTCGAGGTCACTTGGCTTGTTTATCAATAGGGTTTTGACATCATCCTGAGAAACATACAAAACGGCCTGTGCAGTTTTGAACGGAAAATACACGAAGTGAATGTTTATCATGCCTGTTTTGTCCTTGTAATTCAAAATACAAACGTGAAAAACACTTCATGTAATATGACAACACTCTACTATTACCTGTTTTGTGAAAATACGGTGAAATTGTCGCTCACAATGAAGCTCTTTTGAAGTAAATACTGGTGCATTGCGACGGGTGGTTTTGTCACGGAACGAACGGCATTCACAGCGGTCTGTCTACAGCATTGGACGGTTCACTGCGGGGGAAGCTTCGACGTGTTTGAACATCGCCCGGTACAAGTTAGAATGAGCGACTCATTTTTCTCTCTCTTGGTAATATAAAAGAAAATCTTTCTGCTCTTTTTTTTTTCATATAGTGTCTGGTAAAACATACAACTACGCAGCTACTAGGCATATCTCTAGCTTTTTGGACCAACAAAATTCTTTAAAAAAACCCAACTAACAGAGACGGTTTTCCAAGTTTTTTGCGTGTAAACGTATGGAGCTAACAATCGTGTTGACTTCTCTTTCTCAGGATTGCGTCACGGGGTCACGCGCATATCATGAAAACCTAATGAGCGTTTCAGAAATCGCGAAAATCTCATTTTCGAAAAGCGCACTTTTGCTTGCAAATTATCCACTTAAAACCGACAATTAAAAAATAATAAAAATCCACGTCGGCAAGCAGGATGTTTGGACTATCGAAAAAAGCCTAAATGCTGGATTTTCGTCAAGGGGGATTCTTCCTCTTTAATGAAACTGACACCGCTGATAAAACGCCACGGCAATGGCAATGCTATAACATTATATTACATTGCGAAAAATGTGCGACAACGCAAATATTTGCTAACCTATCTTTGAAATGCGATGTCCCTTGTACTCCACCCGATGATAGCCAACCACTGGGCCCAGTTTCATAAAACCCTTTACGCTAAAAGGAGCATCTCCAGATGTTCAGGAAATTTGATTTAGATCTAATTTAAAAGATGGCTAGCGCAAAAACAATGCTGCCCAATTCTGACTGAAGCTTTGTCTCATAGGGCGTAACTAGCCCCATAAGCTATGGTTCACGGGAGAATGACCGGAACAGTTTTCCTAAATCTCAGTAAGGCATTTGACAGCGTTGACCATACAATTCTTTTAGAAAAAATAATAGAAAAGCTGAACATGTCGATTTCCGTAATAAACTGGTTTAAGTCCTATCTCGGTGATCGCAGTCAAACCGTTAATATTAGTAAACATATGTCAACATCATTGCCTATAAGTGCCCATTATTGTGTATCATATATACATATGACCTGCCTCTTTATGAATCCGAAAAGTATAAGTTATATATGTATGCCGATTACTCCACACTAACTTGCAGTTCCGAAAGCAGTGTCGAAATTGAAACTAGCCTGAACAAGTCATAAGACATGATTCATCGGTGGTCCGTTAACAATAAAATCAAAGTTAATGCCAGTAAAACTAAATGCATGCTCATTGGCTCAAAGAAAAAGATAAGCGCGCATGAGCTCAGAGTACATATCAATAATAATCAAGTGCATAACGTTAAACCGTTTAAATGCTTGGTTGTTATTATTGACGACACCTTAAGTTGGAACCAAGTTTTCTCGAAATTAGCTATGTTAAAAATAATTCGGGACTGTGTAACTCAAAAGCAAATGCACACCCTTATGTTAAGTTTATTCATGCCTTGTCTAGATTATTGTTGCACAGTATGGGACGACCGTTACGCATCTCATAACACTGTCTTGAACAAATGCCTCAAACGTGCAGCCAAAATAATACTGAAATGCGATTTTCTAACTCCATTAAAAAGCTGGACTGGCTTGCCTATCCAGAGAGAGTTAAATACAAGAAAGCTATATTCGCCTTTAACGCCTTGCCATCGGTATGTTTATACGAGCGGTTGCTGGTATAGTAGGAGACCAGCCTGTAGGTCCCGTGACCAAATTCTGGGAACAAAGGTTTGAAAGTGTTTTTGTGTTCCCTGATGAATACCGAACAATTTTGACTTGGGCTGCCCCCTTGAAAATGTCGGGCATTTCCGGGAGGAGTCAACAAAGGTCAAACAGGGGTTAAAATTCAAATATATTCCAATCGTGTCGATATTCATATCAAATTACTCGTCTAGTCATGAAGATTCTAAAAATGTATAGTTTGTTATACCTCCGACCTTAAATGAGGGCGCTGTAGTCAAAAACGTCGAAAGGTCAACGCACTTTTGACTGGTGGTCAAATTCACCAACACAGTTAACATTATCCGATTCTAATGAATTTAGTGTCTAATAATATGCTTTCTAAAATGGCAAATTCAACTAAGCAACTTTTAAAAGTAAAAGTAGTTGCCATAACCTTGAAATTTTAAAATGGCTGCTAAAAAGTTTAACATAAATTACCCAAAAACAAAACAATTTTTCCCAAACCCATGGATAAGAAATTATTAAACAGCTAGAATCCCCCTTTCCAAATTTTTTTTGGCGCAAGTTAATTTATTTATTTATGAAAATAATGGCAGATGCCAGTGTGCGTATATTACCTAACAAATAATCTTTAAACAGCTAGTATCCCCCGTCCACATGTGTTTCTGTTTATCATGGAGGTATGGAATTCCATATGTGCCAATCAATCCGCGTCTCCTTTTTATCCCGTCGCGTTTTTTTCCCGTCGCATTTTTTCTTTTCGTCGCATTTTTTCTCTTTTCGTCGCATTTTTTTTCTTTTTGTCGCATTTATTTTCTTTTCGTCGCATTTTTTTTTTCGTCGCATTTTTTTTTTTCGTCGCATTTTTTTTTTTCGTCGCATTTTTTTTTCGACTACTGCTACTCACGTCTGTTCAAGGCCCATAGAGATAACGGGCACAGACTATTTTTCTGGGCTTGGGCGCGTGATTCCACGCCGCCGGAGTCGAGTAGAATCGATTACACCCTGCAGCCTGAGGTACGCTCCCACCGCCCTGGTAACCATCGTGAACACCCTGGGCGAAGTGGAAATCCCGAAGGGAAGGCACGTCCATTCGTACGTCTGGCCCAGGATTTCGAATCTGAGCCAGCGCTGGTCTAGGGACGAGACCGGGACGTGCAGGTAGGCATCCTTCAAATCGATAGAGGATGCCCACCTTCCCTTAAGCGGGCAGCGTAGGATGGACGCAAAAGTCTCCATCCTGAACTTGCGGGGTCGTATGAAACGGTTTAAGGGCTTGGGGTTCAGGATGGGGCGCCAGTCCCCGGTCTGCATGGCAGCCAAGAAGAACGTCAACCAAAATCCCTCGCGATAGGGGGGAAGGGGGTCGACCGGAGAGATGGCGCCCTTGGCAAGCAGGGCAGAGACCTCTGTCATAAGGATGACATCCTTCTGACCCCCGTCCTGTGGATAAGGGGGTAGGTTTCGGTTAAGAAGTCGCTGGGGGTACCGCCGTGAATTCCAGGCGATAACCCCGAGACACAATCTCCAGAACCCAAGCGCCCGGGGAGCTGAGATGGCTGGCCACTCCGGAGCATACAACCGAAGGCGGCCGCCCACCGGAGGTGGTAGGGATCCCGTTACATGAGGGGATTCCGCGGCCGCCAAGCCCTCAGGACCGACGTTGCTTCCCCTTCTTTGGGCCCTTGCCCTTCGAATTGGGAGGCTGGCCAGACCTGGCCCTGAAATTCTTCTGAGAAGAATCCGGGGCACCGGACTGCTTGGTGTCCTAGGAAGTGCCTGACTTGGCGGGCCTGCCAGAGCTCGAACAGGAAGGGCGCTTGCCCTTGCTCTTCTTGCTCGAAGGTTTTTTGGGAACCAGAAACCTTTGCCTGTGCTTGCTTTAGCGCTTGCTCACCCTCGACCCGCTCGGCCAAAGCGAGCAGGGAAGAACAGAACGCGCCTCCGAAGAGGACGTCCTGTTTCTCAGGCTTGGTCTTCGAGACCTGAGAAGCCAGGTCTGAGCTTAGCGACCAGAGGGAAAAACATACATTTTTACGCCGGAGGGTCAGCGCCATCGAGGTCTCCGTCTTCCGGGTTACAAGCGCGGCCATTACCATGGCATCTGCTCTGTCGCCCATAACAACCGACGCATGTCGTGGGCGACGATCATGGAGAAGGCGCCTAGCCGAAGGCTGGAGGACACCGCCAAGTCAAGAAGGCGCAGCTGTTCCTCCCAGAAGGGAGAGAAGACCGCTGGAGGTCCCTTGGTCGACGGTAGCCTAGCGGCGACGTCATGGTCCATGGAGGGTGTCCTCAGGAAGGAGTCATAAGCCTTCTCCGTAGTCCGGAATGATCTGGTGAAACCCTTCACCGAGAAAATTCCAGACTTCTGGGGAACAGCCCCCGACCTGTCCCACAGTAGACGAACGTCTGTGGGCAAGGAGCATGCCTGGACCCGTGGAGGCGGGAGAAGAGGAAAGCCAAGATCGAGTTGGCCCTTCTCCGCCTACTGCTCGGGCGCACTGGACAAGCCGAGCTTCTCGGCCGCCCTACGCACCACAGCAAAGGGTACACGCTTGAAGAGTGTCCACCTCCTCTGGGTCCATAGTGGCCGCCGGCGGGGCCAGGACGGATGTAGCCTCGTCAGGAGGATCGTCCGAACCCGAGTCATCCTCACCGCTGCTAGCCTCCGAGACATCGAAGGTTAGTGGGCGGTAGGAACCCGCGGAAGACGGGGCAGCCGATGGAACCAAAGGAGAAGGAGCAGGCGCGCATCCATCTGGGTAGAGGGCGCCGTTCCCGATGGACCTGGTCAGGCCCAGTACAACGGTTGGGCTGTACCCGACCTAGCCCCAACGATGGCCCAAGCCGGTTCTCCGTAGGCTCGACGCCTCCTGTCCCTGAATGTACGCTATCCGAGGGACGGGGGTCACTTGCGTAACCGCCGTGCTCAGCTCTCATACCTGGGCCTACCGAATCGGTAGTACCCCTTCCTTTGAAGAGAGAGATGAGTTCCCGTAACAACGGTGCTACCTCTCTACCCAGAGGTTGTTCGGTAGCGGTCCCAACTGACCCAAGACCAGTGGGCCGAGCAGCCGGTGGTCGGGTCACGGCGTAGCCATAGTCCGCCGGACTGGTCCACCCCGACTTGCCAACCAGGCTGGGGTGTATTAGTTACGTACTGCTGGGCAGCTAACTCCGAAGGGACTAGCTAGCTGTGGCAGGTACTCATGCAGCACCAGCGGGACCCAGCCAAACTGGCTGACCCGCCTGCATAAGCACCAACGTCATGTCCAGCTACCGGGTCTCCCGCGGTCGGGGACGGTGCAGGATACCCTGCGCTGAACGCGGTCGCGGGTGTACCCGTGTAGAAGTTCGAAACTGGCCGGGCCAGTTGGGCCATGAACGGTAAAGACCCCTGCCGCGGCACACCGCTTCCCGGCCCAAACTGGGTAGGTGTTGGGTGAGCCGGCGGCCGGCTGAGGAAACCCCGCATAGCTGGGTCATTCCGTGTGAAATCACCTAGAGGTTGTCATGGGTCCGACTCGGATTTGGTCAAAACAGTTTATAAAAATACTTCAACCTATGTCATGAACATTTACAAAATTTTAGAGGCCAACTCCAACTCGTTGCTGGGATATGACCTCCAGAAAATGCCTACCCTACCCACATTTTCCCAATCGTAGCCGTGCCATTGGAGGCCTGTAGCTCAAAAATGCTTGGGAATATTTACCTGAAAATTGATATACACATAGATTGGCATCTAATCTGCATGATTCTGTTATCAAAAGTACGCTACCACGTTTCCTTTTCGAGATGGCGCTCCCCGAAAACTCTCATTTTTAATTATCGTGGTAACTTGTTTTCATTTTTGGCTCCCCATGGTGCCCACATGGATGGTTGAATTGACTTTATATTTTATATGCACACACACTAGGCACATGGGTTTGCTTCATATCAAGGACAAAGCAATTCCACCGTTTTTGGGGGCGTGGTCTAGGTTTAAAAGTGGGTCCGCAAAGAAAAATGGCAAAATGAGCCTCCTCTTCTGAGGGGTGGTTCCCCGATAGGTCACTACCCAAGCAATTGAAACTTACATATCTTAAAATACTGTATCCAATCTATCTTTAGTATAAAATTTGGTTTGGTATCTTTTTTCCTTCATGGTTTTTTGAATTTTTGTAAAAATGTCAATATTTTGCTCAATAACGCTAGTTTTAATTGCATTATACATAGTATACAACATGTTACTAAAGGAGAGCAGTCTAATATGTCATATTTAATACCTGGTCAATTCTACAGGTTGTCAGTTCGAATGCAGGTGATGGCAATGTGAGTGTGCCCTAGGGCAAGACACTTTGTTATGGACTATCTGGTTTCACCGGGAGCAAATGGATACCTACATGTACATGTATAAGAGTGAAAGTGTTCTGTGTTTGATTGGGCGCTCTCATCATGAGAGTCCAACAGGGCTGTATGCTCTCCAGTGAGCCTAGTGACCAGGGGTAATAATGTGGGCACCTTGCTTATAGTAGATTTGTGGGCATACTATAATATGTTATTGGGACACGACAACTGAGTGGTGGGGTGCACTCTGTATGCGGAATGAACTCTGTATGCCTTCAAAAGTGGGCACGTGCACCCACAATAGACCGTGTAAGTGCGGGACTCTGCGAGACTCGTTGACTTCCGGAGACCTTAGATAGGAATTATATCATGCGTGGGGAGAGTTTTGTTACCATTTTGACACCACCTCAAAATTACCGATACGGGGTCCACTATAAAAGTCCTTAAAATCTCATTTATCACCGAGTGTGCGAAATGTTGATTGAGCAAAAAGTTAATAAAATTTTAAATATTTCTGTGTCTGACATAAACTGGTAACCCTACACGTAATAGAAAAGCCATATCGCCATGACACCGCGTCGCTGGTAGTCTGCAACTGGTGCAAAAATGTTGCCGCAGTGTAGTTGCCGCGAATTCAGTGCATTATGGCCGTTTTCAAAAGTACTCGATTCGGATTCATACAGTCTTTGCGATTTCCGGTGAAAAATCAAAGGAGGTGAAAAATCAAAGGAGACCGTCACAACGTTGAAACCACATCATGCCGGGGGACCCAGTAGCTGGACATTACGTTGGTGCTTATGCTACCGGGGCACAGGCGGGTCAGCCAGTTTGGCTGGGTCCCGCTGGTGCTGAGTACCTGCCACAGCTAGTCCCTTCGGAGTTAGCTGCCCAGCAGTACGTAACCAATACACCCCAGCCTAGTTGGCTACGCTGTGACCCGACCACCGGCTGCTCGGCCCCGGCCCCTGGTCTTGGGTCAGTTGGGGCCGCTACCGAACAACCTCTGGGTAGCGAGGTAGCACCGTTGTTACAGGAACTCATCTCTCTCTTCAAAGGAAGGGTCTGCCGATTCGGTAGGCCCAGGTATGAGAGCTGAGCACGGCGGTTACGCAAGTGACCCCTCTGATAGCGTACCTTCAGGGACAGGAGGTGTCGAGCCTACGGAGAACCGGTTTGGGCCATCGTTGTGGCTCGGTCGGGTCCAGCCCAACCGTTGTACTGGGGCTGACCAGTCAGTGCCGGCTCACGAGCCCGCAGGTCCATCGGGAACGGCGCCCTCTACCCAGATGGATGCGCGCCTGCTCCTTCTCCTTTGGTTCCATCGGCTGCCCCGTCTTCCGCGGGTTCCTACCGCCCACTAACCTTCGATGTCTCGGAGGCTAGCAGCGGTGAGGATGACTCGGGTTCGGACGATCCTCCTGACGAGGCTACATCCGTCCTGGCCCCGCCGGCGGCCACTATGGACCCAGAGGAGGTGGACACTCTTCCAGCGTGTACCTCTGCTGTGGTGCGTAGGACGGCCGAGAAGCTCGGCTTGTCCTGTGCGCCCGAGCAGTAGGCGGAGAAGGGCCAACTCGATCTTGGCTTTCCTCTTCTCCCGCCTCCACGGGTCCAGGCATGCTCCTTGCCCACAGACGTTCGTCCCGAGTGGCCAGCCATCTCAGCTCCCGGGCGCTTGGGTTCTGGAGATTGTGTCTCGGGGTTATCGCCTGGAATTCACGGCGGTACCCCCAGCGACTTCTTAACCCAAACCTACCCCCTTATCCACAGGATGGGGGTCAGAAGGACCCTCCTCCCTATCGCGAGGGGTTTTGGTTGACGTTCTTCTCGGCTGCCAAGTAGACCGGGGACTGGCGCCCCATCCTGAACCCCAAGCCCTTAAACCGTTTCATACGGCCCCGCAAGTTCAGGATGGAGACTTTTGCGTCCATCCTACGCTGCCCGCTTAAGGGAAGGTGGGCATCCTCTATCGATTTGAAGGATGCCTACCTGCACGTCCCGGTCTCGTCCCTAGACCAGCGCTGGCTCAGATTCGAAATCCTGGGCCAGACGTACGAATGGACGTGCTTTCCCTTCGGGATTTCCACTTCGCCCAGGGTGTTCACGATGGTTACCAGGGCGGTAACCTCAGGCTGCAGGGTGTCAACCTTTGCATGTACCTGGACGACTGGTTTATCTACGGCGCGTCACCAGTACAAACGATGCATTCGGCTTAATTGTATTTCATTCATTTCATTTATTGGTTCTAGAATCTAGATGAAAGGGAATCAATTTCTACAGGTAATCGATTTCTACAGGTAATCGATTCCTCAAAAAATATCGAAACGCGATTCGAAGTGGAATCGATTCTACTCGACTCCGGCGGCGTGGAATCACGCGCCCAAGCCCAGAAAAATAGTCTGTGCCCGTTATCTCTATGGGCCTTGAACAGACAGTCGGGAAAAAAATGCGACGGGAAAAAAATTGCGACGAAAAAAAAAAGGCGACGAAAAAAAAAAGGCGACGAAAAGAAAAAAAATGCGACGAAAAGAGAAAAAACGCGACGAAAAGAAAAAATGCGACGGGAAAAAAAACGCGACGGGATAAAAAGGAGACGCGGATCGATTGGCACATATGGAATTCCATATGGAGGTGTATGTGTCTACAACACCATCACAGCTTGTTTTTCACAAAAAATCGACAGACTTTTGCTTAAAACGTAAAGCAGTTCCGACCCTCTTCACCCAAATTCTGAAACACTCGAGGTCACTCGGCTTGTTTATCAACAGGGTGTTGACGTCATCTTGAGAAACATACAAAACGGTCTGTGCAGTATTGAATGGAAAATACACGAAGTGAATGTTTATCATGCCTATTTTGTCCTTGTAATTCAAAATACAAACGTGAAAAACACTTCATGTAATATGACAGTAATCTACTATTACCTGTTTTGTGAAAAAAAACTATGAAATTGTGGCTCACAGTCACTCTCTTTTGAAGTAAATACTGGTGCATTGCGACGGGTGGTTTTGTCACGGAACGACCGGCATTCACAGCGGTCTGTGTACGGTCCACTGCGGCGTAGTTTCCACGTGTTTGGACATCGGCCGTACAAGTTATAGAATGGGCGACTCATTTTTCTCTCTCTTGGTAATAGAAAAGAAAATCTTTCTTCTCTTTGTTTTTCATAGTGTCTGGTAAAACATGCAACCACGCAGCTACTGGGCATATATCTGGAACAAAATTCTTCAAAAAACACCATCTAAAAGATACGGTTTTCCAAGTTTTTTGCGTGTAAACGTATGGAGCTAACTATCGTGTTGACTTCTCTTTCTCAGGATTGCGTCACGGGGTCACGCGCATATCATGAATACCTAATGAGCGTTTCAGAAATCGCGAAAATCTCATTTTCGAAAACCGCACTTTTGCTTGCAATTTATCCACTTAAAACCGACAATTAAAAAATAATAAAAATCCACGTCGGCAAGAGGGATGTTTGGACTATCGAAAAAAGCCTAAATGCTGAATTTTCGTCAAGGGGGATTCTTCCTCTTTAAATGTTTGTCACCGAAACGTCACGATTAATTCAAACACTCCATTTTTAAAACAAATAATGATTTTTAATTATGTGTATACTTTTTCTTTAGAGCACATGTTCGATATAATTGTACAATATACCATGTAAAGTGTATGGGTAAATGATGATGATGGGCTGTGAATATCTGCAACAATATAGCTTCAACAATATGTTCCGTCATTGGGTAAAAGTTTATGGATGCAATGAAACTGACATTTTACGCTTGATAAGTACTCCATTGAACAAACCCATGGATAAGAAATTATTAAATGTTTGTCAATTCAGTGAGACAACCCACTGGAAAATGATCAGTAATCGTGTTGACCTCTATTGACTTTGCCGATTTTGAGGTTTAACACCCTTCTTTGAGTGAAAAAAAACCTTTTCCCCCGTGCATCATATATTTAAAAAAAAAAAAAAAACTAAAGGTAATACTCTGTACTTTGAAATGCGTGGCGAGTTGGTGAGGAACATAGACGTACTTTTTATGTACTCATTTTCCTGCGCTGAGCGTAGGGTCACGGAGCTCAGTCAGCAGATGCGCGCAAGTTGTTCATATGGGTCAGAGAAGATCAAGTAAATCGACCAATTGTCATCAAGCATGAAATAAGGTCGCAATGATTCAGAGTCATATATGTCCTGTATGTACTCAATTAATATTACTATAGCTTGAGGAATGTAATAATATTGCCATATGAGCTCTGGCCCATTTAAACTTAGTTTAAGCCATCAATTGTTTTGTAAATATTAACTTTTTGTTGTGTCTTTGGTCCAATCACATATGAAAAACAGGATGAAAGGTTCAATGAGGTACTTACCAAGCGTAAAATGTCAGTTTCATTGCATTCATAAACTTTTACCCAATGAGGGAACATGTTGTTGAAGCTATTATATTGTTGCAGATATTCACAGCCCATCATCATCATTTACCTATACACTTTATATGGTATACTGTACAATATTATATTGATCATGTGGTCTAAAGAAAAAGGATACACATAATTAAAAATCATTATTTGTTTTAAAATGGAGTATTTCAATTGTTCGTGACGTTTCGGTGACAAACATTTAATAATTTCTTATCCATGGGTTTGGGAAAAACAAATTTTTAGGGTAATTTATGTTAACCTTTAAGCAGCCATTTTGAAATTTCAAGGTTATGACAACCACTTTTACTTTTAAAAGTTGCTTAGTTGAATTTGCCATGTCAGAAAACATATTATTAGACACTAAAATCATTAGAATCGGATAATGTTAACTGTGTTGGTGAATTTGACCACCAGTCAAAAGTGCGTTGACCTTTCAACGTTTTTGACCACAGCGCCCTCGTTTAAGGTCGGAGGTATAACAAACTATACATTTTTGGAATCTTAATGACTAGACGAGTAATTTGATATGAATATTACACGATTTGAATATATTTGAATTTTAACCCCCGTTTGACCTTTGTTGACCCCTCCCGGAAATGCCCGACATTTTCAAGGGGGCAGCCCAAGTCAAAATTGTTCGGTATTCATCAGGGAACACAAAAACACTTCCAAAGCTTTGTTCTCAGAATTTGGTCACGGGACCTACAGGCTGATCTCCTACTAATGGTATATTGGTTCCCGATCCCTATAGATTGGTTCGCTTATTGCGAAAATATAGGGATCGGTAAAGGGCAGCCATGACGGGCAGAATTCTGCCCGTCACGTTGTTACTATTATTTTTATTTTTTTTGTAAGTGCGCAGATTTTGAATTGACATTTGTAACTTGGCCGTGCGTGTCGAACATATCCAATTATGTAAATAAAGTACATTGCCTAAAGCAAAGGACTTGGCTAATTTTTAAATATAAAAAACACAATGCGCACGTGCAAAGACGACTAATTACAGATCAAGATGAAGCGCCCTTTACCTGTCCTTATATTCTCCTGTGTGGAATATGTGGACGGGAACCAGTCTACTACTAATGGCTCACACGAGTGCCAGGCACACCCGTCCACAGATGGCGCCCTTCAACTTCACTGGTAATGACAGGAATACTGCACTTTACTGGACTCTGCTCTTAGGCGAGCCACTTTCAAGTTATGAAAGCATTTTATCTTTAGTTTACAGCTACAAAACTTGAAAATGGAAAATTATAAAATGTTCCAAGCAACAAGATCACACTCCATGTGCTCAGCTGGGCTACATTGATAAGTCAAATAAATATGGACTGAACGTGCGCTTTATACTTTTCTGACGGTGGGCTGTGTCCGATGTAATTGTTTACCTGTGCTAATATTTGAAACAAGGGACAGCGAAAAGGGGAACTCCGCAAATGTCACACATGATCTTGGTTTCCTTTCTCGTACATTCAACACAACACTTGAACGTTATGGCACAGTTATCTGTTGGGAGTATTTCAGCAGGGAAATGTCTACCCAACAGTCTGATGAACCACGGTGACGGCGTGGTCTACCTCTATAGATCGATAAACAGGGAGATTTCTTGCATTGGATTCAAATATTTTATTCACTAATGCTAATCTGAAATTAAAGTATTCGTCACTCCACCAAGTTCGTTGTACACGAGATAAGAGTTTACAAGGCAGACATCCAGCAGGAAGAAGAAGATTTGTTTGTACCACTTGATCGACTTCCTGACTGAGCGGTGAGTGGAGGCAAGTTGGTCTGCCATGTCCACACCTTTCATGCCTTCGTTGTAGTCGAGGACACAACGGGGTTTCTCTATGGGTCTGTCGTCCCGGTCATGCTTTCCAGAGTCTCCTATTGCCGCCGTGTGCATCGTTGATGGCATCCGGACGTCGTTCTTGTCTCTCCAGACCAGGGCAAGTAGGTAGCTTTTGTCCGAAGAGCGATATGCAACTTTACCCCTTCTTAGTTTCAAGTTGCACAAGTCCTTGGGCATCTCTTTGCGATTTTTTCTCACTGTCCCCACGACATTTGTTTTGTGGCCGCTGTGGAGTTCCAGGAAGAGAGAAGGGCTGCTAGACCAGTTATCAAGGAAAATGGTGTACCCCTTGCCGATTAGATCGACGTTCAGGTCGAGTACGATTTTCGTACTTGCCGGCTTGTCGCTCTTGTCTTGCCCAGTGTATATTTTCAAGTTCCACGTGAACCGTACCCAGTGGCTAGTCCCGTGCTTTGGCACACTCGATATACCTTGATGCCAAATATCGCACGCTTCTTTGGGTTGTATTGGGTTGGAGGGAAGGTAAACCGTCTTGAAGTTCTCGGTTAGTTTGTTTACCACGGGGCGGATCTTGAAAAGGCGATCACTATCTGCCTGATTATTGTCATTGAAGTGCAGATAGGCCAGCATGTCCATAAATCTGTCTCGGGGCAGGATGTTGTGGAAGAAAAGAGTTTCAAGTATGGAGTCTGTCGTCCAATAAAGTTTCAGTTCGGGTTTGGGCATTATTCCCATGGTGATCATCAAAGCCAGAAACACCAACATCTCTTCGGAAGTAGTCTTGACCCATTCCCTCATGCGACTTCGACTTGGCGTTTGACGTCTTGGATTCTGGGCGGCGTAGCGATTGGTCTCGTCGGCGATGTAGGCCGTCAGTTCGGGAGTGAAGAACGTTTCAAAAATGTCCACGAGCTAGGTCCGGCCGGCTGCTGGTGTTGTCCAAATCCCGCACTTGAACTCCCGTTGTACCGCAAAGGCCATATCGATCGCGGGAAGTTGTCGCTGTTCTTCTACTGAATTTAGTCAGTTCTCTTGGTTTGCTTGGCACGCTTCGCTAACGGCGCTCCCCCGTCAAAACCACTGCTGTCGCTATACTTTCACTATATGAACGTTGTTCATATTCCGATTCGAAATCTGAAACTGTAGTTGCCTCCGTCGCAGTTTCCTGACCCTCACTCGTCGAAGACATCGTGTAATGCAACTGAATGCCCTACGTATGTACGTCTATATATACAGACCGAGAGCCAATGGTTATGAATGGCGCGGAACAATGAACGCATGTACACTGAACAACAGCCCTATTCGTCGCACACGAACTCCATGTAGTGTATCACGCAAAGCGCTCTGCTCGAAAAATCCCACCTTTTCAACCAAGAATAATGACTAGTTTCGGTGTATAGATTTACCTTTTCAGAACTACTAAAGATTATCCAAACATGCCAGCAACCACAGGTGCAAGTTGGATTAGATGTGCACGTGCAGTAATGAGGCTATAGATGTCAGCCGGTTCATGGTCTATTCACAAGTCGCGTCTATAGACGTCATCCGGTGGCAAGGGGTTAAAAGCATCAATTCCTTGGCCCTGCAGTAGGGGCGGTCGGGTTGGCGTACGGGTTCTTTCCTCGCCTTTCACCTCTGGGGTCCTGGGTTCGAATCCGGGGCGTGTATGTGGATTGGGTTTGCAGTCCCTACTTGACCGCGTGGGTTTTTTCCCTGGGGCATTTCTCTGGGGGTTTTCCTCCCACTTCTAAAACTGCAACTCCTTCTTCGTCATCTCAAGTTGATAATATATAGTACAGTTAAAGCTAAAACCGTATAGTTGATAGTCTTGGCCCAAGACTACTCTAGTCGATATTGGTTTGTGTACGCGTTGGCCATTCCCAGTAGTGGGCCCTCTTGCAGCACTAACTGGCCAGCCCTTTGCTCACTAGAGTAGTCTTGGGAATTTCTCCCGGAAGTTCAGCATTGGGGGCGGTACCGTTTTATGTAAATAGCTGCAGAGGGTTTTATGATGGCACACAAGGGACATGGCATACCACAGATATCTTTGCAAATATTTGCAATTATCTTCATCAACAAATGTATTTTGCGATGTCATACGCCTTTGCAAACATGTTTGTAAATATATTCGCAAACATTTGCCAAGAAACTTATGCCACCGAAAATATTAGCAACGATAAAACGGTCATGTTCGATGATTCTTGTAAGCCGCCTTATATTTTTCAAACCATTCGAAGCGCGTGCACGCGGTGTATTTGGGTCACGCTCTGCGGTCGACGCGCTGTATTTGGGTCGCTCGCTGCATTCCCACGCTCTGCTGTATTTGGGTCACTCGCTGATTGGTTCCCTAGGAAAGCCTAGGCAAAAACAAAGAAAAAGTTAAAACTTCCGGGAGAAATTCCCAAGACTACTCTAGTGAGCAAAGACTGGTCCGTTAGTGCTGCAAGAGGGCGCACTATATGGCCAACGCGTACACAAACCAATATCGACTAGAGTAGTCTTGGGCCAAGACTATATAGTTGATGGCATTAAGGGCCTTAGTTGCCGAAGATGCCATAACATATACAACAACAACAACAACAACCCTGCAGTATATGGCAATTACATTTACACCATACGTACAAACTCGAGAAACTCGTCAATCTGCCGAAAATATTCTGAAAATTCCGTTTGCACGAAAGGAGTTTTATGCCTCGAGTTTTGCTGTAACTGGCGCCGCAATTTGGAACAGCCTTACTGCACATAGAACTATACTCTCCAACAAAAGAAACTGTGCATGATAAAAATTGCTGTATTTTTTCAGCCATGGCAGATAACTCGCTGGAATAAACTGTTAACCGAACTTGAAATGTACAAAATGTGTTCTTCGTGTTCTCAGAGGTTGCTGAAAACTGACTTGCCAATATTGAAGTCACAAAGTCAGTATCAAGTGTGTCCCCCTTGTGCATTAATCACTGCTGTGCATCTTCGCCACATAGAGCCAATGACACGCGCATGAAAGAGAATATTGACTTTTGGGTAGTCCTTTTGTACGGCTTGCTAACGAGACCTGAATTTTATGGAATTCTGTTACATAACAACATGTAGGACCCCTATTGTGAAATCAACACCCAGGCATGCCTAAGTCCTGCACTATGCCATGAGCAGGTTTTGAGTGCATAACCTTTTTCTAACAATGTCAGAGAATATTGTCTGTGAATTTGGTGTTTATTTTCCACCTTCTTGAAAAAATACAGCAATTTTTACCATGCACAGTTTCTTTTGTTGGAGAGTATATATACGTCTTCTTTAAGTTCATTCCATTCGGCACTTCGCCAAACATATACATAATTATCCCATGATCAACTTCAAGGGATAAATGCTAATTTTGGAGCGGGAAGGGAATTTTCCATTTTGTTTCCCTCTTGAAAAGAGTTTTTGCTGGTTTTTCGCCCTTCCCGTAATTAGTGTAATTTTCAGTGTGACGTGCATGTATAATATTTCTTGTGATGTTGTTCTTTTTGTTTTGGCTGTTACAACACGGGCGGAACAGCCTTTGTTTTCGTTACTATTGTTTTGGCTGTTCCGACATGGGCGGAAACAGCCTTTGTTTTTCGTTCCTTTTTTTTTCTTTTCCTTCTTCCACTTTTTTCAGACGCTATTTCGGGCACTTGCACATTCATGATTGACTTCAAACGTCCCATGGACATTGGTCACTATGTGAATTTGTGCACAGTACTAATGACGTCATGATGACGTCATCACGTGTCAGATTAAATGGGCATGAAGTTTAATAAATTAAATATTCCAAAATCAATAAAAAATCAACCGTTTGACCTACGATCTTGATTCCTTCGCCATATACGATCGCTAACCAAGGTGTTTAAGATGCGCACACGCATTGACCTTTGACCTCGTTTCCCATTGGTCAAAAAAAATCTGCCTTGCTATTTGAAAGTGGTACAAGATATTTGGACGGGGTCAATTGTGTTACACTTCGACAAGGGTGGGGTATCCACAAAATATGGCGGTGACCTTTGACCTTGCTCACTTCCGGTCGAACCAGGAAGTGGCCCTTACTTTGAAAGTGATAGGAGGTATTGAGATGGGGTCAACGGTGTTATTATCAGAGGCCCTTAAGTTTTCAAAAAATATGAGTGCTGACGTCATCGTACGAAATAGCGCCTTCTAGCGACAAGATGATTACGTAATTAAATATTCGAAAATCAATAAAAAAAATCAACCGTTTGACCTACGATTTTGATTCCTTCGGCATATACGATCACTAACAAATGTCTTTAAGTTGCGCACATGGCTTGACCTTTGACCTCCTTTCCTATTGGTCAAACAGATTTTGCCTTTCCATTTGAAAGTGGTACAAGATATCTGCTTGTGGTCAAATGTATTGAACTTCGACTAGGGTGGCGTATCCAAAAAATATGGCGATGACCTTTGACCTTGATCACTTCCGGTCGAAACGGGAAGTGGTCCTTAGTGTGAAAATGGTAGAGGGTATACATATGGGGTCAAGGGTGTTAATGTCAGAGGCCCTCAAGCTTTCCAAAATATGAGTGATGACGCCATCGTATAAAATAGCGCCCTTTAGGGACAAGATGATTAAATAGTAAAATATAACAATATAGGTAATAATAGGTCGTCTCGAACATAAAAAGGAGGGGAACAGCTTTGTGTTCGTTGTCAAGAACGAACACAGGTCTAGTTTTCTTCTTTTCCTTCTTCCACTTTTTTCAGACGCTATTTCGGGCACTTCCACATTGATGATCGACTTCAAACTTCACATGGACATTGGTCACTATGTGAATTAGTGCACAGTACTAATGACGTCATGATGACGTCATCACGTGTCAGATTATATAGGCATGAAGTTTAATACATTAAAAATTCAAAAATCAATAAAAAATCAACCGTTTGACCTACGATCTTGATTCCTTCGCCATATACGATCGCTAACAAAGGTGTTTAAACAGCTAGAATCCCCCTTCCACATTTTTTTAGTTTTTCTGTTTCTCATTAAGGTGTATGTGTCTACAACACCATCACAACTTGTTTTTCACAAAAAAATCGACAGGCTTTTGCTTAAAACGTAAAGCAGTTCCGACCCTCTTCACCCGAAATTCTGAAACGCTCGAGGTCACTTGGCTTGTTTATCAACAGGGTTTTGACGTCATCCTGAGAAACATACAAAACGGTCTGTGCAGTATTGAATGGAAAATACACGAAGTGAATGTTTATCATGCCTGTTTTGTCCTTGTAATTCAAAATACAAACGTGAAAAACACTTCATGTAATATGACAACAATCTACTATTACCTGTTTTGTGAAAAAACGATGAAATTGTGGCTCACAATGAAGCTCTTTTGAAGTAAATACTGGTGCATTGCGACGGGTGGTTTTGTCACGGAACGAACGGCATTCACAGCGGTCTGTGTACAGCATGGTACGGTCCCCTGCGGGCGTAGTTCCCACGTGTTTGAACATCGGCCGTACAAGTTATAGAATGAGCGACTCATTTTTCTCTCTCTTGGTAATAGAAAATAAAATCTTTCTGCTCTTTTTTTTCATAGTGTCTGGTAAAACATACAACCACGCAGCTACTAGGCATATATCTAGCTTTTTGGACCAACAAAATTTTTCAAAAAACACCATCTAACAGAGACGGTTTTCCAAGTTTTTTGCGTGTAAACGTATGGAGCTAACAATCGTGTTGACTTCTCATTCTCAGGATTGCGTCACGGGGTCACGCGCATATCATGAATACCTGATGAGCGTTTTAGAAATCGCGAAAATCTCATTTTCGAAAAGCGCACTTTTGCTTGCAATTTATCCACTTAAAACCGACAATTAAAAAATAATAAAAATCCACGTCGGCAAGAGAGATGTTTGCACTATGGAAAAAAGCCTAAACAGGCGCGGATCCAGAGGGGGGGTTTTGGTGGTCAAACCCCCCCCCCCCCCCCCCCCCCCCCCCCCCCCCCCCCCCCCCCCTGCTCCGACACCAACAAATATAATGTAATGCATTTTTTGCGTGTCCGCCTGTCCGAAACGAGCTGACATAAAAATCTGACGGGCAAAACCCCTCCCTGGTGGCAAAACCCCCTCCTGGAAAAATTCCTGGATCCGCCCCTGCTAAATGTTGGATTTTCGTCAAGGGGGATTCTTCCTCTTTAATAACTACATGTACGATGGAGCGGACGGTCTATCGTGTATGTGTTTGTATACAGCAGCGCGCGGACTTGCGCGTGTAGGCTTTTGCATACCGGCAGCTGATTTCACGAAAGAGTGCGCAGCCTACGCAATAAAATGTTGCGCAAGCAGACTGTACGCAGTGCGTAAGGATTCGTGAAATCGGTTGCGGGCACATGCATCACAAACATGGCAGCGCAATGTCTTCTCCAGGAATTTATTGTAAATCACTGTTACAAACGTTCACGTACCTCCTGCCAGCCGCGGGAAACATAACATCGAGTTTCATTATAGCCTTATGCCCTGGCCCTATAGCCATGTTTTAATGTCTGTCTGATAAAGCTGCTGCACAACCATGTTAAATTAATTGCGGGGGTGTTCGACCGGATAAGGTTCATTTGAGCATAACAGTTGCGTCTGAGGAGAAGCAAGGCAAAAGTTTTCGACAATCGCAATCAAGCCCGAAACTGGAGGAACGATGAATGATGTGCAGTTTGACCACCAAAATGAGGTGTAGATGATGTGGAATTCGACTACTCTGTTGGGTTATTCGTCCAGTGCCATTTGTACTGAATACATAGTATTGATGAGACTTTGTTTGTTCGAAAATAAACTTCACTTGAGTTGTAATTTTATTTTAATCGGCGCAATTTCATAGCCGTACTTGTGTGGGCATGCATTAGAAACACTTTTGGCCATCCATTGAAACATACAAATGATATTCAGAGGATTATTTTCCTGCATGCCAAGAAAATAAGAAATGAACAATATTGGACCGTTCGGATTCGTTTGCATGAGGCGCATGAAATAAAATGACCCATCACTTGTGTTAAAGGCACAGGCTCGTCAGCAATGCGCGCGCGCCAAATTCGTACCACGATCAAAATACGCAGCTCCATAGCAGAGGCATGGAGCTGCGTATTTCGTGTCATTGTATTGTTTTAGTCATACCGCCTACCCTCAAAGGCAATTTGTGTGCTGAGTACTGACTCAATTAGTCTGGGAGCCCAGACCGATTGGTTCATCATCTCGAGTACAAAAGGTCTGAAGCGTGGAATCAATAGGTGGGGCAAGTGTGACCTCCGAATGGCTTTCTTAAGTTGCAGATCCTGTACCTAAGGGAGGGGGAAGGCCCCCTTTTGACCTCAAAATCACTTTTATTAGCATAGTCGAGTACATCAATCAAACCTTCACCAAACTATCCTCTGATGAACCCTAATTAATGATCGGCATTTCTTAAGTTGCAACTCCTGTACTTAGTATGCTTAGGAAAGCCCTTAATTAGCAGTAATTTGCGGTTTAATTATCATATCGAGTACATCAACCAAACCAACGCTAATAGATTCTCTGGGGTGTCCTGAATAATGAATGACCTTTCTTAAGCGTCAACTCCTGTACTGAATCCCCTTAAGAAGAGGTCAAAGGTAAAGCATTAGCAGTACACACAACAGCCGTCGGCAAAAGGCCCATTTGTTTTGTACAGCTAGCGCTCTGAGCAGACGGCTGTTTTGTGTTTCATCCGCAATTTAATTTCCCCTCGTTTTTTGTGGACTTAAGTGAAGTTCTCCGGCACTGGGATGGTTGAAATAATTCTGCAGAGTACACTGGTCAACGTAAGACGTTCTTAGTTCAGCTTCTGTAGCGAATTCACTCGTCAGTACGAGGTGAGACTATGTACAACGCAAGCTGCAGTCAAAGCAAATTTCCGCCATGGATTCCGTATAGACTTGCTTTCATGGGACGTTACTAGTTCCTAAATTGTAAAGTTATTGAGAAGTTATAGGCCTAGTTAAGTGTATTTAAAAGTGACCGTCCAAGTATTCCACACAGCGGCGTAGCCACATGGTGGTTGTGGTGGGGGAGGGGGTGGGGATGTGGGGGAGTGCTCCTAAGTGCCCCCACGAAAAAAATCCAGATGCATGTAGTGCCCTCAAAGAAGGCAAGGAAACAGAGGAAAAGGACGAAAGAAAAAAAAACATGCCATGTGCTCCCCACTAAAAAGCAATGCCCCCTTCCTTGCCCCCACCCCCAGTGAACAAATCCTGGCTATACGTACGCCGCTGATTCCACCGTTAACAGTTGCAGATTTGTTAAGTGTAAGCCTATCCGGGAGTAGCTGACCGACAACGTTCTTGACCAGATCACTTTTTTGACCCGCCCATCCCCCTTCCCCAACTTACCTCATGGGTGATAGGATTTTAATACAATTTTGTGTCATATTTTTCTCGTTACCATTCTGAAATTTCGCGCTCTCATTCCGTATATCGTCCAGAAAGACAGATGTTCTGTAAATTATTATCTGGTTCCATGAAGTTCCACAAATTAACTTTTTTGCTACCACATCCAAATTGGACATTGGACTTATTTTATTTATTCCCACGGATATAGTATTTTGGGTAAAGTATTTTGGGTCGGTCCACACTGGGTATAGAACTGATCCGCATGGTACGCGTAGTATGTCAGGTGACGCATGGTAAATTTCAAGTCTATGTGCGTTCGTGATTAAAGAAAAGCCGAATCCTTTTTCTGTTAGCATTTTTAACGCATGTTCTGCATAGCTAAAAAAATCTTACCGTGTTCGTGACGTGAAACATACACATCCTGTATACACGTCCCTTAAGCCCCCTTCCCACATACAGGTATAGTACGTCGTATCGACGGCGGATGCCCATCCCTGCTCATCCGGGAGACATCCCTGAGGATCCCCAGTACACCCCTGGGCATCCCTAGTAGCAGTGGCGGATACGGCGAAGCCGTGGCCACGCCGCGAAAATTTCAAACATGTTTGAAATTTCCGGGAGTCTGCTCCCGGTAAGACACACCCGTAGCACAGCCGGCGGACATCCGACGGCATACGCCTACACCCGGCGGCTAATCCGGCGCATACGTGAACAGCCGTGGCAGACACGTGGCGTGTGAAGTCGTCGGATCCACCACGGCTCCATGCCGGGTGTGCAGGGATGCGTCACGGATGGGTTCACGGCTGTGACGGGTGTACCAGGTATGAGGTACGTATGCGACGGATAGCGCCGGCTGATTGGCGGATACCACGTATGATCCGACGAGTGCACTACGGCTTGAGGACGGGTCCACTACGGTTTGGAGGTAGTATAAATAGGAGTGCGCTGGCCCAGAAAAGTCATTCGTATCTCTGCTTTCGACGAGATCACATCGACGTGTACGACAACATAGTATACAAGAATGCCTAGAGTCAGAGCTTCCAAGAAGTCCACAACTGCTGCTGCTGCTGCTGCTGCTGCTGCTGCCAGAAGAGAGCAGGAAGAACAGCCACTCCAGTCAACGCCTGCTGATTAGGGGCCTGCTGAGGGGCCTACCGAAGAGCCTGCTGAAGAGCCTGCTGCGGATCCTGCTGAGGATGTTGAGCCAGCCAGTCCGGTTCCTGGACCTCCTTCGCCAGTTTTGGGCCGGACCTCCAGACCTGGATCATCCTTGTCTCAGCGCAGCTCTGAAGACCCAGCCAGGAGAAGACATGACAAGCTGCACCTGCCTCCCGAAGATGAACAGAAGGTGGCTGACTGGTTCGAGGACCACCCTATGTTCTATGACAAGGCCCGGCGTGACTACAAGGACACTGCCCTGAAGTCCCGGAAGCTGGAGGAGATAGCTGCCTCTCTGTCTGTTCCCTGCTCTGCCCACGCCTTGAAGACCTGGCTGGATTCCATGCGGACATCGGCTGGCAAGCTTCTGAAGCAAGGTCCTTCTGGAACAGCGAAGAAGAACCCAACGGAGAAGGAGTCCTGGGTGATCCAGAACTTTGGGTTCCTCGCCGACCACATCAAGAGGGTGCCCGGCAGACAAGCTGGTCGGATCGTGCGGCAGAAGAGGACCTCCGACTCCAGTTCCAGCGAACAGCGCCAGTCAGATCCCGAGGAGGAAGAGGAGGAGGAAGAACCTGAGGTGGCCTTCATCGAGGAGCCTGTGGCCGGAACCTCCAGGGGGAAGGGGAAGAAGAGGAAGACTGAAGGACCTTTTCCTATGGTCCAGCGACTCGTCGATGCTGCCCTGCTGACCTCCCAAGCTGTGGAACAGAGGACCAAGGTGGAACAGGCACCCAAGGACCCCCACAGCCTGCGTGTGAAGAACTGGTGCCAGTACCTCTACACCGAGGCCATTGAGCTTGAGAAGGATGACTACGAAGACTTCCAAGCACAAGTGGTCTCCCTGCTGCACCAGGTAAAGAGGACTGCGCGCCAGAGGAAACAACAGCAGCAACACCAGTTCCAGCATCCACCGCAGCCCATTATGATGCATCCCATGCCCATGCAGCACCAGGGCTATGGTATGGCATATGTGCCTATGCAGCCGCCTCCTGCACCTTACAGGATGCCACAGCCAGGGACCCCGACAGCCCAGCCACAGCAGCAGCAGCCGGTGCCTTCAACATCAGGACCTGCAGCGACCGACACCGGCCCTCCATCCATCGGCAGCCTATTGGCCTCTTTGGACAACATGACTCCAGGGACTCCAGGGACTCCATTCTCCTTCACCAGTCAGAGGAGCCCTACAACAACATCACCAGCGAGGTCCAGCAGCAGCCGTTACCAGTGAGCAAGTCTTGCTCCAACTGAAACCCCCGGCCCTTTTCAGGGCCACCAAATCCTCCAAAAAGAATAAACCAATCATCACAGTGTGTTGGCAAAAAAAAAGTTCCCTCAGTCCCACTTGCTAATGAAAAACCCCCTATGCACTTTCCATTTCAATGACCTTTTCCCTTCAACTTTCTTTTCTTACTTTTTTTTATCTCTGATACCACTCTCAGAATTTTATTTTCTTTTGGCCTAACAACTGAAGTATTTTATTTAATTTTTTTGGGCCATGACAAAAGCACTCTTCTTTTTTGCGGGGCCTGACACAAGTACAAGTGTCTACTTTTTAAAATGGTAATAATTAATGAGAAGCACATGACAGCAATAATATGTACAAGTTTTGACAACACACAAGTAATATGTACAATTTTCTTACTAGTAATACCTATATACATTTAGGAATTTCTACTTACAATAGCTATATACATGACATATAATACAAATATACAAAGCGAAATCCACTGGTGCAGAGACTAGACCATGTCGCCCTGCCACTCAACACTGCCAGCTTCCGAGTTGAAGTACTCCACCAGGTACAGTCTCTGTCTCTTGGCTTGTGTTGTCCCATAATTGCCTCTGGGTCCTGGAGCAGCATCTTGCAGTTCTCCTACATCCCTCCAGGTACCTGGGATGACTTGATGTGTGGCTCCGTCTTCTCCATCTACCTCGTTGTGGGTCTGGGCAGGGAACCGGATTCGCAGCAGGTTATGAAGGCAGCAGCAGGCCAGGACGATGGACTCCACAGTCTTTGGTTGCTGTGGCATAGTTGTCAGGAGACAACGAAATCTGGCTGCCAGGATGCCGAAGGCATTCTCTACCACACGTCTGGCTCTGGAGCATCGGTAGTTGTAGATGCGCTGCTCCATGGTCATGTTGCGTAGAGGCAATGGCTTCATCAACCAGCTGCGAAGAGGAAAAGCGGCATCCCCCAACAGGAAGTACGTCAAAGGCACTTGGTCACCAGGAAGTGGTTCTGCAGGGGGTAGCCCCAGAGTATCACTTTCCAACCCTTCCCGGAAGTCCGTCTCAGCAAACACCCCGCCATCGGATCCAGCTCCATTCGCTCCTGCATTCACGTAGATGAACTTGTAGTCAGCATCCACTACAGCCATCAGCACTATAGAGTAGAAGCCTTTGTAATTGTAGTAAACGGAGCCGGACTTCTTGGGACATCTCAGGGCGACGTGCTTGCCATCAACTGCACCTATGCAGTGGGGGAAGTTCCAGCGGTCCTCAAACTTCTTCGCCACCTGCCTCCATTCATCTGGTGTTGATGGGCAGACTATCACCTCCTCAGCATAGGCGTAAATGATAGCCTCGCAGACCTCCGGAATAAACTTGGAGATGGTGTTGTGGGCCACTCTGAAACCATACATCAGACTCTGGTAGCTGCTTCCTGTTGCCAAATATCTCAGGGTAATAGCAAGCTTCAGGCCAGGCTCCAGTGCCTTCCTCCAGAAGGTGTTCTGTCGCTGTATCTTCCCCTGGATCTTCTCTAAAATTTCTTGCCAGATTGCAGCGTCGATGCGCAGGAAATTCCTCAGTCTGCCTTCATCTTCTCTCTGCAGTTCTTGAAGTAGAGTGTGGTAATGGCCCTGCTGCACTCTGCGAAGCAACCAAGGTCGCACCCACCATCTTCTTCTTGCTGCTCTACGGGCTGCCTGTTGTTCTCTTTTCTTTCTGCTCCTCTCCCTTTCTTCCTCGTCCAGAACCACTACAAGGGCAGTCGTACAAAGGACCTGGGCACTGGCAAGGTAGACATCTTCATCTGTTGTATCCTGGGACATGTTGCCTCTCTGAAGTCTTGTGAACGAATGACCAGAGGCTGTGCGGCAGGTCCTTTATATATGCGACTGGCCACAGTCGTGTTGTATCCTTCGGACCAGCCGTCATAGTCGGCGGACAGTCGCCGTATTAGCTGTCCTTGCCGACGAGTCCCTAGAGGCATCCCTACTGTACTCCTTGTATCCGCCGACTGATCCGTACAACCCGACGGATCGTCCGTCACAGCCGGGCCTAACCCCTGCTCGTCTGCACCGATTTCGGCGTATCACCCGCCTGACAGCCGCCGGGCAGTCGGCGGACATCCTGCACACCCGGCGACTCACCCGTGCACTGCATTTTTCCCGTCGCATCCGCCACCAATCCGCCAAATTACGTTCCGCCCCGCATCCGCCGTATTATACCTGTATGTGGGAAGGCCGCATTAGGGTGGATTCACAGAGCCTTCTCGCACGTAAATTTAACACGCGTCGTGCGCTTTGAGAAATAGCAGTTTTGATGGAATTTGGAGTGAAATCAGACACTGAAAACCACAGATTCAACTTGGGCGGAAAGCATTTTTGAGGGATTATATGGTTTTCAGTGCGTCGTTTTTACTCCAAATCTCCACCCCCAACCCGGACGCGTTTTGTCAAAGGGACGCACGTCGCATTTACGTGCGAAAAGGCTAATAGGGAGGTCTAGATGAACGCGAAGTGCTTTGTCGAGCACTTCGTCGTTACTTTGAGGACATCTTAAAACAGACGAAAACAAAAATCCAGAAATGTGACTTTTGTGGCAAGATAATTCCTTTGCCGTGACCAAAATTCGAACCTTGATTCTGAGACCTCCTAAAGATGACCAGTGCTCAAGCCACTTCGCGTTTGGTGTTTTGCGTGCATCCAATTCTCCTTGATAGTGTGAATCCACCCTTTATTATATGCAGAGTGTATAGTATACCCACTCCCACCACACCCACCATTGTGAATTCCCCATATTGTCTCTCAAATATTGAAGGAATTTTAAAGAATTCCTTTCAGGTTTTAGGGGGTGGGGTTGCCGCGTTAACAAAAGGAAAGAGCATGTTGAGGTATTGGAGGAGTGGAGTCCCTTTATCACATCGTGCTGGGTATACTTTTCCCCGATTTTTCCCTCAAAGCGACGCTCGTAAAATCTACGCACAAAAAGGCTCCGTGTGAATCCAGCCATTAGCGCAGGGAAAACATTCACTTTTTTAGTGTGGACCTAGTAACCTTGGCAACAAACAGTGACGCGCGACATTACTTTAATTAGTACTGTCGGGAGTACTGTTTGGACCCAATTACCCTGACAACTGACGTAACATTAGTGGTCCATAGTTTCAAAAAATGACCCATCACACAGCAGAACTTAATCACTCTTCAAGGGGCGGTCGGGTTGGTGCAAGTATGGTTTTCCCTGTCTTTCGGATTTCCAGACGTGAACACAGTTTGCATTTTTAATCCCAAATTAATGGACCAAGAAACATACTGACATCATTTGTTTATATACGTGGTTTCCTCCCGTTTGGTACCCCAATACTCCCCAGTCCCCAATAATTGCATAATCAAAAGAATTTTCTTATCAAAATGACAACTGTCTTTATATAGCACTATCGAAACCAAAAAGAGCCAAATGCGGTGTCCTGAATAATGAATGACCTATCGAATCCCTTAAAATGGGTATAAAGGGCCATTGCAACTCAATAATTTTAATATATTGTCATGACTTGCACGGTGGAGACAGCCATTTGGCAACTAAACTTTTTTTCTAATACAGACGTACAATATACTTCAAGACTATGGTGAACGAAAGTGCGTCCGTAATCCCGCACAGGGATTTTAAAAAATCCATAATTCATACTGTCACGAATTGACGGATGCCCGTTTTTAATAGTGAAATGCAGAAAAAGAGTGCATGCTAACTCTAACATAAGCCACCATCCATGTCTCGGATGTCTTGGTGTGCCCATGTTCCGATGAGCACATCTGGTGAAACACATCAAGTCTTGTGCAGAATACAGATTTCACACGAGGAGTGTTACCATACAAATATAATCGGACATCGGAACGACTGAGCATGCACCGTACGGTGGTCATCTAAGACCGTTTCATAACGGAATTAGCTTCTCTAATACAACGTATTTGCAATGCATATGAACTACCGAAGTGAAACGTCACCCTATTTTTAGGCAATGGATCGACGTTATAAACCACCAAACTGTTTCCCTGTACTTTTGAATGGTGTTTTATCTGGCAGTCATGATGTTTGGAGCCAATTACCGTCACACCTCGGTACTCCATAATGTAATCCGCAGCTTTTGACGGTGAACAATATTGCAATTTAAATTAGTCAATTTTGAATTTGATTACACGTACACTAAAGCAAAATCTGGTAAATTCATGAAAGCGATGTGTCTACGGAATCCATGGCGGAGACGGAATATTTGCTTTGACTGGTTGCATTAAACAATAGATAGTCTCAGCTGGTACTGACATTTTCTCGAGTAAATTCGCTACAGAAGCTGAACTAAGAACGTCTTTCTTTGGCCAGTGTACTCTGCAGAATTATTTCAACCATCCCAGTGCCGGAGAACTTCACTTAAGGCCCGGTCACACATAGACGACGCACGGCCCGCGCACTGAAAATTCAGCAAAAAGGATCAGTGCGTCGTTGTGCGCCCAACTTTTGTCAGGATTTGGGAGAGGCTAGCGAGCTGACACCGAATGCATAGCGTGTTGCTGACGCGCTGCGCGTATACTGGGCGCATACAAAGCGCATACAGACCGTATACAGAGCGCACGTGTCAAAAACCTCAACGAATGCATCACGTGTTGCTAGCGTGTGGGACGAATGGCCAGCGCATGCACCGCGCGCTCAACGCACAGCCCGCGAACGGCAGCGGTCACGTGACTGTGCCTATAAAAAGCATATAAATAGACTGTGCCTATTTCATCTTCTGAGGTGGTTCTTCTAGACACGATCAGTAGGAACCTCTATCTGTCATCACCCATGAGGGTCGGAGGAGAAGTAATGAGGAGGTGGTGCGGGACCTGCTTATTTACCCTATGACTACACGCTACGTACACGCCAGGTATACGCTAGGAACACGCAAGAAGAACGTTGGGTGTGTTAGAGACCCGTTCAGCACGCTCATATTCGCCGCATGTTCGCTGGGCATGCGTTTGAAGTACGCTAGGTGTGCGCTAGGTGTGCACTAGGCGTTCGCTAGACCTCAGCCGCCGAACTTACAACGAATACACAGCGTGCGCTCCGCGTATGTCTGGCGTTGGTCTAGCGCGCTCTGCACAAAAGTGTGCGCGGGCTCGACGCATGAATGTACACGTCAAAAGGACGCTAGACACGCGCAGAGCGCGCTAGACCAACGCCAGACATACGCGGAGCGCACGCTGTGTATTCGTTGTAAGTTCGGCGGCTGAGGTCTAGCGAACGCCTAGTGCACACCTAGCGCACACCTAGCGTGCTTCAAACGCATGCCCAGCGAACATGCGGCGAATATGAGCGTGCTGAACGGGTCTCTAACGCACCCAACGTTCTTCTTGCGTGTTCCTAGCCTATACCTGGCGTGTACGTAGCGTGTGCGTAGCGTGTAGTCATAGGGTAAATAAGCAGGTCCCGCACCACCTCCTCATTACTTCTCCTCCGACCCTCATGGGTGATGACAGAGGTTCCTACTGATCGTGTCTAGAAGAACCACCTCAGAAGATCAAATACGATCTACGAGCCGACGCTTTTTATAGGCACAGTCACGTGACCGCTGCCGTTCGCGGACTGTGCGTTGAGCGCGCGGTGCATGCGCTGGCCGTTCGTCCCACACGCTAGCAACACGTGATGCATTCGTTGGGGTTTTTGACATGTGCGCTCTGTATACGGTCTGTATGCGCTTTGTATGCGCCCAGTATACGCGCAGCGCGTCAGCAACACGGTATGCATTCGGTGTCAGCTCGCTAGCCTCTCCCAAATCCTGACAAAAGTTGGGCGCACAACGACGCACTGATCCTATTTTCCATTTTTCAGTGCGCGGGCCGTGCGTCGTCTATGTGTGACCGGGCCTTTAGGTACAGGATCTGCAACTTAAGAAATGCCATTCGGAGGTCACACTTGCCCCACCTATTGATTCCACGCTTCAGACCTTTTGTACTCGTGATAATGAACAAATCGGTCTGGGCTCCCAGACTAAATAGCTCACACAATAAAACCAAATGAGTTTGAAACATGAAATAAAGAAGCGTCGTGATTTAACGTGATCACCTTATGGGATCCAGTAAGAATTATGCTACTTTGTGGCGTCAGTTTGGATGTCTTTTGGATGGAATTGCGGTTTTTAATGAATTTTTTTCATTTTGCATGCTGCTGATTTGACCAGAAAGAAATGCCATCTTGTGTTTAAACAATGGTAGTCGTATAACACATCATTATTTTATTTCACTGCTTTGATATTTTGAATTCTTTTTCGAGACGTATGTGTGTGTTTGTTTGTAGTAGGCCTAACAAGTGTCCTTTCCTCAATTCCCGCACTTGAACGCCAGAAAAGGGACACAGTCACAGGATTTCCGACTCCACAAGAAAGACAAATCTCAGTTATCATTCAATACTCTCCAACTTTTACTACTGCACAATACCGCAACACAACAACGAAGTCCCGTGTGCATCATAAGCACACCGCACAGCAAGCAAGACTTAAAGGGCTATCGGACATGCTAAACAACTTTGTGCCTAAGCTTTGCTTCATAATGACGGATTACTTGTTCAGCAAGACATAATATTGTTCGTTTGGATGTAAAATCAATAAAAGGTGGCCTTTTTCAACTTTGAAGATTTCACTGCAATAAATCACAGACAGAGGGCGCTGTTTTGAGTGCATCACATAAGGAAGACAGTAGGGAAAAGTTACTTCAAGTTGGACTTGTGGCAAATTGCTGCAGTTTCTACCCCAGTTTTGTCATGGCTTACAGTAGGCAACATGTAAAACAAACTCAAACAGCCATGGGTTACAAAAGTTTAAGGAAAATTTAGAAAAAAAGTGAAATCTTTTGTGCACAGTTGAATGTGATTTTCCTGTGTTTGCCGAACACAGAATCTATTAGCGTTGGTTTGGTTGATGTACTCGATATGATAATTAAACCGCAAATTACTGCTAATTAAGGGCTTTCTTAAGCATACTAAGTACAGGAGTTGCAACTTAAGAAATGCCGATCATTAATTAGGGTTCATCAGAGGATAGTTTGGTGAAGGTTTGATTGATGTACTAGACTATGCTAATAAAAGTGATTTTGGGGTCAAAAGGGGGCCTTCCCCCTCCCTTATGGCCCGGTCACACATAGACGACGCACGGGAGACGCACTGCCCGCGCATTAAAAATTTGCAATTTTGGCCAGTGCGTTGTCGTTCGCTAGGTGTGCGTCATTATGCGTTACTCGTTCGTCGAGCGCGTTGGACCAACGTTATGCATTCGACGTCATTCGCTGTGTGCGTCGGGATTTTTTGTGCATGCAAAAAAATTTGCGCGGAGCTCGACGCATGAATGTACACGTCAAAAGGACGCCAGACACGCGCAGAGCGCGCTAGACCAACGCCAGACAAACGCGGAGCGCACGCTGTGTATTCGTTGTAAGTTCGTGATGCATTCATTGGGGTTTTTGACATGTGCGCTCTGTATACGGTCTGTATGCGCTTTGTATGCGCCCAGTATACGCGCAGCGCGTCAGCAACACGGTATGCATTCGGTGTCAGCTCGCTAGCCTCTCCCAAATCCTGACAAAAGTTGGGCGCACAACGACGCACTGATCCTATTTTCCATTTTTCAGTGCGCGGGCCGTGCGTCGTCTATGTATGACCGGGCTTTTAGGTACAGGATCTGCAACTTAAGAAATGCCATTGGGAGGTCACACTTGCCCCACCTATTGATTCCACGCTTCAGACCTTTTGTACTCGTGATAATGAACAAATCGGTCTGGGCTCCCAGACTAAATAGCTCACACAATAAAACCAAATGAGTTTGAAACATGAAATAAAGAAGCGTCGTGATTTAACGTGATCACCTTATGGGATCCAGTAAGAATTATGCTACTTTGTGGCGTCAGTTTGGATGTCTTTTGGATGGAATGGCGGTTTTTAATGATTTTTTTTCATTTTGCATGCTGCTGATTTGACCAGAAAGAAATGCCATCTTGTGTTTAAACAATGGGTAGTCGTATAACACATCATTATTTTATTTCACTGCTTTGATATTTTGAATTCTTTTTCGAGACGTATGTGTGTGTTTGTTTGTAGTAGGCCTAACAAGTGTCTTCTTTCCTCAATTCCCGCACTTGAACGCCAGAAAAGGGACACAGTCACAGGATTTCCGACTCCACAAGAAAGACAAATCTCAGTTATCATTCAATACTCTCCAACTTTTACTACTGCACAATACCGCAACACAACAACGAAGTCCCGTGTGCATCATAAGCACACCGCACAGCAAGCAAGACTTAAAGGGCTATCGGACATGCTAAACAACTTTGTGCCTAAGCTTTGCTTCATAATGACGGATTACTTGTTCAGCAAGACATACTATTGTTCGTTTGGATGTAAAATCAATAAAAGGTGGCCTTTTTCAACTTTGAAGATTTCACTGCAATAAATCACAGACAGAGGGCGCTGTTTTGAGTGCATCACATAAGGAAGACAGTAGGGAAAAGTTACTTCAAGTTGGACTTGTGGCAAATTGCTGCAGTTTCTACCCCAGTTTTGTCATGGCTTAATACAGTAGGCAACATGTAAAACAAACTCAAACAGCCATGGGTTACAAAAGTTTAAGGAAAATTTAGAAAAAAAGTGAAATCTTTTGTTCACAGTTGAATGTGATTTTCCTGTGTTTGCCGAACACAGAATCTATTAGCGTTGGTTTGGTTGATGTACTCGATATGATAATTAAACCGCAAATTACTGCTAATTAAGGGCTTTCTTAAGCATACTAAGTACAGGAGTTGCAACTTAAGAAATGCCGATCATTAATTAGGGTTCATCAGAGGATAGTTTGGTGAAGGTTTGATTGATGTACTAGACTATGCTAATAAAAGTGATTTTGGGGTCAAAAGGGGGCCTTCCCCCTCCCTTATGGCCCGGTCACACATAGACGACGCACGGGAGACGCACTGCCCGCGCATTAAAAATTTGCAATTTTGGCCAGTGCGTTGTCGTTCGCTAGGTGTGCGTCATTATGCGTTACTCGTTCGTCGAGCGCGTTGGACCAACGTTATGCATTCGACGTCATTCGCTGTGTGCGTCGGGATTTTTTGTGCATGCAAAAAAATTTGCGCGGAGCTCGACGCATGAATGTACACGTCAAAAGGACGCCAGACACGCGCAGAGCGCGCTAGACCAACGCCAGACAAACGCTCATGACTTGCACGGTGGAGACAGCCATTTGGCAACTAAACTTTTTTTCTAATACAGACGTACAATATACTTCAAGACTATGGTGAACGAAAGTGCGTCCGTAATCCCGCACAGGGATTTTAAAAAATCCATAATTCATACTGTCACGAATTGACGGATGCCCGTTTTTAATAGTGAAATGCAGAAAAAGAGTGCATGCTAACTCTAACATAAGCCACCATCCATGTCTCGGATGTCTTGGTGTGCCCATGTTCCGATGAGCACATCTGGTGAAACACATCAAGTCTTGTGCAGAATACAGATTTCACACGAGGAGTGTTACCATACAAATATAATCGGACATCGGAACGACTGAGCATGCACCGTACGGTGGTCATCTAAGACCGTTTCATAACGGAATTAGCTTCTCTAATACAACGTATTTGCAATGCATATGAACTACCGAAGTGAAACGTCACCCTATTTTTAGGCAATGGATCGACGTTATAAACCACCAAACTGTTTCCCTGTACTTTTGAATGGTGTTTTATCTGGCAGTCATGATGTTTGGAGCCAATTACCGTCACACCTCGGTACTCCATAATGTAATCCGCAGCTTTTGACGGTGAACAATATTGCAATTTAAATTAGTCAATTTTGAATTTGATTACACGTACACTAAAGCAAAATCTGGTAAATTCATGAAAGCGATGTGTCTACGGAATCCATGGCGGAGACGGAATATTTGCTTTGACTGGTTGCATTAAACAATAGATAGTCTCAGCTGGTACTGACATTTTCTCGAGTAAATTCGCTACAGAAGCTGAACTAAGAACGTCTTTCTTTGGCCAGTGTACTCTGCAGAATTATTTCAACCATCCCAGTGCCGGAGAACTTCACTTAAGGCCCGGTCACACATAGACGACGCACGGCCCGCGCACTGAAAATTCAGCAAAAAGGATCAGTGCGTCGTTGTGCGCCCAACTTTTGTCAGGATTTGGGAGAGGCTAGCGAGCTGACACCGAATGCATAGCGTGTTGCTGACGCGCTGCGCGTATACTGGGCGCATACAAAGCGCATACAGACCGTATACAGAGCGCACGTGTCAAAAACCTCAACGAATGCATCACGTGTTGCTAGCGTGTGGGACGAATGGCCAGCGCATGCACCGCGCGCTCAACGCACAGCCCGCGAACGGCAGCGGTCACGTGACTGTGCCTATAAAAAGCATATAAATAGACTGTGCCTATTTCATCTTCTGAGGTGGTTCTTCTAGACACGATCAGTAGGAACCTCTATCTGTCATCACCCATGAGGGTCGGAGGAGAAGTAATGAGGAGGTGGTGCGGGACCTGCTTATTTACCCTATGACTACACGCTACGTACACGCCAGGTATACGCTAGGAACACGCAAGAAGAACGTTGGGTGTGTTAGAGACCCGTTCAGCACGCTCATATTCGCCGCATGTTCGCTGGGCATGCGTTTGAAGTACGCTAGGTGTGCGCTAGGTGTGCACTAGGCGTTCGCTAGACCTCAGCCGCCGAACTTACAACGAATACACAGCGTGCGCTCCGCGTATGTCTGGCGTTGGTCTAGCGCGCTCTGCACAAAAGTGTGCGCGGGCTCGACGCATGAATGTACACGTCAAAAGGACGCTAGACACGCGCAGAGCGCGCTAGACCAACGCCAGACATACGCGGAGCGCACGCTGTGTATTCGTTGTAAGTTCGGCGGCTGAGGTCTAGCGAACGCCTAGTGCACACCTAGCGCACACCTAGCGTGCTTCAAACGCATGCCCAGCGAACATGCGGCGAATATGAGCGTGCTGAACGGGTCTCTAACGCACCCAACGTTCTTCTTGCGTGTTCCTAGCCTATACCTGGCGTGTACGTAGCGTGTGCGTAGCGTGTAGTCATAGGGTAAATAAGCAGGTCCCGCACCACCTCCTCATTACTTCTCCTCCGACCCTCATGGGTGATGACAGAGGTTCCTACTGATCGTGTCTAGAAGAACCACCTCAGAAGATCAAATACGATCTACGAGCCGACGCTTTTTATAGGCACAGTCACGTGACCGCTGCCGTTCGCGGACTGTGCGTTGAGCGCGCGGTGCATGCGCTGGCCGTTCGTCCCACACGCTAGCAACACGTGATGCATTCGTTGGGGTTTTTGACATGTGCGCTCTGTATACGGTCTGTATGCGCTTTGTATGCGCCCAGTATACGCGCAGCGCGTCAGCAACACGGTATGCATTCGGTGTCAGCTCGCTAGCCTCTCCCAAATCCTGACAAAAGTTGGGCGCACAACGACGCACTGATCCTATTTTCCATTTTTCAGTGCGCGGGCCGTGCGTCGTCTATGTGTGACCGGGCCTTTAGGTACAGGATCTGCAACTTAAGAAATGCCATTCGGAGGTCACACTTGCCCCACCTATTGATTCCACGCTTCAGACCTTTTGTACTCGTGATAATGAACAAATCGGTCTGGGCTCCCAGACTAAATAGCTCACACAATAAAACCAAATGAGTTTGAAACATGAAATAAAGAAGCGTCGTGATTTAACGTGATCACCTTATGGGATCCAGTAAGAATTATGCTACTTTGTGGCGTCAGTTTGGATGTCTTTTGGATGGAATGGCGGTTTTTAATGAATTTTTTTCATTTTGCATGCTGCTGATTTGACCAGAAAGAAATGCCATCTTGTGTTTAAACAATGGTAGTCGTATAACACATCATTATTTTATTTCACTGCTTTGATATTTTGAATTCTTTTTCGAGACGTATGTGTGTGTTTGTTTGTAGTAGGCCTAACAAGTGTCCTTTCCTCAATTCCCGCACTTGAACGCCAGAAAAGGGACACAGTCACAGGATTTCCGACTCCACAAGAAAGACAAATCTCAGTTATCATTCAATACTCTCCAACTTTTACTACTGCACAATACCGCAACACAACAACGAAGTCCCGTGTGCATCATAAGCACACCGCACAGCAAGCAAGACTTAAAGGGCTATCGGACATGCTAAACAACTTTGTGCCTAAGCTTTGCTTCATAATGACGGATTACTTGTTCAGCAAGACATAATATTGTTCGTTTGGATGTAAAATCAATAAAAGGTGGCCTTTTTCAACTTTGAAGATTTCACTGCAATAAATCACAGACAGAGGGCGCTGTTTTGAGTGCATCACATAAGGAAGACAGTAGGGAAAAGTTACTTCAAGTTGGACTTGTGGCAAATTGCTGCAGTTTCTACCCCAGTTTTGTCATGGCTTACAGTAGGCAACATGTAAAACAAACTCAAACAGCCATGGGTTACAAAAGTTTAAGGAAAATTTAGAAAAAAAGTGAAATCTTTTGTGCACAGTTGAATGTGATTTTCCTGTGTTTGCCGAACACAGAATCTATTAGCGTTGGTTTGGTTGATGTACTCGATATGATAATTAAACCGCAAATTACTGCTAATTAAGGGCTTTCTTAAGCATACTAAGTACAGGAGTTGCAACTTAAGAAATGCCGATCATTAATTAGGGTTCATCAGAGGATAGTTTGGTGAAGGTTTGATTGATGTACTAGACTATGCTAATAAAAGTGATTTTGGGGTCAAAAGGGGGCCTTCCCCCTCCCTTATGGCCCGGTCACACATAGACGACGCACGGGAGACGCACTGCCCGCGCATTAAAAATTTGCAATTTTGGCCAGTGCGTTGTCGTTCGCTAGGTGTGCGTCATTATGCGTTACTCGTTCGTCGAGCGCGTTGGACCAACGTTATGCATTCGACGTCATTCGCTGTGTGCGTCGGGATTTTTTGTGCATGCAAAAAAATTTGCGCGGAGCTCGACGCATGAATGTACACGTCAAAAGGACGCCAGACACGCGCAGAGCGCGCTAGACCAACGCCAGACAAACGCGGAGCGCACGCTGTGTATTCGTTGTAAGTTCGGCGGCTGAGGTCTAGCGAACGCCTAGTGCACACCTAGCGCACACCTAGCGTGCTTCAAACGCATGCCCAGCGAACATGCGGCGAATATGAGCGTGCTGAACGGGTCTCTAACGCACCCAACGTTCTTCTTGCGTGTTCCTAGCCTATACCTGGCGTGTACGTAGCGTGTGCGTAGCGTGTAGTCATAGGGTAAATAAGCAGGTCCCGCACCACCTCCTCATTACTTCTCCTCCGACCCTCATGGGTGATGACAGAGGTTCCTACTGATCGTGTCTAGAAGAACCACCTCAGAAGATCAAATACCATCTACGAGCCGACGCTTTTTATAGGCACAGTCACGTGACCGCTGCCGTTCGCGGGCTGTGCGTTGAGCGCGCGGTGCATGCGCTGGCCGTTCGTCCCACACGCTAGCAACACGTGATGCATTCGTTGGGGTTTTTGACATGTGCGCTCTGTATACGGTCTGTATGCGCTTTGTATGCGCCCAGTATACGCGCAGCGCGTCAGCAACACGGTATGCATTCGGTGTCAGCTCGCTAGCCTCTCCCAAATCCTGACAAAAGTTGGGCGCACAACGACGCACTGATCCTATTTTCCATTTTTCAGTGCGCGGGCCGTGCGTCGTCTATGTGTGACCGGGCCTTTAGGTACAGGATCTGCAACTTAAGAAATGCCATTCGGAGGTCACACTTGCCCCACCTATTGATTCCACGCTTCAGACCTTTTGTACTCGTGATAATGAACAAATCGGTCTGGGCTCCCAGACTAAATAGCTCACACAATAAAACCAAATGAGTTTGAAACATGAAATAAAGAAGCGTCGTGATTTAACGTGATCACCTTATGGGATCCAGTAAGAATTATGCTACTTTGTGGCGTCAGTTTGGATGTCTTTTGGATGGAATGGCGGTTTTTAATGAATTTTTTTCATTTTGCATGCTGCTGATTTGACCAGAAAGAAATGCCATCTTGTGTTTAAACAATGGGTATAGTCGTATAACACATCATTATTTTATTTCACTGCTTTGATATTTTGAATTCTTTTTCGAGACGTATGTGTGTGTTTGTTTGTAGTAGGCCTAACAAGTGTCCTTTCCTCAATTCCCGCACTTGAACGCCAGAAAAGGGACACAGTCACAGGATTTCCGACTCCACAAGAAAGACAAATCTCAGTTATCATTCAATACTCTCCAACTTTTACTACTGCACAATACCGCAACACAACAACGAAGTCCCGTGTGCATCATAAGCACACCGCACAGCAAGCAAGACTTAAAGGGCTATCGGACATGCTAAACAACTTTGTGCCTAAGCTTTGCTTCATAATGACGGATTACTTGTTCAGCAAGACATACTATTGTTCGTTTGGATGTAAAATCAATAAAAGGTGGCCTTTTTCAACTTTGAAGATTTCACTGCAATAAATCACAGACAGAGGGCGCTGTTTTGAGTGCATCACATAAGGAAGACAGTAGGGAAAAGTTACTTCAAGTTGGACTTGTGGCAAATTGCTGCAGTTTCTACCCCAGTTTTGTCATGGCTTACAGTAGGCAACATGTAAAACAAACTCAAACAGCCATGGGTTACAAAAGTTTAAGGAAAATTTAGAAAAAAAGTGAAATCTTTTGTGCACAGTTGAATGTGATTTTCCTGTGTTTGCCGAACACAGAATCTATTAGCGTTGGTTTGGTTGATGTACTCGATATGATAATTAAACCGCAAATTACTGCTAATTAAGGGCTTTCTTAAGCATACTAAGTACAGGAGTTGCAACTTAAGAAATGCCGATCATTAATTAGGGTTCATCAGAGGATAGTTTGGTGAAGGTTTGATTGATGTACTAGACTATGCTAATAAAAGTGATTTTGGGGTCAAAAGGGGGCCTTCCCCCTCCCTTATGGCCCGGTCACACATAGACGACGCACGGGAGACGCACTGCCCGCGCATTAAAAATTTGCAATTTTGGCCAGTGCGTTGTCGTTCGCTAGGTGTGCGTCATTATGCGTTACTCGTTCGTCGAGCGCGTTGGACCAACGTTATGCATTCGACGTCATTCGCTGTGTGCGTCGGGATTTTTTGTGCATGCAAAAAAATTTGCGCGGAGCTCGACGCATGAATGTACACGTCAAAAGGACGCCAGACACGCGCAGAGCGCGCTAGACCAACGCCAGACAAACGCGGAGCGCACGCTGTGTATTCGTTGTAAGTTCGGCGGCTGAGGTCTAGCGAACGCCTAGTGCACACCTAGCGCACACCTAGCGTGCTTCAAACGCATGCCCAGCGAACATGCGGCGAATATGAGCGTGCTGAACGGGTCTCTAACGCACCCAACGTTCTTCTTGCGTGTTCCTAGCCTATACCTGGCGTGTACGTAGCGTGTGCGTAGCGTGTAGTCATAGGGTAAATAAGCAGGTCCCGCACCACCTCCTCATTACTTCTCCTCCGACCCTCATGGGTGATGACAGAGGTTCCTACTGATCGTGTCTAGAAGAACCACCTCAGAAGATCAAATACGATCTACGAGCCGACGCTTTTTATAGGCACAGTCACGTGACCGCTGCCGTTCGCGGGCTGTGCGTTGAGCGCGCGGTGCATGCGCTTGCCGTTCGTCCCACACGCTAGCAACACGTGATGCATTCATTGGGGTTTTTGACATGTGCGCTCTGTATACGGTCTGTATGCGCTTTGTATGCGCCCAGTATACGCGCAGCGCGTCAGCAACACGGTATGCATTCGGTGTCAGCTCGCTAGCCTCTCCCAAATCCTGACAAAAGTTGGGCGCACAACGACGCACTGATCCTATTTTCCATTTTTCAGTGCGCGGGCCGTGCGTCGTCTATGTATGACCGGGCTTTTAGGTACAGGATCTGCAACTTAAGAAATGCCATTGGGAGGTCACACTTGCCCCACCTATTGATTCCACGCTTCAGACCTTTTGTACTCGTGATAATGAACAAATCGGTCTGGGCTCCCAGACTAAATAGCTCACACAATAAAACCAAATGAGTTTGAAACATGAAATAAAGAAGCGTCGTGATTTAACGTGATCACCTTATGGGATCCAGTAAGAATTATGCTACTTTGTGGCGTCAGTTTGGATGTCTTTTGGATGGAATGGCGGTTTTTAATGAATTTTTTTCATTTTGCATGCTGCTGATTTGACCAGAAAGAAATGCCATCTTGTGTTTAAACAATGGGTAGTCGTATAACACATCATTATTTTATTTCACTGCTTTGATATTTTGAATTCTTTTTCGAGACGTATGTGTGTGTTTGTTTGTAGTAGGCCTAACAAGTGTCTTCTTTCCTCAATTCCCGCACTTGAACGCCAGAAAAGGGACACAGTCACAGGATTTCCGACTCCACAAGAAAGACAAATCTCAGTTATCATTCAATACTCTCCAACTTTTACTACTGCACAATACCGCAACACAACAACGAAGTCCCGTGTGCATCATAAGCACACCGCACAGCAAGCAAGACTTAAAGGGCTATCGGACATGCTAAACAACTTTGTGCCTAAGCTTTGCTTCATAATGACGGATTACTTGTTCAGCAAGACATACTATTGTTCGTTTGGATGTAAAATCAATAAAAGGTGGCCTTTTTCAACTTTGAAGATTTCACTGCAATAAATCACAGACAGAGGGCGCTGTTTTGAGTGCATCACATAAGGAAGACAGTAGGGAAAAGTTACTTCAAGTTGGACTTGTGGCAAATTGCTGCAGTTTCTACCCCAGTTTTGTCATGGCTTAATACAGTAGGCAACATGTAAAACAAACTCAAACAGCCATGGGTTACAAAAGTTTAAGGAAAATTTAGAAAAAAAGTGAAATCTTTTGTGCACAGTTGAATGTGATTTTCCTGTGTTTGCCGAACACAGAATCTATTAGCGTTGGTTTGGTTGATGTACTCGATATGATAATTAAACCGCAAATTACTGCTAATTAAGGGCTTTCTTAAGCATACTAAGTACAGGAGTTGCAACTTAAGAAATGCCGATCATTAATTAGGGTTCATCAGAGGATAGTTTGGTGAAGGTTTGATTGATGTACTAGACTATGCTAATAAAAGTGATTTTGGGGTCAAAAGGGGGCCTTCCCCCTCCCTTATGGCCCGGTCACACATAGACGACGCACGGGAGACGCACTGCCCGCGCATTAAAAATTTGCAATTTTGGCCAGTGCGTTGTCGTTCGCTAGGTGTGCGTCATTATGCGTTACTCGTTCGTCGAGCGCGTTGGACCAACGTTATGCATTCGACGTCATTCGCTGTGTGCGTCGGGATTTTTTGTGCATGCAAAAAAATTTGCGCGGAGCTCGACGCATAAATGTACACGTCAAAAGGACGCCAGACACGCGCAGAGCGCGCTAGACCAACGCCAGACAAACGCGGAGCGCACGCTGTGTATTCGTTGTAAGTTCGGCGGCTGAGGTCTAGCGAACGCCTAGTGCACACCTAGCGCACACCTAGCGTGCTTCAAACGCATGCCCAGCGAACATGCGGCGAATATGAGCGTGCTGAACGGGTCTCTAACGCACCCAACGTTCTTCTTGCGTGTTCCTAGCCTATACCTGGCGTGTACGTAGCGTGTGCGTAGCGTGTAGTCATAGGGTAAATAAGCAGGTCCCGCACCACCTCCTCATTACTTCTCCTCCGACCCTCATGGGTGATGACAGAGGTTCCTACTGATCGTGTCTAGAATAACCACCTCAGAAGATCAAATACGATCTACGAGCCGACGCTTTTTATAGGCACAGTCACGTGACCGCTGCCGTTCGCGGGCTGTGCGTTGAGCGCGCGGTGCATGCGCTTGCCGTTCGTCCCACACGCTAGCAACACGTGATGCATTCATTGGGGTTTTTGACATGTGCGCTCTGTATACGGTCTGTATGCGCTTTGTATGCGCCCAGTATACGCGCAGCGCGTCAGCAACACGGTATGCATTCGGTGTCAGCTCGCTAGCCTCTCCCAAATCCTGACAAAAGTTGGGCGCACAACGACGCACTGATCCTATTTTCCATTTTTCAGTGCGCGGGCCGTGCGTCGTCTATGTATGACCGGGCTTTTAGGTACAGGATCTGCAACTTAAGAAATGCCATTGGGAGGTCACACTTGCCCCACCTATTGATTCCACGCTTCAGACCTTTTGTACTCGTGATAATGAACAAATCGGTCTGGGCTCCCAGACTAAATAGCTCACACAATAAAACCAAATGAGTTTGAAACATGAAATAAAGAAGCGTCGTGATTTAACGTGATCACCTTATGGGATCCAGTAAGAATTATGCTACTTTGTGGCGTCAGTTTGGATGTCTTTTGGATGGAATGGCGGTTTTTAATGAATTTTTTTCATTTTGCATGCTGCTGATTTGACCAGAAAGAAATGCCATCTTGTGTTTAAACAATGGGTAGTCGTATAACACATCATTATTTTATTTCACTGCTTTGATATTTTGAATTCTTTTTCGAGACGTATGTGTGTGTTTGTTTGTAGTAGGCCTAACAAGTGTCTTCTTTCCTCAATTCCCGCACTTGAACGCCAGAAAAGGGACACAGTCACAGGATTTCCGACTCCACAAGAAAGACAAATCTCAGTTATCATTCAATACTCTCCAACTTTTACTACTGCACAATACCGCAACACAACAACGAAGTCCCGTGTGCATCATAAGCACACCGCACAGCAAGCAAGACTTAAAGGGCTATCGGACATGCTAAACAACTTTGTGCCTAAGCTTTGCTTCATAATGACGGATTACTTGTTCAGCAAGACATACTATTGTTCGTTTGGATGTAAAATCAATAAAAGGTGGCCTTTTTCAACTTTGAAGATTTCACTGCAATAAATCACAGACAGAGGGCGCTGTTTTGAGTGCATCACATAAGGAAGACAGTAGGGAAAAGTTACTTCAAGTTGGACTTGTGGCAAATTGCTGCAGTTTCTACCCCAGTTTTGTCATGGCTTACAGTAGGCAACATGTAAAACAAACTCAAACAGCCATGGGTTACAAAAGTTTAAGGAAAATTTAGAAAAAAAGTGAAATCTTTTGTGCACAGTTGAATGTGATTTTCCTGTGTTTGCCGAACACAGAATCTATTAGCGTTGGTTTGGTTGATGTACTCGATATGATAATTAAACCGCAAATTACTGCTAATTAAGGGCTTTCTTAAGCATACTAAGTACAGGAGTTGCAACTTAAGAAATGCCGATCATTAATTAGGGTTCATCAGAGGATAGTTTGGTGAAGGTTTGATTGATGTACTAGACTATGCTAATAAAAGTGATTTTGGGGTCAAAAGGGGGCCTTCCCCCTCCCTTATGGCCCGGTCACACATAGACGACGCACGGGAGACGCACTGCCCGCGCATTAAAAATTTGCAATTTTGGCCAGTGCGTTGTCGTTCGCTAGGTGTGCGTCATTATGCGTTACTCGTTCGTCGAGCGCGTTGGACCAACGTTATGCATTCGACGTCATTCGCTGTGTGCGTCGGGATTTTTTGTGCATGCAAAAAAATTTGCGCGGAGCTCGACGCATGAATGTACACGTCAAAAGGACGCCAGACACGCGCAGAGCGCGCTAGACCAACGCCAGACAAACGCGGAGCGCACGCTGTGTATTCGTTGTAAGTTCGGCGGCTGAGGTCTAGCGAACGCCTAGTGCACACCTAGCGCACACCTAGCGTGCTTCAAACGCATGCCCAGCGAACATGCGGCGAATATGAGCGTGCTGAACGGGTCTCTAACGCACCCAACGTTCTTCTTGCGTGTTCCTAGCCTATACCTGGCGTGTACGTAGCGTGTGCGTAGCGTGTAGTCATAGGGTAAATAAGCAGGTCCCGCACCACCTCCTCATTACTTCTCCTCCGACCCTCATGGGTGATGACAGAGGTTCCTACTGATCGTGTCTAGAAGAACCACCTCAGAAGATCAAATACGATCTACGAGCCGACGCTTTTTATAGGCACAGTCACGTGACCGCTGCCGTTCGCGGGCTGTGCGTTGAGCGCGCGGTGCATGCGCTTGCCGTTCGTCCCACACGCTAGCAACACGTGATGCATTCATTGGGGTTTTTGACATGTGCGCTCTGTATACGGTCTGTATGCGCTTTGTATGCGCCCAGTATACGCGCAGCGCGTCAGCAACACGGTATGCATTCGGTGTCAGCTCGCTAGCCTCTCCCAAATCCTGACAAAAGTTGGGCGCACAACGACGCACTGATCCTATTTTCCATTTTTCAGTGCGCGGGCCGTGCGTCGTCTATGTATGACCGGGCTTTTAGGTACAGGATCTGCAACTTAAGAAATGCCATTGGGAGGTCACACTTGCCCCACCTATTGATTCCACGCTTCAGACCTTTTGTACTCGTGATAATGAACAAATCGGTCTGGGCTCCCAGACTAAATAGCTCACACAATAAAACCAAATGAGTTTGAAACATGAAATAAAGAAGCGTCGTGATTTAACGTGATCACCTTATGGGATCCAGTAAGAATTATGCTACTTTGTGGCGTCAGTTTGGATGTCTTTTGGATGGAATGGCGGTTTTTAATGAATTTTTTTCATTTTGCATGCTGCTGATTTGACCAGAAAGAAATGCCATCTTGTGTTTAAACAATGGGTAGTCGTATAACACATCATTATTTTATTTCACTGCTTTGATATTTTGAATTCTTTTTCGAGACGTATGTGTGTGTTTGTTTGTAGTAGGCCTAACAAGTGTCTTCTTTCCTCAATTCCCGCACTTGAACGCCAGAAAAGGGACACAGTCACAGGATTTCCGACTCCACAAGAAAGACAAATCTCAGTTATCATTCAATACTCTCCAACTTTTACTACTGCACAATACCGCAACACAACAACGAAGTCCCGTGTGCATCATAAGCACACCGCACAGCAAGCAAGACTTAAAGGGCTATCGGACATGCTAAACAACTTTGTGCCTAAGCTTTGCTTCATAATGACGGATTACTTGTTCAGCAAGACATACTATTGTTCGTTTGGATGTAAAATCAATAAAAGGTGGCCTTTTTCAACTTTGAAGATTTCACTGCAATAAATCACAGACAGAGGGCGCTGTTTTGAGTGCATCACATAAGGAAGACAGTAGGGAAAAGTTACTTCAAGTTGGACTTGTGGCAAATTGCTGCAGTTTCTACCCCAGTTTTGTCATGGCTTACAGTAGGCAACATGTAAAACAAACTCAAACAGCCATGGGTTACAAAAGTTTAAGGAAAATTTAGAAAAAAAGTGAAATCTTTTGTGCACAGTTGAATGTGATTTTCCTGTGTTTGCCGAACACAGAATCTATTAGCGTTGGTTTGGTTGATGTACTCGATATGATAATTAAACCGCAAATTACTGCTAATTAAGGGCTTTCTTAAGCATACTAAGTACAGGAGTTGCAACTTAAGAAATGCCGATCATTAATTAGGGTTCATCAGAGGATAGTTTGGTGAAGGTTTGATTGATGTACTAGACTATGCTAATAAAAGTGATTTTGGGGTCAAAAGGGGGCCTTCCCCCTCCCTTATGGCCCGGTCACACATAGACGACGCACGGGAGACGCACTGCCCGCGCATTAAAAATTTGCAATTTTGGCCAGTGCGTTGTCGTTCGCTAGGTGTGCGTCATTATGCGTTACTCGTTCGTCGAGCGCGTTGGACCAACGTTATGCATTCGACGTCATTCGCTGTGTGCGTCGGGATTTTTTGTGCATGCAAAAAAATTTGCGCGGAGCTCGACGCATGAATGTACACGTCAAAAGGACGCCAGACACGCGCAGAGCGCGCTAGACCAACGCCAGACAAACGCGGAGCGCACGCTGTGTATTCGTTGTAAGTTCGGCGGCTGAGGTCTAGCGAACGCCTAGTGCACACCTAGCGCACACCTAGCGTGCTTCAAACGCATGCCCAGCGAACATGCGGCGAATATGAGCGTGCTGAACGGGTCTCTAACGCACCCAACGTTCTTCTTGCGTGTTCCTAGCCTATACCTGGCGTGTACGTAGCGTGTGCGTAGCGTGTAGTCATAGGGTAAATAAGCAGGTCCCGCACCACCACCTCATTACTTCTCCTCCGACCCTCATGGGTGATGACAGAGGTTCCTACTGATCGTGTCTAGAAGAACCACCTCAGAAGATCAAATACGATCTACGAGCCGACGCTTTTTATAGGCACAGTCACGTGACCGCTGCCGTTCTCGGGCTGTGCGTTGAGCGCGCGGTGCATGCGCTGGCCGTTCGTCCCACACGCTAGCAACACGTGATGCATTCGTTGGGGTTTTTGACATGTGCGCTCTGTATACGGTCTGTATGCGCTTTGTATGCGCCCAGTATACGCGCAGCGCGTCAGCAACACGGTATGCATTCGGTGTCAGCTCGCTAGCCTCTCCCAAATCCTGACAAAAGTTGGGCGCACAACGACGCACTGATCCTATTTTCCATTTTTCAGTGCGCGGGCCGTGCGTCGTCTATGTGTGACCGGGCTTTTAGGTACAGGATCTGCAACTTAAGAAATGCCATTCGGAGGTCACACTTGCCCCACCTATTGATTCCACGCTTCAGACCTTTTGTACTCGTGATAATGAACAAATCGGTCTGGGCTCCCAGACTAAATAGCTCACACAATAAAACCAAATGAGTTTGAAACATGAAATAAAGAAGCGTCGTGATTTAACGTGATCACCTTATGGGATCCAGTAAGAATTATGCTACTTTGTGGCGTCAGTTTGGATGTCTTTTGGATAGAATGGCGGTTTTTAATGAATTTTTTTTCATTTTGCATGCTGCTGATTTGACCAGAAAGAAATGCCATCTTGTGTTTAAACAATGGGTAGTCGTATAACACATCATTATTTTATTTCACTGCTTTGATATTTTGAATTCTTTTTCGAGACGTATGTGTGTGTTTGTTTGTAGTAGGCCTAACAAGTGTCCTTTCCTCAATTCCCGCACTTGAACGCCAGAAAAGGGACACAGTCACAGGATTTCCGACTCCACAAGAAAGACAAATCTCAGTTATCATTCAATACTCTCCAACTTTTACTACTGCACCATACCGCAACACAACAACGAAGTCCCGTGTGCATCATAAGCACACCGCACAGCAAGCAAGACTTAAAGGGCTATCGGACATGCTAAACAACTTTGTGCCTAAGCTTTGCTTCATAATGACGGATTACTTGTTCAGCAAGACATACTATTGTTCGTTTGGATGTAAAATCAATAAAAGGTGGCCTTTTTCAACTTTGAAGATTTCACTGCAATAAATCACAGACAGAGGGCGCTGTTTTGAGTGCATCACATAAGGAAGACAGTAGGGAAAAGTTACTTCAAGTTGGACTTGTGGCAAATTGCTGCAGTTTCTACCCCAGTTTTGTCATGGCTTACAGTAGGCAACATGTAAAACAAACTCAAACAGCCATGGGTTACAAAAGTTTAAGGAAAATTTAGAAAAAAGTGAAATCTTTTGTGCACAGTTGAATGTGATTTTCCTGTGTTTGCCGAACACAGAATCTATTAGCGTTGGTTTGGTTGATGTACTCGATATGATAATTAAACCGCAAATTACTGCTAATTAAGGGCTTTCTTAAGCATACTAAGTACAGGAGTTGCAACTTAAGAAATGCCGATCATTAATTAGGGTTCATCAGAGGATAGTTTGGTGAAGGTTTGATTGATGTACTCGACTATGCTAATAAAAGTGATTTTGGGGTCAAAAGGGGGCCTTCCCCCTCCCTTATGGCCCGGTCACACATAGACGACGCACGGGAGACGCACTGCCCGCGCATTAAAAATTTGCAATTTTGGCCAGTGCGTTGTCGTTCGCTAGGTGTGCGTCATTATGCGTTACTCGTTCGTCGAGCGCGTTGGACCAACGTTATGCATTCGACGTCATTCGCTGTGTGCGTCGGGATTTTTTGTGCATGCAAAAAAATTTGCGCGGAGCTCGACGCATGAATGTACACGTCAAAAGGACGCCAGACACGCGCAGAGCGCGCTAGACCAACGCCAGACAAACGCGGAGCGCACGCTGTGTATTCGTTGTAAGTTCGGCGGCTGAGGTCTAGCGAACGCCTAGTGCACACCTAGCGCACACCTAGCGTGCTTCAAACGCATGCCCAGCGAACATGCGGCGAATATGAGCGTGCTGAACGGGTCTCTAACGCACCCAACGTTCTTCTTGCGTGTTCCTAGCCTATACCTGGCGTGTACGTAGCGTGTGCGTAGCGTGTAGTCATAGGGTAAATAAGCAGGTCCCGCACCACCTCCTCATTACTTCTCCTCCGACCCTCATGGGTGATGACAGAGGTTCCTACTGATCGTGTCTAGAAGAACCACCTCAGAAGATCAAATACCATCTACGAGCCGACGCTTTTTATAGGCACAGTCACGTGACCGCTGCCGTTCGCGGGCTGTGCGTTGAGCGCGCGGTGCATGCGCTTGCCGTTCGTCCCACACGCTAGCAACACGTGATGCATTCGTTGAGGTTTTTGACATGTGCGCTCTGTATACGGTCTGTATGCGCTTTGTATGCGCCCAGTATACGCGCAGCGCGTCAGCAACACGGTATGCATTCGGTGTCAGCTCGCTAGCCTCTCCCAAATCCTGACAAAAGTTGGGCGCACAACGACGCACTGATCCTATTTTCCATTTTTCAGTGCGCGGGCCGTGCGTCGTCTATGTGTGACCGGGCTTTTAGGTACAGGATCTGCAACTTAAGAAATGCCATTCGGAGGTCACACTTGCCCCACCTATTGATTCCACGCTTCAGACCTTTTGTACTCGTGATAATGAACAAATCAGTCTGGGCTCCCAGACTAAATAGCTCACACAATAAAACCAAATGAGTTTGAAACATGAAATAAAGAAGCGTCGTGATTTAACGTGATCACCTTATGGGATCCAGTAAGAATTATGCTACTTTGTGGCGTAAGTTTGGATGTCTTTTGGATAGAATGGCGGTTTTTAATGATTTTTTTTCATTTTGCATGCTGCTGATTTGACCAGAAAGAAATGCCATCTTGTGTTTAAACAATGGGTAGTCGTATAACACATCATTATTTTATTTCACTGCTTTGATATTTTGATTTCTTTTTCGAGACGTATGTGTGTGTTTGTTTGTAGTAGGCCTAACAAGTGTCCTTTCCTCAATTCCCGCACTTGAACGCCAGAAAAGGGACACAGTCACAGGATTTCCGACTCCACAAGAAAGACAAATCTCAGTTATCATTCAATACTCTCCAACTTTTACTACTGCACAATACCGCAACACAACAACGAAGTCCCGTGTGCATCATAAGCACACCGCACAGCAAGCAAGACTTAAAGGGCTATCGGACATGCTAAACAACTTTGTGCCTAAGCTTTGCTTCATAATGACGGATTACTTGTTCAGCAAGACATACTATTGTTCGTTTGGATGTAAAATCAATAAAAGGTGGCCTTTTTCAACTTTGAAGATTTCACTGCAATAAATCACAGACAGAGGGCGCTGTTTTGAGTGCATCACATAAGGAAGACAGTAGGGAAAAGTTACTTCAAGTTGGACTTGTGGCAAATTGCTGCAGTTTCTACCCCAGTTTTGTCATGGCTTACAGTAGGCAACATGTAAAACAAACTCAAACAGCCATGGGTTACAAAAGTTTAAGGAAAATTTAGAAAAAAGTGAAATCTTTTGTGCACAGTTGAATGTGATTTTCCTGTGTTTGCCGAACACAGAATCTATTAGCGTTGGTTTGGTTGATGTACTCGATATGATAATTAAACCGCAAATTACTGCTAATTAAGGGCTTTCTTAAGCATACTAAGTACAGGAGTTGCAACTTAAGAAATGCCGATCATTAATTAGGGTTCATCAGAGGATAGTTTGGTGAAGGTTTGATTGATGTACTCGACTATGCTAATAAAAGTGATTTTGGGGTCAAAAGGGGGCCTTCCCCCTCCCTTATGGCCCGGTCACACATAGACGACGCACGGGAGACGCACTGCCCGCGCATTAAAAATTTGCAATTTTGGCCAGTGCGTTGTCGTTCGCTAGGTGTGCGTCATTATGCGTTACTCGTTCGTCGAGCGCGTTGGACCAACGTTATGCATTCGACGTCATTCGCTGTGTGCGTCGGGATTTTTTGTGCATGCAAAAAAATTTGCGCGGAGCTCGACGCATGAATGTACACGTCAAAAGGACGCCAGACACGCGCAGAGCGCGCTAGACCAACGGCAGACAAACGCGGAGCGCACGCTGTGTATTCGTTGTAAGTTCGGCGGCTGAAGTCTAGCGAACGCCTAGTGCACACCTAGCGCACACCTAGCGTGCTTCAAACGCATGCCCAGCGAACATGCGGCGAATATGAGCGTGCTGAACGGGTCTCTAACGCACCCAACGTTCTTCTTGCGTGTTCCTAGCCTATACCTGGCGTGTACGTAGCGTGTGCGTAGCGTGTAGTCATAGGGTAAATAAGCAGGTCCCGCACCACCTCCTCATTACTTCTCCTCCGACCCTCATGGGTGATGACAGAGGTTCCTACTGATCGTGTCTAGAAGAACCACCTCAGAAGATCAAATACGATCTACGAGCCGACGCTTTTTATAGGCACAGTCACGTGACCGCTGCCGTTCTCGGGCTGTGCGTTGAGCGCGCGGTGCATGCGCTGGCCGTTCGTCCCACACGCTAGCAACACGTGATGCATTCGTTGGGGTTTTTGACATGTGCGCTCTGTATACGGTCTGTATGCGCTTTGTATGCGCCCAGTATACGCGCAGCGCGTCAGCAACACGGTATGCATTCGGTGTCAGCTCGCTAGCCTCTCCCAAATCCTGACAAAAGTTGGGCGCACAACGACGCACTGATCCTGTTTTCCATTTTTCAGTGCGCGGGCCGTGCGTCGTCTATGTGTGACCGGGCCTTTAGGTACAGGATCTGCAACTTAAGAAATGCCATTCGGAGGTCACACTTGCCCCACCTATTGATTCCACGCTTCAGACCTTTTGTACTCGTGATAATGAACAAATCGGTCTGGGCTCCCAGACTAGTCTGGGAGCCCAGACCGATTTGTTTATCATCACGAGTCCAAAAGGTCTGAGGCGTGGAATCAATAGGTGGGGCAAGTGTGACCTCCGAATGGCATTTCTTAAGTTGCAGATCCTGTACCTAAGCTGAGATTATCCATGACCGTCCGGCCAGGAATGCATGACAGAACAGTTGTGCAGCAGCGTATGCCGCTGCCAGTATAGTACTGCACTGATGCAGCTTGATACTGTTTCAAAACTAGGTCGGTACATGTCATCGTTCGCAAACTTTGGGGTCAGAAGTCAACTTGAACAACGAGAACCGGAAGCGTGAATATTAATAAGGCTGCATGTAAACAAACCAGTTGCATGTAGGCCTACTCACAATATTTGCATGTCGCTTCTGAGTTCTCGCACGACGAGCTTCTTGTGTCAGATCGCCCCGTTCGCTGTTCGCTTTTTGAAGAAGGTCCAGGTTAAGAGTAGGCCGATAATTTTCGTCCGATATGAAATCGCTTGGCCACCCAGTGACAAAATGGTCGCTGCATATTCTGTCATGTCGCGACAGTTCCCTTAAAAGCTGAGAACATCTTTTCCAAATTCCCCTTTTTATTTTATTTTTCTTTGGAAATCTGAAGAATGACAAGCTTTTGGATTTTTTTGTTTTTCGACTGGAACAGCCCGGAATGCAACAGCTCACTGGCATTTTGATTTCTTCACGGGGTTCAGATTTTGTACGTGTAATTGTTTGCGTGATCTACACACGTACGTACAAAAGTTGGTTGGCGCTAGCGCTATCGCTCGGCAGACGTTGCCAACCAGTGGTAGTTGCGCGCATGCGCAAAGCTAATTTGCATATTTCATGGGAAAGGTCCATTGGGTCTAAACAGAACTAAAGTAATATCGGGCGTCATTGTTTGTTGCCAAGGTTACTAGGTCAACACTAAAAAAAAAAAACTGGACTTCTTCCCTGGGCTAACCTAATGGCTCGATTCACATGGAATTTTGCCCAGTAGATTTTACGAGCGTCGCTTTCAGGGTAAAGGTCGGGGGGAAATATACCCAGCACGATGTGACAAAGGGATTGCCCCTCGTCCTTCTAAAGACCGTATCGAATAGCCGAATTTCGTGGGGCAGTTTCTTTGTTCCTTGAGGACATGCATGGTTGCACATATTGTGCTTCCATTGTTGAACGGTTAAAGTAACGAAAGGTGCCCCACGAAATGGCGGCTATTCGATACGGTCTTTAGGAGGACGAGGGTTTTTTGATGTCCTCAAAGTTACGACGGAGTGCTCGACAAAGCACTTCGCGTTCACGTTCGCGATTTACGTGCATCTATAAGGCCTCCCTGTAAAGCGGGCCTCCCACTGTGCGATTTTTGTCACTAATTTCCTACGATTGGGTACGATTGGGTACGATTGCGTGTAGAGTCTACAGGCAGTCTCCGATAATCGTACCATTTCGTAGGAAATTCGTGGCAAAAATCGCACAGTGGGAGGCCCGCTTTAGCCTTTTCGCGCGTAAATGCGACGCGCGTCGCTTTGACAAAAAGCGTCCTGGTTGTCATGGGTGGGGCAATTTGGAGTGAAACAACGCGTTGAAAACCATATGTTTCGCGTCACGAACACGTCAAGAGTTTTTTTAGCCATGCAGAACATGCGTCAAAAACGCTAGCGAAAAAAGGATTTGGCTTTTCGTTAATCATGAATGCACATGGACTTGAAATTGACCATGCGTCGCCTGACATACTGCGCGTACCGTGGGGATCCGTTCCATACCCAGTGTGGACTCCCCAAAATACTATTTTCTCCAAAATACTCTATCCATGGGAATAAACAAATTCCAATCTCCAATTTGGATGTGGTAGCAAACAAGTTTTTGGTGTAATCATTGTTCATGGAACCAGATAATAATTTACAGTCTTTTTGGACGACATAGGCTGTACGGATTGAGAGCGTGGAATTTCAGAATGGTAACAAAAAAAATGAGCACCACGCCACCACCACCACCACCACCACATGTGGCTACTGGCTACGCTGCTGGGTGTAATATCTGGACAGTCACTTATGAATACACTTAAACTATAACTTGACAATAACTTTAGAATTTAGGAACTAGTAACGTCCCATGAAAGCAACGTGTCTATAAATCCGTGGCGGAAATTTATTTTGACTGCTGGCGTGGTACTGTCATTTTCTCGATTGAATTCGCTGCAGAAGTTGAACTAGGAACGTCTTTCTTTGGCCAGTTTATTCTACAGAATTATTTCAACCACCCCAGTGCCAGATAACTTCGCCTAAGTCCGCATAAAACGAGCGGAGATTAAACCGCGGATGAAACACAAAACAGCCGTTTGCTCATAGCGCTAGCCGTTCAAAACAAATGGGCTTTTTGCCGATGGCTGTTGTGTGTACTGCTAATGAATGACCTTTGACCTTTTCTTAAGGGGATTTGGTACAGGATTTGACACTTAAGAAAGGTCATTCATTACTCAGGAAACCGCAGAGAATTTATTACCGTTGGTTTGGTTGATGTACTCGATATGATAATTAAATCGTTAATTACTGCTAATTAAGGGCTTTCTTAAGCATACTACGTACAGGATTTGCAACTTAAGAAATGCCGATCATTAATTAGGGTTCACCAGAGGATAGTTTGGTGAAGGTTTGATCGATGTACTCGAAAATATTAATAAAAGTGATTTTGGGGTCAAAAGGGGGCCTCCCCCCTCCCTTAGGTACAGGATCTGCAACTTAAGAAATGCCATTCGGAGGTCACACTTGCCCCACCTATTGATTCCACGCCTCAAACCTTTTGTACTCGTGATGATGAACAAATCGGTCTGGGCTCCCAGACTATAACCTCTGAAGTGACAATCTTGGAAATAGCCAAAACTCTTACTCTCAGAAAAAAAGAAGAAACCTATATATTTCGAACAATCCCAAATAACACTAAGATTCGAACGAGGGACCTTATGATTGGAAGTCGAGCTCTCTTCTAACCAGACCACGAAGCTGGTTGCAAACCGACCCCATTTCAAACCCTCTCGTTTTTATTCGAAGAAAGTGGGGTGCTCAGAAATGTACTACAAAATCGCCAAATTAAATAACGCAAAGACTCAAACACAAAATGAATGACTACTTTCGTGTGGTATACTATCCAACTCATTTATTAAGCACAACTTCCATCTCAATTACTGGAAACCTTTAAGGATTCTGAAATTAATATTGACGGTTACACGCTGATGCGGGCTGATCGCAGTGCAGATGCTCATGGTGGGGTCGCTTGTTACATTGCTAATAATATATCTCATTGCGTAATAGATCGCCATAATGATCAGATTGAATCTTGCTGGGTTGAAATTAATTTGAATAATAGCAAGCCTATTGTTTTAGTTGTTGTTTATTTACCAAATAAGAAAACTGAGCACCTTATCAATTTGAAAAATGAAATTCTTGGACATATATGCGAGTCGAGTTCTGAGTTAATTGTACTTGGAGATTTTAACTTAAACGTTTTGGATGATTCTGACTTTAAAAAGATCGATGATTTTTGCTGTGAGCTGCAATTGACCCAGCTTATTAATATTCCCACCAGAACAACGAGCACTTCAAGTACCTGCATTGATCTCATTATGACCTCGCATCCAGAAACTATTAATGCTACTGAGGTTATGCCGTTGGGAATTAGTGACCACTCTTTGGTATTATGTAACAGAAAAATTAATGTCAGAACTAATTTGGAAGTTCCACCCAGAGTCTCACGAGTTAGGAATTTTAAACATTTTAATGACAAATCTTTTTTAAAGAGGAAGAATCCCCCTTGACGAAAATCCAGCATTTAGGCTTTTTTCGATAGTCCAAACATCCCTCTTGCCGACGTGGATTTTTATTATTTTGTAATTGTCGGTTTTAAGTGGATAAATTGCAAGCAAAAGTGCGCTTTTCGAAAATGAGATTTTCGCGATTTCTGAAACGCTCATTAGGTATTCTGTGAATGCCGTTCGTTCCGTGACAAAACCACCCGTCGCAATGCACCAGTATTTACTTCAAAAGAGCTTCATTGTGAGCGACAATTTCACCGTTTTTTCACAAAACAGGTAATAGTAGATTGTTGTCATATTACATAAAGTGTTTTTCACGTTTGTATTTTGAATTACAAGGACAAAACAGGCATGATAAACATTCACTTCGTGTATTTTCCATTCAATACTGCACAGGCCGTTTTGTATTTTTCTCAGGATAACGTGAAAACCCTGTTGATAAACAAGCCAAGTGACCTCGAGCGTTTCAGAATTCGGGTGAAGAGGGTCGGAACTGCTTTACGTTTTAAGCAAAAGCCTGTCGATTTTTTTTGAAAAACAAGTTGTCATGGTGTTGTAGACTCATACACCTCCATGATAAACAGAAAAACAAAAAAAATGTGGACGGGGGGATTCTAGCTGTTTAAATGACATTTGTCGTTTGCCATGGCATCATATAATGAGTATTAATTGTCGATATTGAACTTGCTTGGAGTACCTGGGAGCGTATGTTTAATGATGCTTGTGAAAGACATGCACCTCATAGGCAGATACGACAGCGGAAGTACAATGCGCCATGGGTTACTAAAGATATATTAGAACTTGGACGTAAACGTGATTTTCTCCGATCAAAGGCGCAAAAAAACAGGAAATCCTAGCGACTGGAAAGAGGCTAAACGTGTGCGTAATGAAGTCAATAACTTGTCCAAGTGGCTTAAGAAGACTTACTATGAAAATGCCATTAATAACAACATTAATAACTCTAAGAAAATGTGGTCCTTGGTAAAAGAAGCGAGTTCCGTTGCAAATGCTGTTACCTTACCAGTGAAAAGTTCATGTAGCACGGGCAAAGAAGCATTGGTTGAAGTGTTCAATGATTTCTTTGTTAAGGTGGGCAAGGAACTAACTCGGGATTTGGCTAATCACGACTACATGGATCATAATGAGTTTCTTCAGAATAAAACAGCAACGTTTAAATTTCGTCCAGTTACCACATATTTTGTTAAAGAACAAATTAAGAAAATGGATTCATCTGTGGCAACTGGAATTGACGGAATTTCGTGCAAACTCCTAAAAACCGCCTGTCCTGGTATTTGTAGATCCTTGACTCGCCTTATAAATAAATCATTACGGGAAGGCGTTTTGCCACAAGATTGGAAATCGGCACGAGTAACACCCATTTTCAAGGGAGGTAATCGAGATGAACTGTCGAACTATAGACCTATATCAGTTTTACCTCTTGTCAGCAAAATACTCGAGAGAGCAGTTTCTGACCAACTTTCTACCTTCCTTAACAATATGGGCTTTTTTGCTGCAGAGCAATCAGGTTTTAGACCCGGCCATTCTACCCAAACTGCTGTATTAGACGTTGCTGATTACATACTGAATAACATTGATTCCGGTAAGGTAACGGGAGCCATTTTTTTAGATTTAAGAAAAGCGTTTGATACCGTTGACCATGACATTCTCCTGACCAAACTTTCTAATTATGGCATCAAGGGCTTGGAATTGAAATGGTTTAAATCCTATCTCTCGGACAGAAAACAAGCCACTCATGTTAAAGGAATTATTTCGTCCTTTGCTAATATCACAGTTGGGGTTCCACAAGGATCTGTTTTAGGACCTCTATTGTTCATAATTTTTATCAATAGTCTACCAACTTGTCATGGCAGTCAAATAAGCATGTTCGCTGATGATACTTTGATTATGTTCAATGGAACTACCCTCAATGATATCATATGCCAAATGTCGGCCGGTATCGATCGCGTGAGTCGGTGGTTAAATAACCATAAACTTATTTTAAATGTAAATAAAACAAAATTCATGGTTTTCAGAACTCGCCCTCGGTTGACCGCGTTTGGAAAAATCCAGTTGTCTGTAAACGATATGACCATTGAAAGAGTTAGTCAATACAAGTACCTTATTATGGATGAGCGAATGACATGGGCCCATCACATTGACTACACGGCTAAAAAGATCTCGCAGCGATTAGGTTTTCTCAGGCGATCTGCTAAACCTTGCCTTCCAAACTCTACTTTTTGGTTGTTAAGCTGCGCAAACTCCCTCTATTTGATTATTGCGATGTTGTGTGGTCTGCGTGCGCGCACTGTCAATCTGACAGGCTGATCAAATTGTACAACCGCCTAGCTAGAATGATCCTGAGCGCACATCCCAGAACACACATTGATGACCTGTATCGGGCCCTGTCATGGTCTTCATTGCCAGCTCGATGGGAATGCCATAGAATGTGTGCGGTATCCTACGTACCTTAAATCACGTATTGCCATCACATATTGCCAACACGCGCTCCAAATCAAACTGGTCCTTACAACTTTCAATTGTTCCCAAGACTGACGCCTTTAAGCGGACTTTTCAGTATCTTGGGACTCTGGGGTGGAACAAGCTAAGTACTGCTCAGAAGCAAGCACAGTCTCTGTCTATTTTTAAATCCCTGTTTTAATTACTAGTAAACTTTTACTATAGTTGTTTTATTGTTATGTGTTCAATTATAAATGAACGGTAAATTTGGAGTGTATATATATGTGTAATTTTGTAAATGTGCTAAAGGCAGGGTCTCGTCAGCGGTACGTGCGCGTGCGCGCTGGGTTCGTGCCGCGAGATACGCGGCTCCATGCATTGATCCGAGGTTGCTGTGGACCTGCGTGTTTCGTGCGTGGCGCGGGTTTGGCGCGGGAACATTGCTGGCGAGCCTGTGCCTTTAATTTTTTTGTATTTTAACTTATTTTGTTTTATAACGTTTTCTTTAATTGCACATTTAAAGTGGCCTTGTTTTAATCTCGCGTCCTGTGTGTATATTTGTCTGTAATTTTATAAATGCCTTAAATATAAATGTATGTATTTAGATTCTTCATTAAGAATGTTCACATTTTAAGTAGACTAATCTTTTATGCTTTATAGTTTTACCCTTATTTTATACAGGGCCCCCAAGGATAGCAGTTCTATAACTTAAGGGGCTACCCTGTCAAAATATAACAGAAATAAATATAGTCTCCTCTCAAGATGCTAAAAAGATACAAACCCTCCTAATGTTCCCCTCGCAGTGGTGTAAAACAATTACGCGCGCGGCTAGGCCTACCGCAACGCGCAAACACTATGAACATCTAACAATGGAAATTGGGCACACACCATTGTTACTAACAATGGGGTTACAATGAACATGTACATGTTTTTGCTCATAGTAAAAACGGACCTACAGTGTATGATTTGAGAAGGCACCGGGTTTTACCTTAAAAGGGGACTATCCTTCCTTGGGTCCAATTCCGACGCAATTCCGACGCAAACCCTATGCAAACGAATGGAAAACGCATGACGAATGGAAAACGCATGACGAATGAAAAACGCACCAAAGGAATGGCGCCTTATCCTTTTTTTCATCCGTCTTGCGTGCGCGTTTTGCTCCACCCGTTCGTCTGTATCGGTCCATAGAGCGATTGAGATGCAAATGGATAAAAAAACGCAGGATGCATGGATAAAATAAACGTAGGCCTATCGACCTGTAAAGGAAAGGCGCCTTTATTTGGTGTAAACCGACACACAGAAAATTAAACGATCGCAAACACCTAAATTCACCAACCAAATTGATTTTGCCAATTTTCAGTATTGTTTCACTCCAGAAAAAAATATATATTCGTGCCGCGTTTCCGTAAAGTGACGCATAAAAAATGCACGCACAACAATCGCTTTAAAAAGATTCAGTGTGAATGAGCGTTATAGTAAACTCATCCAAAAGGTTTGCAAATTTGTTTTGATAGAATGAATGTGCACCCACCACCAAACTAAAAAGAAAAGACAAGAAATCATATGCGTCCTGTAGCACCCACATTAAGTTGTCCCTCACCGTCAGTCTGGCGACGCCGCTGGCCTACGCCTATAGAACTTTAAGGCAATGAGTACAGTGACAAGAATATCGCTTGGCGGTCGATTATTTTATATAACAATTTTGAAATAGTGTTACCAGCGTCGACTATAGTCGACTATAGTGGACGTTTCAGAAGTGTAAAATAACAAAAGATAAGTCTATGCTCGTTAATGGTCTAAAAGAAAAATACACGTGCGCCACACGCCATGCGCGCCTTGGTCGAATACTCAAACAGCAGTTTGATAAAATGATGTGCGGTATTCGACTAACCAATAACCATTGTTTCAACCCAGGACAGTATTATTGGCTAGCAATTTTGTACTGGTCAACTCTGTAGCATACAAAAAGACACGAGGTTCATTACAAATTACCACTCCACCCGACAGACGTTCAAACCGACGTCACAAATAGTAGCTCGTATTTCTTATTGGACCCCATAAAGCAACAACGTTAAATGACGAAGCTACTTTATTTCATGTTTTAGACTCATTTTATTTTTATTGCTTGGGGTATATTGAATCATTGACCATATCGCCATCGAGGGTTTAACTTAAATATTAAACATAATAATTATGACTAAAAAGTGGTTTTTATTATATTTATTACATTTTTTATTCATACTGGTCGAATTCCCCTACCGGTCGAATATACCCGCATTTACCCCTAACACTTGTATGGGGGACATCCCCCATAATTCTAGGGGTAGCTCATAGCATTAAATGTTCTATGAAATTGGGGCCCAGGGCTATTTAATACAATATTGACTTGTTGTACAAATTTCTTGTGTACAAGTATGTACCTTATGTGTTATTAATAAGTGTTACCATTTGTTAGGCATTTATTTCTCGTCCATGCCATTTGCATTGCTTTGAACATTACAGGCCATTTTCTGGACACGGATCTATCCATATTCGGTCGGGGCACAAAAATGGCTCGCGTGGTTTCCCAGTCTGTCACACTCGCATCCACCAAATCATGCTTGGAGTTTTACTACCACATGTTCGGTCCTGCACTCGACTCCCTTCATGTGTATAGGAAAACAGGCACGGTTGAAAAGCAGATATTCGGAGACACTGGAAACATTGGAGACGTTTGGAATCGCGCTGCAATTGACATTGTTACAACTAGAGCAACCACAATCCAAGTAAGTTAATATTACTTTTATCACGGTACGTCCATATTTGTTAGATCTTGTATCTACGATCAGTGCGTCTAGTCTGCACTAGGTGCGTTCAGACGATGGTTGTTAACTTAAAGTTAAGTCGTTGCTAGAGTTAACTTAAAGTTAAGCTCGTAAGTAGTGACCGTGTGAACGCACTTACTAGGGAGGTTTCGGTCGCATACGGTTAGGCAAAACGACGACTATTAGTGAATTTTACGTCATCGATTTGTGCGTACTTGTGGCGTTTACACAAATTTCCCAAGTGTTGTTTTGTTGTTTACACTGATAGCAACGCCTCTACACCTTAGTAAAAAAACGGACACCGAAAGGTAACGATTTTGAGGTTTGGCTAATCGTAGTCGTAATCACTAACCGCGTGCACACCGAAACCTCACTAATGATGAGTTAACAACGACGATTTAACAACGAGAAATCTTATGAGTAGCGCGCTACTTACGAGCGCGCACCATTGGTATATGGGCCGTGTGCATGCTTGCGCGTCGTTGTTTAATCACCGTGTGGACACGCGTCGTTGTTAGTGGAACTGTCGTTGTTAACTTTACTTTCGAAGGTAGTGCCCGTCTGAACATGGCTAATATCACTGGCCGGCCACAGTGAGCGCGCTCTAGTATAACGCGCAATTGATCACGTTCACAGACACCATTTTCGTAGGAAAAGATGCTACTGCGTATTAAACGCCATAAAGTACGTGCACACAAACGCTGGAACATGTTCGAAATTTTTTCGAAATACAAAAATACTCAAAATCATGATGCACGTGGCAATAGGCCGTATTCCTGAACGCGTGAGGGCGCTAGTCAAGTGATGTTTGAACACAAAACGCGCTACGCGCACACGCCTTCCAAACGTTTATTTTGAATGGAAATCTGTGCGCGCGCCACGGGCCTAGCCTGCGCGCTCCGCGTACGCGACTTTCCCCCCACGTACGTATGCAATGATTTACATACATGTACATATACTGGATACGCTATCTGGGAGTGTTTGTGTAGAAATGCGCGGCCGAACAAAGGCGGCGCGTAAGAAGGGTATTAACGCGTCACTTGCATGCTTTGCTGCAATATGTATACAAAAGTATGTATTGGGAAATTTGTTATTTTGGAAATTTGTGTGTCTCCTTTCAAAGAATTTAAGAAAGTTTACGTTAACCCCGTAACGTATTGACAATCCCTTAAAGGCTAGCGTCCTATAGGCTATTTTGAAACCGGGTCACGGCTGAACAATGGATCAGGCCAATTTAACAGCTGTTTAACGAATGGGAAATGACGATTTCACCGAACATTTGCCCGGCTGTTGCAATAGGCCTAGAATCGTTCAATCAATTTGTTTCACTTTATTTCCATATAGGCCTATGCATTTACACACACAGTAATCTATTATTTTGACAATACTATTTTGTAAGTTTTAAGTACCGTTGCATGTAAATATGGTGGAAACCCACAAAAAGCTTGTCCTAGTGTGGGAATCCATATAAATGTTTACATTACTTTTCGATAAACATTAGTTTTCGTTAAACATTAAAGGAACTCACCGGCTTTAATTGTTGTGCTATTTTAGGCTTGAAAGCTAGGCCCATATACATGAAAAGAAACCACAAAATTTTGCCAGTTTTCTTTATGTAGGCCTATGCGTATTTGACAAAATAGACTATTTATTCAGGTTATGTAACATAACTATAAAAAATCGAAAGCTGCCAAAAGTAGAGCGAAACGTTTGCTGCAAAGTCGCCTGAGTTTCGCGCGATAGTGAACGGCTGGTAAAGCGCATTGACCGGTTTTGTTAATTTTAAGCTTTGATTTAGTTAATTACGGGACAATTTTACGATCTTTTTTGACACGGACCATCAAAACAAATTTCAGTGATGCTACATCACTAAATTATGTAAACAGTGAGCCGGTGTATAGATTTAAAAAAAAATAGATACTAAAAATGTATTTTCTTTGTCATAAATTTGTTTTGTGCATACATCAAAATACTGATCTTTAGCTTTCATGCGGCAAGTTCAATGGGCATAGTATATTATTTCTATAATTACAAGAAAGATGATAAACAAAGATTGTACTAGCCTACGGCTTACCTGTTAAATGATCTTCCATTTCGCCAATCTTTCAGGAAATTTACAGTGCACTGCATTGTGACCGTCACCTTTCTTATCTCTTTTACGAATAAATTAAGACAAATGCGTACATTTGTTAAAAACCTCGTTTGAATGTGTACACAACGCAAACGAACAAGATTGTAGTTTACCCTACTTTGAAAACGCACGCGCGGACGCGATTCAAGCGAGATATAGCGCGTCTCCAGTATATATATACCGGTATTTATATATATATCGTCGGAACCCCTATAAATCCACGCGGTCCTATTTCTACGCACTCACCTTGATGTTTGCCGGCCAATGCGCGCGCGTGCAGCGCATAAGCGTGAAGGGGAGTTCACACTATCGCGGAAAAATCACACTGTTCTATTGGTTTGTACACAAACTGGTTTGCCGCTTGTGCATGCGCGGCCTATCGCGACGCGCAAAACGTTTTGAGCTGGGTCAAAGTTCAAATTTGTTGAACTTTGACCGCAGTGCGCTGACCTTTCCAACGCGCAGCCAATGAGGTATCAGAGAAGCCCCATAAGCCAGTTCGGAGTTTCGACTGCGCATGCCTCGTGACCGATAGTTTGAGATAAACAAGCTATGCCGACCGCTGTGTTTATCTCAAATGACCTTTGAAACAATCCCATAGTTCCTTGCGCGCGTGAGATTCCGAACTGGCTTATTACCAGAGTGGAATTTTCTATTTTGGAATAATCGGCGATTGGGAGCTCATGCAATGCGGTGAGCGCAGCGCGAAAGTGTGATTTTTCCGCGATAGTGGAGGATGCGCAGATTATGGAGGATCGAGGATATATATAGCTCAATGTACGTATGCACGTACCCCCACTTTTATACTGTCGTCTATGGACATTTTCCCCCCAAATCACCTAGCTTTATGTTCGAACGCCCTCACGCGTTCAGGAATTTGTAGGAAGTGACATGGCACCAAACTATTTTTTTGCAATCCTTGCTTTGGTTACGTTCATCTTAATAGGAGAAAAAGGAAGATGGCCGCACCGTGATAAAAATCTATACAACTTTAAGGCTGCGTTCGGGCGTGTACTCGTGTTAACACGAGTTAAGCCCAATTCATACTCGCTCGGCGACCTACATGCGGAACGGATATTTTGTCCGCCGCAGTTGCGGCGAGTAGGGTCAAACAAGTTTAACAGTGCGCGGTCAGTCCGCATCAGAGCGGACGGGGTCGTTTCCACCCGTTTCTATGCGCGCGCTCTGAATTAAAACGCGCATACAAAGTGCGCCGCAGATCGAGCCCGTTTATACCTTAGACTGGTTCCCGTCCACATATTCCACACAGGAGAATATAAGGATAGGTAAAGGGCGCTTCATCTTGATCTGTAATTAGTCGTCTTTGCGCGTGCGCATTGTGTTTTTATATTTAAAAATTGGCCAAGCTCTTTGCTTTAGGCAATGTACTTTATTTACATAATTGGATATGTTCGACACGCACGGCCAAGTTACAAAATGTCAATGCAAAATCTGCGCACTTACTAAAAAAACAAAAATAATAATAACCACGTGACGGGCAGAATTCTGCCCGTCATGGCTGCCCTTTACCGATCCCTATATTTTCGCAATAAGCGAACCAATCTATAGGGATCGGGAACCAATCTAGTTTATACCTCGGCGACTACTATGCGCAAAGCGGATTTTATGATCGCGTGAAAACTCTGCGGCGACTACACTCGGCGAGTATGCGGCGAGTGAGTTCGGCGGAGAAGTATATGAACCTAGCTTAATACTCCTGCGCGCGTGAACGGCAAGAATAATGACACTCGGAGTGAGAGTATGCTCTCACTAGTACTCCCCAACAAATGGGGAGTGTGCTCGTAATCCTGTCAAGTGTCATGTGATTTGTACGAAGATGGTGGAATATGGGTGGGATTTTTTGTGAATTTGCTCAACGTGTCAACTCAAAAACTGAAACAATAACTCACTAAGGTTTGTTTTAGACGGCATCAAAGGTTCTCACGACCTACGGCCTGTATTTCCTCAGTTTCTTGTGAGCAATGAAACGGCATTTTTGTGTGCAGTGATGGCAAGAGACGGCCATCTCACTGATTGCCATTCGCGCACGCGGACTAGACTGCGGACTTGCCGTTCGCGTGATGTGACCCGAGTGCAATGCGCACGCATTACTCCCGAGTAACGAGAACTGCACGCCTGAACCATGGAGGAAGAAACGCAGCCTAAAGTTGCAGTTTAAGGAGATGTTCAGATTTTTCCAGAAACAATGTATGGATCACTTGATAATATTGGGGCAAATGCACTCACCTTTTACTTCAAATTGCGCGGCGCGCACGTACGGGACTGATGTGCATACACCGCGACCTTGAAAGTATCACTTAAATGAAATATCAATACTGTGACGGAACATTAACTACATGTATATATAGGCCCTAGGCACCAACTGTATGTTTTAAGCACAAAACCAACTGTATGTTTTAATCACATGTATTGAGTCACTCGCACATTACAAGTCCGGAATCCTGTTGTCTGATTGGTCGATCGAGTTTAGGCACTGTTGTATGGTAAAGAGAAATGTGCTTAGTCTATAGGGCCTGGAAGTTTATAAAGTGGCGTTCAGGCTAGCCACGGGAGTTGAGTGGCGCCGGCCGCCGTGCCGGGCGCTGACTTCCTAGAGAGAGTTTTCCCTTCGATTGTTAGATTGTTTAAATTAGGGGGCTCGTGATTGTGAAAGAGAGACATGGCGGATAAAGATGAATGATTAAAGACATGATCACTGTTGTTTTCTGATTCCTTGCCTCCGTCCACCAATTATTAGTCTATAGTTTGGCTCCACCTAGGAATAAGCAAATCAGGAGCAAAGTTCCTTAAGTCGATCCGCCCTTAAGTTGCTCCACCCATATTCCGAGCTCCGACTCCACAGTCTCACTCCGATTCCTAGCTCCGTCTCACAAACCACTGGTGCTGCAGCCCACCACTGCAGGGGTTCCACAAGGCAGAGGCGGCACGCTACCAACCGGACCAGCCTGACGGAAGCTGGTACGGACCGCCACATTGGTGGCAGCGGTGGGATTCACCAGTACTCTGGATAACTGAAGCGGAATGGAGCAGAGGGAGCAAGTCGTACTTACACCGGGGAGACACCAGGTGAAAGAGGTCGATTCTGGAGTGGAATTCCGGTACCGAGGGAGCGACTCCTTTTAAGCGGCTGTGGGGAGTACAGCAACCAGTGGAGCAGCCAACGTGCTTCAATCAGTCAAGGAAGCAACCCAGCATCAGTTGTCTCCAATGACATCTACAGTGAATCCCGGAGCGGCTCCTGCAGGAGGATTGTCAGGATACCGATGGACAACTGATGGGGAAGGGTGGATGAAGCAACCATTGGCAAGCAGCACTACACATCTTGAAGGTGAATGGTTAGATGAGCTCTGGGAACCAGCCGGAGGATCGCCTATATGCTAAATCCATTTAGCTCCTCTACTCCAGCGAGCAACGTGCAAATGGCAAGAGCCAAGGCAGAGGAGGCACCCAGGTCACCAGTAACAATCGGGAAGATCGAAAACTGGTACCCGGAGGAAGCAGGAACAATTAGAGAACATTCCACCATGAATGTTGGAGTTTCTGCTCCACCGGGAATCACTACCACTAGTGGGGGCTTTCAAACGCAACCGGGGTACAGCCCATACGTGCCAATGGTTTTCAGCACCACGGCGGCAAGATTGCGAACACCCCCAGGGTATTCAGCGGCAGCCGGACAGTCTGCACGAGCGGCAAGCCTGAGCACGGCTTTAACTCAAGGGAGACCTTTCGAGATGGCACAATGGATAGTTGGAAGCGAGCATGTGCCGACTTTAGATGAACGATCCAGCACAAGGGGTCCAGTTTTTACTACCAAGATGGAGTTGAGTCAACCACAGCTACCAAAGGTTTCCCCATCAACGAAAATGGGAGGACTGGAGCAAGGATTTACGGGAGCGACAATTGGAAGCAGGAAACCAGAGAGACCCACGGCAGAAGCAGAAGAGAAGACGGGTGCAGGGGATGAGAAGATCCACAGAGCACAACGAAAGCCGAGTTTTATTCCGGACAGATTTTCAGGGGACCTTTCTTGGAGGGATTACAAGGCTCATTTTGAGGCTTGTGCCACCATTAACGTGTGGACTTCGGCAGAAAAAGCATTCTTCTTGGCAGCAAGTCTGAAAGGGCAGGCCCAGCAGGTGCTTGGAGACGGGGCACACGGCGAACAAGTGAACTACGACGACCTTGCTACAAGGCTGAAAAGGAGATTTGGTCCCGGAGAACGGGCCGAGAGATTCCTATCAGAACTGCGGAGTACGACGAGGGGAGTCGATGAAGGTCTACAAGCTCTCGGACACAGCATCCGACGGCTTACCGATCGAGTTGGCATACCCAGACCTCCGTAGTGGTTCGAGGGAAAGACTCGCCCAGGGGCATTTCATGGATGCTATCCAAGATGCAGAAGTGCGAGCGGGTATCTTCAGAGCGCACCCAAAGTCCTTAGATGAAGCGATACGGGTAGCTCTGGAGATATCGTTCACCAACTGTGAGAGGCAGAGGCAGCAGGGCCAAGGTAGTCGCCAGGACAGAAATCCAAGGGTCCACCGGTACGTGGAAGCTGTCTCAAGAGAGGAATTCAACCGGCAGACGCAGGCTATGTCGGAACAACTTGCCGTATTACATAGAATGATGATTGATCTAGAGAAAGCGATGCGAACCACAACTCTGAGGAGCGACGAAAGTGTTGCAAACAAGAAATGGGGTCAACAGGAGGGAGGCAGGAAACCACGAGAAGATGAGGCCTGCCACAACTGCGGAGGGTTAGGACACTTTAGGAGGAATTGTCCATCACCTAGAAACCGTGGATGGCTTTCGGGAAACGCCACGGGACCAACCCAGAGGGTCGTGGGGAGGTCGACGCCAACAGACTCAAACAACTCTAAATACATGGCAAACATCGGCCACCATATTACGTGAGCACCGCCTTCCGTTGACTAGTACGGTGACGTGCACATAGTGCTTGCGTGCCCTTTGCCGGTATGCCATGCCGGCGCCACAGCGCCTCGTACGAGCACTACACGTGTGTGCATTCATACTTCAGCTTTCGGGAAGACCACACATATTCAGCCATTCAAGAAACATTTCGACGGCTATTCCACCGTGATTCCGACAATTATTCCACCATGAATCCGACAATTATTCCACCGTGATTCCTGCCATTGTTCCACCGCGATTCCCATAGTTATTCCATCCGATTTCGACTGTTATTCCACTGTGATTACGACCGTTAATCGGCCGTGATTCCTACAGTGCAGGCGAAGATGGGAGTGGACAAAGAAAAGCGGGGAGCCGACAGCAAGGACCGGCATCGGGATTCCAGAACCCAGCCCATTGAACCCAGATACCACTGTCCTCAGCTGGGGTGCGGAACGACAACGACAAAAAGGTCGAATCTTGTCAGGCACCTCAGAGAATGCCACATGGAGAACTCTTGGTTCCGATGTGACATCTGCGGGGAACGTTTCACCAGGAGAGACTCAAGGGACCGGCACCTCAAACATCACCGGAGAGGCAGCAAGAACCCTGGCGCGGTGCAACCCACCCCGATCCACACTCTACCTCTCCTATGCCACATCCCCCACCCAATCCCACTATCGAGTTGCAGCCAGCGCCTCCAACACCTCCCCAGGGACGACCGACACCAACTACCACAGTGGAGCCAGCAGGACCACATCCACGGACGGGGAAAAGTGCCTCAAGACCATCCTTCGTGAATACAGCGCCCCTGTGGATTCGTCCACGTCGGACAGCGGGGGAGAGGTTGAGAGTCGTCCGACGGATCCCATCCCCGCCAATTCGCGTCCGGCCAATCGCACTGAAATGAAAATCACCACCACGTTTTTCCGCGATGATGCCATCTGCCACCAAGAGGAGATCAAGAAGACCTTCCACATGCCTTGAACAATAAACTGCCCCGGCTGGGTTAAAGCATAACAGTATTCCGATGAGACTATTTACGTAAACATTCTTTTCTAAATATAGTTATGTTTTCATGTTAAAGAGTTCCAGAGGTAAATGTCAAGTTATCTTGTGCAGATGTTTTTTTTCATGTACTTAAAGAATTCAGATTTAAAGTGAAATTTGTAAATTGTTTTAACCTTCAAGTTACGTTTCCAAAAAGTGTTGGAATGAGCCAAAGATTTTCCTATAACTTATCTTTTGTGTAAAGCGATTATTTTGTTTTCTTGGTTTTCAGGGACTGAAAATGTTGGGAGGGGAGCTATGTGACGGAACAATAACTACATGTATATAGGCCCTAGGCACCAACTGTATGTTTTAAGCACAAAACCAACTGTATGTTTTAATCACATGTATTGAGTCACTCGCACATTACATGTTGGGGAATCCTGTTGTCTGATTGGTCGATCAAGTTTAGGCACTGTTGTGTGGTAAATAGAAATTGTGCTTAGTCTATGGGGCCTGGAAGTTTATAAAGTGGCGATCAGCCTTATAGCCACTAGAGTAGAGTTTGGGTGGCGCCGGCCGCCGCGCGCGCCGGGCGCTGACTTTCTAGAGAGAGTTTCCCTTCGATTGTTTGATTGTTTAAATTAGGGGGCTCTTGATTGTGAAGGAATGACATGGCGGATGAAGATGAATGATTAAAGACATGATCACTGTTGTTTCTGATTCCTGGTCTCCGTCCACCAATTATTAGTCTATAGTTTGGCTCCACCTAGGAATAAGCAAATCAGGAGCAAAGTTCCTTAAGTTGATCCGCCCTTAAGTTGCTCCACCCATATTCCGAGCTCCGACTCCACAGTCCGATTCCGATTATTCCGACTCCACAGTCATACTCCGATTCCTCCGTCTCACAAACCACTGGTGCTGCGGCCCACCACTGCAGGGGTTCCACAAAGCAGAGGCGGCACGCTACCAACCGGACCAGCCTTGACGGAAGCTGGTACGGACCGCCACATTGGTGGCAGCGGTGGGATTCACCAGTACTCTAGAAGCAACTGAAGCGGAGGACAACGGAATGGAGCAGAGGGAGGAAGTCGTACTTACACCGAGAAGACACCAGGTGAAAGAGGTCGATTCTGGAGTGGAATTCCGGTACCGAGGGAGCGACTCATTTCAAGCGGCGGTGGGGAGTACAGCAACAAGTGGAGTAGCCAATTAACGTGCTTCAATCAGTCAAGGAAGCAACCCAGCACCTGTTGTCTCCAATGACATCTAGAGTGAATCGCGGAGCGGCTCCAGGAGGATTGTCGGGATGGACAACTGATGGGGAAGAGTGGATGAAGCAACCATTGGCAAACAACACTACACATTTCAAGGTGGCACATGCACAATGGAGAGTTGGAAGCGAGTATGTGTGGACTGCAGTTGAACGATCCAGCACAAGGGGTCCAGTTTTTACTACCAAGATGGAGTTGAGTCAACCACAGCTACCAAAGGTTTCCCCATCAACGATAATGGGAGGACTGGAGCAAGGATTGACGGGAGCGACAATTGGAAGCAGGAACCCAGAGAGACCCACGGCAGAACCAGAAGAGAAGACGGGTGCAGGGGATGAGAAGATCCACAGAGCACAACGAAAGCCGAGTTTTATTCCGGACAGATTTTCAGGAGACCTTTCTTGGAGGGATTACAAGGCTCATTTTGAGGCTTGTGCCACCATTAACGTGTGGACTTCGGCAGAAAAAGCATTCTTCTTGGCAGCAAGTCTGAAAAGGCAGGCCCAGCAGGTGCTTGGAGACGGGGCACACGGCGAACAAGTGAACTACGACGACCTTGCTACAATGCTGGAAAGGAGATTTGGTCCCGGAGAACGGGCCGAGAGATTCCTATCGGAACTGCGGAGTACGACGAGGGGAGTCGATGAAGGTCTACAAGCTCTCGGACACAGCATCCGACGGCTTACCGAGTTGGCATACCCAGACCTCTGTAGTGGTTCGAGGGAAAGACTCGCCCAGGGGCATTTCATGGATGCTATCCAAGATGCAGAAGTGCGAGCGGGTATCTTCAGAGCGCACCCAAAGTCCTTGGATGAAGCGATACGGGCAGCTCTGGAGATATCGTTCACCAACTCCGAAAGGCAGAGGCAGCAGGGCCAAGGTAGTCGCGCGCCAGGACAGAAATCCAAGGGTCCACCGGTACGTGGAAGCTGTCTCAAGAGAGGAATTCAACCGGCAGACGCAGGCTATGTCGGAACAACTTGCCGTATTACATAGAATGATGATTGATCTAGAGAAAGTGTTGCAAACAAGAAATGGGGTCAACAGGAGGGAGGCAGGAAACCACGAGAAGATGAGGCCTGCCACAACTGCGGAGGGTTAGGACACTTTAGGAGGGATTGTCCATCACCTATAAACCATGGATGGCTTTCGGGAAGACCACCCGTATTCAGCCATTCAAGAAACATTTCGACAATTATTCCACCATGAATCCGACAATTATTCCACCGTGATTCCTGCCAGTGTTCCACCGCGATTCCCATAGTTATTCCATCCGATTTCGACTGTTCCACTGTGATTACGACCGTTAATCGGCCGTGATTCCTACAGTGCAGGCGAAGATGGGAGTGGACAAAGAAAAGCGGGGAGCCGACAGCAATTAGGACCGGCATCGGGATTCCAGAACCCAGCCCATTGAACCCAGATACCACTGTCCTCAGCCGGGGTGCGGAACGACAACGACAAAAAGGTCGAATCTTGTCAGGCACCTCAGAGAATGCCACATGGAGAACTCTCGGTTCCGATGTGACATCTGCGGGGAGCGTTTCACCACGAGAGACTCAAGGGACCGGCACCTCAAAAATCACCGGAGAGGCAGCAAGAACCCTGAGACATGGCGCGGTGAAGTCATGCCTTCCGTATCACGCCCTAAACCTCGGGCAACCCACCCCGATCCACACTTTACTTCTCCCATGCCACCTCTCCCACCCGAGCCCACTATCGAGTTGCAGCCAGCGCCTCCAACACCTCCTCAGGGACGACCGACATCAATTACCACTGTGGAGCCAGCAGGACCACATCCACGGACGAGGGAAAAGTGCCTCAAGACCCTCCTTCGTGAATACAGCGCCCCTGTGGATTCGTCCACGTCGGACAGCGGGGAGAGGTTGAGAGTCGTCCGACGGATCCCATCCCCGCCAATTCGCGTCCGGCCAATCGCACTGAAATGACAATCACATCCACGTTTTTCCGCGATGATGCCATCTGCCACCAAGAGGAGATCAAGAAGACCTTCCACATGCCTTGAACAATAAACTGCCCCGGCTGGGTTAAAGCATAACAGTATTCCGATGAGACTGTTTTCGTAAACATTATTTTCTAAATATAGTTATGTTTTCATGTGAAAGAGTTCCAGAGGTAAAGTTCAAGTTATCTTGTACAGATGTTTTTTTCATGTACTTAAAGAATTCAGATTTAAAGTGAAATTTGTAAATTGTTTTAACCTTCAAGTTACGTTTCCAAAAAGTATTGGAATGAGCCAGAGATTTTCTTATAACTTATCTTTTGTGTAAAGCGATTATTTTGTTTTCTTGGTTTTCAGGGACTGAAAATGTTGGGAGGGGGGCTATGTGACGGAACAATAATTACATGTATATAGGCCCTAGGCACCAACTGTATGTTTTAAGCACAAAACCAACTGTATGTTATAAGCAGATGTATTGAGTCACTCGCACATTACATGTTGGGGAATCCTGTTGTCTGATTGGTCGATCAAGTTTAGGCACTGTTGTATGGTAAATAGAAATTGTGCTTAGTCTATGGGGCCTGGAAGTTTATAAAGTGGCGATCAGCCTTATAGCCACTAGAGTAGAGTTTGGGTGGCGCCGGCCGCCGCGCCGGGCGCTGACTTTCTAGAGAGAGTTTCCCTTCGATTGTTTGATTGTTTAAATTAGGGGGCTCTTGATTGTGAAGGAATGACATGGCGGATGAAGATGAATGATTAAAGACATGATCACTGTTGTTTCTGATTCCTGGTCTCCGTCCACCAATTATTAGTCTATAGTTTGGCTCCACCTAGGAATAAGCAAATCAGGAGCAAAGTTCCTTAAGTTGATCCGCCCTTAAGTTGCTCCACCCATATTCCGAGCTCCGACTCCACAGTCCGATTCCGATTATTCCGACTCCACAGTCATACTCCGATTCCTCCGTCTCACAAACCACTGGTGCTGCGGCCCACCACTGCAGGGGTTCCACAAAGCAGAGGCGGCACGCTACCAACCGGACCAGCCTTGACGGAAGCTGGTACGGACCGCCACAATATGCAGTTGGCCATCCATACATTGTCTACGTCGGTCACAAAGTCGTGTACGTACGCGTGGAATAATTTGAATGATGCCACTGTGTTCTACACGCGTCCTACGCGCGACTTTAAAACGCGCAAAACAAACAGCGCTCACGCGCGCGCCACATTTAATGCGCGCGCTTGCACTACGCAGAACGGACACGGAGACTTTTTGAAGTCGTGTAGCCGACGACCGTTTTATTAAAAACTTAATTCAGAACAGCAAACAGCCTTAGAGTAAATATGCAAATAGCCCTAATCGATAATCGAACGCATCGCGCTTACGATAGGTTTGGTGAAATTCACCGCAGCACCCATCGTAGCCACGATCCATCGCAGCCGTACGATTCATCGTAAACTTATTATAGACCTTAACTTACGAAGAGTTTAGTCGGTGAAATCGACCCCATGAAGTTTATAAAGTGGCGTTCAGGCTAGCCACGGGATGGGTGTTGAGTGGCGCCGGCCGCCGTGCCGGGCGCTGACTTCCTAGAGAGAGTTTTCCCTTCGATTGTTAGATTGTTTAAATTAGGGGGCTCGTGATTGTGAAAGAGAGACATGGCGGATAAAGATGAATGATTAAAGACATGATCACTGTTGTTTTCTGATTCCTTGCCTACGCGTCCACCAATTATTAGTCTATAGTTTGGCTCCACCTAGGAATAAGCAAATCAGGAGCAAAGTTCCTTAAGTTGATCCGCCCTTAAGTTGCTCCACCCATATTCCGAGCTCCGACTCCACAGTCCGATTCCGATTACTCCGACTCCACAGTCTCACTCCGATTCCTAGCTCCGTCTCACAAACCACTGGTGCTGCAGCCCACCATGTTTGCAGGGGTTCCACTAGCCCCGCGAGCAGTGCTTCGGTTTTCGGAACCTTAACCGAAGCACTGCTCGCGGGGCTAGGGTTCCACAATAGTCCAGTCAATCTAAGCAATTTGTTGGCTCAACCCACCACTAATTGCAACAGAATTGTTTTAACTGGTATGCATTTTAGTAAAGTCTCCTGAACACCATACTAAAAGTCTACCAAAATATATTTGGTGGAAAGGTGTCAAATTTGCATAATATGCAAATTATCTGCTGCCATTAGGAAAAATTATATGTTTCACTATAACTATATATGTAGGTACCCAATCAAAGCACATGAAATGTCTAAACCTATGTTTGCATGGTCACAGTACACGATAAACATGTTTCTGAATTGATAGTGTGAATACAAATATGCAAATTATGCAAATTACCTGCCGCCATTAGGACAAATTACATTTTTCACTGTAACTTTATATGTAGGTACCCAATCAAAGCACATGAAGCGTCTAAACCTATGTTCGCATGGTCACAGTACACGATAAACATGTTTCTGAATTGATAGTGTGAACACAAATATGCAAATTATGCAAATTAGCGGCCACCATTAGGGAAAACAAATTTACACTGTATTTTCGTACGCAAGTATCTACTCAAAACGATTTACATGTATTTGTGTAATGTACCATGATTTGATGGCCAGAGAACATAAACCCGTTTCTCAATTCATATTGTTAAGATAAATATGCAAATTATGCAAATTAGGTACCGAAATTGTTAAAAAAGTGTTTTTCACCAACAAATCTTTAAACCCCGCTTTTCCTGGTCAGGAAAATTAAGATAAGCACACTTCTACAATAATCCATTTGATGACTGTTTGGTAAAATACATAATTCACAGTCGTACGCTTTGGTAGCGACCGGAACCATTCCCACAGCGCATGAAAAGGTAACTTTCAACCAATGAAAAGCCAAGAGGGGACAAATGTATCTGTCTGGCGCAACAGTTGTGTCAACCCACCGCCCACCCTCACCCCTTCTCCGCCGTTGATAATAATTTATGTAAATATTCTCGTGTGGTATTTAATTCAATTTGATTGGTTATGTATGGCAGAAATTTGCATAGAAGAGACGAATAGTGCCTAAATTATAAATAGTCTTTGTAAAACGTTCAAGCAGTGGAAAGGCAGACTGTTGTTGAACGAGAGTTTACTGTAAATGCCTGATTTAAGTAACTGAGACATTACTCAATGTTAAATTGAATGTTTTGCGAACACAATCTGATAAGGGCTAGCATTCCAACCGTATGTGCCAGCGGTGTATAGACCGTATCGAATAGCCGCCATCTTGTAGGGCAGTTTCTTTGTTCATTGAGGACATGCGTGGTTGCACGTATTATGCTTAAATTGTTGAACAGTTTAAATAACAAAAGGTGCCCCACAAGATGGTAGCTATTCGATACGGTCTACACCCAGCACGATATGTGGCAAAGGAACTTTCCCCCAACGCCCCTATACCTAAACACTCTTCCCTTTTGTTAACGCACCACCCCCAAACCCCCCACCCCCCTAAAAGCTGAAAGGAATTCTTTTGAAATTCCTTGGATGTTTGAGGCACAATGGGGGAACAATGGAAGAGGGAGTGAGGGGACCCACTGCCACATATCGTGCTGCATATGCAGCGGTGGACCTGGATAGGTGGAAAACATCCCCAGCACTGTAGGCAGGCGTGCTGAAAGACAACTTCTGGGGCGTTTTCTTGAGGCCAGCATGTCCTTTTTGTGGAAAATATGCTCGCTTGTACCAAGCGTGCCAAGCACTTGAGGCAAGCTGCAGTACGATATGTGACAGAGGACAACTCCCCCTTCCATTTTCCCCATTAAGTCTCAAACATCCAAGGGAGTTTAAATAAATTTCAGGTTTTAAAGGGGGGTGGTGGTGGGTGTTGGTACGCTAACCAAATGAAAGTGTGTGTAGAGGTATAGGGGCGGAAGGGGGAGTGGTCCCTTTGTCACATATCGTGCTGGGTGTAAAGCTATTTTTTATGTGGCAAGGATGCCAAGGGCTTTGTTTGTGGCAAGCGTCCAAGTACCTTTTGGGGCAAGTGTGCCCTCTTTTGTGACAAATATGCAAGGACCTTTGTGGCAGGAATACCGAAAAAATTTTGACAAGATGCTTCTGTGGCAAATAAGCCAAGGGCTTTGTTTGTGGAAAGAGTACCATTTACTCTTGGGGCAAGCGTGCCCTCAGTGTGGCAAGCGTGCCAATTACTTTTGAAGCAAGCATGCATGCCTGCCTTCTTTTGTGGCAAATATGTCAAGGACTTTGTGGCAAGTGTCCCAATTACTTTGTGCCAAATGTGCAAAGGACTTTGCAGCAAGTGTGCCAGGTACTTTGTGGCAAGTGTGCCAGGTACTTTGCGGCAAGTGTGCCAGGTACTTTGCGGCAAGTGTGCCAGGTACTTTGCGGAAAGTGTGCCAGGTACTTTGCGGAAAGTGTGCCAGGTACTTTGCGGCAAGTGTGCCAGGTACTTTGCGGCAAGTGTGCCAGGTACTTTACGGCAAGTGTGCCAGGTACTTTGTGGCAAGTGTGATGTGCCAAGTACTTTGGCAAGTGCGCCAAGTAGTTTGCGGCAAGTGCGCGCCAAGTATTTTGTGGCAATTGTGCCCTCTCCTTCTGTGGCAAGTGTGCCAACGACACTGCAGGCATGCGTGCCCGTTTAACACTTTGCGGACATGTTTTCTCTTGCCGAAAATCAGTCCAACAACCAACACATGGTATTTAGGCAAGCTTCAGTGTAAGGTCGAAGCTAGAGCTGTCGGCTGACTTCAAGGGGTTTACTGGAGTAAATTTCTATTTAATAGACTTATAAAATGACCTTGTTTAATTTTTATTTTTCTATTAGCAATTTGTATGTCTTTTATATTCATATTTAAATATTTGTTATTCAGGTAAATGTTATACTGTATTTGTATTTTTAAAAATATAATTTGACCCTAAAACCACGAAATGAATTTCATAAATTTGGAATCCGACGTATACGAGTCACCCCATGAACATTGGGTTCAATCACTCAATTTTTCTTTTCATTTTTACGGCAGCTAATTTTTATAATTTGCATATTTGTCAGCTAATTTGCATAATTGAAAAAGATGTTACACTTAATTGAAAAAGATGTTTATCATGTTCTCTGGCCATGGCCATAAAAACGTAATTTACACATGTACATCGCTTTGAACAGATACCTACGTACAAAGTTGTATTGTAAAACGGTTTTCCTAATGGTGGCCGCTAATTTGCATAATTTGCATATTTGTGTTCACACTATTAATTCAGAAACATGTTTATCGTGTACAGTGACCATGCAAACACAGGTTTAGACACTTTATGTGCTTTGATTGGGCACCTAGATATAAAGTTACATTGAAAAGTGTAATTTTCCTAATGGCGGCAGGTAATTTGCATATTATGCAAATTTGACACCTTTCCACCAAATATATTTAGGTAGACTTTTAGTATGATGTTCAGGAGACTTTACTGAAATGCATAGCACTTAAAAAAATTCTGTTGCAATTAGTGGTGGGTGTAACCCTAATTTGACTGGACTACAAGGCAGAGGCGGCACGCTACCAACCGGACCAGCCTGACGGAAGCTGGCAGTGGTACGGACCGCCACAATACATTCATTAGTTTTCCGAAATTTTCAGGAGAAACTCTTAAGTGCGTCATTATACCTTCCTCGTGGATACGTAGGGGTTGTCGGACGCTTCGCCCCATTTCCACTTCGCCCCATGTCAGTTCGCCCTATACCACATCGCCCCATTACCACTTCGCCCCATTGCCACTTCGCCCCATTGCCACTTCGCCCCATTACCACTTCGCCCCATTGCAACTTCGCCCCATTACCACATCGCCCCATTACCACATCGCCCCATTACCACATCGCCCCATTGCCACTTCGCCCCATCGCCACTTCGCCCCATCGCCACTTCGCCCCATTACCTTTTCGCCCCACCTATGCTATTTAGCCGGCAGTCAGTAAAAAACAAAAAAAGGAAAAGAGTCTAATAATAGTAATATAACTAACCGTACGTGGATTTTTTTGTTGAGGTCTCATTTGAAAGTGAGGTCTCATTTGTTAGCGTCCACTTTTTGAATGATTCAGTCAGGGCAAGTTCTCACAGCTTTTAGCAAACTGTTTTCCTTTAGTCTATATGACACGATATAAACACCCCAGTGTAAATATGAATTTGGCAGTGAGAAAATTTCAACTGGCGAAGATGGTATTTTGATTTCCTGTTTTTTTTTCCTGAATGACTTTTTAACAACACTATATATAGGCCTACAGGACGTTTAGAAAACGGGGGCAAAAAAAGCGGATTAAAATTGGATTTCAGATTTTTATTGTTCGATTGCTTGCAAACTAAACAAAACAAAACAAAATAAAAACATGTCAATTTCAATTCTTGCTTTAATTAACTGCACTCAAATTCGGCTTAAAACGAATTGGATGAAAATTAAATCTTGTTGGACCTATTGACCTTTGGGCCAGCTGGCCAATTTCATAAAGCTGTTTAGCATAAAAATTTGCCAATTTGTGTATTTTACAAATATCTGCTATTATTTATAAAACACAATAAAGTTGCATACAATTTTCGAGCAACACGCGCGCGTGTTTGGAACATGTTTCCATGAGCGTGTGCGTGCACGAATGTAGCATTTTTCCTAAGAAGATGGCGTCATTGATCACGTTCACAGGCGCTATCTTCGTAGAAAAAATGCTACTGCGTAATAAACGCCATAAAGTACGCGCACGCACACCCTGGAACATGTTCTAAACACGCGCGCGTTGCTCGAAATTTGTTTCCGATGCGCGACACAAAAAAAATACGCTCAAAATCATGATGCACGTGGCAATTTGTAGAAAGTGACGTCATTTGAACGTGATCAATTACAGACGTGTTTTTTTTACACATCAATTTATAAAACCAGTGGCGCAGTGTAATGTAAGTTAATTAGGCCTACTCTTTTCCTCTTTTTTTAACTGACTGCCGGCTAAATAGCATAGGTGGGGCGAAGTGGCAATGGGGCGAAGTGGCGATGGGGCGAAATGGCGATGGGGCGAAGTGGCAATGGGGCGAAGTGGCGACGGGGCGAAGTGGCGACGTGGCGACGGGGCGAAGTGGCGACGGGGCGAAGTGAAAATGGGGCGAAGTGGTAATGGGGCGAAGTGGTAATGGGGCGATGTGGTATGGGGCGAAGTGGCATGGGGCGAAGTGGAAATGGGGCGAAGTGACTGTAAAGCCATGTGGGCGAGGTAGTTTTTGAACGAAGTGGTTTTGGGGCGAAATGGCCTTTGGGTTTAAGTGCTTCAGGGCGAAGTGGTCCTGGGCGAGGTGGTAACTTTAAGGCGAAATGAATAGTTTTGAATAGGGTATATAGGTCAGTCGGAATTTCCTCGTCCGTGTAACACCCAAAATACTTAACCAGAGCTACACAGTAAGAATCCTAAATTCATTGGTAAAAACATTTATCGATGTTAAAAAGAAAATGCATGTAAGGGTCTTATTTACGTTTGTTCTGGTTTTGTATCTTTAAACTACTTTCTTCTTATCGGATTAGCAATGAGTGCTAAGCTTCGCCGCGCGCCCAGTGACAATGCTCTCGAGTGTCATTGCGCGACGGATAGTACCATATTATTTGTAGGGTATGCAGTTTATAAAAGTTCAAGTACGCGAAAAGGATCAAGGACCCTCAGAATTTCTTTTTAACATCGATTTCTACTTTCAACAATAAATAAGGACTCAACTTGTTTAGGTCTGGTTCAGTATTAAATTCCTACACGGACGACGAAATTCCGACTGACCTAATATGATAGGATTGACAATAGAGATGAATTTAGAAACACGATAAAATTGCAATGCCCCGATCGCGGTACCGGGATTCGAACCAAGATCCTTGGCATACATGGCCAACTGCTCTACCAACTGAGCTATCGTCTGAGCATCCCGTCAGAGCATCACAACAATCTCGTGCTTGCCACTCTTGGGCTATCGTGAAGAGAGGCACAAAGGTGGGGGCAAATCCACGCCAACCCATTCACTATGGACATGATGGAGGTCATTATATTACTAAGTATTATATATATAATAGGATTGACAAAATAAGAGATGAATTTAGAAACACGATACGCCATCAGTGTAGCTAAGTTGGTCGGCATGGATTTGCGAATCCCGGTCGGGGCATTGCAATTTTCTCGTGTTTCTAAATTCATCTCTAATTGTCAATCCTATCATATACCCCATTTATTACATAGTAATATAGTGAATGGGTTGGCATGGATTTGTCCCTCCGGTGGAGGTAACACATACCTCTCTTCACGACGGGATGCCCAGATAGCTCAGTTGGTAGAGCAGTTGGCCATGCATGCCAAGGATCTGGGTTCGAATCCTGGTCGGGGCATTGCAATTTTCTCGTGTTTCTAAATTCATCTCTAATAATTGTTTTGTTCATTTATCAAAAACTATAGCACTTCAGACAAAACCATTTCAGGGGAAGTTTTCTACCATCGTCATGTATGTTTATACGTATACAACATGTATGTATTGTGAACGTCTCTGATTCCTCGAGATACCAATTTACCTTTCAAATCAACTTGAGCCTCTGAAAAAGGGAAAATTCAGTTTTGGTGATTACGTAACATGTTCTTTTTCTTGCACAGTTAATATTTGAAGCTACCATAAGCTCGGGTGTGCGTGGCGATATTGCCTTGGATGATATCAAGCTATCTAATGGCGAATGCAGTGCAGGTGAGATGGAGTTTCAAGTTTCTAAGTTAGGTTTTTTGTTCTGCTAAACCTAATATACCGGTACACAGCACAAGGTTCCTCTACTGCCGTTCCATCCCCATTGAGTGAATGCCTTTTCATTCCCATCAAGCACCGTTTCATCTCAGCATGTAGTCTTGGCCCAAGACTACTCTAGTCGATATTGGTTTGTGTACGCGTTGGCCATATAGTGCGCCCTCTTGCAGCACTAACCAGTCTTTGCTCACTAGAGTAGTCTTGGGAATTTCTCCCGGAAGTTCAGCATTGGGGGCGGTACCGTTTTATGTAAATAGCTGCAGAGGGTTTTATGATGGCAAACAAGGGACATGGCATATCACAGATATCTTTGCAAATATTTGCAATGTCGCAATTATCTTCATAAACAAATGTATTTTGCGATGTCATACGCCTTTGCAAATATGTTTGTAAATATATTCGCAAACATTTGCTAAGAAACTTATGCCACCGAAAATACTAGCAACGATAAAACGGTCATGTTCGATGATTCTTGTAAGCCGCCTTATATTTTTCAAACCATTCGAAGCGCGTGCACGCGGTGTATTTGGGTCACGCGCGCTCTGCGGTCGACGCGCTGTATTTGGGTCGCTCGCTGCATTCCCACGCTCTGCTGTATTTGGGTCACTCGCTGATTGGTTCCCTAGGAAAGCCTAGGCAAAAACAAAGAAAAAGTTAAACCTTCCGGGAGAAATTCCCAAGACTACTCTAGTGAGCAAAGACTGGTCCGTTAGTGCTGCAAGAGGGCGCACTATATGGCCAACGCGTACACAAACCAATATCGACTAGAGTAGTCTTGGGCCAAGACTACTCAGCATGCAGAGCACCGTTTCATCTTGATGGTCAAGTCGTGTGCAGACTCAAGTTAATTTATGTGATGATAATGGATTATAGGTCAGACAGAACTCGTTCTTGTCAGTCACTGATGAAGATCCTGGGATCAAAACATTTGACACCTACATTTTATATTTATTTGTTGTGTGAAGCTTAGCTCAAAAAATTATATCATCCATTATTAACGTCATAACTATGAACTAACTTTATTCATTGATCAAGTTAATGTGTTAACCTAAAGGATTGTTTTCGTGGGTGGCATGTTTTTATAGGGTCATCCTGTGCTAATTAGTAATTGGAAAAACTACAACACAATTATGATCCTTTTGTTTGTGATTATAAATACAACTGTACAGTGCCGGTTGTGACAACACTGCCACCAACCTCCCCACCAGTCCCTCTGGCTTCTTATGACTGCACATTTGACGATCCCAGTGGCGGCACCTGCACACCCAAGCCCAACCCTCGCAATGATTTTGATTGGCTGTTTAGACTGTCTGGCACGATACCGGTACCTCACAACCAAGCGCCGAAGGATGATCATACCACATCGTCTTCTACAGGTATAAATTAATTGGCTAAACCATAGTTTAGGTATTGCTGGAATTTTCTCAGTACATGTATTGTCATGCTGTAAGTGTTGATGCAACTTTGTTTGTAACATTGAGGGTGCACTGTAAGATTAGCCTCTTGAAAGATGGATAAAGATGCCAGCGGGTTTCTCCATGGAGGACGAAAACAAGATGGTAATTCTCCTTATAAAATTATTGCTGTCAAAAGTCATTACGGTATCAGCCCACTTACACCGTGTTTACACTCGAACCGGCAAATAAAGGTGGATACAGACCCAGCATTTTTATTGCGACCACAAAACTGAACATTTGCCGCGTTTACACTACGGTACACCTCGATCCGGCTTCAATTTGCCTTCAGAAACCGCAAAAGTCAACACATAATTCCAACTGCAGCGCATGCATGAGTTGTTAGGTATTGCGGAACTGGTGCCAGATTAATTGGTCAATTAAATCTACCACACGGCGGGCTCTGCCCCAAGGACACTCAAATTGCCGAATTTGTATTCGTGTAGCATTTACACTGCAAGCGATTGTGGGGTTCAACCCTACCCCAAAGGTGACTTAGCTTTAGCGCCTACCCGCCTTCAACTCGCCTTTTTGGAACCACAAGTAATTAACCACAGTAGCTACAGCTGACTGAAACTATACTTTCCTCTACTGATGTTGGGTTTTTACTCATTGGTAATTCACCTTTACCCTTGACCGATCTTTCCTCACTCAAAGACGAATTCAAGTTTGACACACACAAATAGTTTCTCATCTATCTGTCTGATACAACGTCTTAACACAATTCTTTAATTGGATTAGGGCTGATAAGAATCTCAATCTACTGTGGGTTGCCAACAACTTAATTGGAAAGGATGTTTCACTACCAGATAGGTCGTTCAGACGAGGGGCTATCTCTGGCGCTAACTAGCTCCACCCCAAACTCCCGTCGTTAGAACACAATTTAGCTCCACCTCTGGGGCTACAATGTAGCTCCAGGGTTAGCTACGTCACTGGCCCTCCGTCTGAACATACCCAGAGTTTGCTATCTTCAACTCAGGTGGATTTTAGTGGGAACTTTCCATCATGAACATTTGTCTTATCAACTTTTGTTCTTATTAACATTTTTGGGTCTATGCAAATGATACAATAAATACAGATTACGTGATTGGGCATGTTGGGAAACTTTTTAAAATGGCATTATCTCCACGTGTGATTAAAGGCAGAGGCTCGTTTAATGCGCGCCAAATTCATGCCATGAAATAGCACAGTCATGGATCTGTGTATTTCGTGGCACAAATTTGGCCTCACATGCGCATTGATGTGTGTGATAAAAACCATAATGCAACCTGTGTGTTCGTCAGCTCGATAGTACGGTACCTCATCTACGTTCCGAGAAAACAATGAAAAACTGTGTCCATGCTTAGGATTGGAATTTACGGTTAATTAAACCGGTTAACTGTTCGGCCGACACTGGGAACATTTTTTGCTGATATTTATAGTAAAAACTAAGTATGCTAATGGGCCTATTTGAAAAATAAGTCAATAACTCCTTTTAGATGTCTTCAGTTTATCTCAAACTTAAAGATATTCCATTGTACTATTCTCAGGAGATAACTTTTGCCCAAAAAGGTAAGAAAATGCTGCCATGACATACACGTACATGTATCTCTGAAAACCCCGTGTACAATTTTTCCCTTATACATGTACATGTATGTATGTAACGTGGACAGACAAAAAGTCACAACTTTGTGTGACCATTTAGGGTGACCATCTCAGATTTTGCAAAATAATTGACTAAATATAGTCCGGGTGCCAAGGGGTCGAACCTTGCAGTGAGAGTTAAAGTTTTTTTCTTTGCTGATTATTATACCCTGGGTGGTTGTCTTCAATTTCCAGGTGGATGACCGCCGGTCACCATTGAGCAATTTTTTTTCTTAACCCTTTTGTGTTGAACCCCCAAAATCAAAGACGTCTCTAAAAGTGTGTGTATCGAACATAAAAAGCCATGTAAAACAGTTACTATACTACTTATGGCAATGAGTGACCACTCAAAATGTAGGTACTCTCACCCGCTTTCAGATTATGTAAGAGGTTTAGAACATACCTTTTGGTTCAAGGGGTCACAGGGGTCAGAATTGTTACATAACTTGAAACCCTTAAATGTGGGCGTGGCCTTAATTAAGTACTAATTACGTCGTAATTAGTGAATATTTTGTATGATTCTATATTGCATCCTCAAGAGTACATCAATGGAAGTTTTTATACCAGTTTACAATCCCATGTTATAATAGGGGTTTGTCTGGTAAGGGTTCAAAGATGACCCTTTTTCATAAATTTAACAGGTTTGCGAAAAAATGAAACAAACAGCTTATCAATGAAAAACAAATTATATTCAGGAACAACTCAAATTTACATTGCACTTCGGATGAAGTAGAAGTAAATTAATTAACTAAATAAACATTTAACATTGGTTTGACATGGGAGATGGGGTCAAAGGTCATTCAAGTACTTAAATTTTACAAATGTGACAACCACACTTCATAAGTTTTAGTACATATTCTGGGGCACTCGCCTTATCTTCTGGAAGTGTTACAGGTGTTAGGGTCTTGGTTAGTGGTTCCTTCTTAAACCCAAATTGCTCGGGGTCCAGTTCAGGGGGGTCGTTTTCCTCAAGCGATCTCCACAGAATAGCTTGATAATGGGCGCGTTTGACATTCTCATGGAATGCCTCCGTTGTGGCGGAAGCGAACACAGTTTTGGGGATGACGTGACACCTTTGCCATTTTTTGGCAGCCCATATCTGTATACGCATCTCTGACATTGTTGCCACATTCTTTGTACCATAGCATGCCGACATGGGTGAGCTGGATCCGTTTGTAGCTGCTTTCACCTTCTTCCAGATCAGTGAGGCTCGACAGGAGTTCTGCACAGAGATGCCGACTTAGAGCCCAGACTTTAAGGGCTTCCGGTTTGAGGGTGATTCCAACTATGCCTCCCTTACTGTGACCATAGCGCATAAAGGTTGACTCGATGAAGAGGTCACTCCAAATCCCATTCCATAAGCCTTGAATGTGATGCATAACATGTTCCCCCTTGAGGAAATGCGACAGGATATGAACGGGTAGCTTCTCCATCGACCGCAAGTAATATAGTCCGTAACGGGCATAGTTTGCGTGTCCTGCAGCAAAATAGTATGGCATCATCTCCTTGAATGTCGCCAGGTGCAACAACCAATCACCTTCTCGTTCAGCGCGAACGAAGTTCATCATTAGCAGGACTGGTTTGACCAAGACATCTACCCATAGTTTCACGGTCTTGCTATGGTGTGCTCTTTCTTCCAGTGCCGCAATTATCAGTTCATCAGTGCTTTTGAAGTGTTGCTCAGCTAGAATGTGTTTCAAGACCTCTTCAGTCAGGAGACGTAAGGCTCGAACATTTTGAGGAAATTACTTCCCAATCAGCATCAATTGGCGACTCCTCCGAAGACTGGTGTCAACACCTCCGCCAAGCCGGTTTCGTTCATCAGTGTTCCCACTGAACCTACAAAGCTCATCAAAGCGTGCATTCCCCCAAGTCTCAGAACCAAGTTCGGGAACTTTTCTGGATATGTCCAAAAGACATCTAAGGCAACCCGATATAGTTGCTGGTCGCAAGTTAAGACCAGAAATCTCTGCCCGGTATCGTATGTCAGTTGTTGTGCTCGGACCATAGCCGTCATCATGGTATCCGGATCGGATGACTTCATGTCAATTAATGGTTGGTAAACAACCATTGTGTTTGGTTCTGGAGGTTGTCCTTGGTTTCGACGAATGGCTGTATTATAACCATTAAATTCAGGACATCATCGATGACATCATCGAGAAACGACATATCCGTCTCGGAAGCACGATTCTTGGCAATGACCTGACGAGCAAGCAACTTCAGTGGTAAAATGGTCTTCATTGCTGCTTCTTTTGGCATGTCCGGATTTTTTTTACCATTGAACCTATGGATGTTGACGTCATAATCTGACATCTCGTCTTTGCTGACACGTCGTATTTGAACCATGGTCTCATCTTCTGATATGCTAGATTCCTCTGGCTGAGTTGTAATTACAGCTAACGAATGTGTTGACAACTTACCATTTTGAGAAGAAATATCAACATCAAAATTGTCGGCAACTGTCTGTACTAGGCCCACCTCTGAGCTAGACAGGCCACTGTGGTTCTTATCCTCTACTGCAGCCCGGGCAGCAGAGTTCTTAAAGCGCCTCAACTCGGAGTAAGTGCAAGTGACACCATAAGAATACATGTCATTAATGAGTGCTTTTGACTCGCCCATTTTTACTGCAAGAGCTACTTGGAGGTCGGTCGGATGGTTTTTAAAGACATTTGTCACAATCGTACCAATCAATATCTACATGAATAAAACGGACAGCGTGGGTACTGTCAGCACATTCCTGTTGGCCTTGTTGGCCAAGATTTCACCAAAACTTGACCAAACACTTCCAGCAATATTGATTGGTACGATTGTGACAAATGTCTTTAAAAACCATCCGACCGACCTCCAGGTAGCTCTTGCAGTAAAAATGATGTTGATATTTCTTCTCAAAATGGTAAGTTGTCAACACATTCGTTAGCTGTAATTACAACTCAGCCAGAGGAATCTAGCATATCAGAAGATGAGACCATGGTTCAAATACGACGTGTCAGCAAAGACGAGATGTCAGAGCCAATAGATTATGACGTCAACATCCATAGGTTCAATGGTAAAAAGAATCCGGACATGCCAAAAGAAGCAGCAATTAATGAAGACCATTTTACCACTGAAGTTGCTTGCTCGTCAGGTCATTGCCAAGAATCGTGCTTCCGAGACGGATATGTCGTTTCTCGATGATGTCATCAACAGAGAAGAATGTCCTGAATTTAATGGTTATAATACAGCCATTCGTCGAAACCAAGGACAACCTCCAGAACCAAAGACAGTGGTTGTTTACCAACCATTAATTGACATGAAGCCATCCGATCCGGATACCATGATGACGGCTATGGTCCGAGCACAACAACTGACATACGATACCGGGCAGAGATTTCTGGTCTTAACTTGCGACCAGCAACTATATCGGGTTGCCGAACTTGGTTCTGAGACTTGGGGGAATGCACGCTTTGATGAGCTTTGTAGGTTCAGTGGGAACACTGATGAACGAAACCGGCTTGGCGGAGGTGTTGACACCAGTCTTCGGAGGAGTCGCCAAGATGCTGATTGGGAAGAAATTTCCTCAAAATGTTCGAGCCTGACTGAAGAGGTCTTGAAACACATTCTAGCTGAGCAACACTTGAAACTATGGGTAGATGTCTTGGTCAAACCAGTCCTGCTAATGATGAACTTCGTTCGCGCTGAACGAGAAGGTGATTGGTTGTTGCATCTGGCGACATTCAAGGAGATGATGCCATACTATTTTGCTGCAGGACACGCAAACTATGCCCGTTACGGACTATATTACTTGCGGTCGATGGAGAAGCTACCCGTTCATATCCTGTCGCATTTCCTCAAGGGGGAACATGTTATGCATCACATTCAAGGCTTATGGAATGGGATTTGGAGTGACCTCTTCATCGAGTCAACCTTTATGCGCTATGGTCACAGTAAGGGAGGCATAGTTGGAATCACCCTCAAACCGGAAGCCCTTAAAGTCTGGGCTCTAAGTCGGCATCTCTGTGCAGAACTCCTGTCGAGCCTCACTGATATGGAAGAAGGTGAAAGCAGCTACAAACGGATCCAGCTCACCCATGTCGGCATGCTATGGTACAAAGAATGTGGCAACAATGTCAGAGATGCGTATACAGATATGGGCTGCCAAAAAATGGCAAAGGTGTCACGTCATCCCCAAAACTGTGCTCGCTTCCGCCACAACGGAGGCATTCCATGAGAATGTCAAACGCGCCCATTATCAAGCTATTCTGTGGAGATCGCTTGAGGAAAACGACCCCCCTGAACTGGACCCCGAGCAATTTGGGTTTAAGAAGGAACCACTAACCAAGACCCTAACACCTGTAACACTGAAGATAAGGCGAGTGCCCCAGAATATGTACTAAAACGTATGAAGTGTGGTTGTTCCAGTGATCGTCCTTGCGCAAGTAGTAGGTGCACTTGCAAAGATGTTGTCCATTTGCCATGTACAATGTTCTGTGCCTGTTACAGCACAGGTTGTTCGAGAGCAGATCATTAGAGATCAATGTCCCTCTAGTCACACGTTGATGTATAGTCTAGTCTAAGTCACAAAGCATGTGATATCAAATAATGATGGTTGATTTGTCACATTTGTAAAATTTAAGTACTTGAATGACCTTTGACCCCATCTCCCATGTCAAACCAATGTTAAATGTTTATTTAGTTAATTATTTACTTCTACTTCATCCGAAGTGCAATGTAAATTTGATTTGTTCCTGAATATAATTTGTTTTTCATTGATAAGCTTTTTTTTTTCATTTTTTCGCAAACCTGTTAAATTTATGAAAAAGGGTCATCTTTGAACCCTTACCAGACAAACCCCTATTATCACATGGGATTGTAAACTGGTATAAAAACTTCCAGTGATGTACTCTTGAGGATGCAAGATAGAATCATACAAAATATTCACTAATTACGACGTAATTAGTACTTAATTAAGGCCACGCCCACATTTAAGGGTTTCAAGTTATATAACAATTCTGACCCCTGTGACCCCTTAAACCAAAAGGTATGTTCTAAACCTCTTACATAATCTGAAAGCGGGTGAGAGTACCTACATTTTGAGTGGTCACTCATTGCCATAAGTAGTATAGTAACCGTTTTACATGGCTTTTTATGTTCGATACACACATTTTTAGAGACATCTTTGATTTTGGGGGTTCAACACAAAAGGGTTAAGAAAAAAAATTGCTCAATGGTGACCGGCGGTCATCCACCTGGAAATTGAAGACAACCACCCAGGGTATAATAATCAGCAAAGAAAAAAACTTTAACTCTCACTGCAAGGTTCAGGCCAAAATAGGGGTTTGGCACCCGGACTAATATACCTTAAAGGGTGTAATGAAAAACCCCAAAGTTTCAGAGTTATGACCCTTCGTATTTTGGGTGCCACACTATTTTTGCCCACACTGTTTTGGAAAGGTCATAACTTCATTTGTTAAACAGCTAGAATCCCTCCTTCCACATTTTTTTAGTTTTTCTGTTTATCATGGAGGTTTACGGTATGTGTCTACAACACCAGCACAACTTGTTTTTCACAACAAATCGACAGGTTTTTGCTTAAAACGTAAAGCAGTTCCGACCCTCTTCACCCGAGATTCTGAAACGCTCGAGGTCACTTGGCTTGTTTATCAACAGGGTTTTGACGTCATCCTGAGAAACATACAAAACGGTCTGTGCAGTATTGAATGGAAAATACACGAAGTGAATGTTTATCATGCCTATTTTGTCCTTGTAATTCAAAATACAAACGTGAAAAACACTTTATGTAATATGACAACAATCTACTATTACCTGTTTTGTGAAAAAACGATGAAATTGTTGCTCACAGTGAAGCTCTTTTGAAGTAAATACTGGTGCATTGCGACGGGTGGTTTTGTCACGGAACGAACGGCATTCACAGCGGTCTGTGTACGGTCCCCTGCTGGCGTAGTTTCCACGTGTTTGAACATCGGCCGTACAAGTTATAGAATGAGCGACTCAATTTTTCTCTCTCTTGGTAATAGAAAAGAAAATCTTTCTGCTCTTTTTTTTTCATAGTGTCTGGTATTAACATACAACCACTCAGCTACTGGGCATATCTCTGGCTTTTGGAACAAAAACATTCTTCAAAAAACACCATCTAAAAGAGACGGTTTTCCAAGTTTTTTGCGTGTAAACGTATGGAGCTAACTATCGTGTTGACTTCTCTTTCTCAGGATTGCGTCACGGGGTCACGCGCATATCATGAATACCTAATGAGCGTTTCAGAAATCGCGAAAATCTCATTTTCGAAAAGCGCACTTTTGCTTGCAATTTATCGACTTAAAACCGACAATTAAAAAATAATAAAAATCCAGGGATGTTTGGACTATCAAAAAAAGCCTAAATGCTTGATTTTCGTCAAGGGGGATTCTTCCTCTTTAACATGATAGGAAGCTGAAAATTGCTTCTAAGACTAATTACGGCCCACACTTTCAGAATCTGGCATCAGAATTGGGCTTTGATAAAGCATTAAAAAGTTATAACCTTAAAATTGGATTTTGATTAGGCGGAAAGCACTTTTCGCAGATTGAGCTCGAGTGGTAGGTTCAATTGTGGGCCTGGACCAAATGTTCCACTGGATTATTGTTATTTGGGCACAAACTATAGGTACGTATTTATAAACATTCTCAGAGGTAATCATCAAATCGCTGTTTTATAGGTACTTGAAAAGGGTCTCGGCTCAAAAAAACACCTGCCGCACCCCTCTCTTTGAGAGGCTGAATAACTATGTACTGTAGATACACGTACATGTAGTTAGCAATGAAAATGAAACTTACACAGCTCAAAGATACATATCTTAGCCCTACTTGATGCAAAAATAATCATCTCAACTCAACTCCCTTAATATATACAGCTGTATGCCCCATGTGCAAATGGGTGTTTTTCATCTCAAGCGGTATGCATTCATAACCCATATTGGCTACATGTACAACACAAAGCATGTTGGAAAGAGCACCCTATGACAGTGAAATATTGCACAGATTTCTGATACTTTGTATTTAAAGATCTATGGGTTAAGACCCTATATAGGCTTTAACTATTTCAATTTACCACAGGGTTGTACCTGTACGTGCCCAGAGACTCCAACCAAACTGAAGATATGGTTTCGGGGGAATTCCGCACTGCCTTACTGCAGGCCAACTCACAACCCAAGTGTCTGCGATTCTACTACTACATAAAAGGGACACAACCTGGGCAGCTGAACGTGTACTCGGTATTGGAGGGTTCACCTCCACCCAGTGTCATGCCATGGAACCGCACCGGGGAGCAAAGTGGCTATTGGGATAGGGGCCTGCTGGATATACCAGCAATGTCTTCAAGCTTCCGGGTAAGCTTTCGAGTCTTGTGCAGTACTGTAGTTTACCTCGTAAACTTCACTCTTGGCACACTTCATTTACAATTAAAGGGCCCATTATTAGGGATTTTTATCAATGAAATCTATGCTATGAAACTACTAAAAATCCCATTTGGAGCTTGTTTAGGGGTTAAAACAAAGGTTTTAGCTTTTGTGCTGGTGTATATGCATATTCATGAGCAACGTAACCTGGAAAATCACATTCACCTGTGCACAAAAGATTCCACTTTTTTCTCCATGCCTGTTTGAGTTTGTTTTACATGTTTCCTGTTGACATCTTCCTCATATGGACACATGGGGAAGAAACCCTGAAACAGTTCCACCAGAACTTGAACGAGTTCCACCCCACTATCAAGCTAAGTTTGGAACAAGTCATTTTCTTAGACACCATCTTCACCGTCAGTAACGGCCATCTTGCACCCTCCATCTACAAGAAACCGACAGACCGCACTAAACATGTACATTTTATGTAGCATCAAGTTTCCACCCTCGGTCAACTCGGTCCCAGGTCAACTCGGACGCGAGTCAACTCGGTACCAAGTCAACTCGGTCCCAACGAACTAAGGCCCAGGACAATTCGACCGCACTTGTAAAATGTACAATCTTTTCCGATTTATTTGATGCAACAACCCAGTGGGCACAAGACGTCGTTTTGACGTCAATTTGACGTAAATTATTGACGTCTTTTTGGGGTCGTATATGCAAAGCTAAAAGACGTCTGCCTTTTGACAATGATTAGCATTTAAGACTCTTTTACTTACCTTTAAGGCCATTCATAACATAGCTCCGGGTTATCTTTCTGACCTTGTCCAGTTGTATACCCCATCTAGGTCTCTAAGATCATCATCGGACTGTCAATTGAGGGTACCTGCTCGCTCATCAACAAAATTCTATGGTGATAGATCATTCGTTTTTTCAGCGGCACACCTCTGGAATGGTCTTCCTAACAGCATGCGTCAAATTCATTCCATCAGTAATTTCAAGTCCCAGCTTAAGACACATCTTTTTGTTCAGTATTACCAGACTTGATGATGCTCTTTGGTTTTTAACGTTTAATATTTTGTATCTATGTACATGTATATGTACAGTATGTTATCGCTTTGGTTTATACTGTAAAGCGCTTAGAGGCCCTGGCATTTGGCGCTATATAAGATTGCTATTATTATTATTATTTTGACGAGAAATACACATCTGCTTTTAGACGAGTAAAAGACGTCTCTTTTTGATGTCTAATTTACATAAATTATTCACGTCTTATTCACGTCTTTTTGGGGTCGTATATGCAAAGCCAAATGACGTCCGTTTTGACGAAAAAAAGACGTCTGCTTTTAGACGAGTAAAAGACGTCTCTTTTTGATGTCTAATTTACGTTTATTAATGACGTACGTCTTATTCATGTCTTTTTGGGGTCGTATATGCAAAGCCAAAAGACGTCTGCATTTAGACGAGAAATAGACGTCTGCTTTTAGACGAGTAAAAGACGTCTCTTTCTGACGTCTAATTTACGTAAATTATTGACGTCTTATTTACGTCTTTTTGGGGTCGTATATATGCAACGTTGGTCTAACATCGTTTGTACGTTAATCCAGTTAATGTTGGCCAAACACCATGCCGCTCAATTGAAAACCTTACCGGTATGTCTACGTCATATCAACGTTAGCCTAAAGTTGATTGTACGTTGCTGTTTACGTTGGACAAATCTCATACCGCCACCCTTACGTTACAGTGTTCACCATAATTTGACATCCAGTTGACGTCAGTTGTGCGACGGCAGACTCACGTCACAGTGGTGACCACAGTTCGACGTCCGGCTGACGTCAGATGTGCGACGCCACACTGACGTAACAATGGTGGCCATAACATGACGTCACACTGACCTCTGAAGACCGACGCAAGACCGACATCACAAGAGTTACCATAATTTGACGTCTGACTGATGTCCAATAACCAACGTTATTCCAACGTCACAGTATTGACCATAGTTTAACGTCTGATTGACGTCAAACTTGCGCCGCTATTCTGATGTTACAGTGGTGACCATCAGTTGACGTGCGGCTGACGTAAGATTTTCGACGTAAGACTGACGTCACAGTGGTAACTAAACAACGACGTCCCTCTGGTGTCACATTTAAGAAGCCACTGTGACGTCTCAGTGGTGACGGTAATTTGACGTCCGGTTGCCGTCAAAATAGCGACGCAAGCATGACGTAAATTGTTGTCCCTAAACCCACGTTAATTCGACGCAGTATGTCGACGCCGTACTAACGTAATGTGATAACCTTTATATGACGTCTTACCGACGTTTATTTATTGACATCAAATATTTACGTTTAAAGTGACGTCATGTTGGCCAAATGTCTAACTTAATGCCGACGTATAGCAAATACGGAAATCGCCCGCCCATATCTGACGTCGTATCGACGTCGTACACCGACGGGCGACGTTCGCCGACCTATGCCGACCTTTGCCGACGTCGGTGCGACGTATGCTTGCTGTCTGGGCTGCACATAGCACACCCGGTCCGAAAACGATCGTAAAACAACGTCATAAAGACGTCATGTTTTTGTAGTTTTTGGCAGGTGGAGATGATGTTTCAGATAGAGAAAAATACGTCTATAAAACGTTGTTTTTCTTCTCCCCGCTGTATTTTGTACCCACGATTTTCCAACGACGGTAAAACGACGTCGTAAAGACGTGGTGTTTTTGTTGTTTTTGGCAGGTGGAGATGATGTATCAGTAGTGGAAAAAGACATCTATAAGACGTCGTTTTTGTTCTTCCTGCTGTACGTAGCACAGATGATTTGATAACGACGGTCATAAAGACGTCGTGTTTTTGTTGTTTTTGCCGGGTGGAGATGATCTTTCAAATAGACGTAATTAAGACGTTGTTTTTTGGTCACGACCACTATAAGACGCACGACCGCAAAACGACCGTAAAAATACGTCTTTAACACGTTGTTTTTTTTCTCCCTGCAGTACGCGGTACACACGATTTGACGACGACGGTAAAACGACGTCGTAAAGACGTCAAATTTGTTGTTGGCGGGTGCCAATTTTATAAAGAAAAAAGACGTCTTACAGGTACACACCGGCCTACTGTTTACATGATTTAGTGATGTAGCAGCATTGACAATACTTTTTTTGACGCTCAAAATATCTCGTAATTTACAAAAGAAGTGCAAAATTAACAAAAACGGTCAAAAGACGGGTTATACGCTTTACCAGCCGTTGCAACTACGCAGGAGCCTCTCGACTTTGTCACAAACGATTCGCTCTTCTCCTGCACAGGATATCTCCAATTTTCTGCACTTGATTTCACTGGACAGCCCGGACGACCAAATAGGAATTTCCGTTTTCTTTTGAGGAGTTGGCATCATGTTTTTTCTTCACGAACGTACACCGGAGCAATTACACGCCCGTGTGTGTGTGCACTCAGGCTATTTGCCGTGCTGCGCGGGGCAAATATCCTACACTCCACGGTAGCCTGCCGTAGCACGCGCTAGCTCCCGTTCTCCGGACTCTCGAAATAAACAATTATGTTCGAATTTTCATACTTATGTTTAACTTTGTTTCATACCTGTATAAATAGTCTCTCTTTTGTTAATTACTTATAAATGTTGGGGGGAAATCAGAGTTGAAATTGGTGCAGTTCTGCAGTAACAAACTTTTATACGGCTGGAAATAAAACTAACTCACAAGACCACGTGACTTTTCGGAACCAAAATTTGGTTCTGAAAAGTCCTGTGACCTTGAATTTTTCAAAAGCGCTCAAAAACGGCCAAATTTGACGGCGTCTTTTCAGGATATATCTAATTTACTCTCGAAGGCGCTTCAGAATAATGTATGGGTCTATTTCGAGCCCAAAATAGCCCAACAAAGCCGTTGTGTTCCTTTAAAGACGTATTTTAGACGTCGTTTTTCTTCTCCCTGCTATATGCGTGGCAGGTGGAGATGATGTTTCAGATAGATAGGAAAAGATGTCTTTAAGACGTCGTTTTTGTTCTTCCTGCTGTACGTAGATTTGATAACGACGGCAGTGTTTTGCTTTTGTTGCCCGGTGGAGATGATGATGTCTTTATAACGTCGTTTCTCCTCTCCCCGTTGTACGTGAAACACAAGACATAGTGTTTTGTTTCTTTTGGCGGGTGGAGATGATGTTTCAGATAGGGGGAAAAAGGTTAAAGACGTCGTCGTTTTTTGTCACGACCACTATTAGACGCACGACCAAAAAACGACCGTAAAAAGACGTCTTTAACACGTGTGCCCACTGGGAAAGGCATGCCGATTATTTAAATTTCACTGTCTGATTGTGAATGGCAATTTGACGTTACAAAGCGGCTTTCGCCTTACAAAATAACAAAGTGTAGTTACTTTAGGGCTTGTGCGAAAGCTCGCCGGGCGGTCACGCTCGTTTCCTTCCTCCATGTTTTTACTCAAGGCTTGTGCGAGAAGAACCATGAAACTGCAGCAATTTGCCACAATTCCAGCTTGAAGTCTTTGTTTTTTGTTATACTTTTCCTTCATGTCTTCCTGAGGTGATGCACTCCGAACAGCGCCCTCTTTCTGTGATTTACTGCAATGAGATCTTCAAAGTTCAAAAAGGCTACCCTTTATTGATTTTACATCAAAGCGATCAATAGTAATGTCTTGCTAAACAAGTAATCCATCATATACATTAAAGACTTTGCATAAAGTTATTTAGCATGTCATGGCCCTTTGAGCCTAAAATTTTGAATACCCTATGAAAAACCTGAGTTTTGCATTTATCTCAAACCTACATTGTACAAGCTGGAGTGGTAAAACCTTTACTTGACCCAAAGACATTTAGTTGACATGTGCAAAATCCACATATATTTTGGGTCAACATTATTGGCATAACAATATAACAAAAATTATTTCTTTGTACATGTATGCCTGTCCAAAATTATTAATGTCCCATACCAAGTCTCAGATTTGAGACCAATGCTTGTGTTGATGCACGTGCTTGTGACATTCCTAAGATTCTTTATGTTATGCAATTATTCCAAGATGTGTGCATCAAATCTGAATGCATTTTAAATGTGGTCTAATGATTGTACAGTGGGGAATGCTATAGAGCAACATGCTTTTAGACCATAAATTAAGGGGAGCTGATGCAATAAATCTCAGTTGATGGTTAGCTTGGCAAAGAAGAAAGAGTTCTCAGTGAGGACCATTGGTTGTGCATTATGAATGCTCACAAGGAGGGGAAAGGCTACAAAGCTATTTCGAAGCAACTCCGAGTGCCAGTTGCCACAATACAAAGCATAATTAGGAAGTACAAGAAGTTCCACATTGTGAAAAACGTGGAAGGATGTGGTAGGAAGCCAAAGGTGTCACCTTGTCTGGCAAGAAAAGTATGGCGAGAGACCAGTAACAATCTACAGATCACCATCAAGACTCTCCTGAACAACCTTGGCTGGTCTGTGACCAAGATATCAAGGCAGCTAGACACTTCAGCAGACGTTGCACAAGGGTCTACATGGACGACGACCAAGAAAGACTTCACTCCTGAAACAAAGGCATAGAGAAACTCGTCTGGCATTTGCAAAAGTGACACTAGACAAAAATCCAAGTTTTTGGTCATCAGTTCTGTGGTCGGATGAGACGAAAATGAAGCTTTTCGGGCGCAGAGATGATGCTTTCGTTCGATGAATGAATGTGAAGCATACAACCCTAAGAACACAGTCCCCACCGTCAAGCATAGAGGCGGGAGCATAATGCTTTGGGGATGTTTCTCAATCGGTAGGCCCAGCCATGGTGGTGCTCTCGTTTTGAAGCGCGACTCCACCAGCTGCGAGGCTTATTTGGACAAAGGCTTAGATATTTAATAGCTTTGGAGGCAAATTTTGCTAAACACTAGTGAAGCAACAATGTCCGTTTCCAAGAACGAGCACACCGCAGCCATGAAATAGCAGTACACGTTAGCACAACTTTAGGTCAAACGATAGTACACTGTCAGTACTATTGTGTGACCTTGTCATATGTAAAATATGTGCATTTTACAATTTACTTGAAGGAGGATTAATTTTTTGATTTTATTCAGGTTGCCTTTGAAGCCAACCGACCTAAGGATTACAACGGCTGCATTGCTATAGATGATCTCCTATTGATGGATGGACGATGCCCAGCTGGTGAGTTCAGTTTTAACCCACAACCTTTGTGTGAATGTATCAATGCTGTTTGCAAGCAATTACTTCACTATAGAAACTAACTTGTATACATACACTGCCCTGCAAAACTAACCGCGCACCCAGTCGTGCAGAATTTTCATGCACTGTTTTTTCAATAAATTATCATGAGTTGTTCCCGAAGGCACCCACCTGTGTGTTGTGTGTTTCTTTTAATCAAAAATAATCACAAATCCCACCTTTCATCGCTGTTTTAATGCCCCATTCAATCCCACTTCGCGATCGTGTTTTTTGACTGTGCTAAATCACCATCTTGAATGACCTCATTACGTATTCATGAGCTCATGATTATCATTTTATTTATTTATTCCATTTATTTACCCAGGGTGTGCCCAAACAGTTTACAAAAACTGGTTTCCATTGGGGCCCTACAAACACACATATACTAAATTGAACAACTTCATAATTACTAACAAACTGGAATAAGATACATTTGTACAACAACTACAACATCGAAAAACTAATGGTTACAGAAGAATAACATCACAAGTAATTATTATACCCACATGTGACACTAAAATTTACGCTAATTACGGGAAGGGCGAAAAACCCGCAAAAACTCTTTTTAAGAGAAAATAAAAAATGGGAAAATTCCCCTCCGGCTCCAAAATTAAAGTTTGATTTGATGGCAACCAAGTCATACGACTCCGTAAATTAGCATTTCTCACTTGAAGTTGATCATGTGAATATTATGTGTATGTTTGGCGAAGTGCCGATTTGAATGAGCTCAAAGAAGACATAGTTCTAAGGTGTGCACTAAGGTACTTTTAGAAGGCTAAAAGTGTTGTTTTGGACGTTTATATTGGGACGTTATCATCTTCTCTATTACACTTTTAGCCCCTTAACATTTTAACCCCCTTCGTCGTGTGGACCATTCGAACACGCCCTCAAGAGGCTAATTACCCATGTCAAAATTCTCACCGTAATTTCCAAATCAGACAATTAAAAGCACACCATGGAGGTCCTTGTAATCTCAAGACTTCTGTACCCTTGTCGTTCATTGTCCATGATGACTCAAACATCATAAAAGGGAGCAAAATCTTGCGTAAAATCGAAAATTTTCAGCCAGCGCGGTACACAGACTTCATGCTGAGACGCGTCAAAAGGAAAGTAGTACCACCAACGCGGATGGATTTTGTTTAGCCTAGATTGGCCCCCTGTCCACATATTTACTTCCCCACGCGTTGTATATGAGCGAGAGCAGCGTAGCGCACATAGACAGGGGGGCAGTCTAGGCTAAACAAAATCCATCCGCGTTGGTGGGACTACTTTCCTTTTGACGCCAGATTTTGCTCCCTTTTATCCTTTTTTGATGTTTGAGTCATCATGGACAATGAACGACAAGGGTACAGAAGTCTTGAGATTACAAGGACCTCCATGGTGTGCTTTTAATTGTCTGATTTGGAATTTACGGTGAGAATTTTGACATGGGTAATTAGCCTCTTGAGGGCGTGTTCGAATGGTCCACACGACGAAGGGGGTTAAAATGTTAAGGGGCTAAAAGTGTAATAGAGAAAATGATAACGTCCCAATATAAACGTCTAAAACAACACTTTTAGCCTTCTAAAAGTAGCACTAAGGCTGTTCCAAATTGCGGCGCTAGTTACAGCAAAACTCGAGGCGTAAGACCCCTTTCGTGCAAAGGGAATTTTCAGTGTCTTTTCGGCAGATTGACGAGTTTCTCGAGTTTGTACGTAAGGTGTATAGACTTGCCATATACTGCGGGGCCAAGGAATTGATGCTTTTGAAGACAAATATAGCTTTCTTGTATTTAACTCTCTCTGGATAGGCAAGCCATTCGAGCTTTTTAAACATGTCAGCTGATGGCGTTAGGAAATCGCATTTCAGTATTATTCTGGCTGCACGTTTGAGGCATTGGTTATGAGATGCGTAACGGTCACCCCATACTGTGCAACAATAATCTAGACTATGCATGACTAAGCTGAACATAAGGGTGTTCATGTGCTGTTGAGTTACACAGTCGCGAATTCTTTTTAACATAGCTAATTTCGAGAAAACTGTCTTCTTTACATATTCGACATGTTGGTTCCAACTTAAGGTTTCGTCAATAACAAGATCGGGATGCGTACTAAAAGTCAGATCAATAGTTGTTTGGGTGAACTGCGTGACTCGAGTTGGTTCTTGTATTAACTGCTCCATTTGGAAGAGATTCATGCAAGAGAGTATACATGTAGGATTGGGTGCATTAACATCCGCTGCATCACTGTTAAAGTCACCGAGTACAATCATTTCTTTAAATTCACAGGACGCCTTTTCAGTAATATCGGTTAGGTTATCTAAAAACTCGACAGTACTCGATGGTGGTCTATAAACAGAACTCATAAATACTGGCTGTCTTTGCTTACACCTAATTTCGACCCAAATACATTCGACATCATCATGTTCAAGATCACATCGGCGAGTAAAATTTAGCGTGTCTCTAATATACATGGCTACCCCGCCACCGTGGCGATTTCTGTCTTTTCTAACAATAGAATACCCAGGCAGTGCGATCTCGCCGTCAGAAATCGTGCCGTCACAGAAAGTTTCATTTAGACACAGTCTAAACACAGTCTAAACACAGTTCCGAACAGACCTCAAAATAAGGATCAGCTGTTCCAGATTCTTCACAGGATTTGGAAAGGCATGGACGGCCAATTCATTGCATTTACGCGTTTACTAAGCCATGACGCTAACTTCCGTGTTTCATGGACGCCGCAGTCTTTGATTTTTACGTTGAACTTCATTGACGTTGAATACAAACGGAATGCTGTCAATTTGTTTTTGCATTTTTAATGGCCTTTATGAAACCGCAATTCCCCAACAAGACTGGATTTGTTTAAATAAAGACACAGTTGACACAAAGGTAACTGTTACTTTCAAATTAGAGGGTTATTACCAATAACAAGAAGAAAAAAATTCCCGCACGTAATTGCGCGATACGTTTTGCAGGGCAGTGTACTCTGTACATGTACATAACATGTATGTCTCTACACTTTGTTCTCTGCAAGTTAATGTCCAGCCAGCTACTCTCAAAGGATTATTTAATTTTCTTAGTAGGGTAAAATTGTACACAAACCAGTGGGAGCAGATATTTTTCCCATCAATTATGACACTCGTTGGCCCAACTTAGTCTTAGGCAACTAGTCATGGGTAAAATATGTGATGTGCAGGTTTATTCTTATGTAGGAACGTGACAACAAAATAGCTTTTTATGAATATTTATCAAGGGAATCTGACTTCCATTGTTGGTGGATAAAAACAGGAGATTTTACTGGGGTATTGGGGGCGCTGTTTGCATAGCAACAGCATTTACAGCTTTAAATATTGGAATTATTTTTGTGCCAAAATGTGCAGTCTTAAGTCAATAATAAGACCACGTAAAAATAATTTGACAACTTTGCCTAAAACAAAATTAGTGGCGGTCGTGCATGACATTTACACCGTACGTTTTGCATCTTCTGGAGGACTCCGATTGCAACTTTTCCAGACAATATTAATATTCATAAATCAAGACACCAATCCGAAACACATTCCTCAATACCCTCAACAAATAGAAGCCGTATTTATTAAACAGCTAGAATCCCCCCGTCCACAAGTTTTTCTGTTTATCATGGAGGTGTATGTGTCTACAACACCATCACAACTTGTTTTTCACAAAAAATTGACAGGCTTTTGCTTAAAACGTAAAGCAGTTCCGACCCTCTTCACCCGAAATTCTGAAACGCTCGAGGTCACTTGGTTTGTTTATCAACAGGGTTGTGACGTCATCCTGGGAAACATACAAAACGGCCTGTGCAGTATTGAATGGAAAATACACGAAGTGAATGTTTATCATGCCTGTTTTGTCCTTGTAATTCAAAATACAAACGTGAAAATTGGCAGTGGCACGCTAAAACAAATCCCTCCTCGTCCAAAAATGGTACGTGCTGGGTCTGGTCTGGTGCTTGAAATTGTTAGAGGCGAGTGCCATTGCGCAGGCGCGGCAATGGACTCTGAAAATAACGATGCCACGAGTTGGAGTTTATAAAGTTGAATTCGATCGTCAAATTGTTAAAAACGGAGGTGTGTACGTAAGTTTTGAGAATATTACGGCCAGGGAGGTATGTAGAACGTGTAGAGATTTTGATTTTACCAAAAATTGCGATTTCCTGTAAAATGACCTTCCTAAAGATTCCATTTTGAGCAACGATTTTGATGGGGAAAAAAAAGTGCTCATCTTGAAAGCCACCCAGAGAAGTCTGGGTGGCTTCAGTATTTGGAAGTACATCATAAGCACACCGCACAGCAAGCAAGATTAATACAAAGATTTAGCAATACAATGTAATACATAACCCCAGGCGGCACGTGGCCAGACTCTTTTGGCGCGCGTGCCAGCGCTTGTGGCGCGTGCTAGCTCTTTACGCAAACTAAGTGAGTGCTCTGTAGAAGTTCCGTTCTACCTCCGGCTCCAGAGTCTGATTAAAGGCACAGTCTCGTCAGCGATGCGTGCGCGGCATATTCGTGCCGTAGCGCCGTGCAATATCTGACTGCTTGAGCTGACGTCTAGTCAAAAGCGGTCCCGGTTTTCTGGCAGGCCTAGCTTGTTGGCACAATGGTGTCTGTTGCAAAACTTTATTGCAATGCGGCGGTGCTCGGCCCGGTCACATACTTGTGACCGAACAGTCCAATATTTTTAATTTCTTATTTTCTTGGCATGCAGGAACATTTTCCTCTGAATATCATTTGTATGTTTCAATGGATGGCCAAAAGTGTTTCTAATGCATGCCCACACAAGTAGCACGCTTTGAAATTGCAACTCAAGTGAAGTTTATTTTCGAACAAACAAAGTCTCATCAATACTATGTACCGGTATTCAGTACAAATGGCACTGGACGAATAACCCACCACAGTAGTCGAATTCCACATCATCTACACCTCATTTTGGTGGTCAAACTGCACATCATTCATTGGTCCTCCAGTTTCGGGCTTCATGCAAATGAAAGGCAGTTACCTAGACTTGCGATTGTCGAAAACTTTTGCATTGCTTCTCCTCAGACGCAACTGTTATGCTCAAATGAACCTTATCCGGTCGAATACCCCCACTTTTACCCTACTTACATGTATGTTTCCAAATGAATCAAATTAGCCTTTTTGAAGCATGGCGGACACAATTATAAGGGCGCACTTTGAAGTGGGTATAAAATCGAATAAAATGCAATTCCACTTTGCACTTATTTATTTTATTTATAATTCTGTCTCTGTTTTATAATTGCCACATGAAAATCATGTTTTTGGAAAGAAATACAATTGTTAAAAAAATTCATAACCAAATAAAATTGCGCCCTCTCCTTTTGTTCCGCCATTCTGTATTTCTATAATCCAAATGCTTTATTAACACGTGAAAGGTGGGCGTAGCTAATGCTGCCGTGGCGTTCACTTACGAACTGGATTGCACGCCCACTTCATGAATATGCATTTCCAAGTTGGAATATAGAGTCGGACTTTACCATTATTGGTCACATTATTGGTTTCATTCATCTTGCACGTGGCGAGTCGGTTTATAACCGATTTTTCGATTCAAAGCAAACCATCGTCGCAACGAGAAACTGTCTTCAAATTTTCACATTGCATGAATAAATCTCGATATAATTTTCTATTCCTTAGAAATGCTACTTTTGCCCTTGAAAATAGGAATTTAACAGTTTGTTGTGGTCTCATTTTTATTCCATTTTTTCCTCTTGAGCAGCATGTACGATTCCAAGATTTTGGGTATCAGGCTATACCGGTAAATAGTACGACTAACTAATTTTTAGACAAAATTAAAACATCTCAGATATGGATGTTTGAAAATCATACACCTCGGGCGACAGACAAAAAACTGAACATAAATTAGTCACACGACTGTGGTCACGTGACGTCCGTTTGTCACGTCCCTATCTTATGCACTCTTTTTAGGATTAATGCCTTGTTTGGGATTTCCCGGTTACGTGCGCGGTATATACCGGTACAGGTAAGTGTATATTATTTTTTTAAATAGGCGCCAATTTCATGGCGCTGTTTAGCACAAACATTTGCTTAGCACAGCATTTATTTGCTTTGTATGTCAAATTGTTTTTAGAGACAGTAGCAAAAAATTTGTAAATCACGTACGATTTTAGCTGGCAACCCATTTTTGCAACAAAAAAAACTAAGACATTCTGTGCCAAGTAAATTTTTGTGCAAAACGGTACCATGAAATTCCTTCCGGTTCAAGGCATATGTAAAGAGTATGTGTTTGGCGACTGATTTTATACCAGTGCCTTTATCTTCTGTTGAAATGGAAGTTTAACAAGTTGTTTCTTCAATTTTGACATGGATATTTGGGTTAAATCCGAGCAGTGGCGTCATGATCAGAGGGGTTGCACGACACTTTAATTTGGATGCCATTGAATCCACATATATGAGACTATTAATGGCCCGGCCCAACAACCTGCATTTTTTTGGTTTTTTTTCTGCACAGAGGAGTTGTTCTGTGATTTTGAAGACTCCAGCCTGTGCCTTTTCAGCCAAGATCGTAGCGATGACATAGACTGGGTGCATATTAGTGGTTCAACACCAAGCTACACAACTGGTCCTTCATTTGACCACACCACTGGAAATAGCACGGGTGAGTAGAAATTCAAATTCAAACATACATGTAGGTCTGGTTCGGGATCCATTTGCATTGGGCTTAAAGGAGAAGAGTATACCCAAGAAACAAAAGTCATTGTACTAGGGCTGATCGAACATGATTGAACCCATGGGATGAGCCGACCTCGCAAGCCGCATTTCTCCCAAACAATTCCTAGAAGTGCAAGAGCTGCACGCAGAGTGGCTATACCTTCCTCGGAGATTCTTAAGGAGGCTGGTGCAGTTCCTTGGAACAAGAGGTGGTAAGGGTGAATTCACACTGAGTCTTTTTGGATGCAAACTTGATGCGCGTCTTTTCGAGAAAAAGCGGTGTATCGCTATGAGAGTAGGTTTGGCAAACCAGTAAAAGTCATTATTGTAATTTTAAAAATATTTTCTTCTCTAAAAGAATAATAACAAAATACACTGTGGCAAATGTAATGATGTAAAATGTGAGCGTGAACCAGTACCGTATTAGCCAAGGTCCAGTGACCACCGATGTGACGTCATGACTCTGCCAGCAAATTGTCTCCTCTTTTCCTATAATCTATCATTTTGGACACATTAGACGTTATTTTCTCCTTTTGAGGAAAAAACATTTGTACCAAGAGTTTAAAAAAAATAAATAGTCCAAATTTTCCAAAAGCACATGTACAAATTTTTCTTAACGATCAGCCCATTGTATCATTTGAAATGGCCCAAATTTTACTTGATGAGTCGACAAGAAAACCAAAATTACCCAGTTTTGATAGCAACAAACCCCACTAAGCTTGTGCCGGTATTGAAATTTATCACCGCGGTATATCGTCTGAGAAATATCGCGGTGAATATTTCGGTACCGTTTATTCACGATATCTCGGTATTCCAAAAACCAGACGATATTTATACCGGCTCAAATTTAATACCGCGATATTCGATATTATTACCGGTATATAAAATTAAGCTTTTGCGGACACCGTGCGTTTCTGTTACTGTGCAGCACAGAGCCCTGCAGATTCGATGTGCGTGCACGTTGGGCGCACCACGAACACACACACGTACGCACGCGTCATGGATCGAGGGAATGGATTGCGTGCGTGTGCAATGCGCGCCAGAGTACAGTAACAAAAAATACTGTACAACAGTAACAAAAGCGCATGCATTTGTAAACTGACGTTTTCAACACCAAATTTAACAGACAAAAATCTCGCGGAAATCTTTCAAAACAATTAGCTTCATTTTATATAACAATAATAATATTGGATGTCTTTTCGGGTGATATGAGAATATACCACACTCGTCATAAAAATACCGAACTCGCCTTCGGCTCGTTCATTTTTTTCATGACTTGTGCGGTATATTCTCATATCGCCCTCAAAGCCATGCAATATTATATAATTATCGTCTACCGGCACAAGCTTAAACCCCACTATACCCAGCACAATCTGTGACAAACGGACTCTCCCCTACTGCCCATATACCTTAACACACTCTGCCCCTATACTCAACACACTCTTCCCCGCCCCCACCCCGAAAACCTGAGACATAGTGGGGGAACAATGTAACATATCGTGTTGCATATGAACTCCACATGGATTTTGTTTCCTGTCTAAGAAGGTACTTTCAGTCAGAAGCTTTTTACCATTCGCTTAAAGGGACACACCGGCTTTGTTGGGCTATTTTTGGTTCAAAATAGACCCATACATTATTCTGAAGCGCATTTTTCAAAAAATTCAGGGTCACTTGACTTTTCGGAACCAGATTCTGGTTCCGAAAGGTCACATGGTCTTGTGAGTTAGTTGTATTTCCAGCAGTAGAAACCAGCGCGAAGTGCGAGTTGCTTTTCTCATTCGCGGTTGGTTTCTCTTCTTGTTGGAAAATAATGTCCTACAAACACTATACATAACGTATTTTCCAATTTGTACAAAAATCTGCCAACAGATTTCATGAGAAGGGTTTCTGGGTGTTGATATGGACGAGAGAATCTCTCAGATTTTCGTGTCTTCGCTTTGCGTTCGCGGCGATAAATAATATCCGAAGAAAAAACAGCATAGGCCTATTGAGGGCGCTAAAGACACCAAAATGTTGCGTTCGAGTTACTTCCTCGAGTCAGCGCTGACCTGAGGGATCATGCAAGGTGTGATGAGTTAGGGAAAACAAGGAATCGAGGTTAAACATGTGTCGACCCATATCGAACGCCACCCTTACATGTATTTACAAACATGATACATCGCGACAGCTGGTAAAGCGTACCGTATAGCCTAACATTTGTCTCTTTTGTTAATTTTAAACATTTCTAGTTAATTACGTGACATTTTGATAATTGTTTTTCACAACGACCATCAAAAAATTATTGTCAAGGATGCTAGATTGCTACATTATGTAAACAGTAAGCCGGTGTGTCCCTTTAACACAGAAAGCCTGCATGGAAGGTTTTCTGAAGCATTGATACATGTATGCAGCTGAGATTTCATGGGAGACCCATAGGGCACTTAGGATTTTTAATAACTTTTGGTTGGACAGCAGAACACCCATGCCAACTTGTGCTGAAGTACATGTATAGGCTTGTACACATTACTTTGATGGTTTAAATTTTGATAAATGAGACTAGCCCTTTTCGGAGTTCAGTTATTACAAGAAGAATGAACAAACTGCTGATCTGTGCAAATGTTGGCGTAATTATGTTTATACATCGAGCCTTTCAACCAACAGCCATGTCAGGGGCCAGCTAGGTTTTCTTATTCAAATGATGTGACAATACAACCAATTTAGCCATCCCAGTACCGGAGAACTACACTCGGGATCCAATCACAGCACTGCCCTCATTTGCGCAGGATAAACACAAAACAGCCGTCTGTCCAAGCGCGAGCCATTCAAAACAAATGTGTGCTTTGCCAACGGCTGTTGTGTGTACTGCATTTTTAAGTTGAAACTTTCAGAGGCTGCTACGGGCTTTCCAATGTGTTAGTAGCCACCTTCACTAACACATTGGTGAAAACAAGTTTTGGTATGGAATTTGTTCCCAGATTTGCCAGATGTCTGATAATTTTCCCTGACTCTTTTTTTTTTAAACTTTGCAGGCTTCTACATGTATATAGAGACAAGTCAGGTGGTCTTGGGCCATGTGGCTCGTCTTATATCTCCAGTCGTTACTGAAACCCATGGCCACGCCCACTGCTTAATCTTCTGGTATCACATGTACGGAGACAATGTCGATGCCTTAAATGTGCTCATGGCCAACACTACCACTCCAACGCAGAGGAATTTAGTCTGGAGTCTGGCCGGCAATCGTGGGGATAAGTGGCGGGCGGCTGAAGTACACCTATTGAACAGCATAGATTTTATGGTAATAGACCGGCAGGCCAGAGGGTTTTGGTTAAACGAACGAGGTACCATGCAACAACCGAGGGCAGAAACATTTGGGAATTGACCTAGTATTTGCAGATCTGGGCATCTGCTGCGTTTGACCCCTGGGGACCCCCAAAGGGGGCCAAAAATTGCGCTGGATCAAACATTCGAGGTACCACATGAAACTAACTTTAGATGAAAGAGCACTTCATTCAGAGTAAGAAAAGGCCCCCGCCAGACACATTTTCTGCTGCAAAAGTCCCGCCAGACGCCCGCCGACAAATTTGTTTTGAATGGGTACATGGGTCTTTCCACACTAATGGGCCTATTTGTAGAATCGGTCAATAATTCCTTTCAGATGTCTTCAGTACTGTTCTCAGGAGATAACTTTTGCACCAAAAGGTAAGAAAATGCTGCCACAACATACATTCTGAAAAGCTTGTGTACAAATTTTCCATATATACGTATGTAACGGTGGACAGACAAAAATGTCACAATTTTGTCTGTCGATCCACCGTTACATACGGAAAATTTGTACACAAGCTTTTCAGAAATTTATGTATGTTGTGGCAGCATTTTCTTACCTTTTTTAGGGCAAAAGTTATCTCCTGAGAACAGTACAAGGGAATTTCTTTAAGTTTGAGATAAACTGAAGACATCTGAAAGGAATTATTGACTGATTTTTCAAATTGGCCCATTAGTGTGGAAAGACACATGCTTTGGACAGACGGCTGTTCTGTGTTTCATCCGTTGTAAATCTGGGAGTGCTGTAAACAGAGATACATGTGCGTCCCGAAATATACATGCGTCTTTAAATGAATCTTTGAACGTCAAAGTTTGTGTGCGACGCCTGACGTTTGACGCGTATTGTATGCTTTTTGGTGACCAATTTCATGGCGCTGTTGAGCACAAAATGTATTTGCTTTATTTTCCTAAAGTGTCCCACCATCGTATGTGATGGTTTTTCTTTTACTATTTTGCTACTGGGCCATTCCAGCGTCACTCACATTTTCACTTTTTTGCATACTTTTACAATCTTAGTGATGTAGTTTTTAAAATACAGGGAATTGCTCTTTCATTTTTGGTATGGCAATACTCAATATACATGTATAAGGCATTAACCCAATGGTATTAAGAAAATTAAACGGTACTAAATATGAGCATGACACTGTTCGACAAAACCGTCACTCGCATTTCGTGAAATGGACATGCCAAAAATTGTCGTGGTTTCAATTGAAAAGTTTCCTCAAACCAAATGTACAACAACCAAATGTTTATACATGTACCGGTACCATACTGAAGTATAAATGAGGGTAACAATTATCTGCAACAACTAGGGAAAAAGTGCCGTCACTCGCATTTCAGTTTGTCCGTTCATTATTTATTGTTGTGAACAAAATGAAGCTTTTCCTCCACAATTCTTATCAAGTCTTATCTAAGTCTTTTCAAACAACATTTTGAGGGTGCTGAGTGCTCCAAATACTAATTACAATGAACAAAATGTAAATAACATGTACATACACAGTTGCATGTTATATACATGGTATTTACATGTGCTGTACATGGTATGTACATGTTATTTACATGTTAGCCAATGTTAAAATTATCATAACTTAAAAACGTGTTGAATTGACACAGAATGAACCTTCATCCATCCATACATACGTACAGTTGTACATGTACTGTAATCTAAATTAATTCCCTAGGTTTTTTGCGAGGATTGGCGGGGACTGTCCATGATTGACCAAGGAAGATTTCATTGTGATAAGTCGGGCAAAATAGACCCCGACTCCACCTCCCCGGGCTCAGGGAAGATACTCCTACAGTTGGGCAATAGAATTGCCCCTAAATCATTTTGAACTGTCGTGGCACTTCCGACCTAGGAGGACGACCCAAGATTAACCCAGAATTATGCAGATCCCTCTAATATCTGCCCACGCATCGCCAAGAATTACCAAGATTTATTGAATCGTGGTCAATCCTCACAAAAATCGTGAATGTGTGACCTATTCTTTAGCAACAGAATCATGAATTATTTCACACAAATTTACTTTCAACAGTTAACCTATAAGTTTTATATGTGTTGGTTCAGACTGATCATAGAAATGAAACTAGAACAATTTAAAATGTCCACGATTGTTTGCAGAGAATTGTAGAAAGTGCAAGGATCTGTAGACTGTAGAGAATTTGGTATGATCCGACTCACTAAAAATCCCATATTAACAGTACATTCTAAATTGTGCGTCGCTTCACTCCAAATTCCTGGCCGTATTATCTTCAATGGCGGCGCGCGTCAAATATGCATGCAGAACGCGTAAATAAAGTTCAGTGTGCATGAAAAGAAAGTTCAGTGTGCATATCATCTACATGGCATTTGTAATTCATTCCATGCCACGCCACACTACAAATTCCTTCCATGCCGCATTTTCGTCAAGCAATGCGCGTCAAATTTGCATACAGAACACGCCAAAATATTCATTGTGCGTCTCCAATTCATCTAATTTTATAGGCATGTTCAGACGGCCAATATCATCAATACTGAGGGTGGATATTCACACACAGCCTTTTTGTGTGTAAATTCGACGCGCGTCGCTTTTACAGAAAGCGGTTTGGAGCTCTAATAACCACATAAACCACTTGATTTTGTGTCTTACAATATTCTGTTCACGTCGCTTTTTTTCACAGCGACGCGCGTCAAATATTTTCGCGCGAAAATGCTCAATGTTCAAGAATCTGCGCTCATCATCATCTATGAAACGTTTGTTGTGTTTGCTTATTTGGATACTGGATAGGCCCTGTAGTAGTGGTCAGTTTCGCCGATGGAAAATGTGACGGTGGAAAATGATACAGTTTAGTCACTTTAATTTACATTTCATTACACGTCCATTGAGTATTCAGGTACTAACGTCTGTCTACATGTACATTGTAACCCATGGTGACCATAATCAAGCAAATCTTGTGCTTGGTACATAATCTCAGCCGGTTCTTGCCTCTTCTTCAGTGAATTCGCAAACAAATGGACAAAAGCTGAATTAAGAGAGTTATTATTTTGGTATGGATACTGTGTCAAATTTGTGTGCCAACCCAGTAGCCTACCGCGGTACATTGTACATGAGAACCCCACTCAACATAGTAAATCACAGCGCTCTCAGATTTACGCCGGATGAAACACAGAACGGCCGTCTGTCAAAGCTACCCGTTCAAAACAAATGGACGCGTTTGTCAACGGCCGTTGTATCTTGCATTTATTTTATGGAAGGAGATTTTGGCATGCGTCTGGCAGGACTTTTGCAGCAGAAAATTCGTCTGGCAATTAAGGGTCATTCCGTACTCTTTCATCTAAACTTAGTTTCATGTGGTACCTCGAATGTTTGATCCAGCACAATTTTTGGCCCCCTTTGGGGGGTCCCCAGGGGTCAAACGCAGCAGAGGGACCCCGGTAGACGCCCAGATCTGCAAATACTAGATCACTTCCTAAATGTTACTGCCCTCGGTTGTTGGTACCTCATTCGTTTAACCAAAACCCTCTGGGCTGCCTGTCTATAAGAATCAGTAAATTGTCATTTAGCAGTAAAAATTGTGTATGACAGCCCTTCTAACTATATGATTGAAAATATGTGGGGCATTAGCTTTAGAGCGTGTCCAGATTTTCGGGAAATTTTTTCTCGATCTAACTAATTAACAATCATATAAAATACATTCCAAAAATAATAATCATGACCAAAAAAAAAAAACCAAAATATTAAGGTGAAAATTTTAGAGTAAGTCTTGATCGTAAGCAGAAACACAAATCGATACCGCGCTGTTTCGCTTCCATACCAGAATTCGAAATCGGACCGACATGACTATGCTATCCGACTATATTTCATAGTGCTAATTAATAGCTGTACCATAATTTCTACTCGCATTGGAATCTCCATGCAAAATATCCAAGTGCACAGGATCAGTATTTCGACCAGAAAAAGACTTATAATGACCCATTTTTAAACTGACATTGAACGACCTCGTGCCATATGCTCGTACCCAATCGCGAGTAAACTGGTTCCCACTCCACATATTCCACATACAACGAATGAATCTCATATTCCTTGACATACAACGAATGAATCTCATATTCGTTGTATGTGGAATATGTGGAGTGGAAACCAGTCTAAATGACGAGCTGACAAAACGTTACAGCACCACCATTGTTCCTGGAATTCGTAATAGTTTCATCTGTATATGATATAATAGGCCTTTAATGATTCAGGCTAATTAAACCGATGAAAGCATCCTTGTCTTGTAGTGTAAATGACAGTATGAGATAAACACCATCATTTTGGTGGTGTGTTTATGATCATTGACCATGTGGCCCGAATGCAGACAGCAGTAAAATTTTGCCATTTTTATATTAAAATATTTTCATTAAAATATTTTTAAGTTGAATATAATGCTGATTATACGTGAATGCAGCATGGGTTCGACCAGTACATTGACAAATTAGTCTATAGCTTGCTTGTTTTATGGCTTAATTGTGACATGGCTTCGCCCGAGTCTTGTTATGTGCAACTTGTACGGTAACTTGTGACATGTACATGTAGCTTGTGATGTGACTTATCACATGGCTTACGTTGAAACATGGCCGCTTGTCATACATCTGGTCACCTGGCTTCTCATGTGATTTGACATGCATATTGTCATGTGACTTGGCATATGACTTGTCAGTTAATATGGCTAGAAATATGCAGCGGGGCCTGTTGGGGCAGCCTGTTATTGGGGCAGCCTGTTATTGGGGCAGCCTGTTATTGGGGCAGCCTGTTGGGCCATGGTGGTTTGTCGAGGCAGCTTGTTGGGGCGGTTCATCACAGAGCTTGTGTATTATCCTCACAAGCATCCTGCTTATGAAGTGATCATATGCTCATCCGACACATTGCGTGACTCAGCAATACATATATGGCTTAGAAGATAACTTGTGATTGAATAAACTACTAATCTTCTACACAGGTTATTTTTGAAGCATTCAGGGGAAGTGGCTACCAAGGCGACATAGCCATTGATGACGTTGAGATCACATCTACAGCCGGCTGCCCAGGAGAAGGTTTGTTACCATTATTTCATATGGTGGAATTTCAATGTGAATGTGACTTGGATTTATACTTAGTTTTATAAATGCTTAATAAATGTCATAAATTGTTTTTAGGATACCCTAGTTGGATTGGAATATAACCATCTTAAGTCTGAGACACATCGTATGCTATAACTGAATTTAAGTGTCTTAAATTTCACGGGCCGTCCAAAATTGTCAACATTTTCGAAGTTCTGCAAAGCGTGGGAAGGGGGTCTAGGGCCGCATATACTATGCACTATAAAATGTTGACATTTGGTAGTGACAAACAATATTGATATTAAGTGTTTAAAGTTTAATATTACTACATGTTCTGCTGCCGATTTCACGATTCGTTGCGCACTGCGTAAGCCCGCTTGCGAAACTTTTTATTGCGTAAGCTGCGCAACATTCCGGTGATAATTACACGCAGGCCTATGGGGCTTACGCCATTTTCAAAAGTTGCTCAAGCTACGCAATTTTTCGGGAAATCGGCTGCTGTCATTTCAGCATAAAATCCCAACATTGATGGGGTGGGTCATATTTTATACTTTTTTTCAGCTGGATTAAAGAACTATTCCAGTATCACCTGTGACTTTGAAGAGATAGAGATCTGCTATTGGGTGCAAGATACAAGGGATGACTTTGATTGGACGTGGCAGAATGGTGCTAGCCAATCATTAGCAAACACTGGTCCTGGGATAGACCACACGACTGGTAAAGAACTCGGTAAGATATGGATTTATAAGACAGGATACATGTAGATACATGTAGCTTGCTATTTAAAGGGAAATCGGAGTTTGTTTTCAACATTTTTTTCTTAACCTACATGTACAGTTGTAGTCAGAAGTTTAACTGTGTTAAAACTAAATTGAATATTCTTCTGAAAGCCATCATCCTGTGTGATAGTTTTATTTCTTACAAATTTTCGAGCGTAACCCGCTCCTCGTCAGGTAAGACTGAATATGTACAAAATACACAAAATTCAGTCTTACCTAAATATACAAAATATACTCTCGAAAATTTGTAAGAAATAAAACTATCACACAGGATGATGGCTTTCAGAAGAATATTCAATTTATCTGGAGAAACCCTGTGCCAGGTCAAAAACATCATTAAGAATGTCAAATGTGTTAAAACTGGTGTGCTTAAACTTGCGTTGTCACCATTTTTGTAATAGTCTTTACCAAAGTCGTGATTTTGTGGAATTCCTCACATGCGTGCAGTCGTCCGAAGTGAAATGAGCGCTGCAGATTATGCTGGTCGGCGAAGGACCAGGCCAGTTAGCCCTCGTCAACTGCACTTTCGTAGCCCAAACTTTCCGCAAAGATTCGTCTTTTGGGAACCTGTGGAGGCTCACCTTGTCTTTGGGAGTGTTATTACACCCCGCTACAACACATCTTGTCGGCATAACTTTTTAAAATCGTGCAATATTTGGCAAAATTAACGCCGAAATTGAACCTCTCATGCAACGCAAACACGTGTACACAAATAAGCGATGGGGACAAAGCGTTCTTTAGCTGACGTCACATGGTCACGTGACGCATTACATCATTCTTTCTCGTTTTTAGTCGAAGAAAGTGGGGTGCTCAGAAATGGACTAAAAAATCGCCAAAATAACTCACGCAAAGACTCAAACACAAAATAAATGACTACTTTCGTGTGGTATACTATCCAACTCATTTATAGCACAACTTCCATGTCAATTACTGGAAACCTTTAAAACATAGCTTGTACACCTTGCAATGGTTTGGGTAGTCCTGTTTACCATTTTGGGTGATGATGTAATAAAAGGTGCCCCACGAAATGGCGGCTATTCGATATGGTCTATAGCGTTAATCCATGAATTTGACAAGGTAGGTGCCTCGCTACCGTTACCAAAAATACCCCAGAGTCTCTTTGGATAGTACCGCTGGCTCACTGCATCTCAATCAAAGAGCGTGATATATGTAAACTACAGTGAATTTGACATATATTGTAAGGCCCAAATAGATGTTATGTCAATTTCAATTCTTTTTTTCCCTGCAGCAGCTAAAACAGCGCCTTCTATTGCGGCACCGCCTCATATTTTCTAGACTGATCGCCAATCTTGTAGACTACGTAGGGAATGGGAACAAGTCTATGTATTTTCCCGGGCAGCTCGGCCTCGTACTCGGGGCAATAGATTCGGACGATGCTGATATCGAATGAGAACGAATGATAGCGAGTATGAGGTTGTTTAATCAGCTGCAACAATGGCGGCTAGTTCTCACGCGACACAACAAGGAATTGTGATTGTGAATTAGAGTGTGTCTGAGCTGAGCTGAATACTGAAATATTCCACTTGTTTGTGAAGTGAAAAATCTTAGAACATACAATGTTCTGCCGCATTCATCAATTCCGGAACTTCGGTCTGACCAGAGACAGAATACTTTTTTACGAAGACCCAGAGGGGACATTTAAGTATTGTGCTTTTTTGTTTTGTTAATACGTACGTACGTGACAATAGTACGTACGTACGTGATAATAATAAGTACGTACGTATTATTATCACGTACGTACGTGATAATAGTACGTGATAATTTAATTTGTACGTACGTGATAATTTATTACGTACGTACGTGATAAATTATTACGTACGTACGTGATAATAGTACGTACGTACGTGATAATAGTACGTACGTACGTATTAAATTATCACATACGTACGTATTAAATTATCACATACGTACGTATTAAATTATCACGTACGTACGTAATAAATTGTCACGTACGTACGTACTATTATCACGTACGTACGTACGTACGTACTATTATTACGTACGTACGTATTAAAAAAACAAAAAAGGAAAATCCTAAATGTCCCCTCTGGGTCTTCGTACTTTTTTGGCCTAACACAAGTTTACACAATGAGCGGTGGTTCAGCGAGTGCCCCCATTTAATCCCATCATGCTTCGCGCGGAAAGGTTTGTTACTTCATCCCGCCTGCGGGCTATGAGACATTATCTAGCATTAGTGAATATGACAATATACATGGTACCATACAGACAGAGAATGGCAATAGTTACAGCTTAGCATAATGTTTCAATTAAATTTACCCACCGTCAAACGAAAAACAGTAAAGCTGTGTCCCAAAAAATAAACGAGTATGGCAGAATTTTTAATCACTGTACAGTGTTTGATTATTCCTATTAAGCAAAATGCCCAGTAGTTCCTTAATTTGTACAATAATAATAATGGTGTAGTCTAATTATATCTAGCGCATATATCCATTCCTGTGGGATACTCGTAGGGCTTTACAACAAAGTACTACTATTGTCATTATGGTCACAACTTCCTGGGAAGTATATGTATGCAGCCCTGGCAGCTTGACACAAGCGCCTTGCAGGTACCCATTCATTCCTGGGTGGAGAGAGGCAAAGTATGGCAAAGTGCCTTGCCCAATCTAGGGCACATAGACCATGGCCGCAGACACCAATCGTGAATCAAACCCACAACCATCACAATTAGACACGACCTTCAGTTCAATATGCCAAACTAGGCCAAAATACTCCAAGGTCCGAGATCATGATTGCAGCTAGGTGCCAATTTTACAGAGCTGTTTATAGCAGCCGATTTTGTGGTAATTAACGGAGGCTCCGGCCATTTCATGGAGACCGTATCCTTAACCACTGCTAAATGTTTGCTAGCTTCAGAGGCAAAATTTGGTAAACACTGGTGATGCAACAATGCCCATTTTTAATCATGTGCATGCTCTAAGCACGACACGGCCATAAATGGCGGTAACGTTAGCACAAGTTACTGCTACAGTAAGCACACATTTTAAGCTAGCGCTTAAGCGCCATGAAAGAAGTCCCAGTATTTCCTTTTTTTTCTTCAAACCAACGCTTTTCATGTCTTCAATCCTATTTCCAGGATTCTACATGTACATCCAAGAAGAATATCTTGATTTCCCCGGTGGAACTGCTCGGTTGATATCTCCAGATGCAAAAGCCCAACCTGTAGCATCCTGCTTAGAGTTCTGGTATCACATGTATGGCCGTGACATTGAGTCCCTGAAAGTGTACATGATGCAGAATAGTGCCACGGAGCTGCCACGCAGTCCAGTCTGGAGTGTGAAAGGAGACATGGGCAACTATTGGCACAGGGCAACCTTCAACATACCGGTTACAAATTATGCTTTTAAGGTAGGTATTTTTCTGTCTCAGTCCTGGGGCCAATTTGATAAGAGATGCTTAACAGCCTGTTTTTTCAGGTTATTTCATAGATAGTCTGGTACCCGGACCAAAAATTATTTGACTAGACTGAATTTAAGGTCCGGCAGCCGCCAATTCCACCATTTTGAAACAGGAGGAATTCCTCCTTTTTCCGAAGGTTCCCGAATGCACGTCCGGTCGTCCGGACGTTACCGTTAATCGTCGGGTACAATTCGTCATTGTTTCGAGAATTTGAATTGACGTCGCGTGCACGTACGCGTGCCGCTGCGTGTGTATTTATGGTGATGCCACGGATTTAAAACTACGCAGTGGCTATCAGTGGATATAGTTACGGTAACCGTATGAATGGCTATAGTTATGGGATTGCAACAGCAGATTAAAACTACATGTCTTTGTACAATATGGAGCTCACTGGGTGATGCAGACAAGGTTTGAATTTTCTTTTTGATGCTAGCCTACATGTAAATTAAAATGGGCATATTTAATATTTTAAGGTTTATAATATATTAAATTTGTATTGGTCAAATATGGAATAACCCCTTTCAAATTGCCATATAGCGCGCAGCGCGCTTTGAAAATTAACGGTTATTGCTCCTAAAAATAAATGCATGACGTAATGCTTCAAGTGCTATTTTAAACACGACAGTAGCCGGTCCTCATATTCAGTCGTTGTATGTGGAATAGGTGGAGCGGGAACCAGTCTATTTCATAGACATCGTTAATGGTAAGCAACTGAAAATCTTTGCCTAAGATAGTGACGCAACAATAGCTGTTTCCAAGCACACACATGCTTAGCCACGCCGTGACCATGAAATATTGATAAACTGAAATTGAATTGAAATTGGCAAATGACAGTAGATGTGCGGTTTTTTTCCTTTTCTTTTGAGTATGTTATGCGTTTATTACAGGAATATGTAAAAAGTTTTAGGCGGGTCAATGTAGCACCAAAAATACCCCAACCACACAAAAATTGCAACAAATTGTTTTATTGTAATTTCCGGTACTTTTAAGCATGCTGAACAACATATCAAAAGTCGGACAGAAACGAAGCAAGGGAAAGTGATCAAAAGTGATGTTAACAAATGGCCGCTATTTGTAAAGAATTTATTGTATATAGTTATGGAAAAAAGTACCCTAACCTCCTAACAAAAGATTTTTCAACGGTTTCTGGTTCTACTAAATGTGGAGAATGGCAGGATAAAAGTCTACCAAAATCTAGCCACCGGAAATGGGTGAAATCTGGGTCAATTCCAAGATGGCCACCGTTAACCTTGAAAATCGCTAAAATGGCTTTAACTTTAACATTTGGACTAGAACAGTGATTTAAATGTCTACCCTAGGGTTTTTAGTGCCGGGGAATTCACTGGTATCCGTACAATTTCAATGCAACCTGCAACAAACAATAAAAGCCACAAACTTAAAATGGCGGTCATAATTACAGGCATGGGAGGGGTAGAGACAATAACTTCTCTAATCTAAGTGCTGATGTCCGCTTCTTTTATTGGGCAGTAATGTGCATATCATGATCCCCTCCTGTGGCAAGGCTGGCTGCATCAACCATCACCGCACGAGGCTATGAGACGCTAAGGCAGGGTGCACCACTCTGCCAGAATTGCCTCCCGACAACCTGCACTAGCTTCTAGGGCTGTTTTTAAGAAATGCTATTCAAGAGGTCAGCTTACCACACGCAGGTTTAATCAGGATAAAAAACCAACAAACTTGGCCATCCCAGCCCAGTGTAAGACCATCTCAGCCCAGCCTGAAGCCATCCCAACCCAGCCTGTATGTGGCCAACTCTGCCCGATGCCATACTAGCCCAGCCCGAATGCCCACTACCCCAGCCTAGCCCAAAGCTCTCCCAGCCCAGCCCAGCCCAAAGCTCTCCCAGCCCATCCCAAAGCCCTCCCAGCCCGAAGCCACGCCAGCCCAGCCCGAAGCCCTCCTAGCCCAGCTTGAAGCCCCGAAGCCCAGCCCGAAGCCTTCCTAGTGCATCCCGAAGCCTTCCTAGTGCAGCCCGATATTCTCCCAAACCTGTCCGAAGCCCTCCCAGCCCAGCTTGAAGCCCCGATGTAGTCAGCCTTGCCACAGGAGGGGATCATGTCAAACACATTACTGACCGAGAAAAATAAGCTACATCTGACTTCAGCAGTTAGAGAAGTTATTGTTGCTACCCCTTCCATGCCTGTAATTATGACCACCATTTTGAGTTTGTGGCTTTTATTATTTGTCGAAGGTTGGATTAAAATGTTATGGATACCGGTACCAGTGAATTTTCTGGCCCTGAAAACCCTAGGGTAGACATTTAAATCACTGTATTACTCCTGATATTAAAGAAGTTACAGCCATTTCATGGATTTTCAAGGTCAACGGCAGCCATCTTGGAATTGACCCAATTCACCTATTTCCGGTAGATTTTTTCCTGTTATTCGCCACATTCAGTAGGACCAGGTTGGTGTACTTTTTTCCATAAATATTACCGTCTATTTAACCTTTTTTAATGATGGCGGCCATCTTGTTTTTGACGACATTTTTGGAGATGTTCCCGTGCGTCAAAATTGTCTTTGTTGTTAGTCACATCGAATAGTACAGAAAACCATCATAAAACGTTTTGTTGCAATTTTTTGGGGTCAGGTGGTATATTGACCCGCCTATTTCATCTTCAATGATATACTGGGCCTTTAAAAGTGTTTGTTGCTAATGCCCACGTTAGACATGCTCATAAATAATTTAGCTTTTAATTTATCTGTCAACAGTTTGTGTTTGAGGCTACGAGAGGTCAGGCTTACAGAGACAATATAGCTCTGGATGATGTGCGGTTCTACGAAGGAGCCGATTGTCCTCAGTGTACGTAACTTTGAACAAATTTGTAAAATTTATGGAAATGTAAGAAAAAGTGTCTCCCCCACAGCAGGGTTGTAGTCGAGTCCATCACAAGTCCATCATAAGTCCGGAGCCGATAAAATTACAAGTCCGTGATGACAAGTCCCGCACAAGTCCCGCACAAGTCCGTCACAACATCCAGTAACAAGAAGCATAGGATGAACATGCACAAAATAATGCCTTTGTTGGAGCTCATTTGAATAGCTTATGACTTGAATTAAGACCCAGGGACTTGTGGTGGTCTTGTAAAGACTTGTGATGGACTCGACTACAAACCTGCCCCACAACGACCTTACTTGTTTAGTCTCTGTGGTATATTGTCACAGCCAGTGATAATGTTTTCATAAAGAGGTTTTTCAAAATAAAGTGAAATTTGAAGTTCATGCCCTGTAACAAGCTGCTCAGCAATAACTAAGGCCCGTTTCAAACATCGCGCTATTGCGCCGTGTCAAATTAAATTAAACTTGATTTTTTTTTTAATTCGACACGGCACAAGCACGACGATTGAAGCCATTTGGCTCGGCAAAATGAATTTGGCACGGCACAACAAATTTAGCTCGACAGGGTCTGCCGTGCTATCTCAATTTAGTGCGGCAGTAGCACGGCACGGTTTCAAACGTCGTGCTTTTAATACATGTGCGTCCCACATGTAATGCTTTTTGCATCAACCAAAGAGTGTCCAAAATCTCACACCGATTTTGCTGATAAAGGCAAGTTTAATCGAAGTTGTTTGAAATTTGATTGGGTTTCATGCAGCATGCACACAATATAATTTCGCGCCAATATGTGTATCGCATGGCATGTCGAACATCCTGTTAGGTCAAAGGTTATGTAAACCACGCCCTCAATTGACCACATATGGCCAGCCGAGTAGCTAAATTTTTCGCTCGCGTCGTGTAAAATATATACATGTAGTAAGTGGGAACGCACGGGAGATTTACAGGAAGGAATGTTTACAGGGAGTCGCGGAAAGTTCCCGCAAGGGCGCGGAAAAAGAAGTCCAATGGGAACACGCCTTAAGACACATTTTACGTCTTTACACACTGAATTTCAGCAAAAATAGAGTGTTAATATCTTGCTTGAAATGGTATAGGATGTACCTATTCTAAATTGGACTATACAGATGTTCTTGACTTTCTGTGGGAAACAATAGAGGCTTACAATAACATGCACACTAAATGTAAAACGTAACTAACCGTAATGTAACAATTACCATGTTTTTGCTGTTGTACATGTAGTCGAAATTGAAAAGTTAATGTTACAATTAAGTCAGAAATGAAATAACTTGCCATGACACCAGTAATGATATGATTGCCAAACTTTGTTTCAGATGAACCCAGTTTAAGGAAACTTTTGGGGCAAAGACTTATTTTTGTCCATGTCCTTTTCATGTAACGTAACTAACCAAAGTTAAAGTTATTGATATCATAGAAGTGTCTCATTATTTTTTTTTGTTGATAGTGTTAAGTAGGTCTGGTTTAGATGTATTGACACCATCAAAATGAAAATAATAATATTTATCCATCTTCATATAGCGGCCAAACAATGTATAAGCACCTTAAAATGTAATGTAACTAATCATGGAATTGCCCTTTTATCAGTGGCAGATCTAGCCTCATTAAAGGCCCCTTTTACACAGAGCTGTACGACCGTTGGGCGACCTTTGAGCGACCAAAAATGAGCCAGGTCGCTGAACAGTAGCCGAAACTCAGAAAAAGCTGTTTCTGTGTAAACGCTCCGGCAATCCTTCTGCGCTTTTTCAGCGACCAAAAATGCGCTACAGGTCGCTCAGCAGTTGCTCGCCGATCGCTCATTGGTTGTTCAGCAGTCGCTCAAGCGTCGCCGCGGTCGGCCAATGAGCGCTATTGGTCGTTCACCGAGCGCTCACTGGTCGCTTAGCAGGCGTCGACATTGATGCGGAAATTTTGCGGAAAAATGCGCTGTTCATTGAGTGACCGTTGAGCGACCGCTGTGACGCTTGAGCCACCATTGAGCGATGGCCAAGCGCTCATTGAGCGACCGCTTCCCTTGGCAACCTAGCTGGGAGCGACTGTTTTGAACGTGTTCAAAAATTAGCAGCGACCGTGGCAACCTAGAAGACCACTGAACGACCATTGAGCCTTCCTTGAGCGACCTAGACGACCTCTGAGCGACCATCGAGCGATCAACGGGGATCTCGCAAATTTTTTGGTCGCTCAACGGTACGTCGCAGCTCTGTGTAAAGGGGGTATAAAGTACAGGAATGCAATGGGGTCTGTAGCCCCCACTTTTCCTTTGTATTCCTCTATTTTAATGAGGCTGGATCCGCCACTGTTTATTAATTCTTTTGTATAGTTACAACTGATGCGCCGATGCCAACCACCACCCCAGTTCCAATACCCACTGCAAACTGTGATTTTGAGGATGAGAACGACACCATGTGTGGATACACACAGTCTATCATGGACGAGTTTGATTGGTCCTATGGTGGCCGCTACCCCATATCAAAAGACCATACACTGGGAACATCTAGTGGTAAGATTGTTGGATTTTTAAAGGAGCGTTTTTGAGATTTGTCTAGGTATAAAATACCTCCCCAAAATACTATCCATGGGAAGAAAAAAGAAGAAAAATTAAATTTCCACTTCAGATATGGAATCAAAAAGGTTGGTGTAATTATTGCACTGCTTTATGGAGCCAGATAAATTAGTTTGCAAAACACAGGTGGTTTTTCAAGATATCCTTGGCATTTCTACGCTCATTTAAATACCTAAACACAAAAGAAATTCCAGGCGTAACGCAGACATTCCAGGGGGAACACGGACATTCTAGGCGGTATCTGGGCACCGCCAGGAATTTCCATTACGTTTTGGTATTTTATTGAGCGTGGATTTGCTGCGGATTTCTTTTGATGGTCGCAAAAAGAATACTAGCCAGCGCGACTTAAGACCCTTTTTTGCAGAGCGGGTCACATATATCGATTGAGAATGCAAAATTTCAGAATGGTAATAAGAAAAAAATGACAAATGATATGGTATCAAAATCTCAACACCCATGGGATCATTGGGGTCTCAAAAATGTGATCTGGACACGCTCCTTTAACTGTTTTTGAATGTGCTATCCACTTTGCACCCATCAAGAAATGTTGACATAATGAGAATGGAACCCAAGACCTTTTGGTTTGGAATGTGGTCCTTTAATTTAGGGGCCTCCAAATACATGGTGTAATCGTGGTTAATGCATATTAATAGGAGTGGGCAAAATTCCTTCTTTTTTTTCATTTTCATTAGGGCTGAGGTTTTTTGTATTTCTTTTAACATCTCGATTAACATGAAATGACAATTTTCGGTCTAGGGTCCAAGAAAAAAGTGTGCAGCACCCTTTTGTGTCAGTATACCTTACTTTGTGGTGGGGGCGCCGGTTGATTTTTTAGAGTTTCAGAAATGTATGTTGTAGGACTTTTTTTCTTTCTCCTTTGCGCAAAAGTTATTTCCTCAGTTTAGCTGGATAATTTAAAGATAAAATTAAGACATTTTAAGTGAACTGGGACCTAAGATCTTGTATGTCACAGAAATGTACCCCATTACTGTGGAAAGACCCAGCTACATGTATATATGACCCAAGTTTGGTTCCAATTGGAGTTAAACTTTTCACTTGAGACCATTATCTTCGAAACTTGAACCAAAATGTCACATGCATACGCAACACACAAATACATGTACATGTAAGTGCATAAGTCTCTTCCTGAACTTGTTTAGGTGAAACAAAAAGGCATTGTTACAGTAGTCCATGGGCCAATACCCCAAAAAATGCATGTCGGTACCATTTTGGGGGACAAAGGCTCATCATATTTTTTTGAAAGATGGCCACCTTGGGCATATTTGTTGGTATGATGGACATTCTCAAGTGGTAGTTTTATATCATTTTGGTGAAAAAACATGGTTTTTGGGACAAAATCACCTTTTAAAATATTTTCCTTAGAAAAAGAGTTTGCAGGCTTAAATGAAAAATCTGAAAATTGGATATTGTGAGCAGTGGAATCGTTGATTTTTTAAAATGGTTTGTTTCACTTTTTCTCAATGGTTGCCATGGCAACAGCCGTTTTGGGGCAAAAAACACCATTTTTGGTAATAAAACTTTACAAATTCATATTACAGGGTTCATATGGAATATTGGGCTACTTCCAACGGAAGACTCATTGTGAGATACCCAGGCAGTTTTTAGATACCTTAGAGTACAGTACATGTAGGCATAATGGTACATTTTGGGCCAAAAACATCATTTTAGAATTGCTGTTTTTTGAGATTTTCCTTATAAAAAGAGTTTGCAGGCTTAAATGAAAAGTGGATACTGTGAGCAGTGGAAGCGTTGATTTTTTTAAATGGTTTGTTTCATCTTTTTCTCAATGGTTGCCATGGCAACAGCCGTTTTGGGGCAAAAAACGTCATTTTTGGTAATAAAACTTTTAAAATTCATATTAAATAATTTATATGGAATATTTGGGTACTTTTAACGGCAACCCCACTCTGAGATACGCAGACAAGTCACATTCAAGTTCATGCACCAGATATCTGATTGTTTGACAACGAGAAATAGTGACTCCTAGTTGAGGGCTGACATTTTGATTCACATGACTGATTTTTATGTGACAAAGATGCGATAAAGACTATTTTTCATGTAAGAAGATTCCTTATCATGATCCGGGTAAACATAGATTCTGAGGTTGCCAGGTTTGACCTGGGTCCTATTTCATAAAGCCCACTTAGAAACATTCCTAAATAAACATTCTTAACTCATGTTTATAAAGATAGGAAAAATTAGATTTTATTGTTCCTAAATTCACTTAAGAATGTTTTTAACTTTTGTGAAAAAGGACCCTGGACGCTTTCTTTGAGACACCATACCCTGTATAGTTAGTGACAGTGAATCGCTGATGATGGTTTATATTAGGAGTGGCAGGTCATCATAATGGTGAGGCATACCCCTATCAACCACTACTGGTGGTCTACTGGCGGAGTGTGAGTGGCAGGCAACTGGTGGTTTGCCACCAGCTGCTAGTGGTCCGCTGGTGGTTTTAGAATGGTTGGCCATTGGTTTGCTGGCGGTTTTGTCGCGGAAGACCACTTATGGTTTGCTGCTGGATACCGCTCGTGATTTGCTGGCAGTTTTAGAGTGGCAGACCACTGGTGGTTTGCCACTGTCTACCGCTAGTGGTCCGCTGGCAGTTTAGGAACGGCAGACCACTCCTGGTTTGATGCTGCCGCTAGGTGTCTGCTGGCGGTTTAGAGCGACAGACCACTGGTGGTTTGCTGCTGGCCACCGCTAGTTGTCCGCTGGCAGTTTAGATGCGGAAGACCACTGGTGGCCGCTGACTACCGCTAGTGGTCTGTGGCTTGGCAGCGGTGAAACGCTGTCAGTTGAGATACCGCTGGTGGTTTTTGGGTCAGCGTGTCGATGCCGACCAGCCGCCTTCCAGCCGACGGCGGTCTGATGGTGGCTTGCACACTGGATTATTACTGCTGGTCATTTCAATAACTTTAAATCAATCCGTAAACCTCAGCTCCCTGAAAGTATACATTACTGCCCGGTTGCATGTTATGCACACAACGGTTAATTATCAAACATCTCCCTCACAGGCTTACATGTACTCTTTTTTTCACCTGAGATGATATTAACAGAAAAGTGCCTTGCTCAAGGGCACACACATCATATGCAGGCACGTCAATTACCCATAATCCTTTGAAATCCTTTGCGGTCTTCAGTTCAAGCAACCGTACTCCTCGGCCATAGACCGATCCAGTAATTAAGCCCCGCCCACGTAGAAATGCGTATAGCTACATCGAAGTGCGTTAATCATTAGATTAACCACGTAGATCACCATTGTCCTTCAGAATGATTGATTGGGGGAAATGTTTGGGGCGGGGCTTAAACGCTCCTGGATTGGTCTATTCCTCCACGGCCATTCTAACATGATCTTTTTGTCTCAAATTGTACAATTCCGCCTATGTGTACTGCACCTAAAAAAAACTGCCTGGGTATCCCGGAATGGGTTTGCCGTTGGAAGTACCCCAATATTCCATATGAATCATGTGATATAAATTCTTCAAATCGAGAAAAAGTTGAAACAAACCACCTAAATGAAATTAACGCCCCACTGCTTACAATATCAACTTTTTTTTATTTTTCATTTCAGCCTGCAAACTCTTTTTATAAGGGAAATCTTTAAAAACATGATTTTACCCCAAAACGGCAATTCTAAAATGATGTTTTTGGCCCAAAATGTACCATTCCGCCTACATGTACTATACTCTAAGGGACCTAAAAGGTGCCTGGGTATCTCAGAATGAGTTTGCCGTTAAAAGTACCCAAATATTCTATATAAATTATGTAATATGATTTTTTTAAGTTTTATTACCAAAAATGATGTTTTTTGGCCCAAAACAGCTGTTGCCATGGCAACCATTGGAATAAAGATGAAACAAACCATTTAAAAAAATCAACGCTTCCACTGCTCACAATATCCACTTTTCAGATTTTTCATTTAAGCCTGCAAACTCTTTTTATAAGGAAAATTTTAAAAAACGTGATTTTACCCCAAAACAGCAATTATAAAATGATGTTTTTGGCCCAAAATGTACCATTATGCCTACATGTACTGTACTCTAAGGTACCTAAAAACTGCCTGGGTATCTCACAATGAGTTTTCCGTTGGAAATAGCCCAATATTCCATATGAATCCTGTAATATTAATTTTTAAAGTTTTATTACCAAAAATGGTGTTTTTTGCCCCAAAACGGCTGTTGCCATGGCAACCATTAAGAAAAAGTGAAACGAACCATTTTTTTAAAATCAACGATTCCACTGCTCACAATATCCACTTTTCAGATTTTTCATTTAAGCCTGCAAACTATTTTTCTAAGGAAAATATTTTAAAAGGTGATTTTGTCCCAAAAACCATGTTTTTTCACCAAAATGGTATAAAACTACCACTTGAGAATGTCCATCATACCAAAATATGTGCCCAAGGTGGTCATCTTTCAAAAAAATATGATGAGCCTTTGTCCCCCAAAATGGTACCGACAAGTGTCTTGGCCCATGGACTGCCTCATAGATAGTTGTTAGCTTGTCACCGGTCCACAGATTACTGGAATCCATTTTGTCGAATCTAAACTGCAAATTAAAACAAAACTGGGTCATATAGCTGCACTATGGCAACCTTTACCCTACTGTTGGTGTTTAAGATCATGTGTAGGTCATCAAAGATCATAAATAAGCTGAAATTGTGCAAAATACTCTGTACCTTTATGAATTTCTAATTACATTTATAACTTTATGTGGCCTAGTAAATAACCACAGAAAAGCTTTTTAAATGAAATTTCTACCCAAAGCAGAACCCAAGATTTGATAACAACTATAAAAATCAACCCCATCACAAAATAAGGCATACTGACACAAGTGCTGCACACTTTCTCTTGGACCCAGACCAAAAATTTAGTCATTTCATGTTGAGATAGGTTAAAAGGATTACACAAAAAAACTCTGCCCTACATGTAGGCAAAATGACCAATTTATAGCTCACTCATATAATGTTAAGTACTAACTCTTCCTAATTTCGGGAAAGACTAACAAATATTTTGACAATCTTTCAGGTGACTCACAACACCGTATGTAATTAAGATTTTTAAGCATTAGAGACAGATTACATGATTGGAAAACCTTTTAAAACAACAACTTTACATAACTAAAAAGTAATGTTAATAAGCCACCTTGTAGAGATTTCAGTCACATACATGCATTAATACTTTATAAAAACCACAAACATCCAGTTTTTGTGTTAAGTGAATGGGGGAAAAATTGTCTGCAGACAATTTTGTTAAAAGCACATTCAGTTGGCAATTTCGCCCACAAAGGTACCATTTATTTACATGGGAAAAATCATGTGGTGTTTGTTACTATTGTTGTCAACACCTTTAATATGGCTTTTCTTTTTGAAGTAAAATTTGGGGTAATAGACTACTAAAGTGTGACGTCAGTTGCCATGGTAATTGGGTCTAAACATTCGCTGGTAATCTGAAACGTCTCTTGGTATAGCGCAGGAAAACAGTTCACTGGTTTTAGTGTAGACCCAAAAACCATGGCAACACACAAAGGGTGACGTTTTCACTTTAGTAGTCTATTGCAAATGATATCGGGGGCTTAAAATTCATTCCTGTTTACAAGAAAAATAAAGTGATAAATGGTTTTGGCACCAAACCTGGCCCTATAAAGCCCAGCATACATGTACAACAACCTTGCAACTGGAAGCAACTAGTGGCATCTGATGTTTCCGGCAACTAGAAGCAAAAAGGTCGATGTACGCACACTTGCAACTACTGGGAACTGATGGCCGCGGGTTGCTCAGGTTCTACTTTCTGGCAACTAGTTGTACCCAGTTGCCGTCTGTTGCGTCAATGTACGCGTACTTGCAACATGCTGTCAGTTGCATGCGTGCATTTGATCACATACGCGTACATTGTACATTGTACATCGACAGCACCTGCAAGAAACAGTTGCTTCCAGTTGCACGGTCAATATACTCTATAAGGCTTTACCGAGTTACCGTGTCAATATGTGCACTCTGGCTGGATGCTCCCATGCATTTGGATGCTCCCAGTTGGATGCTCCCAGTTGCCGCTAGTTGCGCAACTAATAAGTTGCTGTCGATGAGCGCGCTATGCACACATCAACAGCAACTGATCAGTTGAGTTGCTTCCAGTTGCGATGTCCATGTGTACACGCTATATAGGCTTTACATGGCAGGGTTCTGCCCACGCCGGGCGGCGCCGGGCGGGACCGCCCTGGACCTGTATTGCCCGCCCAGCACTCAAGATGATATGTGTAAATGCCGCCCAGAACCGATTTCTAGGTGTGCGCGCTGGAAATAAAAAAAATACTCACGGTTTTCCGAGGAATCACTTTTTTTCCTGTTTTTTTTACCAGTCGTTCGAGCGCGAGAACATTATTGTTTACGTGTTTAACAACACACCGCCCGAAATTGCCCGATCCACAGTCGGGCTATGCGCTAGCTACATGTAAACGGCTATGCGCTAGTTATACGGACACTGCGTTGACACCCGTCAACGCAGTGTCCGTATAATAGCTAGCGCATAGCCGGCTACAAACCACGCGGTACCGTATGTACAGATCGAGATTCACATTTGGGCTGTGTGCGTGTACCGTATTGGTACAGTGGATGGTTCTGGATTCAGCCAGCCTCGCGCATGTGGTGTGACTCGCACACACGTGTACACTGTGTACGTACACGCGCATCGTATATTAGATGTATCATGTGTATTGTCAACCGGACATGCAGTCGGCGCTGTCAAAGTTTGTTAACGTGTAAACTCGCAAACTCGCTGTTGAAATGCGGCTTCTTTGTCATAAAAAGGAAAGCAAACAGGACTGTGAAATTGTGGGCTACTAAAAACTGTAAGTGTGAGTCTGAGCCATAACTGCCATTGTCAACTGAGTGAGTGATTGGTTCATCAATCAAGTCACACATTTATTTTTTTATTTAAGACTACCCTTAACAGACCATATTCACCAACAGAGGGCGCCCTTCTGCAATGCACTATGGGATTGAATATGGGGCAAACTATCAAGTTTGACCCATATTCAATCCCATACTAGTGCATTGCGATAGTTTGACCCATATTCAATCCCATAGTGCATTGCAGAAGGGCGCCCTCTGTTGGTGAAACACGATTGGCGAATATTGCCCCGGCTCACCCCCCCGGCTTTGCCACCCGGCACTCAAATTATCCTGGGCAGAACCCTGCATGGTTGTAAGTGCAAAGAGTCTATTCAGTTTTAAATGTACAGCTTAAAACTGACGAAACTTATTCTCTTATTATAACTTTGAAACCACAGGCCACTACCTGTACATTAAAACCGGTTACTCTTACTACCAACGCACCAACGACCGCGCTGATCTCTATTCTCCATTGCTCACCAAGTCTGACAAACCACAGTGCCTGCAGTTCTACTACTACCTCTTTGGCTACTACAAAGCAGATTTCCTGATGGTCTACCTGTCTCGCTGGGGGAAGACTTTAGCTATCGATCCCCATTTCTCCATCTATGGCAGCCAGGGGCAACAATGGAATCTAGCCAGTGTTGATATACCGCCAATGGACTCAAACTTTCAAGTATGTACCAACCCAATCCCCATTGTGTTAGCTCAACAGTTAAATTAAAACATAATCAAGCAGTCAGATACCCTCCAACTTTAACAGTTTGGACTCCGGATTGCTACTGTTCGAACCGTGGTAAAACCGGTAAATTTGTAGACATGACTGTGGTCTTCAGTAATAAACCCTCGCAATTCTATAGCATAGTAGTTTATCCGTCACTTTCAGTTGTTAAAGTTGCATTGCCCGTGTTTCGGTGAAAGGATTAAAACAATTAATTTACACAAGCGAACGAATTTAAAAAGCTTACGTGTCTCTGTAACGAAAAATATCAAAAACTTAAATTTCCGACGTCGGGAATTGGAGATACAAGCCTTTTTCTTGAAACGTGCTTCACATGTTGTACATGTGCGCGTACGCTCATATGTACATAGAGTATGTGTACAATGTACACATGTACGCGCACATGTACATTTACGTCATAACCGTGTCGATTAAATGACCTGCCAGCCATTTAATCATTTCTTGTTTTTAATTTTGTCCATTGTAAGTCACCATATTTATTTTTTTGATGCGCTTGTTTGTTGGTTATTTCTTTGCTCTCATACGAGCATGCGCATTCAATTTGTAAACACAATTGCGGCCCAACTTCGAACTGGAATTAAATTGAAACCGTGCCGTGCTTGTGCCAAACTAAATTGAGTTAGCACAGCGGACCCTGTCGAGCTAAATTCTTTTGCCGCGCCGAATTCAATTTGCCGAGCCAATTAGGTTTCAAATGTCGTGCTTGTGCCATGTCGAATTTAAAATATTCAGCTGAATTTAATTCGACACGGCACAAGCACGTCGTTTGAAACGGGCCTATACAGTTAGTGATGGGAAAAATAAACTTTTAAAATTGAGCCATGAAAAAAAATTAGGCTGCGGAATCACCAGGGTTTATCCTGGAACACCAATGTCTACGGATTTACCAGGGATAAACATGGGGCTAACGGCACTCCAAACTGTGAAAGTGAGAACCACACATTCATATAGCGAGGGCATGTAGATCGTGCAAGTCGTGCAAGGTCATGTAGAGCATCTGCTCATTTTCATAAAAGGCCCAAAAATTTGTTCACAGTTTATTCTCTGGGAAAAACTTTACTGACTTTCGTCAGAGAAGTTTTCTCGAAGACTTGTGACTGACTTATCATTCATTGCAAATGAAACCTCATCCCAATTAGGTCCATTAAACGCTATAATATTAAAAAGTCTGGACACATTAACCCTACATTAAAGTAGGATTGTCTTTACCTGTATAGCAGCATGAATCACGAAGGTCTTTTCTTTATTTGTTTGGTTTATTTTCTCCCTTAGGTTGTGTTTGAGGCTATGTACAGTCCTAGAACCAAAGTTGCTATTGACGACATCACATTCAATACTGGAGTCTGCTCTAGAAGTAAGTGATAAAAACAACCTTGGCTAACATTACAGCTTATGGATAAATACCCAATTAGTCTTCTACCTTATCTGTAATATTATTATGCAAATGCTAGTAAAAATATCATATTTTCTTTGTGGTAAAGGCAGTAGAGGCATGATGAATAGGCCAAATTTGAGCTACTTAAAATCATAAAATGTTCTGCCATTTATATATTTAAAGGTAAAGTTGTTTCACGAGCCAATATGTGGCTCATACTGGCCGGTACTCATCCCCAGTTTCCATGGCAAGGAATGATTAGAGCATTGCTGAGGGATGCCAGTCTTCCGGCATAGCCAGAATTCCAGCTTTTTCTTATTTTGGAAAAAGAAATCCGACAAAGCCTTTTTTACAGGCCAGAAAAGTAAACAGTCGGAAATAAAAGGAGAATATGTTTGAACTCTTCAAGTAAAAACAAAACGTGAGAAATTGTCTCACTTACAGATCCACGATGTTATACCATGTATGTCATGTATGTACAGCCTAAGTGCATGTATGTACCTGCACATGGCACGTTTTCCCATAGACTGGTTCCCGCTCTACATATTCCACATACAACGAATGAATATGAGGACCGGCTGCCGTAGTGTTTAAAATAGTAGTGTGACGTCACGTCATGCGTTTATTTTTAGGAGCGCATAACCGTTAATTTTCAAATGCGGCACAATTGTAAAATAATTTGAAAGGGGTTATTCCATATTTCGCCGATACGAATTTAATCTACGGTATTAACCCTAAAATATTACATGCCCATTATAGCATCAAAAATCAAATTCAAACCTTGTCTGCATCATCATAAATAAATTAAACATGCAGCGACACGTACGTGGTGTCAATTCAAATTTCTTAAAACAATGACGAATCGTACCCGATGATTAACAATAACATCTGGACGTGCATTCGGATAACTTGAGGAACCTTCTGAAACAAAAGGAATTCTTCCTGTTTCAATATGGCGGACTAACATGCATATACACATGTATACTGGCGGCCGCCGGACCTTAAGATTTCAATTGGGAATTATTTGGTCCGGGAACCAGACTAGTTTTCCCCAATGATTTGCACATACATGCAGTATGCCTGTATCCTGGCCGTAATCATTAACCGCTAAAGTGTCGCGAAACCAGACTATTGATCAGAAATACATAGAGGGCGCTGTATCCATACAGCAGTGGTTAGATCACATACAAACTGACATACATGTATCCATTGCATTGCACTCATACTGTCATGTACATGTACCGCGTAATACTGTACAATGTACTGTGCTGGCGAGTCTATGTGCACATGTACATGCAGTTATGATAGTGGCAGTATATTTTTTTCTGGCCCTAATAAAGGGAAGGGCCACTAGCATCCCTGATTGCTACTCCTGGGTGGGATGCAAGTCCATCGCAGGTTTACCCCCCAGGATATAGTTAGATGGGTTTCCCCAACAGTATTTTACACCTGGGCGGAGAGAGACCTTGTAAATTAAAGCGTCTTGTTTATAAGGACACATCATGATAGCAGTGACCATGCAGGCCTCGAACATAGACCTTTCACCCGAAAATTTATCAAGCTATCCACAAGATCACCACTCCTCCACCACTTATATAAGCTACCTACATGTATATACATGTAGAGTAATAAAGTAAAATGGCCACCCTTTGTGCGTTGCCATGGTTTTTGGCTCTACATTAAAACCAGTGAAATGTTATCCGAGCGCTTTCACTATGTAAGTTTCAGATAACAAGCGAAAGACCCAATTACCACACTAGTCTATTTACATTAGTTTATAATTATAATCATTGTGTAAAATAATGACAGAAAGCTGACTGGTGACCGACTGGCGGCAAACTATAGTGACTGAACGTAAATGGCATTAACCTAATTGCTACTAATTTGCTTCTAATTATTCAATTTTCCAGCAACTCCAACTCCTCTAGCCGGGGGCTGCGATTTTGAGAGGGGGATAAAGGATTGTGGCTACCAGCATGACTTTAACCAGGACTTCCACTGGCTAAAGCACAGCGGTGCAACGTCATCCAAAGGAACGGGACCAAGTGTAGATCACACCACAGGAACTAAAGATGGTAATGCACCAATCTAGAATTATCAGTTCGGGTTTGTTCTGCCCTACCCAATGTAACTTGGTTACGAATACGTGTTTGGTACTACGTGCAAAATTGGAAAATAGGATTAAACAGCTACAATCCCCCTTGAAGAAAAATCCAGCATTTGCACCTTTTTTGATAGTCCACATATCCATCTAGCTGATTTATATCGCAGTTTATTTCAAATTGCCCGTTTTAAGAGGATAAATCGCAAGCAAAAGTGCGGTTCTTAAAAATGACATTTTCATTATTTGGAAACGCTCATTAGGTATTGATGATATGTGCGTGACCCTGTGACGCAATCCTGAGAAAGACAAGTAAACACGATTGTCAGCTCCATACGTTTACACGAAAAAACTCAGAAAAGCGTCTCTGTTAAATGGTGTTTTTTAAAGATTTCTTTTCGAGCAAAAAAGCCAGAGATATGCCCAGTAGTTGAGTATAGTTGTTATTATTATTATTATTATTATTTATTCGGCCAACACAAGCAACAATACAACAGAATATTCCTATAAACAAGAGAGCAAATAAATAGGGTAATAAATATAAATATAAAAAGTAAAGCTGTGGGGGAGGGGGGAGGGGGGAGGGAGGGGGAGTGGGGAGGGAGGTGGAGTGGGGGGGGGGGGGGGGGGGTGGTAACAAGACACAAAGACAAACCAATCTAAGGTGGCCAGGATGAACAAAAGTGAAAGTCACTGTGGCCCAAAGGCCTGCTCATCCAACCCTAGACTGGGATAAAAGGTAAATTAAATAAATTTGTTTGTATATAAATAATTATAAATAATTATAATAAAAAGTACAATATAAATCAAAATAAATTAAGTTAAAAAAAATAAGTGTTTGTAAGTTTGTAATAAAAGTAATAAAAGAGTAAAATAAGAGGATACAAAAGAAACAAACAACCCACCAAACAAACAATTAAACAAATAGCCCGACAGCCCAACAAACAAAGAAAAACACAAACACAAACAAACCCAAACGCACCATAACACAAACACAAACAAACAAACAAACAAAAACAAACAAACAACTCAACAATAAAGAACACGGAAGGTAATGTGCTAAGGAAGGCAAGTTACAGTGTATTGCTTGGCAAACAACAATCTCTAAGAACCTTGATAGTGAACATGTAATCTGTTAATAAAAGCATAATAAGGTTTAAGAACTAAACCGTCTCTAATATGCACTGGCAAGTTGTTCCATATTCGAGGAAAAGTATTAATGGGTGAATTCTTAAGGCTTAGAGTTCTCGCGTAGTGGTGAACAAACAAGACCGTATCTTGATGCCGAGTGTTGACCAGTGTGGTAGATCTGACAATGTCACTGTCAATGAGTTTGAAGAGACACTTCGTGATGAACTGCACAGTGAGTTTCTGCCGTCGAGTATCCAGACTAAGCCAGTTCAGAGCTTTTAATCTGTCTTCATATGACATGGCTCCTCTGTGTTGTTTGAGGATCATTCTAGTTGCCCTCCGTTGTACATGTTCAAGTTTAGCTGATAGGGTTGTTGTGTACGGGCACCAAGCAGGTAACCCGTTGTATGTTTTACCAGACACTATAAAAAAAAGGGCAGAACATTTTCTTTCTTATTTCCAAGAATAATGAGTCGCGCCTAAAATAAGTTCGAAGGAGTATATGCGAACTTGTACAAGCTAAGCTGCCGTAGGTTAGGTTATGTGTTCGGCTAGGCTGCCGTGTGTGCGTACGGCAAGGGACCGAAACGGACTGGAGATCCTAAGTGTGGTTACCTATCTCTCGATTACATCCTTCCCGTTTAAACTGGGTTTTTTTTCACACAGCACCATACTCAAATCTCTTAAAGAGGAAGAATCCCCCTTGACGAAAATCCAGCATTTAGGCTTTTTGCGATAGTCCAAACATCCCTCTTGCCGACGTGGAATTTTATTATTTTTTAATTGTCGGTTTTAAGTGGATAAATTGCAAGCAAAAGTGCGCTTTTCGAAAATGAGATTTTCGCGATTTCTGAAATGCTCATTAGGTATTCATGATATGCGCGTGACCCCGTGACGCAATCCTGAGAAAGAGAAGTCAACACGATTGTTAGCTCCATACGTTTACAAGCAAAAAACTTGGAAAACCGTCTCTGTTAGATGGTGTTTTTTGAAGAATTTGGATGGTCCAAAAAGCCAGAGATATGCCCAGTAGCTGCGTGGTTGTATGTTTTACCAGACACTATGAAAAAAAAGAGCAGAAAGATTTTCTGTTCTATTACCAAGAGAGAGAAAAATGAGTCGCTCATTCTAGACACGTGGGAACTACGCCCGCAGTGGACCGTACCATGCTGTGCACAGACCGCTGTGAATGCCGTTCGTTCCGTGACAAAACCACCCGTCGCAATGCACCAGTATTTACTTCAAAAGAGCTTCATTGTGAGCCACAATTTCATCGTTTTTTCACAAAACGGGTAATAGTAGATTGTTGTCATATTACATGAAGTGTTTTTACATTTGTATTTTGAATTACAAGGACAAAACAGGCATGATAAACATTCACTTCGTGTATTTTCCATTCAATACTGCACAGACCGTTTTGTATGTTTCTCATCAGGATGACGTCAAAACCCTGTTGATAAACAAGCCAAGTGACCTCGAGCGTTTCAGAATTTCGGGTGAAGAGGGTCGGAACTGCTTTACGTTTTAAGCAAAAGCCTGTCGATTTTTTGTGAAAAACAAGTTGTGATGGTGAATGGTGTTAGACACATACACCTCCAGTACAAAGAAATTATTCCTCGTCTGTCTATGGGAACTTGATATTGATTCTCAATAGCATCTACATGTAGCCTTGTCCAAGGCATTCATGGACAGTCTAGGCATGGTCTAGAGCTATTGTTCTGGCTCCACAAAATGCCCGCTCGCTGTCCATGCGCCGCGCTACTCCAGCGTAAACAGCGACCTCACGTACCTGCAGCGGTATGAAAGCCTTGTGACTAGCGAGAAGGTAACCTTTGAGAGGCGGAACTCATTATGCTAAAGAGGCCAGTTGACCTGTGTAGGCCACTTATTTCATTGGTTGACTGTGGCATAGCTAGTTTTCCCACATTCCATCATGTCCCTAACAACTTACCCAATGATATCGCTCAGTAGTGATCCCGGTGTAAATGATGTGAGGACATTGAAGAAAAACGATCTGCAAAATGGGAATTTTGAAGCACTTTCTCTCTCGTTCTATAGGCTGTTCATCACTGCTGTATTGTTTGTCATATGTGCATAGCCTAGTTCATTCAAAATCAGTCCACGCTTGTCTGTGTGTAACCATGCGCGCGCGCACGATGCTGTGATTCGTTGTACACTACATGTACCTACATGTAGCTCCAGCTATACATGCATATACTGGGTCTGTGCTGGAAATCTTGCGCAAAAATAAAGAGAAAGATAAGATCACCTTCTCGCTAGTCACAAGGCATTCATATCGCTGAAAGTGATTGGCATAAACTCGTCGCCACGTGAGGTTGCTGTTTACGTTGGAGAAACGCGGCGCACAGACAGCTAGCAGGCATTTTGTAGAGCCAAAATAATACGCCCTAGACTATTAATGAACGCCTTGGACAAGGCTAAATAGCACCCAGTGAATGCTTGCGAGGGCCCATTTTCGCGACCACAACAGAAACATATTTTATGATTTTGAATGTGGCCGCACGATTTGCTTTGTATCTTCGGCCGTTCTGTGTCAAAACCAATGGCCGCGATGCACTGGAATTTAGTTCAAAACAGCATCATTGTGAGCCACAATTTCATTTTTTTTTTCTCACAAAAACATGATAATAATTTGTCATATTACAGAAAGTATTTTTCACAAGGACGAAACAGGCATGATGAACATACACTTTGTATATTTTCCATTCAATACTGGGTCTTTCCACAGTAATGGGGTACATTTCTGTGACATACAAGATCTTAGGTCCCAGTTCAGTTAAAATGTCTTAATTTTATCTTTAAATTATCAAGCTAAACTGAGGAAATAACTTTTGCACGAAGGACTAAGAAAAATAGTCCTACAACATACATTTCTGAAAACCCTGTGCACAAATTTTCCTGTTACGTATGTACCGTAACAAAGACAGAAAAAAGTCACAAAATGGTCTGTCCACGTTACATACGTAATAGGAAAATTTGTACACAAGCTTTTCAAATGCATGTTGTGGCAGCAATTTCTTACCTTTTTGGGCAAAAGTTATCTTTTGCTAGCACGCAGTGTGCGTCGTTTTACACCCTTATGAGGTACCCGGAAGAATAGTACCCCACAAGGAACAAAGGTACCCCACAAGTCGGTCTTTGTCTACTTAGTACCCCACAAGGTAAGACCAGTGTTAAGCCTAGGGAAGAGTTTAGACAAAGGAAACAATAGAAGGACAAAGGGAAGGAAGGAAGGGAGGGTAACAAAAGATGTACCCATAAGGGTGTAAAAACACGGTTGGGTGTGCATGTGCGTGTTCCATACATGTACACGCTGAATAGGGCGCAGGTGTAGGCCAGGGTAAAAAGTGTTTAAGACTGGCCAGGCCTTTGTCGTCATTTAACACTGGCCGTGTGACATGCTCTCAGATATTTTTATTTTTCTCAAATAACTGAGAACTTTCGCCATAATATGAATTTTAAAATGGGTGTACGTTTTGAAGGGACACACTATACATGTACCTGCTTTGCTTTGTCTGTACGTTAGGGTATTATATGTACATTGAGGCATCACTTCCCCAACGGCCAGGGCAGAAGGCACGCATAATCAGCCCTACCATCTACAAACCAGTTGGTGCAGACATGTGTAGTCTATTCTACTATCACATGAGAGGCCCCGACGTCGGAGAGATTCATGTTTACATCAAACCTGACCAAGAGGACACCACAAGCCCCCTCTTGGTTCTCAGTGGTGATTCCAAGGATATGTGGAGACCGGCAAGCATAGACTTGACCAGCATGAAAGGCAAATTTCAGGTATAAAAGCTGCATTTATCCCCCTTGAGCCTCCATGGAGTATTTCTAGATGACACGCTTTTGGTTTTTTTTTCTATTTTTAATTACTATCCTTTTAGCCAATTCCGCTTAACCGCTACAGGCGTGTTTCTATTGAGACCCATTTAGCGGATAATACGTAAAATGTGCTCAGTAGAAACAGGTCTTATCCGCTATTTTCCGGTAAATGGCGGGGATAATTTTTCCAGGCAATTTTCGTTCTTGAGGAAGGAAAATGCTGGAGAATTTATCCAGTAATTAGCTCCAATAGACTGCCGGAGTGAATACGTCATCTTTTGTTAGTTGCCTAAGCAATATAATGGCTCTACACTAAATTACTGAATCGTGTTCCTGTGCTTTTCCAATGGTACTTTTTCCGACGGCCATATGTTTAGTGCCAATTACCATGACAACCCACGTCACACTTAGACACACGGCTGTCTATAAAAACACACACTTTTCCCGCCCAAGTGCGCATACAGGGGAGAAAATGTAAACATGTGACTGCACAATGACTGATCCAATGCACGTGCTTGACCCCTGCATGTGACCTTTATCCGGCAAATTTGCAAAGCGTGACGGAAGGCCAGCAAGCTTGGCTATTTTTTTTGATAGAACTGCTCAGTATAAATGTTGAGTTCTCTCACTAGTGTTACGTATGGACACATGTGACAGAGGCAAGATGAATAAAGGCAAAAATGTACAAAGTTATAGTCCATGGGCCAGTGGGCCCACCGTGCACTAGATTGACGGCCATTTTAGGGTTAGGTAAAATTCAAATATCCATTGTTCTGTTGGGGTTGGGGCGTAGATGGGATGGCTTTGGGCTGGGCCGGGCCGGGATGGCTTTGGGCTAGGATTTTGGGCATGAGCTGGGAGGGCATTGGGCTTGGCTGGGATGGCTTCGGGCTGAGCCAGGATGGCTTCAGGTTGGGCCGGGATGGCTTCAGACTGGGCCGGGATGGCTTCGGGCTGGGATGGGATGGCTTTGGGCTGAAACGGGATGGCTTCGGGCTGGGTTGGGATGGCTGAGAGCTGGGCTGGGATGGGTTCGGGCTGGGGTTTTGGGGTTGGGGCATAGATGGGATGGCTCGGGCTGGGCTGGGATGGCTTCGGTCCGAAACGGGATGGCTTTGGGCTAGGCTAGGATGGCTTCGGGCTGGGGTTTTGGGGTTGGGGCTTAGATGGGATGGCTTCGGGCTAGGCTAGGATGGCTTCGGGCTGGGTTTTTGGGGTTTGGGCTGAGCTGGGGTGGCTTTAGGTTGGGCCGGGATGGCTTTAGGTTGGGCCGGGATGGCTTCAGGCTGAGCTAGGATGGCTTCGGGCTGAAACGGGGGGTCATAGGGCTTGGCTGGGATGGCTTCAGGCTGGGCCGGGGTGGCTTTTGGTTGGGCAGACCTAGCTGCCTTCCAGAGTCTTCCCTTTGAGTCTTCATGTAATTTTATGTGTGGTGAAGTTTGCATTTGACATCGCTATAACAAACATCCAAAGAAGGCAGAGATAATATTGGCAACGGCACTTTGATACTTATAAGTGCTATTGATTGCTTTCCACCATTTTGGTGGGCATTTTTCATGACCCACGTGGCTCGAGTAATAACCGGCAAAAAGAGCAAGAAAAGCACATTGGTTGCACTTACCTTTGTTGTTTAACCTTGCTTTATGTTGTTGCGTCATGGCTGTTGTATCGATAAAGATAAAAAGGCATTTCTTCAGGCTAAAAATCGCGATCAACTAAAAGCACTTTCGTTTTTACAAGCCGAGTGCATGCTCAATCATTTGAACGTATCACAACGCCCGCGTGCGGCATCTTCGAATGAAAATACGCTGGCGAGTATTTTTTCCGCATGTTCATGTGCGTCTATTGGCGCGCGCGTGTACGCGCGCGACTGTTGCCCACCACACGTTCCCGGATGTTCTACGTCATCGAAAGCAATCGATACAAGAGGCAGCTATTATAACAAACATTCAGTAATAATGAACACATTATTTTAGAAAGGGCTTAAGTTATGTATCTTATTAGAATGAGTTAAAGTTATTTATTTTGAGAGAAAATGGAACCAATGTTGGAAAATATTACACTACGCACAATAAGTTCTGGATATGGGTCATGTTGGTGTGGTTCAATTTTGAATTTGTTTTTTCTTTCTCAAATGACCACCCATTCCTGTGACAAGGTGTGTCTGTCATGCAGATACAATTGTCTAATCATATACATGTACAAAGTCATTCAAGCAGAATGCATACCCTCAATAAAATATCTACATATATGCCCCACAATATCCCTAACTTATTGTGAGAAGTGTATAGTCTGTCCTATTGTGCAAATTACATGGACATTTTGTTGTAGAAAGGCATGTTGTCAGACTACCGGTTACAGTTTTAGAGTGTTCATTATCTTGTAGAACAAGTTATTTGTGCCATTTTTAGAGAAGATAAAAGTATTTGGAGGAAAATATTATCTTGATCACCAAAAGAGGCTCTCAAACTACAGCTCAGAAAGACATTTTTTGAGGAATTGGAAATTTGTATGGCAAAGGTAAAAAAATAATTGGGGGTAATATCGATACAAATGTGAACAATTGTTATCATTTTGATAGAAATATTGACAACTGTATATGAGTTTGGCTTCACCAGGAATCAAACTGCGGACCTTTTTTTATCCTTTCTGCAGATAATCTTAGAGGGAGTTGTAGGTTCTGGGGTGAAAGGTGACATGGCCATCGATGACATCAGCATACGTTGGGGACCCTGCCCAGGCTATGCCAAGGAAGCACAAGCAGATTTTGAGATGCCTGGCGGCATGAACGGATTCATACAGTACTGGATTGCTGATACTTACTGGAAGTGGTACGATTATTACTTGGCTGGGAATTCATTACTCCCTGGAGAACTCAAAGCAGGTAGGTTGATAACATACAAATGTTTTCATTTTATGACTTTTACATAAACTGCGTACAACATTGTTTGCACTTCTACTACGGGCATTGGCATGTTTAATTTTGGCAATATTGGGCAGTGCTTTCAACCCTTATCCTGGCTGTTTCTGTTGTAGACAATATACTGGTATCTGGTGCACTAGCTATGCTCACCTGGCAGTTGAAATGACATGCCAAACAAAAAAGCAATATCGGTTGTTTCTACTGGTAAAATACTGTTGGGTGCATTGGCAAAATGCAGGATTTATTAGACCTGAAACATGAGCTTGTTTACATGCATGCTTTCCTGCGGGCCTACAGACCATGTTGTTAAATCCCGTCTTGGAATACTGCAATTTCATTGGTCAAAAACGGTCACATGTCCAGTGCATAAAAACAACTGAATACCACCGACAGATCCAAACTTTCTTCATATCACCCTGCCGCATGCAAATTTTCTTCATATCACCCTCCGCGTGTATGCAAATGTCTTCTTATCACCCTGCCATGAGCGTTGTACGTCTCCATAGCACGCGTAACGCACTGTACTAATGCCCTCATTGGTAAAATAAACCGCGCGTTACGCACACCAGAGGCACACACAATGCGCACGCACATCGCTTCAATATTCCACACGCTGTGCGGCAAAACAAACTGGTACAAGCACGCGCACGCAGACGATTTTGTACACTAATGACACAAATTCTCCGACGGAAAAAAAAAAGAAGTTTTTGAGTCGTTCCGAAGAGGACATCAAGCAGCTCGATACTCCAAATTTCACTGAACTTTTTGTACAGTTTAAATTCCACCAATTTCCAATAATACAGACGATATTTTGCACGAAGACCAAGACGGGATATAACAAAACAATTGTTGACTGGTGTAATGTGGGATATGTGTTTTAACACCCTCGGGAGCTCATAGCTACATGTACATGTATGAGCTCCCTCGGGTGTTAAAATTCCTTATCCCACACCACACCAGTCAACAATTGTTTATTGTCATTATAGACCATATTCACCCTGTTATACACTTGATCCCGAGCTCGGGATCGAACACCGAGCTCGGGATCAGCCCCAGATCACAAATAGGTGTAAACGCTCTCGGAACCAAACTGGCCCCGGATCAGACCCCGAGATTTTGGTCTCGCGATGGCGGAGGGTTCGATCCCGAGCTCGGGATCAGTTTGCGGTTAGCTGGGCAATAAATCTTCCCCACATCCTGTTGCGGGCTAAAGCGAAAATTCCAGGGGAGCCCGCGCTTGTATTATGTACACGTGTACACGTAGTATTTGTATACACGCACAAAGGTACCACTGGTTGCATGCATTGTGTGCAGGCATACATATGCCATGACAAAATGCATGATACCCCGACGCGACATGTGATACAACGCTGAGAATCTCGCTGGTGTCCGTTACGAAAACACAACAACGTACTACAAACGTAATTGGTATCCTGCATTCAGCAATCTCTTTTGCGTGTCCGATACAAACTTCACACGTTGAGAAAAAGTGTTTCTGTATTTCCTCTACTTTCTGCAACTTCTCTACTTTCCGCAACTATCTAGCGACACTTTGTCATTATCATACAGCTTAATTAGTTTTTAGTTATTATATCAAGGATTTCAGAGTGTCAATCAACGATTTCCGACATAGCATACATGGCATAAGTTGACATTATTTCGTCGTGAAGAGAAGTTGATGAAGACGAAGTAGCCGAGCCGAGTTGTCTTCGTGTGAAAAGATGGCAAACGAAGTTCGCGGGCGCTCGTGGAGCAACGACGAACTGGCGAAGTTTTTGGACATTTGGGCCAGCGCAGAAATAATGGCTAAACTGGACGGAACATCTCGGAATTCTGCTGCATTAGCTTGACCTTTGACTGCAACTTCTGGCTCAGCGCTCGGGATCAACAACAGATATAAACGCGGCACTCGAGGCCATTGCGGTTAACCTCAACACATTCTTATCAGGGGGTCGATCTTGATCCCGAGCTCGGGACCAGTGTAAACACGGTAATTGAATACCTGTCATCTTGTGGGGCAGTTTTTGTTTCTCAGGGACGAGCATGGTTGCACATTTTTTTGGTTACATTGTTGACAATTGAAATATCAAATGTTAATTGCCCCACAGTAGAAATGCATCCGTATGAAAGAGAGTAAAGATTAAAAAAAAAAATTACAAAATTTGTGATTATTTAAAAAGTCCTGGTCCAAATGTATACTCAACAAAAAAAGCGCAATATTTTGCAAATTAGTCACCATGGAGCAGCGGAATTTCACACCATTCATCATGTGAAGCATTGTAAATTTCATCTGCACCAATGCATAGTTCCGAGATTGCCCAGTTAACCCCGCCCCTTAGATACTGTTGCTATGTGCTCACAAGCCATCGCAAAAAAATGGCGACACAACGTATAAAGCAACGGGACTCGGCATGGAAAGCACAGATTCATTGGAGAAAACTCAAAGGTATTTATGTTTTAGGGTCGACAGTTACCGTAGCACACACTGAGCAAAGGGCTAGTAATGATGCCATATATTCATAAAAATGCGCTTTCCTACCGTTGAACAGCGAATCGCCCAACATTGAAACCAAAATTCACCCGGATCACTGCATACAACATGTACAAACTGTATATGGGTAGAAAATCGCGTGATTGTTTGTGATGCAATGCACTTTGACCTATGTGCGCGCTGTCTGCTAGCTCTGTCGTGATTGGTCGGCGGGTTCGGCTTGATTGACAGGTCGGAACTATGCATTGTCTAGGCTTGCAACCTTGTTGGGTCTGCCAGACATGTTAAATTTTACGAAATTGAATTGAAATTCGCAGATGACAGCATTTCTATATTTTGTTTGCCAAGGTGATGGTGCCTTCATGTACATCGACGGCCCGGCTTCCAAGCCCGATACTTGGGCAACCCTTCTGAGTCCAGTCATGGCGGGACATACCAATCAACATTGCCTGGACTTTGATTACGCCATTTACAAGGACGGCAGGCTGCTGATTTCAATCTGGCAGCAGGACGGTGTTGCATATGACCTGATGATCAAGGATACTCCCACGGCGTGGACACATGAAAGACGAACGCTGTCTAAGGCTGAAGTGGGCAGAGATTTCATGGTAAGAAAACAAACAATTGCAACAGAATGTTTTATAACCTGAGGTGAATTGCAAAAGCATTAATGGACCGGTCTGTCACCTTAGGCCCGCTTCAAACGTCGCGCTTATGCCATGTCGAATTAAATTTAACTTGATTTTTTAAATTCGACACGGCACAAGCACGACGTTTGAAGCCATTTGGCTCGTCAAAATGAGTTCGACACGGCTGAAGATTTTAGCTCGACAGAGTCTGCCGTGCTAACTCAATTTAGTGCGGCACAAGCACGGCTTGGCTTCAAACGTCGTGCTTCTGCCGTGTCGAATTTAATTCCAGTTCGAAGTTGGTCCGCAATTTTGTTCCGACTAGGAATGCGCATGCTCGCAGCGCGTATGTGAGTAAAGAAATAACCAACAAACAAGTGCATCAAAATAATAAAATGGCGACGTACAATGGACAGAATGGAAAACGCACGTGCACAACGTCCATGACGTGCACAATACTCATCCGCCATGTTGGATGTATTTAAGCTCGACTGGGAGTTTGCAATTAAGTTCGACGTTTGAAGCCACTGCTGTGCAAACGTCGTGCCAACTTCGTGCCAAGTTGAATTTATTTTGACACGACATAAGCGCGACGTATGAAGCGGGCCTTAGTCAGCTAATGCTGGACCCACTAAGACCAAGGACCAATTTCATGCTGCTGTTTAGGACAGAATATATTTGCCTTGTTGCCAAAATCTTATGTGATGTGTATTAACTAATATTTTGCTACTGTTTCTAAAAACACAATTTGACACAGTTTTCATCATCATCATTGTTGTTGACTCGCTCAGACGACTCTTTCGTCTATGGAGTTTCACGGCTACGCAGCCACGCGTTTAGCTCCTCCTTGTTGAAGTGCATCCGTCTGACTTGACACGGCTCAGTTCTTTCCACTGGTCTCTCGCGTACTTGTGCTCGGACTTCGTGAACAGCCACTGCTTAAGTTCACTTGAGTTTGGCTGTCTTGACGTGTTGCTTCTGACAGAACTCGGTCAGTGTGGTTGTGTGGCAGATCCGGATTACTTGTTCGTTTGACAAGCAGAAACTCCAATCTGGATCCTCTTCATCTTGAGTGGGGTGCTCCGGCACAGATTTCTTGTTTTTCTTCCTCTTGGGTGGCTTTTTTCTTCAGAAACCTCCGTTCAGCAGCTTCCGGCAGAAATTTATCCAGCTTGGCCTGTTCGGCCTTTTTTAACCTGTGGGTCTGTACTGCATATACCAATCGACTCCGTATCATAGACTCAAGCATTCGGACTTGGATCCAAAGAGCAACTTCTTTGTCTGTCATTGGCTTGATTGATTTTGGCTGGTAACCAATTTTATAAAGCAAAGAGGTTTTGTGCTAAACAGTACCATGAAATTGGCCCCAGTCTTTAAGTACAGCCTGTTTGCGATGTCATGGTCTTAAAGGCCCATTTGTTGTTTGCAATGACCCGCCAACAATGTGGTTTTTAAAAAAATATGTGCACGCACACATTTGTTTGTACCATTGACTATTAACACAAAACCTCTGAATGGATTGTAAAACCTTTTCTGAAGCATTGATGGATCCAAGTAGCTGATATTTCTGCAGGGTAGTTTACCAATATTCTTCTTTTATGTTATGCTACCAGTAATTCCAGGAAATTAGGCCTTTAAGGTGTATGTTTTTCCAACTGGCACAATACTTCAATCAGACTGTTTATTTTAATGGCAGGTGTGACTTTGGTGTCATTCCGCGTCAAATCAACCAATTTTCTGAAAAGTTCCCAGGTGACCCTCTCAGATTTTGATGAAATTTCATAAGAATGATTGAGTGTGGCCCGAATGAACACATACAAAAAAGTAAGATCATACTCCATGTCGTTTTCGAGATATGACCAGTTGAAATTTGGTCAAGAGGGCCATTTTGTGCTCGTGCGAGTCGTGAAAAGTGATTTTTGTGATATTTTCCAACTTTGAAAGCTCATAATTCAGTCTTTGTACCAGGTAGAGAGCCCAAATTTGGTATTCTAGCTTACTTCTTGGCAAGATTCATAAATCTGCACTCAATTTAACTGTATCTGCTTTATTTTTCTGGTTATGGTCACCCAAAGTAGGCACTTTATTAAGCCAAAAATGTTTTTTTTGTGATTTTTGGGGTCACCCTGTGCCCACATGATGGGTCAAATAAATCCTATATTCTCTAGGTATTATCTATGGGTGCATGTCTATACCCATAAGCAATTATAAGCTCACCAATGCATTAATTAAGAAATGGCATGGGCCCAAAGTTGGCTCCACCCAAAAAAAGGTCAAAAAGACCCCTCCCGTCTGGACCCCGCGATCAATTGAATTTGTTTTTGAAATTTACACCACTTAAACATATATATTATATCTACTTATACACTAAATTTCAGCTTTGGCACTGAACTCCTTCATGGCGTGGTGGCAATTTGAGAAATAGACGTTTTTCACACCTTTTTCCTTGATTTGCAAAAATGCGTATTTGTCAAAATGCATAATTGTTTATTTATTTTTTAGCTTAAGATGTAAGGAACTTTTCCAGAAAGATTTGGGATGGCCACTCTTACAGTTTTTTTAGTTACAATAATTTTAACATTGGCTAACATGTACATGTAAATAACATGTAACTGTGTCTGTACATGTGCTGTACATGGTATTTACATGTTATTTCTAAAAACAATAATAAAAACAAAAACAAACCTTTTCTGATGAATTTTAGTGTTGAATATACTTTTTTTCTAGCTGCAAAAAATAAATTACACAAGCTTCAAAGTTGAAATACACTGTATGATGTTAAATTACTGTACGGATTTATGGGTATAGACATGCACCCATAGATACTACCTAGGGAATATAGGATTTATTTGACCCATCATGTGGGCACAGGGTGACCCCAAAATCACAAAAAAAAATGTTGGCTGAATAAAGTGCCTACTTTGTGTGACCATAACCAGAAAAATTAAGGAGATACAGTTAAATTGAGTGCAGATTCAAGAATTTTGCCAAGAAGTAAGCTAGAATACCAAATTTGAGCTCTCTACCTGGTACATGTACAAAGACTGAATTATGAGCTTTCAAAGTCGGAAAATATCACAAAAATCACTTTTCACGACACGCGCAAGCAGAAAATGGCCCTCTTGACCAAATTTCAACTGGCCATATCTCGAAAACGACATGGAGAATGATCTTACTTTTTTGTATATGTTCATTCGGGCCACACTCAATCATTCTTATGAAATTTCATCAAAATCTGAGAGGGTCACCTGGGGACCACTGGTTGATTTGACATGGAATGACCCTTTGACAAAATAAAGTGAAATCCTCCAAATTCAGATTACAAAGTATATTGTTGGGTTCCAATTTGAAATTCAGGGTCAGAGGGAGGTGAGCTTAATTGGCATAGTGTTGCAACCTGCAACCACCATTTTAACAAAAAAGTTGTAAATTGCCACTAAATGCTCAAAAATATCTTTAAAAAAAAGGGTAAGCAAGCATATTATGCCAGATTTACCTGTTGCAAACGTATTGGCCATTTCAAAGAAATGTCACATTTTGTGTGTCAACTTCATGGAAAAAGTTTTACTGTATTTATTTATATACAGATTCTCTTCAGTGGGATCGTCGGTAAGAATAAGAATGGGTACATCGCATTGGACAATCCAGTCATTCGGGAATACAGCTGCGATGAAGGTTAGTCATGCCGTAGTGTCTGAAGTCTCGTTTTCTCCGTATACTGTTTCTTGATTTTTTTTCACAGGAATAATTAATATAATGGGGTATATGATAGGATTGACAATTAGAGATGAATTTAGAAACACGAGAAAATTGCAATGCCCCGACTGGGATTCGAACCCAGATCCTTGGCATACATGGCCAACTGCTCTACCGACTGCTTGTCACTCTTGTTAATGTTATTTGGAGATCCAGTCTCATTGAAATACGAAAACACAATGGAAATTCTGAACGGTTCCAGTTATGCTCACACTTGGCCCAGACAGTGACATCACATCAGTTGGTAAATGATTCGAACCGGCTACTCAACACGTCTGCCTAGTATGCAGGAGGTCGTGGGTGAATCACATAGTATACAGTGCTAACCTAGTTACGTAGGTTAGGCAAAACAAACACTAATTGATGTTTCATTTCCCTAACACTAGTCAAATTACATTCTCTCATTAGTTGCGGTACCCGTTGCTAAACAATTCTAACTGGCTACTCTACAGCTGCCTAGTGTGCACGCTATTCAGTCTTTCTCATAGTGTCTCAGGGAAGCACTGAGTATACATGTACAGTGCTAACCAAGTTATGTCGGGTAGGGCAAAAAAAAATCCTAATTAAATTTGAATTTTCTTTCATCCCATGTTTGGTTGTGTCCATAGTTGCAGAGCCCGGCAGTCCAGCACAGTCCTCTAGTGGTTCAGCAGTAGCTCCCACCGTCATCCTCGTCATCGTTCTAGCAGCAGTGCTGGCCACTGTCCTCGGGGTAGGTTTCTTCTTGTACCGACGTCGAAGGCTGGGCCAGGGTCTGCCGACCGTGGCCTACAGCACGGACGTCTCCCGAGACCTTACCATAACTAATCCAAACTATGACAATGCTGCCCTCCAGAGTCATGCTTAACAACATCGACACTGCTTTTTGCATTGTGAATAATTAATCACCAATATGTTGAAATAATCAAAATGGCGCAAAAATATAAAAATAGATACAGTTATGGAATTTTGTTAAACGAGATTTGTGGGGCCTTGCATCCAATTTCACAAAAAGGTGTGTAGCTTTGCGCAACCTTTCAAATGGTATTGTTTGTGTCAAATGCAACACTTCATGTACTTTAAAAATCAAATGTTATGTCGTTTTTAAAGCAGCAAGGTCAGCCCCTTAACTGAGAGTGGCTGCCTAGTACATGTATAGGTTTTCCCGGCCAATTTCAGCAAAGAAATGCTGCACATCCAATTTACCCGGTAATAAAAAGTCTGATTTAACAACTGCATCGATAAGCATATCACACACTTTGTCCAGAGCTAAATATCCATATATCCAAGCAAGTCACATTTTTTTGTTTTTTTCTGATGACAAGAAGAAATACGTAGAAATGGCAGCTCGTGGTCACTATCCAAAAATTATATATTGGATGGCTTTGACGGCACGAGTCATAAAAAAACTGATGGGGAGTATTTTTATGACGAGTTGTTTTGAAAGATTTTTGTCTGTTTGGCGTTGAATTCTTCACGTGCACGTTACTGTTATACAGTATTTTCTTAGTGTGTGCAGCGGCAAGGTATCCGCAAAAGCTTCAATTTATATAATGATGTGCTGGATTATCATGAGCATCAAAAGGTCCACGGACAGATCAATTGTTGCCACCTTTTCGGATAAGAAATGGAATAAAAACTCACGTAGAGACGTGTTTAAAAAAAGCAAAGATGCACAATCAGTTTTTTTTTCGTACCCCATTTTGTGAAGTTGGTTGCTCTCAGATGAAAACGACGATTTCGGTTTTGCAGCACTAAACTGCATGCCAAATAAAGCATTCATATTTGGTTTTGTGCGGAATAATTTATTTGGCAATTTGAAAAGGATTTAAAACTGCTTTAATATGGAGGAATATAAAACAAATTGGATGCGAAAATCTATATAATCATATCTGGTTCATGTGTGATGTTGCGTGGTTTGATCTGGACACCATTTATATGCCAATACAGTTCATAGTTATACAATGCCGTTTTTAAAAAATCAATTGTTTTGCTTCGGCTTCAGTTTTAATTTACATGTATAACCTACAAAATCATCGGAACAGAGATGTTTTACTATTTTAATCAATCTTTGTTGAGTAAAGGAATATAGATTAAGCGTCCGTAGATTGTATTATTTTTAACAATTTAATTTTCTACAATTTACCAAAATTACTTGTGTTTAACTAAATTGCTGCAGAATATTTTTGATTAGCTATATGAAAATGAATTTGAGATGTTTTTAAAAAAGTATTTAGCGACCAAGTAGAAATAATCAATAATACTTTAGTGTAGCGTACCAAATTCCGAGATTTTTCAAGAACATGCAACATTTAGTATTTTAGAAACAATATACGTACTGTACGTATATAGACTGGTATGCAGTATTACATAAACTTGATCATTCTGTAAAGGAAGCGTGCACTTGTGACTTTCTCACTAGCTGAGCACATTCATGCAAAAACAAATATTTAACACATTTAAATGAGTGGCTCTTACTCTGTACATCCTTCCTGGTGCTGAACAAAATAAACTTAATTTAAATCAGAAGCAATGTGCATGATTGCACATAGCCTTGTCTATGACGTGGCTGTGGCATCATTAGCGACCTCTCGCGATAAACTGTAGCCAGCGACTAGACTGGTTACCAGAATATCTTGGTCTGAAAACCCAGACTTACACGCGCAAGGCTAAATTTTTAAAGAAAGCACTGCGACATAAAAGGTCATTGGTTAACTGAAAAATAGCAGATTTTCCGTACGTATACCCAGTTGGTAAGTTCACAAACACGTCCATACCTTTACAGAAAATATGTGAGGGCTATCTTCTAGACGTCGTTGATTTTCTCAGTTGTAACACTACGTGATGTCGCCATATTAGATCAGAGATACTGTACGACTTGCAAACCGGTCACACGCACTATTTGACCCGAAGGTCAAAATAGTGAGCTTGATGTTATGTAAGATATGAATATTTATAACCACTCGGGTTTCGCATAAATAATTGCGTCGGATTTCCAACACAAATATAAAGAAACACATGATTTAGCCTCGCGCGTGTAAGTCTGGTTTTCTTTTCAGACCAAGATATTTCGGTAACCAGCCTAGTTGCTGGCTACAGTTTATTGCGAGAGATTGCACACCAACAATTTGTCAAGTAAAAGTTTTGGCTTGCTTCATCAAGGATTCATGTACAGTGAATACAGACCCATGCATTAGCTGCCGTCTTGCGCTGTTTACAATGCAAGGACAAAAATTGCACTTATGCATGTCCTAAAGGAACAGAGTGCTGTATAGGGTCTATTTGGGGACAAGTTAACAATCTAATTCAATGACCAGTCTTGACTTTACACATTCAAAATTTTCTTTACAGGAGCTAGTTGTATGGAGTTTTTTTTTTCTTCAAATCCACGCTACACATTTTAAGTCTGATAAATAACCAAGAAAACTACCAGTTTACATGACGAAAAAGAAAGCTGTAAACAATTAGCCTTTTACATGACTACCATCTGGAGCACTGACATACTTCCTTTCACATTCACGTGTGAAGTACAGAATCAATACCGTGTTCACCATAGGAGAGAATGGCATAAAGCAGCCAGACTGTTGGTTGCTAGGCAATAGCATATACCACATAGTATGTGGCCTATTCTAAACTGGACCTCCATTTGAATGTGAAGAAGTTGGGGTGCCAACCACACGCAAAAGGCTAATACAATGTATAACGTTAAGATACTAACCTTTATTACACAGATATTTGAACAGACAAATAAATAGACATGTTTCCATTGGCCTAGTGGCTTTGTTTGACATTGTAGTACATCTCTAAGGGGCGAGACACTCTCCAGTACCTATCTTGTACTTGCTCCAAGGTCATGGAACCGCTCAAGACCTGCATGAAGATTAAACAAAAAGATTAAGTGTAGGCTTGGGTGAATCCTCCCCTGGTTAGAAATTAGAATATCGATTCCCATTATCTTGGCAATTCAAGGCAGTACCTGGTTATTTTGAATGTTAAAGACAAATGACCGAGAGAAATCAGTTGTGATTGGGTGTACATCCATCCTGAGATATCAGGGAATTTCCACTCTGCAAAGCAACGTAACAATACCCTGAGGAAACACACGCAAATCTGTGGAGTGAGCCGGCTGTTGTCTTGAGCCAACTCACGCCCGAGTCATTTTGATATCAATTCGGTCATGTTATGCCGAAAAGAAACGATTTATATACTTTCCAGAAATTGTATTAGGTTCCGTTCCTTATGACTGTCCCATTCCTACCAAGCTTTCAAACGACGATCTTAATTTACTCCGCAGTTTTTCAAATTAATAACAGGGATGCATGCTGACGAATGTAATGGAACGGATTCCCCAGTATGCTTTAAATAGCAGCCAATCGCGTCAACGGCCAGCATTACCGAGTACATGTATCACATGCATGCACGGTGTTTACAATCTGCGCGCGTTACATTTGAATGCCTGCAATCATGCTGCAATGCACTGCCAAGCGTCCCGATTGGTCCAGCAGAGGCGACAAGATTTCTGTCGCTTGTTCCACCGCGAAATGGGGCCTGTTTCAAAAGGGTCACTGTTGCAAGAGGATGGTGTACATCAGACTCACGAATGTTCCGCATTAACCAAGAACATCGAAGTGAAGAAAATCATTACAATAAAACAGACATTTTTTTTTTCCTCCAAAATCATCAAAATTCAATCATTGGCAACTCTTCCCAGCACAATGTATGTAATCAATATGATTTTCAAAAACTATGTACTCATGTACTTTACGTATGTACTGCACACATGTACATGTATATGTACACGCAATAATAGTGATGCAAGCTTGGGCACTTGGTGCGAGACGTACATATTGGTCACTACTCCGTTGCCATTCTCCAGTGTTGGTTTTAGATAGTAACGTACAGTTCTTTGTAATGTGTCATTAAATGATTCGTTTTAAAAAAACAGAATACCGGTAGCAGACATGCATTTTTTTTTGTTTTCACAGAATTTGGCCAAAATTAACAACAGCAAAAACCGGGATTTGTAATTTTAAAAACGAAATCTAGCAAAAAACAAAGCGGAAAATTTGGGAGTTTGGTACATGTACATGTACCATGCCGTAGGCTACATGTGCAAACAAAGTCTGTGCTGGAAATCTATCGCGAAAATATGAAAGATGGTCGATGCATTTGAGAAGGTGGAGTTAATTAGCATGGTCGCTGTTTACGTTACTGCGCACCCAACACTACACGGAGTCAGTGCAACCACCGAGTACAATGCAAGGTTCCAATTATTCAGATTATATCCTCATCAGTCACATAAAAAAGTCCCTTTCAACAAATGTACACAACATTTGTTGAAAGGGACAATGGATCTACTGGCTTCTCTGCAAATGGCAGAATTGCTCAGAATGATTTCCTACCAAAATATTGATGTCAATGGTTAGCAACTTATTTTTCATTCAGACTTATCACTAAAGCCCCGGTCACAACGAATCCACAACACATTTGTGCCACGACACGACAGAAAATTTGGACAAATCTTGGGTCATCGGGGGTCGCCGCAAAACAGTCCTACAAAATTTTGAGCATCGTGGCATCGACTTGCCGTCGTGAGGCAAAATTGGACATGCACCTTTTTTGCTTGACGACTTTTTGTGGTATCTATGTCTTGTGGCTGTCGTGAGTCTGTCCTACGACAGTCTTGCGACAGTCTTGCGTTATATAGTCGGGAGACGGACGCGCGAGCGTCCCACGAGTGACCCACGACTGTTGTGCGACAGTCTTGCGACAGTCGCACACGCATACCACGACATGATCACGTGAAAAACAGCCCCCCCGACAGTCGCACGACTGACTTGCGACATAACCACGACATATCTTTTTTCTGTCGCGTCCCCAAACCATCTTTAATGTGTCGTAGCCCTTGTGACCACTTGAAATAGATTTCGGGCATGCATGTTGCAAGATCTGGCCACGACAAATATTTTATGGGTCTACCACAAAAAAATTCTGTACGATCCGTTGTGCCCGGGGCTTAACTAATTAAGATTACATCATGACACTCACTGTGTATTGGGCTGGAGTAGGGGTTATGCTGATTTCAAAGTCCAGTGGTCCCATCACTTCACGCTGGTCATTCTCTGCACACAAACCAAACATTCAAGTGTCAAAATTGATTTTAAACTGACTCTTGTAAAATGCTACAATCCTTGAATACAGATGCTTATAAGGTGATGTCATAATATGTGTCAAGTTGTTCTGTCATACAAGAGAGGCATTTCAGATCATGGCACGTGTGGCCTGAATGCCCCCACTAAAATAAATAAAAACAAATCGGTGTGAAGTCTGAACCAGGCTTTAGTCTTCAGGATATCAGCCAAACCTATTAAAATCAACACGAGCTATCCCAGAAAATACACAAACACATGCACTTTCAAGATGATAGTACCTGAACGTAATGTGCATACAGCAATACTTAAAGGCAGTATACATGATTCGTATCTCGAAAATCAGAAATGTTCACAGATTTACGCCTAACATACATGTACACAATATAAACATGATGAGCGTAGAAAACTTCCCCTGAAATGGTTTTGTCTGAAGTGTGCTATAGTCTTTGAGAAACAAGTAAAACAATTATTCTTCGTCTCATGAGATGAAAATTAAATTCGCCCCAAAACCACTTCGTGCACAGGCCGTGGTTTTGGGGCGAAATGACTGCAAACCCTTATTTGGCTGTTTTCTCAAAAGTTAGACGAAGTACCAGGCGCGGATCCGAAAAATTCCTGGATCCGCCCCCGAGTACGGAGCTGGTTTTTGCTCAGGTTGGTTTTAATCATGCATATCTTCAATCACACAGGGGGATAAAACTATTTGTAACAGTTTACCAATCATGTATACTATCTTTAATGTAAAACTCTCCATGAAACCTACCCTTCCAACATGAAAGATGTTATAACATCATCAAGTATATTCTTGATCTCTGCACATTACAACTATTGCATAATTGACACGCCACTCATATGTGAATGAAGTACATGTAAGTAAGGGAAGACAGCGGTACCAGCTTTTCTAGCGGTACCGCCTGCACGAAGGGAGAAACCACAATCTTCCTCCCTTCATGCAGGCGGTACCGCTAACAAAAACGCCGGTACCGACAGCAGTTAGATTTGTGTGTCTTCTTTAATATAATGGAGAAAAAACCAGAGCATTCTAAAGGTTATTTTCAAAATAGACACTTGATGCCCAAGTGAAAGAAGCAAGAAAATGATATACCCCTCGCATCCAGAGCAACACGCATGGACAGGTATTTGCCGAGATGATCAATAGTTGCTACAGCTGATGTCTTTAAGTATCGCATGGATTCTGGCCTGAGGAGGGGATGTTCATGAAGAGGATGTGGCTTAAAAACAAGCTCAATCTCCTGTAAATAGGAAAAAAATATAGCTGGAAAGAACAACTTTATTTGAAATGTGCTGTGACAGTCCGAGTCTTATTAGAAATCGCTTCGTTCGACGAAGAATAGTTAATCATCGTTAGTTAATGAAGCGTGCGTCGATATATCACTTAACGAAGATCAAATGAAGCCGTTTGAGGTCGTACATGTGCGTCGCGCATCAAGCGTCTAGACGCGCTGTGTGGTTTTCCAGAGGCGCGTCAAAAACAACTCTTGCCTGGCGCTCGGCGCACAATGCACTTGTGCAACAGTCCCACCAAATCGCTTCGTCGAACGACGTTCACATTACAAATTTGCTTCATCGAATGAAGCGATCTCTTCATCGAATGAAGCTATTTCCTTCATCAAATTCTAATCTTCAAATGAAGAGGTGTGCGTTCACATCAGGAAATCTCTTTGTCGAATCATTGAAGCGATTTCTCTAGTGAGAACGGGGTCTTATTTCATAGCAGTGATTGGTAGACGTTCGTGCTTAGCAAACAATTGGAAGAGTATCAGTCAAAAGTAAAACTAATAGCATCATTAAATACACCAATTATACCATCATGGATTACATCAAAAGAATGGATAATTGGCTGTTCCGACACGGGCGGAACAGCCTTTGTTTTCGTTACGATTTTTTTTCTTTTTTTCTTTTCCTTCTTCCAGACGCTATTTCGGGCACTTGCACATTGATGATGGACTTCAAACTTCACATGGACATTGGTCACTATGTGAATTAGTGCACAGTACTAATTACATCATCATGTGTCAGATTAAAGGGGCATAAAGTTCAATAAATTAAATATTCAAAAATCAATAAAAAAATCTACAGTTTGACCTACGATCTTGATTCCTTCGCCATATACGATGGTTAACAAAGGTGTTTAAGATGCGCACACGCCTTGACTTTTGACCTCGTTTCCTATTGGTCAAATGGACTTTGCCTTGCCGTTTGAAAGTGGTACAAGATATTTGGTGATCAGCTGTTCTTTACTTTATCCAGTTGCGCTACCATGCAACACCAAGATAAAAATTGGGTCCATAGGGAAAACCTGAGGGAGTATACCAACGTTGCCTTATACTGTAAAAGCCAATATTTTCGCGTACAGATATTTTCGCGCATTTCAACATCACTGACATTTTCGCGAGTTGTTATTTTCGCGAGTTGTTATTTTCGCGGATGGAAATTATGTTTTGTTTCAGGGATCGCCACAAATTATTGTTGCAAACAATATTTCCGCGGGTTGTTATTTTCGCAGGCTCTGTCTGGTGCGCGAAATGCGCAAAAATAAAACCACCGCGAATATTTCAGCTTTTACATATATTTCTGCCGGTAAAGCGTCTCCCCGGTGGGTCGGAGGTCTCAGGTGGATTCACATTGAGCCTTTTCATGCATAAAATTTCACGCATGTCGCTTTCAGAAAAAGCAGTGTGGAAGGAATATGGAGTGAAACGATGCACTAAAACCACAGAATCTAAAACAAAAAATAACATTTTTATGCCCAAGTCGATTCTGTAGTTTTAAAGGCACAGGCTCGTTAGCAATGCGCGCGCACCAAATTCGTGCCACAAAATACGCAGCTCCATGCCTTTGCTATGGAGCTCCTCAAAGTGACGTGCGTCACATTTACGTGTCACTCCACCCTTATGAAAGCACCCAAGGTATGTCGGGAGGTTAAGAGTGTGCCAGGAATGTTTGTGTGGTGCCATCGTACGTTACTGTGAGGGTCGGCCATGTCTGCATTGCTGCTATCAGTAACCTGATCCAATGCCTCTGTACTGGATTCGTCTGATGTACGTAACCTCTTGCAGGTTTCAGTGTCGGCGGGTTCAGGTTCGGGCTCGGGTTCTTGTTCAGGTTCTGGGTCGATGCTCCCTACATGTACATCTCGACCAACAATGACACCGCCTCCGCAGATGGCATCGGTGGGGTCCATGTCATCACACACCGGGTTGTGTTTTCTCTGCAAAAAGCACATGATCAGACAATATGAAAACCATCTGAAATTTGTATTATTAACCCTTTAGAGACCGTAGCAGCCACAAGCGGCCTGAAGCCCAACACCCATAGTGCAGTGATCGATTTAGACGGGTTCACGCATGTACTTTTTTTTATCTGTGCACGTAAGGATTTGTATTTACATGCACGCTGTGCACATACTTTTTTTCGGCCTAATTACGCACCTGGTATATTTCCCCACGTTGAACCAGCCATACCGGTAGACGGGTAATTCCCAAAATTAAGGGTCCAAAATGTTGGTGTCCCAGTTTATACGACACTCTCTGCTTAAAAAATCACCACTTATTACCACAAATTATCAGTAATGGACTGTGGCCTGTGATTATAGTGCGTTATCTGTGTCTGTTGCATGCGTTTTCCCATATTGACAGTCCTTCATTTTTAAAAAAGTCAGGAGAGCCCTAAATTGCCCTACTGAGATAATCGAGGAGAGCTAATAGCTCTCCTAATAAAAAAAAAGTTCCTTAAAATCTTTGAAAACACACTGTATAATAGGCTTTTGGGGAAAAATGAAATGTTTAGTTTATTTGGGACCGAGTCAGTCTGGGGCCGAGTTTGTACACAAGGCAATGGGGGCCGAGTTGGTCTGGGGCCGAGTTTGTACACAAGGCAATTGGGGCCGAGTTGGTCTGGGGCCGAGTTTGTACACAAGGCAATTGGGGCCGAGTTGGTCTGGGGCCGAGTTTGTACACAAGGCAATAGACTGCCGAAGTGAATACGTCACCTTTTGTTGGTTGCCTAGGCAATTGGATCTAAACTAAAAATCACTCAACCGCGTCCCAGTGCTTTTCCAATGGTACTTTTCCCGACGGCCATGATAGTTTAGATCCAATTGCCATGGCAACGCACGTCACACTTCGGCTGTCTATTAGGGCCGAGTTGGTCTGGGGCCGAGTTTGTACACAAGGCAATTGGGGCCGAGTCAGTCTGGGGCCGAGTTTGGGGCCGAGCCAGTCTGGGGCCGCAGTCGGATACCAGATGCATGTATGTCTATGCACGTATATTTCCCACACACGCTGTGTTGGACACAATGCAGACCCAAGCTGTGGCTGTGTGTTGCACGTGGCGAAATGGAAAAATGCAATGCGCAATCGTCGTTTGCATGCCGCAAGTATATTAAAAAGAGCAGAACACTGGATTGTACCGCCCGTAAACATCACTGATGCCCACCTTGGGCGACTAAGCTAGGTGCGAATTTTGTGGTCGCCAATGGCGATAAGAATTTAATCACTGGTCGCATGTGAGCATTTTTAGGCGCCAATGCGACCATTTTAGTCGCACCGTACAGCGTTGGCCGTTCGGACACTTGGTCATTGATGGTGCCGTTATTTTTTGAGGAGCGCTATTTTTTACGCTCCCCGAAAATTACGAGGAGTGCGGTCTGTATTGAGGCGATTGCAAAAGACGGTTGACCCACTCATTATTGAACAGTTGTTGCAGATAAGCACTCTGTTACTTAACTGAAGTTACGACAAGGGGTAATAATGGCCAGAAAACTATTTATCAGTGTGTAAAAGTGAACATATTGACATAAAATTTCATAAAATGTGTCATTTCTTATTGAAAACGGTGTCTACTGGCCAAACGTAACCACTCGTTGTGTGCGTAAGACATCGGGGCACACATCACTTTTTAAATGACAAAAATCAGTATAACAGTTTGAGTTAAATCAAAAGTATTAGACGGGAACTAACTTTTTGTGATGGGTGTAGTAGTACATGTAGTATTCAAGTACTGGATTCCGTTTTACACCAAACGTCCAGTGCTTTTCCTCCGATTTTCAGTAGCAAAAGTATCTTGTCTTTTAAAATGTTGAGTCATTAGCCCATGGTCTAGTGGATTTTTCCCCAAATTTAGAGCCCTGATTAGCACACATCAAAAGTAGAACACTTACCACCCGCTGAGCTCTGTTCATGGCTTGTATTTTCAGTCCTTCCTCAATACTGCTGGACAGAGCATTTGTGTTGTGGTGACCGGTCAACTTGGCCAGAACACGTTCCTACAGTAAAAGAACAACAATAGAGGCATGATTACATAATTTTGATACACTGGTATCCTGCATGTATGATGTTGCGCTTTGTCTTAGCAGACAATTCAAACATCGCACATTCTGAACACATTGTTGATTTGGCAAGATTACCATACATGGACAAAGAGTGTTGTCTAGTTATGACCAATGAAATATGTAAAAATGCTATTTTGATGGTAAAAATTATTACTTGCGGAAAATTTTTCCAACTAATTAATTCTGTACAGTAGGTTATGTGCATGTCCCAGGCAGTGTACATGTACATGTATGGTAATCTTTCTAGTTATTAAACAAAAAAGCAGTAAATTTTGAAGCTCATTTCGCACTCTTAAAATAATCTGTCAAATTATACTTGCAAGATTTCTTACAACTTGGACATCTTTAGTAAGCACCATGTGGACATGCTATCTACTGTGGCTTTCAAAATTAAGCGCATGTGACCTTTTTACCAACTTTCATGTCTCTAGTCTCAGTCACTGTGTTCTTTTGAGAACAAGATAAACCTTGCGGCCATGCAGTTTCTGGTATTTTGCACATTTATTTACGAGTCAGATGTCACACAGTCTGGGCGGACTTTTTGCGACCAGTTCTAGAAATCAGTGGCTGACCCAGGATCATTAAAGGGGCTGTGTCACGGTTTGCGCATGTGCAGCAAAACTTGAAAAAGTTGAGCTAACTTTTTCAAGTTTCGTCGCTCGGGTTTTGCATATCCTATTCAATCTTGGCCATCCCTTATAGTTCTTTAGTAATTCTGGCAGTGGTGTACTTGTCAACTGTCAGGTTGTCCTGATGCATTCTTTTTTGTTTGAAATAACCTTGTTTGCCATATTTTAAGCCGTCAAACATCAATATCACCGGGTGTGCGGGCATCGTTCGAAAGAGTATTTTCATCCCATCAAGAAACCGACAAAACATGACAAAAACGACATCGAATTATATGAATGACATGGTTGGATACAGCAATTTGTTCAGCCTTGATTTCCACCAAAACTGGTATGCTTATTTGGTCCAGACAGCAATTTTATAGCACATTTTCTGTTGATGGAAAGACACCGTGGCTGCCGCTGTTGTACCATTTTTTTCCCAGACACTGATTGCGCGCGTGCGATGCGAAATCGAATGAAGGCGTGCAACACGATATATACTACCGTACATGTCTGTAGTTGAATTCTTCGTATGATTGTAAACACTCATGTATACTGCCCATGCAGCATGTGCTAAGTCACGGTGTACAATGTACATTTATGCACACAAACTAATGGCATTGTGTAACGAAATTGCACTACATTCTTCAGAGCGCGCACGTATGTCAAAAATTGAAAGGATTCTGCACATGCGCAAACTGTGACACAGCCCCTTTAAGATTGAAAATACAATGAAAATCCCGGGCAGCACCAATAAAAAGTACCTCGGTATTGCCAATAATTTCCATTATAGTTTCGCATTTTAATGGGCCTGGATTCACTGCCGATTTCTGGATATGATCACGAAAACTCAGATCGCATAATATCCAACTCATTTCACCAGAACAAGTAACAAATTTACTACTAAAAGTTGGCTAACATCTAAACACGCATGTACTGAAAAAGACATTGACCACACACCTGGTGTGCTTCATACTCGTCTCTGCTGGGATATATCTTTGAGATGAGTGCATCAAAGTTGGGATCTGGCCGCAGTGACCTCTTGGAAACCAGTTTCTTCCTGCAAGTTGGGCACTCTTTGTTTCTGCAAAATGTGGGCATTCGTGAAAACATCAGAGGATATAAAAAACTGGCACACAAAATTTGCTACCACATTGAGTCATTTGCAGCCACATATCCAACAAACAAACAAATTCAACAAACAGGTCTAGTCAGTAATGTGTATGACCACCACTTGTGGGAAGGCTGACTGCACCAGCACCGGTAAGAGTTGCTGAGGCAGGGTGCACCACTTTGCCTGAAGTGCCTCCTTAAGCTCTTTTATATAGTTGACGCTACTCGAGCCCTTTGGCAGGAGACGTTGTGACCAATGGACAATATAGGTTAAATTCTCGAAATTTGTCTCAGCCATCCTGCCCGATCGTGTGCAGCACGGACAGCCTGATTATGATTAAGGCCGATGGCGTTGAGATCGACTACGATCTGTGAAATGTAAGTGCGGCGCAAGTTTCCGCCACGTCGGAAGGGTTCTGATGGTTGGTTGTGTGGGTTTAAGAATATGGCGAGAGGTATCTCGGGTCTCCGCAATGCATGACCGATTAAGCGAAGACGACTTCTCAGCAGAGTGGTTGTGGCAGGTGGTACGCGTGTACGAGAGTACAACTCGGCGGAGGTTAATCGTATCGGGAAGTGCACACCAAGGCAGTAGCGCATAAGAGCTCGATGACTAGCGTCAAGATGCTGCGCCATGGTCTCTGTGAGTGTTAGGGCATCGCAACTATACAGTAGCACTGACTCGACAGTTGACTTAAACAGCTGCATCTTGGCGCTATCGCTGGCTACCGAGTCCCACACAGGTGTGAGTTTTCGTGCTGCCACCCATGCCATCTGTCGTCGCTGCTGAATTGCACTTTTGCTGTCCGCCACTTTGCATCCCAGGTAGCAAAAGTCATGGCAGGCTTCAAGGGGAGCGCCGGTTGTTGTACGAATGACAGTGTGTGAAATGTCTCCAATGTACATAACCTTCGTCTTGCTGGTATTCAAGTAGAGACCCACTTTAGCTGATGCTGCCTCAAAGCGAAGTAGTTGGCGTTGAGCTGCGTCCTGATCATCGGACATCAGCGCGGCATCATCGGCGTATGCGAGAGCAGGGATTTTCACTGCAGTCCATCGTGACGACAAACGCCTTCTCACAGTGTACCCGTCTTCGGGGGTGAGCGATGTACGTATGATGTAATCCATGACAATAATAAACAAATATGGCGCTAAAGTATCTCCCTGGAGTACACCTGATGTTGTATAAAACTCGTCAGTGCAACCCGAAGATGTGCGTACACGTGCAGTTGTGTTGGTGTACAGAGACATTATCGCGTTGATGAAAGCTGTGGGTGTTCCATAAAATGCCAAGATCTCCCGCAAGGCACCGCGGTCGACGCAGTCGAAAGCCTTGGAGAAGTCCACAAAAGTTATCACAACGCTCCGCTTCCTGGAACGGCACGCGTCAATTGCCATTCGAACACATGCGATTTGTTCGGTAGTATTTCGATTAGGTCGGAAACCAGCCTGTAAAGGGAGGATGAGTGTTTCTAACCGCTCCCGCAAACGGACCAGTAGTACGCGATTGAAGAGTTTTGCATGGACTGACATAAGGCTGAGTCCGCGCTGGTTGGTGAGTTGCGTGCTGTTGCCTTTTTTTGGGATCGCAATGATGATAGATCTACGCCATTCCAATGGAGGATCGTTGCCAGCCAGCACATCGTTCATAATGGGCAGCACACTCACCAACAACGGCAGCACGCCAACGATGTCAGATGGCAGCTCATCAGGACCTGCAGCCTTGCCTGGGGGTATTTGTTTAGCGGCATTGCAGAGCTCTTCAAACGTCACATCGGTGGTATGTATACTAGGTGCCGTTGATAATGAAGCGAGTGGTTCCAAATCCAGTTCAAGGGGTTGTATTTTATTCAAAAGCCCACGGAAATAAGCAGCTGTCTTTGTTAACCGGTCTGCTACGGACTGAGCAGCAACGATGGCAGTAGGTCGCACTTTCCTGCCGGTGATCTTGTTGATAGCTTGCCAGACTGCTCGACTACGGCCTGCCTCGTGGTGTTGTGAAATTTCATTCGATGTTTGTTGTATAAGCTCATTCCTTCGGCGTGCGTAAGTACTTTCAAGGTTCGCCTCTAGCTGTCGATGATAATTATTTAAGTCTGGGTGTGTTCGATGTGCAAGGTTGAGCTGACGTCTGGCTTGCTCCACTTCGGAATCTGTGTCCCATAAGCATACCTTCTGCGCAGGACGACGCTTGGGTAGAACTTTGGCCGCAGCGTGTCTGACCGATTCAACATAGGCCGCGTAGCCTGGCCTTTGGTCAAGCTTCCAGAAGGTTTCATCGATGAAACGATGTCGTATTAGAGGTATTCTCAAGGCAGACCAAAGTGGTGGACGTTCTTTGTGGCCATGTTTTGTTGGCCTCCACAAGCGGAGACTAAGTGTGCATGTCACAAGTGTGTGATCAGACCGTACGCAATGTGGCCTAATGTTACGTACTTTACGTATTAGACGTGTCCATTTCCTGTTCACAAAAATGTAGTCCAACCGACATTTACGGTTCCGGGGTCCATAGAAAGTCGTGAGCTTGGAACGGCGTTGCCGCATAACTCCATTGCATGCTACCAAATCACTGCTGACAACGAAGTCCGAGACAGCTTCAACGTGAGGTGTCACGTGCTTGGCAGTAGGTTTGTGTGGATGGCTATTCTTCACCGTTATGCCGTCTGGAGAAAGATCAGCATTGAGGTCGCAGACGACTGCCGTTATGTCGCGACTCGGTTTCGAAGCCAAATACCCCCCAATAATGTCAATACATTCATTGGTATCGGTAATATCAGTAGTACAGGCAGTTGGCATATGGCAGTTTATCAGATGTATCCGTGCATTATGCAGTTGAGCAGTCATTGAAATTATTCGATGGTGTAGTGGTTCTACATTTAACAATGTGCTGTCTACTCTGGGCGAGACCAGAAAACCCACACCCCCATGGCCCCCGGCTCGGGCAGTAGCGAGGTGTGCTTTCCAACCGCGTCCAACGTCGATACACGTAGTAGGTGCATCCAACACCCTGCGATGTTCTTGAATTCCAATAATGTCGTAATTTTGAGATTTACAAAGTTTGGTCAGCTCATGTAGACGATGTTCTTTCGTAAGAGTTCGAGCATTAAATGTTCCAATGGTCACAGATGCGGGGGCAGGTGTTGTTGCCTCACGGCCCAAGCTGGCAGGCTCCGGGTCCGTCGATGTTACAGCTTTAACATGGCTACCACACACATGGTTTTCGGGCGTCAGGTATTTGGATCTTCCGGCGCTTTTTCCTGCTCTTGTTCCCCGTCTAGTCCTTTGTTTGCATATACCGAGCTTAGCTATGTTGTTTTGTACTTGGCTATTCACCTTGTGCAGATTGCGTGAAAGGCTAAACAAGAAGCTCCTGCTGTAGCTCATGGTCACGGTAGGCTACACTGCCTATACTAGCTTGACTTGTCAGTAAATTGCATGTAAAAACTCCCAAAAATAGGAAACAAGAAGAAATCCAGTCCAAAATATATCCACAATTGTCACCAGTGCTGATAACTCTGATCTGCATACATCTCAGGGGTATTTACCTCCTCAAAAACTGGATCTTTGTAGGAGCTTGTTGGAGCAGCCTGCTGTTCGTGGCGCTACCCAAGGATAATTGCACTTCCAGGGCTGTTTCAGAGAGACGCAGGTCATCCCGCGCAAGTTTAAACAGGTTGAAAACCAAGTAAAATTGGTTTTCTGGGAGCCCATCACTGCAGGATTCTCCAAGAAACTCACTTTGTTCAAACAGGTCCTCTTGGAAGTGATTCCAGAGTGATTTGTCAATAGGTGCCTTGTTATACATATACACAAGTTCATTGCATTCAACAAACTTCTGTTCTGATCAAAAAATAATATTCAAAGAAAATTGTGTTTCATTTATGGAGAGTAACGTTAGTGTGGCAAACTGCAAAACTGTGTTTTGAGGTACACTGTACAGGACCACATTGGCCTCGACATACATACGAGTACGGTATCTCACTCCAATTATGAGGTTTGGCAAGACCCGATTACTGCAAATTGTATTATTTGGGCTCTAAACTCACCCACTCCTGAGTGCAGTAATAATGCACTCCTGGCAGAATCGATGCAAACATTCCTTCGTAGTGTACGTATTCTTGAGCATGTCAAGGCATATTGGGCACATGAGCTCACTGTGCAGGCTTCGAGGTGATACCGCTATCTCGGTGTCATCCGTAATAGCTTCTTGAGGAGTGCGGTGCAACTCGTACAAACTAAGTTCTGAAACATAGAAATAAATGACAATAGCACACATACATTGTATAACGCTGTGGGGGGTGTGTGGTCCAGTGGGTACATGTACATGTATCAAGTGGGATTCCCAATCGGAGGTTGTGGGTTCAAGTCCTAGGCCAAATTTCGGAAAAGGGCTAATTTTAGGGCAAGATGAGGCATTTTTAAGTAACAAGTACATGTACATGTATGTACCTAACTTTGGGGTGCTGATGAATCCAAAAATGATGTACCAAGCTGTATTTTTAGGGTAAAGGGACCTTTTTGGCAAAACAAAATGTTAAAAAAAACCAGTTTTAGGTAAAAAACAAAATTAGGTAAATTACCGGTAGGTACATAACGTGGCACTATTACTTAATTTGTGAGTGCTGAATCAAAAAAAAGGGCGGTTACTGTGTACCAAACTCAAAGATAACAAATTGTTTAAAACACTACTTTTTGGCAAAAAAAAAAAGTGTTCTCAAATATACATGTACCATGGTAACACGCCACTCTTACTTAATGTCGGGGTGCTGTATCAAAAAAATGGGGGAAATGAATGTTGTTTTTGTTTGCATGAAATTATTGAAGTGGCAAGATATACCGGTATTGAGACCTAAATTCTCGAATAAGGTTGATGGCTGTAAAACAACACTTGTCATCGGCCACGACTTGCACGTTGATTGAGTGATTTACATATTGCTCTTACTGCTCTGATGGTGCGATGACTCGTAAACTTGTGTTCCATCTATAACCCCTGGAAATGCTGCAATACTGGAAAACCCCCGTTACATTTTGAAATGTCGTCAGGTGTTGGCCACTTCACGTAAACTGCCCAATCCTTCTCGCAAGGCTTGAAAAAACTTTGTGGACATTAAATTGCCAGAAACTGAACTCTGAGAGATCTTTATGGTGTCACCCACTGTTGTGGTCGAGTACATTTTCATGAGTACGAGTACAAGTATGAGGAAATATTTTTTTATGAGTACGAGTACATTTTATTGAGTGCGAGTACGAGTACCGTTTTTCACAAATATGGGTAAAAGTGTCAGTTCCTTGTTTTTGAGTAGGGTATGAAGTTCCCCCGTTAGAAACATGCAGACATTGTAAAATTCCAGCTGGCAAGTTTTAAATTAATATACTGTACACAATGTACTTCATACATGTACCGGTAGTTCATACCTGCCACATGCACCACATAACAAAAATTTAGTCAGGTCTGTATGTGAAAGGAAATACATCAATACAACAGACACTGGGAAACACGCAAGAGGCCAATTGTCACCTAATCCTACTTGACCTAGTTTCTCTACTTTGAAATTTCTGTTACATTACATGTACATGTAGGGGTACTACTGGGTAAGTACATGTATGTACCGGTATAAAAAGGGTCAGAGAATGCATTTTTTTCAAAAACTATGTTTATAATGAAGGAGGCTGATAATCAAACTTTTTATTTCATTTTATGAATGAATGAATTTGTATGTTTGTCTGGTGAAAGTCTCATCATCGTCATCAAGTGCACACATGGTCATCTGGGAGTCTGAATTTGGGGGTCGGAAAGGGTAATTTTGATCCGACATGGTTTTCAGACCCCCACAATTTCACCTCCAGAGGCACTATAGCCCTGAAAACCAATCGGGTGGTGGAAAAGCTCCCAAACCAAGAAAAACCACATTCTAACCAGAAAAAGTAAATAAACTCAGACCTACATGTACAGGTGACCTTTAAAATTTGAAAATTAGTCAGTGACCCTACATAAATTAGGATTGTTGGGGGTCCACCTCTCCTTCAAATAATACAACTTGTTGGTTCAGACTGCAAAATCTTGCTATCTGGTGAGTAGTCTACAAGCAAACCAAATTTTAGCTCCCTATCACTATTAGAAAAGAAGTTATAATGGGGTTTCAAAGATGCTACAAACTGCATTGAGCAAAATTTCCAAGTTTGTCAAAAAGGGCCCGACACTCCAATTTCAAAAGGTTGTCCTGCAAAAACCGTTGAAGATATTGGGCTTAAACTTGGGATTCCTTTGTTTGGTAACCTAAGGTATTTTTGAAAAAAGTTTCAGTGTGTCATGTACGAGATACTGTTTCATATATTGGCTGTTTTGACACTGAATGACCCCTGGTTTTTATAAAAAAATTGTGTTTTTAAACAAAGTTTTATGTTTTTCCCAAAACAGCTAATTTCTCCTCATAATATAGTTTGGTAAGCACCATTTTTGGATTCAGCACCCCGACATTAAGAAAGAGTGGCATGCTACCATGTTTTGTTTTAGCAAAAGCTAGTGGTTTTGAAGCAATGTTTTTTTGTTTTTTTGCCAAAAACACCATTACCTTTAAAACACAGCTTGGTAAAGTTCATTTGTGGATTCAGCACCCCCAAATTAAATAAGTGTGGGACGTTACACCGTTTTATTTAAGAATATTTTTGTTTACCGAAAACTATGTTTTTAAACCAATGTTTATGTTTTTGCCAAAAAGGCTCTTTCACCCTCAAAATGCAGCTTGGTAACAATAATTTTTGGATCTACATAAACAGCACCCCAAATTTAGGTAAAACCAACTTTTACTAAAAATGCCTCAATGATTGTAACTTTTTAGGGAAATTTTGCCATGTCTATCCGCGTCCTTGGGCAAGGCCAGTCAACCAAAGCGATGTTTGGGGAGCTGTTGGGGGGAATGCCACAATCCAACTGCTGATCGGGTTGTGCGCCTTGGCCTAGTTGATGCGGATTGGTTCTTGTAGTTTCCTGATGGCAGCGATAATAATGGCAACAGCGTCACGAGCACCGGTACCCGCTGGGCGGACATGTGCACTACATGTATTTATAAGAATCCACCATTATTATAATTACAGCGTTCTCCGCTACTGGTTTTGTCTGGGCGCGCCCAAAAGTACCATTAGCGTCTAAACAAAAACAATTGGCCGCCCGGACAAAAATAATAAATTTTCCCCACTTGGAAATTACATGTACAGCCATGTCATTCCAAAATTAGGTGTAAATAAAGTCACCAAACATGATTCGCTCGCCATGAGTGTCATTATCGTTCACTTACCATGCATATATCTATCGCATTGTCATTTCCGCGGTCGATAACGGCCATGGCAGTTGCATGCATTAAACAGCGCCCTTACGTGGCGCACACCGATTCGCCGAGTAAGGGCACTGATCAGCATGCCCAGGCAAAATGTTTAGCAGTGGAGATCCGTGCATTATCATTCTTGACAATGAAACTTAAATTCTAACGGTTAAGCCTGGTTCATACTTCAAAAGCAAATGCAAATACGGCGTAAATCTGAAGTCAAACATTTTGCAGCAAACATTTGTGCAAGTTGAAACTACATGTAGTTCAACTTTCTGCAAACTTGCGGCACAAAGAACTACCGGTACGGTATTTAGCTTCCTTGAGCAATGGAAACTTACCCCATGTTTTACTTGGCTGGGAATTACCAGTCTGAAGGTAAAAAGCAAAAAGAATTACTTTGAATTGAATTTTAAATTTTAAAGGCCCAGTAGTCTACATGCAACTTGGGAGTGGGTGATATATGAAAAAAGAAATGGTCCAGAAGAGAATGGTTCACACATGGGTCTTTCCACGGTAAAGGGGGCATTTTGGCAACACAGACCATATTTTTCGAGGAAATACGTTTAAACATGTTAAAAAGATTTTAAAAGGTGAACGGGTTTACCGACGGCCGTTTTGTTAAAATACAAGTACATGGACAAACAACTAGGCGAACGTCGGTCTTGATGATATTCTTGGGATAGACTTGGGTGTAGAGGGCGCTCTATAGGGGCAACGTGTAAAGCCGTAGCTACACAATTTATTACCCGGCTGAGGGACTCAAAACGGTAAGTCGACCAAATACATACCGCTGGGGGAACTAATTTCTCTAGACGCACTACTGGTGCCATGCAGTACGACCACATGAAACATTCTTCTGAGATTATGTTTCAAGCTATCATGTTTTGATGTTTGAGACTTCATCAGAAAAAAGCGACCACAGCACAGAATTCTGGAGATTCCAAGGACCTCCATAATGTTTTTTTCAATGTTTCATTTGGACTGTAAGGTGAGATTAATGTCTGTCTATGTGTAATAGCACACATTTACGCCTGGAATGAAGACTACGCACTTGACGACATTTGCAAAAACGACCCGTTAATCATTTTTGTGGGCTAGAAACAACAACAAAATTAAATGTTTTCCTCAATGAAATTTGGCACAAACACAAACAACAATCTCCCCAAACTGTCGGCGGTTTCACAAGTCTGTCTCGCAACACGAACTGCCTTTTGATGTATGCCTTTTTTGGACCAGAAATCTCACTATTAAACAAACATCCCCATTATAAATTAAAAAAAAAATAATCGTTTAAAAAAAACATCGTCAGAAAGTACAAGTATGCTTTATTTTGAGTATCTATTAAAAATGTTGCGATGTTGCGATGTTTTAGAGCTTATTTTTCATGATGCGCAACTTCAGACACGGCAAGAAGGGCCGCCATAAGGCTGCCCTAGGGCGCCCGTGGAAATCCTGCGGCGCCGCAATTTTTTGGGGGTCCGCAAAAGTCAATTGAAATTCATTAGACCCTAGGGCAGCCGCACGGCAAACGGAAGGCCACCGTACGCCCGACGTACGTTCGCCTTCGATATTCATTTTCGCCGTGTACATTTATACTTTTTATACATGTATGTCAGTCATATACCGGTATGTCCGTCAAGGTGCGTCGTTTTCCAAAGATGGTGCGTCAAAATTTGGTAGTTTGAAGCGTCATTTCACAAGAATGGTCCGTCACAAAAAGTGACCGAGGGTGCGTCATGTTACCCAAAAGGATGACGCTCCTGTGGACATTGACGCACCTTTCCCGGGGGTCCGAAGGTGCGTCATACAATTGATACCGGTAGGTGCATTATGCGCGGCCATGGCAGCCATGACAGAAGACAGGTTTTCATATTTAAATGATGTGACAATAGATGTGCCTACTCACAATGTGCCTACTCGGGCACAATTGCAGAATACCCCGCAACTCTTAAACACCACCTCGTAGCCGGCTACGCAGACACGGTTGAATGCTCTCCCTATAAACTGTGTGTGTGTGCGTGTGTACGTACCGTACTGTATAGTACGACGGTTGTGTATATACGTTGGGCGCAATCTTTATGCTCGGCTGGGCGCAATTTTTATGCTCGGCTCGGCGCAAATTCTGAATTTGAACTTCACCCAGTTCAAAGATTGCGCAGCGCAATTTCAAACTCTGTCTATTATTATTATTATTTTTATTATTATTATTATTATTTCTTTCTGGTATACCATTCGGTTTCCGATTCAGGCTGTTTGACCATTCCTGCAATCGGGAAATTTTTTTTATAAAGGGAAATAAAGTCCGCAAACCATTCGTTTGCCGATTCGCGCATGCATGTTGGAACATTCGTGCCTTCGGGTAATTTTTTTAGAAAGGGAAATAAAGTCCGAAAACCATTCGGATGATATCGGGCGTTTTCGTAAGTTCTTGTGCCTTTTCACATTTCATTTCAACATTGTAGCCGCGTAGCCGGCAACGGGGTGGTTGGGTTGGACCATTTGGTTGCCGATTCGCTCATGTTTGCCCATTCGGGCCTTCGGAGATTTATTTTAAAAGGGGAAATAAAGTCCGAAAACCATTCGGATTATATCAGGCGCTTTTGTAAGTTCTCGCGCCTTTGGATGTTCCCTTTCAACATCGTAGCCGCTTAGCCGGCAACTGGGTGGTTCGGTTGGATTAATAATTTGTTTGTTAGTTCCCATTCTCTTTGCACTGTTCCTAGCAGGCATGAGATTTCTAACTTTTTGGTACATATACCTTCGGGGATTGCCGATTCGCGCATGTTGGACCATTTGTGCCTTCAGTAATTTATTTTATCAAGGCAAATACAGTCTGACAACCATTCGGTTGCCGATTCGCGCATGTTGGAACATTCGGGCCATCGGAGATTTATTTTCAAAGGGAAAATAAAGTCCGAAAACCATTCGGATTATATCGGGCGCTTTCGTAGGTTCTCGTGCCTTTAGACGTTCCCTTTCAACATCGTAGCCGCGTAGCCGGCAACTGGGTGGTTCGGTTGGACTTAGCCCCGCGAGCAGTGCTTCGGAAAACCTCAGCCCTGTCGCCTAATCTACCCCAAATCTGTGGCAAACTCACGCAAATGAAATTTGTCCCATGGCTGTGATATTTGCTCAATAGGTGCACTCACCCCAATGTTCAAATATTCCAGAGAGTACGCATCGATCCAATGTCTAGTTTCGGTGAAATCGTGGGCAAACTTGAGACCCTCCGTGTGATAAAATAGCTCTCCCGTTTGCACAAAAATCAAATATGCGCATGCGCGAGAGCGGAGAGGTCAACACGAGCTAGACTGGTTCTCTGTCCTCATATTTACTCCCTTCGTCGTATGCGACGAAGAGAAGTAAATATAAGGACAGACAACCAGTCTAGCTCGTGTTGACCTCTCCGCTCTCGCGCATGCGCATATTTGATTTTTGTGCAAACGGTAGCTGTACATTTTATCGCACGGAAGGTCTCAAGTTTGTGAAATCCCCTGCACGTGAAATCCCCTGCACGTACGTACATGTAGCTGGGTTGTCGATCGTAATTTTTGTCTAGTTTCGGTGAAATCGTGGGGAAAGTTTGAGACCCCGTGCGATGAAATACCGACTTTCACCAAAAATCAAATGCGCGAGAGCGGAGAGGTCAACACTAGACTGGTTCCACATCCTCAATTTACTTCCCATCGTCGTAAGATGAAGGGAAGTAAAAATATGAGGACAGCGAACCAGTCTAGATTGTGTTGACCTCTCCGCTCTCGCGCATGGTGAAAGTCGGTATTTCATCGCGGGGAGGGTCTCAAACTTTCCCCACGATTTCACCGAAACTACATGTAGACATCGGATCGATGCGTACTCTTCGGAATATTTGCAAACTGGGGTGAGTACACCTATTGAACAAATATCAGAGCCATGGGACAAATTTCATTTGCGTGAGTTTGCCACAGATTTGGAGTACATTAGACGACAGGGCTGAGGGTTTTCCCGAAGCACTGCTCGCAGGGCTAGCACGTGAGGTGAGTTTGTGAATTTGAGAAAAACGGAGGTGTGTACGCAAGTTTTCAGAGAATTACGGCCAGGGAGGTATGTAGAACGTGTAGAGATTTTGATTTTACCAAAAAATGGCAATTTCCTGTAAAAAGACTTGCCTAAACTAAAGATTCCATTTTGAGCAACGATTTTGATTGGGGAAAAAAAGTGCTGATCTTGAAAGTCAACAATGCCGCCAAGCAGAAGCATATATCAGCAAAAAACAGGCCTGGGTGCCTTTCAGTATTTGGAAGTACCCCGCCCCCGCCCTCGCCTCCCCCTTCCTCCGCCCCCCGCCCCCGACCCCGACACGGTCCAACGCAACGCTTTCCCTTTCTTCATTAATAAAAAAAAGTGTGGTTGCTAAATTTTACCCAAGACAAATCAACATAATTTCAGTTCACGTGATGCAGTTGATCGGTTTGATGTGTAAGCCTACACATTTTAAACATAAAACATGTAAAATGTAAGATATATAAAATTCTACCGATAACCGAACCTGATTTCCGTGCGTGACAGCCATCATACATTCTGCGTATCCGTACCGTACCGTGCAGCCTTGCTTTTGTCTGACGTCTCAATGCACGGCCTAATGGAAAATGATTAAAGGCTTAGAGAGGAGCCAGTCTATTGTCAATATTTATTTTTTGTTAAATAAAGTAATCTCAATTTTAATATTGGTGTTAATTTATTAGCATTACATAAAACTACAATTAAAGTATTTGTTATTTTTATTATATTTCCCTTTATTTACAAGTTTAGGTTTTAGTTTAAAACATGCATGTTCTATATAAGTTCGTGAATCAGAGCCTGATAATTCATTGACCATGACATCACCATGATCACACAACAACATTTTTTCCCCTGGACCTGTCATCCCTAGTGCTTTACCATGTTAATTACTGTATATGTACATTGTATATGTAATTCATATTTCTCTATAGTACGTCACTGATGTAATGTGTATGTATGCCTACATATGATGTAGTGCAGCCTTTGCTTCATAGGCCAATGCCAATGGCAATGCAATGGAATGAAATTTCCTGTTTTGCGTCCGAGCAAATATTAAATCACATGAGCCATTTTTTCATTTGTCATTATTCATTATTTTTCATCAAATCTTTCAAATAGCGAAATGAACACAGGAGATGCCCAGCAGACCTATATCTCATACATCTATGCGCGTGGCCGCGGAGAACGTTAAACACAATCGGTAAAAATCTCATTCCCATCAAGGCAAGCTATTATTTAATATCAAATATTATCACTGAAGCATAAAACAGAAAAATGTCAAAATAGATCTTCCATTCATTTTTCAATTTTGTTACGAAAAGCAGCATAGATTCGGTTGAAAGATTTTGCGCCAAAACTTTCACCTTTCTTTTACGGATTTTTTCTTTCATACTGGACATGTCCATAATTATTCATACCCTTAATAAAGCCACTCTTAATAATCAACAAAAAAGCCTTTGTTTTTTTCATCGGCTTACAAGGCTTTGACATGTTTCCTCCATGGTTGACGGTTGGGGCCGTGTTTTTTGGATTGTACACTTGCCTTTTCTTTTGCCAGACATAAAAGCAACATCCATGTGCCCGAAAAACTCAATTTTTGTCTCGTCTGACCACAGAATCGATGACCAGAAGCTTGGATCCTTGTCCAGGTGTGCTTTAGCGAAGGCAGACGAGCTTTCCGATGACTTTTCCTCAGGATTGGCGTCTTTCTAGGTCAGTGGCCATGGAGACCTCCCTGATGCAATGTGTGCTGAGTTGTCTGCCTGGATACAATGTATCTTGGTCCCAGACTCGCCAAAACTGTTAAGGAGTCCCTTCATTGTGATGCGGGGATTGTTGCTGGCTTCTCGGCACACTTTTCTTGCCAGACTAGGTGACACCTTCGACTTACGACCACGCCCTTTAAGGTTTCTTACTGTGTTGAACTCCTTGTACTTCCTAATTATGCTCTGAACGGTAGAAACTGGCACTATAAACTGCTTCGAAAGGGCCTTGTAGCCTTTCCCTTCTTTGTGGCCATTGACAATAGCCATGCGCAAGTCCAGAAACTGCGAATGAAGGCATCAACTTCCCTCACTTTATAGCCCACAAGCATAGTGCTATTCTATGACATTCTTTGATTTAATTGGACAGATATTAATTGAACACATGTTAATGATTCAAATCTTATGCAAACATGTTAGGATAACTGTTGAACAATAAAAAGGAACCACTAGAATATTAAAAGCAGGTGCATTATTACAAAAAAATTGCCTAAATGCTGATATTTTGTAAGGGGTATGAATAATTTTGAACAGGCACAAAAATGCAAATCTGGACATTTTAATGTTATGCAAATGTCTAAGCCAAAAACATGTAGTCTTGTGCAAGGCAACTAAATTTGTAACTGTCCTGGGATACAGTGAAAGTTCCTTCACAATAGTTTTTTGGGAGTGAGGAAAATCGAACAAAAACAACTTGACGCACAGCAGTTTGAACAAACGCGATGTCATACATGTACATGTCATATCATGCATGTACCGTAAGAAAGTGATGTAAAACAGGGCAAAATTACAAGATTATCAAATAATTTTTGTGAGTTTTACTGATTAACACAAAAGGTATTTGTATGAATGGGAATAAAAGTGGGTTTGACCAGTCATTATCAAACAATACGCTTAAAACTGGCAAGTAATTATCACTCACCCAGGCCCCTATCCGATTTTAAACATGTTAAACGTACATTTACATGTAAGACTGGCCAAATCAACTTTTATTCCCTAAATATTGATAAAAATAAAAAGATTCTCTCCATCTCTTATCGTTTCAGCATTTTACTTTATTAGTTTCACATGTGTTATGAGAGATCCGTGTACGTCCAAGAAATGCAAGAATCACAAGAAATTGATGACGTGGAAAATCTGATCAGGGAAGGCAGTAAGGAAATATCCAGGAAGGATATTGACAAAGCCATTGCAAAGTATGCTAAAGCTTACAAGATTGCCAACACTTCAGGCTCGCACGAGGCGGTCGTGTCGTGCGCGTGCAACCTCGGAGCAGCACTCCTCTCCAAAGGTCAACCAGATTCGGCAATCGAGTACCTGGAACAGGCTGCCAGAACTTTGGAAGCAGAACTCTCACAGCGAAATGATACACTCCCTGGGGATGTTGTATTCAATCTTGGACTTGCGTATGGCATGAAGAAAGACCACCCAGCAGCAGTACGACATTTCACAAGTGCAGCCGAAGCGTTTAAAAAGTCCTCGGAGTTACGAAGTTTTGCTGATTCTGTGCAACAGCTGGGGGAGCAGTATGTTAAGCTTATGCGGCCACTTGATGCAGCGGAATGCTTTCAGCAGGCTGCTGCTGGTTACCTGAACTCTGGCCATGGTTTCCTGGCAGCCAAGATGACAGTTCGTCAGGTGCAGAATCTACAGAATGCTGGCACTGCCATAGACCGAAGCCAAGAGGTCTTACTCAACCTGGAGAATCTGTATTCACAAATTGCAAACAGTAGCACTGACTCTGGTATATCATTCTTAAAGGCACAGGCTCGTCAGTAATGCGCGCGCGCTAAATTCGTGCCACGAATTACGTAGCTCCATAGCAAATGCATGGAGCTGCGTATTTTGTGGCACGAATTTGGCGCGCGCGCATTGCTGATGAGCCTGTGCCTTTTAATAATTCTTGCTAAACTGTTTATTAATTATTAAGGCCTACCGTTAGTGTACCGTTTGCAATTGACCCAAACTCTTACCTTATGAGTTAACAAGAAGAACCTTACTCTAAGTTTTGATATTGTAGCAATGGTAACAAATGCCACATGCCTTTTTTGTCCAAAATTGTACCTTTCTGTTGAAAAGTAACTTTCGAAAAAGTGTTAATAAAAAAACAAAAACTGTAATTTAACAAGTTGTAAATACTTGTAAAATACAAGTATTTTTGGCAAAAATTCCAAAATCTTTTTTTTTCTTTTCAAACCAACCCCTTTAAATACTTCACCAACTGGAGTGAGGGTTGAACTGTTATGTAAGTTGGGTTAATTCCCCAAAATGTACAAATCTAAGTTTTTAAACATATTTTTGCGGAAGTTGTGAGGCCATAACAATTTTTTACTTGCACTTGAGGAAAAGAAGTAACTAAACAATGGGAGACTTCGAGCGCTTGTAGGTCGATCAGACGAGGGGCTATCTCTGGAGCTAGCTCCGGAGCTAGCTAGCTCCACCCCAAACTCCCGTCATTAGAACGCAATTTAGCTGCACCTCTGGGGCTACCGGTAGTTCCGGGGCTAACCCTCCCCAAATTTAGCCCCAAAAATTAGTGGGGCTAGCCCTACTTTCAGCACAGTGGGGTTTCTTTTATGACTTAGCTCCACCGTTATTTACTGACGGAACGCAACTGACCTCACTCTGTGGCATCTGGCCAATGTTAATATGCCATTAAATTTGACCACATTTTAGCTCCTCTGAAACTGTAGCTCCGGAGTTATCACCATTTGAACGGGAGGGGCATTTTGAACTAACTCACTTTAGCTCCAGCGAACCCCCACTGAGTGCGTTAATTGGATTGAGGCTAAAAAAAAAAGTGGCGGCAAACATGATGGTCCCACGTGACCAGCCTGCTATTGCTTGCGTCACTCTAGATCTTGAGCTAAAGTACATACGCTCAAAATGACGCAAACAGTAGTGAACTGATTACGTGGGACCATTATGTTTGCGGCCACCAAGCATCTCCAAAGTCTCCCATTAACCATTAATTCAATACAAATTTGGACAAATGTCCATGAGTTTGGGAAATCTGGATGCAGTGAAAAACAACTTGGCTCCACCAGGATTCGAACTGCGGACCTTCTGCTTAACATGCAGACGCCCTACCAATAGACTGATCCAGTAAGCTCCGCCCATTTAGAAATTGCTTAGCAACATGCCGCACATGTGAGGCACGTGTGCACTAGAGTCGCGTGGCCAAACCGTGCGTCAGCGTCCGCGCCCTGGTCAGCGCGTATTGAAACACGAACACGCACACGCACACAGAAAATGCACGCTCGAAAGCAAAATGTGTACTTAAGTATCCGGTCGTGTGCGTGCACGTACAACACGCCTGCATTACGCGTAACGCGCGCGATCGAACAAAAACATCTTGACACACACATAGAACGCAGTGAATGCACAACATAGCAAAACCCAAGGCTAATTTTGGTGAGTTTTTCCCGTTTACACAAAAACACATTGATGAAGGGATTAAAAGTAATAATAATAATAATAGCAAGTTCTTATATAGCGCATTCCATGTCTGTCGACGTCTCAATGCGCTTTACAAGTACCCAGAAACTGCCTAAACATCGAGATACATAGGCGTGTGGGCGCCTTCGGCTGCCAAACCAGGAACACCGGAGAGAATCCCCTTCTCTTTACGAATGAATGCTCTGGGATCTTTTAAGTGCGTTACACATCACACTGGACCAACGGCTTTACATCCCTTCCGAAGGATGGAGCAAGTGTGTTTAAGTGCCTTGCTCAAGTGCACAGGCACCGCAGCCGGGGATAGAACCCGCTACCCCAGGTTTTCACCCGAGTAATGCGAGTCAGTGGCCTAAACCGCTCGGCCACGGTACCCCACAAGTAGGTTTGGATAGTCTTTGCAATCCGTTTTAAACCGGCTAGGGTCCTCTCCGCTGATAAAAATGATGTTTATGGTGTTTTTGCGTCAATCGTGCTCCATTTCGCCGTAGCTCTGTGCACAAAATTTTGAGGACTCAGGAAGCCAAAATGGTGATCTACTATTTGGCTAGCTGAACCTGAAGCTGTGATTGGTCAATTCCAAAATGGACGGAGCTTACTGGATCGGTCTATTGAGCTATGAAGCCAACTGGTGGTCTTGAATCACGCGATAGCCAATCCCAATCAGTGAGGAACAACTGCACTACCGTGATTCGAGACCACCAGTTGGCTTTAAGTTTATAATAGCTCAATTGATAGGGCGTCTGCACGTTAAGCAGAAGGTCCGCAGTTTGAATCCCAGTGGAGCCAAGTTGCTTTTCACTGCATCCAGATTTCCCAAACTGTCCACATTTGTATCAAATTTATCAACCCTGGCAGTCCCGTGGTCATAATCCCTAAAAAAAAAAAACTCACTTTTTAACCATTAACTCAGAACCGCTGCAAGTGAATGCATAGTTCCGAGTTTGCCTAGTTAGCCCCACCCCCGTGGATATTGTTGCTATGTCTCACACGCTATCGTCAAATTGGCGACACGCAACGCACAAAGCAATGGGACTTTCAACGGAAAGCACAGATTCATTGAGAAAACTCAAAGGCATTCATGTTTCAGGGTCGACAGTTATCTTAGAACACACTGAGTAAAGGGCCAGTAATACAGGGATGTCATATCATGACGTACATGTACGTGCTTTCGTACCTTTGAACAACGAAACGACCGGCCTTGAAACCAAAAATTCACCCGGATCATCGCATACAACACTGTACAAATTGTATGGGGCCGGCAGAACATATCGCGTGATCATGTTGTTGTGAGACAGTGCACTTTGACCTATGTCGGTGATACATGTATCTGCTAGCTCTGTTGTGATTGGTCGGCGGGTTCGGTTGATTGACAGGTCAGAACTATGCATTATTGCCTTTTTATTAGTTCATATTTTCTCCATACAGAGAAACTAGCTAAACTCTTCTGTGACACTGGATCTCTTCTGTTCAAGCTTCAATCTCCCAAAAATGCATCTACGTGGCTGCACCGAGCCCTCGATGTTGTACGAACCTCTAGTATCAGTAACGGAAAATTGGAGGCCAGGATTTTGCTGACGCTTGGTGAAGTCTGCAGCGCCCTCAGGGAGTACACCAAAGCGGTTGCAGTCAACAAGGATGCCTCCATCTTGTATGGTAATCAAAAAATCTATCACATTGATAATAGTAAATTATTAAAAGCACTGGTGATTCCAAGTTTTCTATCGACCAATTACATGTCATGATCAAAATAAAATACAATCTATTTATGCAATCTACACCAAGCAACAAACGAAATGCAAATTTTCAGTTTGAAAATTACTTTTGTAATTAAGTTGACATCAAAATATTCACATACATGTAACAGCTTCATTATGCAGGACTGCATAAAGCTTTTGTGTCCTGGAATTTCCCAAATTTGTTGTTGCTTGCTACATCATGTACATGTATGTACATGTATCTATGCCAATATATGTACACATTGGAGGAACACCACTCCCCCTATGCACAGCATACATTCTGTTTTCAAAACTGGAGAGACTTCGTTAACCAGCGTCACATCTCTGCACAATTTCTTTTATCTTCTCTCAAATTAAAAGAAATGTCTTCAGATAGTTTTAAGGAGATCATTTCAGTCTTTGAATGCTCACAGTACATGTATGTGTTCTTGTTATGTACATGTACATGTACGTAAGTTGCATGGGAAATTTGTACACGGGGCTTATAGATAGAAAGGTATACATTTGTTGCATTATTCGTTGCTGTTCTTGGGCTGAAGTTATCTTCTTAAAACAACCCAAAGATATTTCTTTCATTTTAAGAGAAGACAGAAGACAATATACATTGTTTTATCCCGTCTTGGAATACTGCAATTTCATTGGTCCAGAACTGTTGCATGTCCAGTGCATAAAAACAACTGAATACCACTGACATATCCAAATTTTCTTCATATCACCCTGCCAAATTTTCTTTATAACCAGTGCTCGAAAAATCGCAGTTTGCAATGCGAAAACAGCAGTTTGCCAGCACAAGTTTAGTCCAGAATTGCTTCCACCACCAGCATACATCATGTACAGTACATGCTACAAAACTAAATGCAACAAAATAAATGCACAAAAGGTTGCCCTTCCCTCACATTTCAAGTTAAAAATCTCAAAAGGCTGTATTAATTTAAAACAAACGATGGGCTTACGTTCGATCCCCGCACAGACTGGGGCTGCTTTGGAGCGCTCGTCCCTGGTGCTCCAAGGTGTTGGGAACGTTACGTCACACACATGCAAACACACGCTTTCATGCGAGCACCATGGAGCACCAGGGATCCCTGGTGCCGGTGCCGCGCTCGAAAGCAGCCCTGGGCGCGCGCCGGAACGTGCCTAGTCTGGTTTCCGGACCATAATATTCCCGGCTTTAGTGGGGCGGTAACCAGTCCAACTCATGCCGATCACCATTTTGTTAACTTGAACGTCATTGGCCAGAATTTACTAGCAGCAGGTCATATTATTTTTATCAGCCAATCAGCATGCGTTTTACAACACGAGTTGGCCTCTTACTCTGAACGGGAAATTCCCTGCACGGGAAATCCCCTGCACGTGAAATCCCCTGCACGTACGTACATGTACATGTAGCTGGGTTGTCGATCGTAATTTTTGTGATCGTTTTTTTCGTGCATCGCAGCGACCGTGGATAATGTGCAAAAATGTATTTGAGAAATGAGAATATTTCGTGTAGAATGGTCACCAACTACCGGCAATGACCGGCCGGCGGCGGCCGTGTCGCGTCAAGCCTGCCGCGTCAAGCCTGCCGGGCGGGCTGCCACTCTCTGTCTGCCAATCGCACCGTATTTCTAGTAGGAAATAAGTGCTCCTCAATTTCCAGAATTGCTATTCAAATGAAACCAATGATTAGCAAAATTGCTTCCAGCCTGAAAAAAAATTATTTCGAGCTGTGATATCACCCTCTGCGTGTATGCAAATTTCTTCATGTCACCCTGCCGTGTGCAGATGTGCGTCTCCATAGCACGCGTGACACGCTGTACTAACTAATGCTCCCATTGGTAAAATAAACCGCATGTTACGCCCACCAGAGGCACACACATTGCGCATCGCTTCAATATTCCACACGCCGTGCGCCAAAACAACAAACTGGTACACAATGTACATGCGCAGATGATTTTGTCAGTGTCAATGTTAGTTTGCAGTGGTACTTGCGGATTACTTTTGCAGCAAATCACGATTTCAGAGTGTATTTTTGCAAACCAACCTTTCCTAGCACATCTGTCTCAATCCCAGTTTAGCCTACGATAAGAGAGGATACAGACACTAATGACACAAATTCTTCACCGGAAAAAAAACAAAGTCAAATTTTAACCGTTCCAAAGAGGAAATCAAGCACCTCTATACTCCAAATTTCACTGAAATTTTTGTACCGTAGGCCTACAATTTAAATTCCACAAATTTCAAATAATACATACATGTACAAAAAGACCAAGACAGGATATTACAGAACAGTTGTTGACTGGTGTAATGTGGGATATGGGTTTTAACACCCTCGAGAGCTATAATGTAATAATAGCACCATCGGCGTTGCCTCGGGTCGGCGTTGCCTCGGGTGCTATGAGCTCCCTCTGGTGTTAAAACTCCATATCCCACACCACACCAGTCAACAATTGTTTAGTGTTGAAAACAGACATATGCAATGACCACAACTCCTCCCCTCTCATTCGTTCAGTCGTTCGTTCGTTTAGAGCTACATGTACACAGGCAGCTGTGCATGTTGTAAGGATTCAGGCCATGCAATTTTCAGCTTTGTTTTTCTTCACTTCATCTTTCTCATGTACAGGGAAACTAGATATGAAGAAAGCTAGAGGGCAGTGTTTCTACCAACTTGCAGAGGCATATCGGCATCTGGGAGATCATCATAATGCCGAGAAATACTATCACATTGCTTACCAAACACTGGAGGACGCAGGTACACAGGGTGTTATCAAAATGACTGGTTTATAATTATAGTATCATCAAAATCAGAGCTGGGGGGGGGGGGGGGGGGGGGGGGGGGGGGGGGGAAGAAGAAGAAGAAGAAGAAGACCTCTCTTCACGAGTATATTACGGGCATGCCATACATATATCATTATACTGGTGTCACTTAGACAAACTTAAGCCTATCCTCCGAATGAGGCTCTCCAGTGCAAGTTTAAATTATGCACTAATCACTTTATCAATCAGTACGTGGATACTTAGTCACTCAGACTACTTTAGAAGCCAAAGTTTATCAAAAATAAAGGTTTTGCCACATCAATAAATTTCATAGACAAAAGTCAAAAGGATATAAACAATTGTCAGTACGTCAGGCTTCTTGGTTATTAAAATTTATCTACACACCTTCGAATATGGAGATAATTCCTTTTAATTATTTACCACCACAGTCTTAAGTCTCGTTTTGACTCTAGTTCCTGATGCAAGTTCCTACGCGAAATTCTGTGCGCTGCATGCATCGCAATCAGTTCCGGGGTAGCGCCCTCTGGTGGTCTAGTGTAGTGCAGATCAAATCTGGTCTGTGTTCGAAGAGTTCGGCAAACGGCCTCTGGCACCCTGTCCAAACTCAAACTCTAGTAAAAGCCGTCTGACCAATGCAATCGTCATATCGGCAATCATTTAGTAAAAGGTCATTCAAGTTCTACATAATGTTTCGACTCCATGCACTTTATCACCAAATATAAATAACTCAAAAAATGCAATTTGTTCTAAATCCTAACAGTTTCAATAAAATATTCACTGATATTTTATGAACTAACAAGAAAGTTTAACTTACGGTTGATCAAATGGCTCCTGACCTGTCTCCCGATCTCTCGCCAAAGTTGGTAGTAACGGGGGGAAAATGGCAAAATTGCTGAAAGTTGGCAAAATACTGATCTGCAAGCGTGAGCAAGCCTGCAATCTTGTTTTTAAAGCTGATCAATGGCCGGAATTGCCTTAATTTCCGCCAAATTCGCTGCAGATAAAGCCAAGCTATTATACGATTTTTTTCAATCGGCTCCTCGGGGACAACTCCCTAAAATTTCACTTCAAACCCTTCTTCAGACGCCTGCCCTGTTTATGGCATTTTCAAATCTCCATCTCATTTACAACTCCATTCACAATTGACACTTTCACTCAACCATAAACACCGATCTCTGTTTTATTACTTACTTACCGAATAATTATTCACAACAATACAACAAAGCTCAGCATTGTTGTGTCGTCAACCATGGCATTCCTGGTTACATGTAAGGTAGTAACTCATAGCGTGTGCATATATATACTTAAAGCATTAGATATTCACAGTATTAAATATTCATTGCCTGCTAAATATTTATTATTTTAATTCTCGACTAATGTACGGTGGCTTCTAGGTGTCATTACTAAATTACAATGTACCGAAAATTAGAGGTGTGATGGCCTAGTGGATAGCACATCAGGCTTTTGAGTGATAGGGCCACAGTTTAAATAGCTAGAATCCCCCCGTCTACATTTTTAAAGTTTTCCTGTTATCATGGAGGTGTATGTGTCTACAACACCATCACAACTTGTTTTTCCACCAAAAAAATCGATAGCCTTTTGCTTAAAATGCAAAGCAGTTCCGACCCTCTTCACCCGAAATTCTGAAATGCTCGAGGTCACTTGGTTTGTTGATAAACAGGGTTTTGACTTCATCCTGAGATGAACACAAAACGGCCTGTGCAGTATTGAATGGAAAATACATGGAGTGAATGTTCATCATGCCTGTTTTGTCCTTGTAATTAAAAACTATACAAACTTGAAAAACACTTGATGTAATATGACAATAATCTACTATTACCTATTTTGTGAAAAAACGGTGAAATTGTGGCTCACAATGAAGCTCTTTTGAAGTAAATACTGGTGCAATTGTGACGGCTGGTTTTGTCACGGAACGAACGGCATTCACAGCGGTCTGTGTACAGCAGTGGGAACGGTTCCTGTGGGCCGTAGTTCCGACGTGTTTGAACATCGGCCGGTACAAGTTAGAACGAGCGACTCATTTTTCTCTCTCTTGGTAATAAAAAAGAAAATATTTCTGCTCTTTTCTTTACATGGCGTCTGGTAAAGCATACACCCACACAACTACTGGGCACATCTCTGGCTTTTTGCACGAGAAAAATTCTTAAAAAAACACCATCGAACAGAGACGTTTTTCAGAGTTTTTTGCGTGTAAACGTATGGAACTGACGACCGTGTTTACTCGTGTTTCTCAGGATTGCGTCACGGGGTCATGCGCATATCATTAATACCTAATGAGCATTTCAGAAATCGCGAAAATTTCATTTTCGAAAACCGCACTTTTGCTTGCGATTTATCCACTTAAAACAGACAATTTGAAATAAACAGCGGTGTAAGTCGACTGGAGGGATATGTGGACTATCGAAAAAGGTGCAAATGCTGGATTTTTCATCAAGGGGGATACTAGCTCTTTAAGACAATGTGGAGTAAAGTGTCTTAATTGTCTAAAGACTCGAGGCTATAGCAGTGACCAGGGGCCAATTTCATAAAGCTGTTTAGCAGACAAATTTGCTTAACCCCTTGCCACAGGATGACGGCTATAGCCGCGGCCTTGCATCTGAACTTGCCCATTGAATACCATCTGCTGGGCCACGTTGCTACAAGATAAACCCATCCGCTAAGGGTTAAGCCAAAATTTGTTTGTTTTATAAAAAAGTGGGTTAATAGTCAAAATTGTATGTCAACTTGTGTTCTTAGCAAGAATAGCAGAACACCAGTGAATCGTAATACACATCACATAATATTTTTACTGCTAGCCCATTTGTATAAAGCAAACAAATTTTGCATTGTGCAAATTTTACTGCTAAACAGCATTATGAAATTGGCCCCTGGTCACTGCTATCGTCTTAAGACAAGACACTTTACTTCACATTGTCATTCTCCACCCAGGTGTACAAGTGTGTACCAGCAAATACTGGTTGAGAAACCCATCTTTTAACTGCAGGGGTAAATCTGTAATGAACTGACATCCCATCCAGGGGGAGTAGAAACAATGCTTCTAGTCACTCATGTCACTCCATGCCATGGAAACTAACAACCTGTTAGGGAAACCCAACTAACTGCTGGGGGTAAAACCAGCGATTGACTGGCATCCCGTCTAGGGATGAGTACCGGCCATATGAGCCAGCTTGTCTCGTGAAACAAATTTATTACAATGTAATACAGTTGTAAAAGGGTTAAACAAATCCTAATTCTCCTAATTTTTTAACCCCATCCCAAGGCCTGCATTCCTTCTTGTGGCAAGTGCTGGAGGGTCTTGCAGACTTAAACTATCAGCGACGTCAGTTGGACACTTCAATCTCGTACTACAAAGAGACCCTGACCCACCTCAGCTGCAGGGGTACCCATCCCTCCACCCAACGTCAGATTGTCTCCAAACTAGCCACTGCCCTAGAGGTCCAGCGAGTAGGTGTGGTCAAAGCGGCTTCTTACAAGAACAGGATACCAGTCTTGATTCAACCAGAGCAGGTAGTTACGAGTCAAAGAATAAATGAGTAAAAGTTAGCATTTAAAGACTGGTATAATGTGATTGGCTCAATTATTTGAGTATCCATAAATACCTTAGACATTTTACGCATCCCTATTGGCTGGGAGCACGCCACATGGCCAGTCTTAAACGGACGGTGAAGACCGGCCAGAAACTTAAACACTTTCTTGCCTGGCCCGCGTTTGTGCCGCATCCTAGTCAGTGTGTATGGAACACGCACTCAGTCTTGTACCCACCGTGGACATCCCATTGTTCCTCTTTTGTTTGGACTTGGTTTTTTTGGTGACCGCTCTAATTTGTTTTGTACATGAGTCCAAATCGCGGATCCCCTTGGCAATCGTGGGCCCTATTTCTATTGTTAAAGGTACACACCGGCTTCGTTGGGCTATTTTGGGCTCGAAATGGACTCGTACAAGATTCTAAATGGCCTTCCGAAATAAACTGAACATATCCTGAAAAGAAACCACGGAATGTTGCAGTTTTTGAGAAATTTTCAAAAAACAAAGGTCACATGATTTTTCGGAATCAGATTCTGGTTCCGAAAAATCACATGGTCTTGCGAGTTAAGCGGGCTTCCCACTGTGCGATTTTTGCTACGAATTAGGTACGATTGGCTACGATTGTGTATAGACTCTAGATACACAATCGTAGTGATTCGTTAGAAATTCGTGGCAAAAATCGCACAGTGGGAAGCCCACTTTAGTTTTGTGTCCAGCCGCAAGTTTTTTACTGCAGAACTGCACCAAATTAAACTCTGATTTTTCCCCAATATTTATAAGTAATTGACAAAAAGAGAGACTATTTATACAGGTATGAAACAAAGTAAAACATAAGTATGAAAATTCGAACATAAATTTGTTTCGAGAGTCCGGAGAACGGGAGCGAGCGCGTGCTACGGCAGGCTACGGTGGGCTACGGTGGAGTGTAGGATATTTGCCCCGCGCAGCACGGCAAAAAGCCCGAGTGCACACAGTGACACACGACCGGGTTGGTTGCTCCGGTGTAGGTTTATGAAGAAAAAACATGATGCCAACTCCTCCAAAGAAAACAGAAATTCCAGTGAAATCGTGAGCAGAAAATTGGAGTAGGAGAAGAGCGAATCATTTGTGACAAAGTTGTGAGGCTCGCGTGTAGTTGCAACGGCTAGTAAAGCGTATAATCCGTCTTTTGACTGTTTTTGTTAATTTTGCACTTTTTTGATGATATTTTGATGATATTTTTTCACAAAGACCATTAAAAAAGTATTGACAATGCTGCTACATCACTAAATCATGTAAACAGTAGGCCGGTGTGTACCTTTAAATGTCCCCCATTTAAATCTAGAAACCCGCACACAGAAACTGCAGCGCCCGAAAGCAAAGTACACCATCGTGTGCGTGCACGTGGAAACCCTGAAAAGACGCCAAAAGCTTAAAAAATTAACATGGGTTGAGTATCGGCGCGCGACTGTAAGGCATAAAAAAAAAATATGTTATGTTGGCGTAACCCGACCGACCCTAAAAATACGGCCGACCCTGGATATTTTTATTTTTTTCAAGGGAAGAAATTTAATGATTAAAATCTATATAAATGAGTTATAAATACGTTTGAAACCATTTCTGACCGTTTCTCATTGTTGTATTGACTTGTCTGACGCTGGCGCGCGTGGAACTTTGGAGTGCACATTGTTGCACCAACGATCGAACATGCAGCAGAAGATTGCGCAGGCTCTACAACAATGTACATGTACATGTACAGGTGTGATATCGATACGGAGATAGATGCACCAAGTATACATTGTACATGTATAGTCGCGTCCCCGACTCCCACTCAGAGAGCAGCCTCACGCTCGCTGAACCGAAGGAGCTAGCTCTACATGAAAAATATGGTAGCCTCGTCCTAGACTGTTGCACGGCGCGGACAGCTACATACAATATTTAAAATATTTGGCTATTTATTTCGTGTTTAAAAAATAGTTTGTTACAATAGAAATTATTTTAATTATTTTTTCAGCATTTTACACAATAAAAACTGATATATATACATTCTAAAAATTGTAAACTATTTTGTGACCCCGGCCCCGTGTTTTTCACAGTCGCATCAACATGGCGCCCGGTTCCGAAGCGTACAGTGTTTCCATCAAGGCAAAATGTGGATCTGCGGTCATTTTTGATCGCTTATAAGACGGATAAATTTGAGTCAACAGCTGAGGTTAATCGCCCAGAGCTGCGCCGACGATGTCAAGGTGGGGTACACGGTGCTGAAAATACAATCGTCAAAGGAAGAAGCGGGTCCATACAAAGATGTGGAATCAGATGAAACGGCCAGCATTTTGTCTGATTTTGGTTTCCACTTTTTCAAGTCATTTTCGTTGCTGGGAGAAAAAGAAAAAAAAAGAACCCTATTTTGGGGGGCCCGTTACGCCAACATAACATATTTTTTTGTTATGCCTAAGGCACCTCCTTAAAGGGACACACCGGCTTTGTTGGGCTATTTTATGCTCGAAATGGACCCATACAAGATTCTAAAAGTCTTTCAAAAATAAACTAAATAGATCCTAAAAAGAAACCATCAAATTTTGCCGTTTTTAAGCATTTGTCAAATAAACCAAGGTCACATGATTTTCTGGTACCCGATTTCGGTTCCAGAAAATCACGTGGTCTTGGAGTAGAAACCAGTGTGAAGTGCGAGTTGCTTTTGTCATTCGCGGTTGGTTTCTCTTCTTAATGGAAAACACTATTTACATACTGCATTTTCCAATTTGTAGACAAATCTGCCAGCAGGTTTTCATTAGAAGGGTTTCTGGGTGTTGGACGAGAGAATCTCTCAGATTTTCGCGGATTTGCGGCGATACAAATAATATCCGTAGAAAAAAGCACCATACATTGCGGACTTGCAAGAAACCATTGCGTTCGAATACCTTCCGCGAGTCAGCACTGACCTTGGAGGATCATGCAAGGTGTGATTAGTCAGGGAAAACGAGGTTTAAACACGTGTCGGCCCGTATCGAACGCCACCTTTATTTACAAACACATGGTATTATACATTTTTACAAATTATTGTCAGTGATGCTTAATCATGTAACGGTAGGCCGGTGTTACCTTTAATTCACAAGATATCATTGGTCATCTATTCCCCACATTTCATTTCTAAAATCGGTACAGATGTTTGTACATGTGTATTTAGATTCAGGACAATCACTTAGCATACACCTTTTCTTGAACCCTGCCATTTTGTGCACTAGTATTTGGTTTTTAATCCCTTTTCAAGTCTGCCCATACCCATCCTTAAAAATTAACTAGTAAATACTCGAAATTACCAGCACATACTCTTTTTTATTTGGCCACCCAAAGATGAGTGGCCTCTTTAAGCAGGTAGCCTCTTTATCCAGTGGCCACTATAGATAAGATTGACTGTAGTGAATAATTTGACTTTGCAAAGCCCTTGTTCTGATACATACATGTATCTGTGTTTTACAACAGGAACTTGAGCTAAGAGAGCCAACACCCATGATAAACAATGCAGCAGATGCCTCTCAAATACAGTCCCCAGTCTATGCACCGCTGACGTCAACAAGGCTTGAGCTGTACTCGAGTGTGGATCAGACCACAGCCACGTTGAGAGTTCCTGAAAGAAGGAAGAAAAGGTTTATGAAAATGCTGACATTTGCATTCAAGGCATTCATCTTTGAGCAAGTTTCGGTGCTAATGCACAAGTTTATCAATTGTTTCCAACCACCTCCCCCAGTCTACATGTACCCCACCTAAGAGGTGGGGATTGTCATTTCGCGTGACAAAATCCCCACTCTTGTGACAAAATTTCAGTGACAAAAACCCCTACCAACGGGTACAAAACATGCATGTCTTGCTATCAGAATGAGATGCACAGACATTTTTATTTTAGTGGGTCAAAATCCTCACCCTAGGGCATAAACAAACTTGACCAAACCCTCAGGGGTGGGGGGGGGGGAACAATTGATAGGTGCATAACCATTAGTCAATTTGCAGATTTTTCGCCCAATTCATCCAGTCCATTTTTGACCAAAGATAGTAGACAGACGACAAAAACAACGAATTCGTCTATGGTCTGCACCGACAACGGACCGTCTGCAGTTTACAAGCAAATGTTGACGACTTTCTTTTTTCAATATATTTAGCAACTACTACCGTAGAATTGGTAATCAATTCTTGATCCGTCTGAAAATAAATGCACTGGGTTTTCAAAATCTGTGAAGAGCCAAAGTGAATATATCACATTTTGTTGGTTGTCCAGACAATGGCTCTACACTAAAAAAAAAAACTAAACCGTTTCCAACTGCTTTTGCAATGGATGCTTTAGCTGACGACTCAATGTTTAAAGCCAGTTACTATGGCATCTGACCTCACACTATGCTCTCCATTTCCATTGTGACTGAAACATATTTTTCTTCCTCTATTTCAGGAAATCAAAGAGGCATGGCCATCGGCGAAGCGGTGATTTTGACAAGCCGGTTTCCAGAGGGGTAGCAGAATACGACACTGAAACGGACATTTCACTCGTTGGTAAACGGGCAACCAGCCGACGAAAAAACATGGCAGGAGATCAGAATAAAAATGGAGAATCATCAAGGTCAAAGGGTGAAAGGTCATCGGGCCCAAGGCGACTGTTATCACATATCAAAGGCTTAGAAATTGAAGATGACAGTGAACCTACAGTGGAAAGGTATGATTGACACATTTTTATCTGGAATATAGAACCTTTATGTTTATAATAAAGGTGCTAGTTCCAAAATTTCCAAAATAATAAGCACTTAAAGGGCCCTGAAATGCTTAATAATTTTATGTACAGTTTTTGCTGCAAATGAAGGATTACTTGTGTAGAAAGACAATACTACTGTTTATTTTACTGCCCCATAAATAAAAAGTGCCATTTTTCAACTTTGAAAATTTCTTCACATAAACTCACAGAAAGAGGGCGCTGTTTGGGGCATGTCACTTTAGGAACACACAGCAGAAAAGCAAAGAAAAAACAAGACTTCAAACTGGAATTGTGGAAAAATGCTGCAGTTTCCAGCCTTAGTTTTTTTCATGGTTTGCAACAGACAACTTAAAAACAAACAAAAGTTTCAGCAAGTTGGAGAAAATTGTGAAAAACTTTTGTGCACAGTTGAATGAGATTTTCCTGTGTTTTCCTAATGTGACATCACCACTGTGCTCATGCATATGTAAATTTATAAAGCAAGGTCATCATACATTGTGTACACTAGGCTTATCGATAGAATTTTACTTTTTTTCTATTACATTGTGTATTTAATAAACCAGTTGCGTGATAGATTTGCATAAATCCTAGCATCCGCCTTCACGCTATGGCGCTCGCATGCGAGTGAGTCAAGCACCAGACTACCTGGCAAATCGGGCCATTTCCAGGAGATGCAAGCTGGTCCATAGTAACCGGCACGAAAGTCTGTGCGATACCTGGAATACCTCGCACATTGCTCTATACATTTTTAAGCTGGACCATCCGAAATTATGTGTTGAAATGAACATGTTGAAACATGTAGTAATCGTGAATCTTTTGTCAAAATAACGAAATAGAACATGTTTTTTTAACTTGAAATCGATGTCAACTTTGAAAGCTGGAACGTTTCCAAACTGCAATGATGCATTCAAGAAAGTAGAGAAACGATTTTGGGTTATGTGACTGGTTTGAAGTTGCTGATCAACATGTTTAATCAACATGGTCCAGGTTAGAAATAAAAGAGTAATGTGGGAGGTATTCCAGGTACCGCACGGTTACCATGAGCCAGCGTGCACCCCCTGGAAACTGTGCCGATTTGCCAGATATAGTATGGTGCTTGAGTCACACGAGCGCCATATAGCGTGAAGGCGGGACTCTAACATTTATGTAAATATCAGGCGTGACTCCAGGACATATGCAAATCTATCCGCAAATGGTCTATTGATCGACAGTGTGGATGACTCAACCCAGACAGGTCCACCCATGCTTCCAAAACACTCCATACTCCATGGACTTAACACGGCATACTTCTCTGACAGTAACTTAGCCGTCAAGCGAGGGCGCTCTGCCAGCCAGACAGTCCAGACTGATGAAGGGTCTAAAAATGACGAGGATTCATTGACTAACGTAACCAGCGAGGAGGACAGCGGGGCGGAAGGTTCATCGTCAGAAGAAAATTTTGAAGATTCCGACAGATCAGAGGAAGATTCCGACAGATCAGAGGAAGATTCCGACAGTTCAGAGGAAGATTCCGACAGTTCAGAGCAAGATTCAAAGCTTCTAGATAAAAGTTTGAGGTGACAAGTTATCACATTTAAGATTTTTAAAGGACCGTGTTTGGAAAACTGGATTTCGTTTTAACTTAATAATCATATAAAATACCTCCCCAAAAAGATATACAGTAAACTCTCATTACAACGCGCCCTGATAGTACGCTCTTTCCGATATAAAGCTCAAGTCCCGGCCGTTCCCCTATTGTTTGTGTACATTTTTATTTGGTTACAGCGCTCTCTGTTACAGCGCTATTACAGATACAGCGCTCAAAATTTCAAGTCCCTGGAACGATACATTATGTGTAAAATTACTCCTGTTATAACGCTCCTAACCTGAGAGTTTTACAGAGCAGTCCGGTCCTTCGTAAAGCGTGTAAAGCATGTTACTTTTAAGCGGCAACTCGCTCTCTCGCGATCGTCGCACATGTTGCATTAATAAAACGATTCATTGAGCGCAATCGCTACTATACTGCCAGCATGCATTGCACGTGTCTGGACACGGACCCATATTTGGTTTACAGTCAATTCGACCGTTTGCCAACTGAATTCTTTCTGATCTTGTAGCGCGATTTTGTGCTTATCTTCACGCGAATCCCCGGTCGACCCCACGCGAATCGCACGAAAGCGAAATTTTCGCAACTTGAATTTGAAGAACCTTATTCCTCCATGGTTTAACTCCTTTCTGCTTGCGCAAAGATTAGCAGGTACATGTAAATGTTAGAGATCATATAAGTTATGCGATGATTCGCCTTCGCTTCGCTTTTGCAAACTGCCACCGTGACTTTTGATTTGACTAAGTTTGAATGCACAGCGGTCGAGTTGACCTGCACCCACTGAGTCCAGTCTGTGGGCGATGTACATGTAGCACGTGTGACACAGACCTTCCAATTTTGTGCATGGGGGGTTGGGGGGCTGGGAGTTGCTTTTGTGGCTAGCTTTCAAAATTACGGGCTTAGAAAGTGATTAAATGTCTAGCTTATTAGAAAAGTATTGTAGGCTTATTAACTTTTTTTATGGAAAAACCATAATTGTCTCTATATCGTTATTTAGTAAAATATTGGGGGAAAATACATGTCATACGTCACCACTTGCATAAAATACTAGACCATACAACATGTGATCGCGCTGTCTGGGGCCGCTCCGAGGGAGCGATAGGATCGTGCTGTGCCTGGCTGGCCGGCCGGCCTAGCCTGCCTAGAGTCCGGCGTGAGCCGTGTTGAACCCGAACCGTTTTTTTTTTTGACAATTTATCATGCCTATTGTCAAGTGGAGGATTTTCGTTTAGCCACCCAAAACATGCCTACAGATACAACGTCTGCTAAACTACATCAAAACATTTATCATTTTAACCGTGGGAAAACTGAAAACATTCCCGACTTTTTCCACAAGTTGTATCGTTAGGTTTCGGGCGGTATCCGTTTTTTACACACCAAAACCCAACTAAAGGCTAATTAATGTATTTGTCAGCCAAAATGACAACTTAAGTGTCCATATTTTTCACTTTCCATTTTGTGGTTATTAATTGAAAACGAAATAACACAAACACGTCACAAAATACTTGGAGAAATGACCGTTTTTTTTGTCTGTCAAAACACCACAAGCAGTCCAGGAACTCTTCTTAGTGAGCTCAGACGATCATTTTATTTGACCTTGTACATATAAATACAAATATTTGCTGTAAAGATCTTCAAACTTTGTACACATAAAAATACAAATTGTGCAACGCACGTCATACGTACGATCGTTGTTTTTACTGTACATGTATGTGTACATGTACGTGTACATGTATATGCATCGCTTATATACTGCGCTATCTAGATATAACGCTCACAAAAGTTCGGTCCCTCGAAGAGCGCTATAACGAGAGTTTACTGTATAGGAAGAAAACATGAAATTTGCAATCTCCAATTTGGATGTGGAAGCAAACGTGTTGGTGTAATCACTGCACTGCTTTTTATGTAACCGGATAAATTAGTCGGACGAAACATCGGTGGGTTTTTTTTACGATATCCTTGAAAATATACCCCCTTCAGTCACAGGAATTTGTACAGAAAAAAAAATATCTTTTAACACGTGTGATCAAATGAGATATGGATTGAGAGCACAACATTTCCGAATTGTAATGAGAAAGATATGACAAATGGTATGGTATAAAAATCTCAACACTCATGGGAAAAATGGGGGTGGGGGGTGTGAACAAATGTGATCTTGACACACTCCTTTAAAGATACATGTAGTATACATGATTGGTAAACTGTTACAAATAGTTTTATCCCCGTGTGTGATTGAAGATATGCATGATTAAAACCAACCTTAGCAAAAACCAGCTCCGTACTTCGTCTAACTTTTGAGAAAACAGTCAAAAAAGGGTTTGCAGCAATTTCGCCCCAAAACCACTTCGCCCTAAACCATTTCGCTCTGAACCACGGCCTGTACACGAAGTGGTTTTGGGGCGAAGTAGCATTTGGGCGATGTAGTTTTTGGACGAAGTGATTTGGGGCGAAGTGGTTTGGGGGCGAAATGGTTTTGGGGCGAATTGAATTGAAAAATAACTGTTTTACTCATTTCTCAAAGACTATAGCACTTTAGACAAAACCATTTCAGGGGAAGTTTTCTACAGTCATCATGTTTATATTGTGTAAGTTAGGCGTAAATCTGTGAACATTTCTGATTTTCGAGATACCAATCATGTATACTGCCTTTAAGACTAGTCTTTGAAATATATATATGTCTTGGACTTGGTGTTTTTGGTATTTTGACTCAAGACCTGGTCCAAATGGCCAGTTAATAAAAGCAAAATGTTGTCTACGATTTGGAAAATCTTTAAAAAGTGTAATAACTGCTCAACAAAAATGCATATGTTGTTTCATTCACAAAACTTGCTTTGCTTTTTGTTTTGTTTTTTAGACATGGCTGATTTTTAAGTTTAACATTTGCAAGTCGACTGTTAACATAAACCCAGTTTTTGGTTTTGCTCCATCTAGATCACAGCTGAATAATACTTATGAGCAACCGTCGGCCAATGAACCCTTGTATGCAACGATCACGTCCCGAAGTAAGTACACAAATTTGCAACTCTTCGGAAAAAGTGTGCATCCATACTGTTACATTTATTTTTTATAAATTGTTGTCCTGATTTTACCAACAATACCATAATTCTTTGAATGCAAATATTTACCCTTGTACAATGTAGTGTGCACTAATATACTCAGTGCAAGACTTGCACCAAAAACTTGTAGCGTGCTCGAGTGGGAGTCGAACCCACAACCTCCTACATACTAGGCAGATGTCTTAACCACTCTACCACTGAGTTGGCTGCTTTTGAATGGATGGTTAAAGATTTTAGCTGCAGCTTACAGTGTTTTCCACTGGTCGACAATTTGTGACCTGCCACGGCATAATAAGGAATGTCCCCCAAATATTAAAACCACGTAATCGGCGCCTGAAGTTAAATATACGTCAAAAATTTTTCCACAATCGATTTTGGGTTTTTTGCATATTTGCATTGCATAAGTAGTATAGATTTCATCATAAGGGGCGTTCGAGATGCTTACACCGAGTAACGGGGGGTTTACACCGGGGGAGGCCCCCAGAAGATGCAAAACGAACGACACAGGGTCTCGCTTTGAATTCTGGGAACACGTGGTCAAAGGTTGTTGCCGGGTGGGGATTTATAAACGCCGTTTGCAGGATGAAAAATGAAGCCAGCGCCACGCAAAAATAGTAGCCCTAAAGTACCGAAATAAACTTCGTCAATGCCCACAGACATCTACTGATTCAGCAAAATGTATTTACAGCCCTATTCCCTCTTATTTTGTGTCATAAATAAGTGTTTTTCTTCGTACTCGCGTCGCGATTCCAAACTGTCCGCCATGTTTTACTACTCGCGGTTACTAGGTGACGTCATTACACCTTGCTTTACACCACAGACCCGCTCGGGTAGTGGTGGCTGCCACCGGGGCAGACTCGTGTATCACGTGATGGCTAAAAGAACGCTCCGGTGTAAGTTGGTGTTACCCGGTGTAAGTTGGTGTTTTGTTAGAATGTTAAATAAACCTGTTAAAAAGGAGATTTTCTTATTTACGTCTGCATCAAGTTTTTTCAAAGCCGTTTTTCTCGAAAAGTCTTTCTGGTAACGACAGCGCGCTGAGTCATTTTTCATCAATCTCAAAAAGTCAAATGTGGGGGGACATTCCTCATTATGCCGTGGCAGGTCACATTTGTTTATTCATGCATTTGTTACGGCCGTTATTGGACACGGATTGGGTCGCCGATGTTATAGATATACGTAGTAAGTTAACGATAATGACACCAGCGGCCAGTGAATCATGTTTGGCTACTTTACACATCATTTTGGAATGACTCGGCTTTAAGTGTTTTTAGAGGGGAAAATGGATTATTATATAAAATGAAACTTTTGCGGATACCGTGCGATTCTGATACTGTGCAGCACAGAGCCCCGATCCAATGTGCGTCCCTGCTGGGTGCACCAAAGCACGCGCATGTCGTGCATCGAGTGAATGCACTGTGCGTGTGTGCAACGCGCGCGCGAGTACGGTATCAAAAGATACTGTACAACAGTAACAAAAGCACATGCAGTTGTTAACGTTGCAAGTTTTCGACACCAAACAGATAAACAAATCTTACAAAACAAAGAAGGTATAAGCTTAATTTATATAACAATAATATTGGAAGTCATTTCGGGCGATATGAGAATATACCACACTCGTCATGAACATACTGAACTCGCCTTCGTTCAGTATTTTCAAAGCCATCCAATATATTATTATTTTTGTCCAGGTGGCCGATTTTTTGTTGTCTCGGCAGCAAATTTTTGTCTCAGCAGCAAATGGTGCCTCAGCAGCAAATGGTGCCTCTGATAATTTTGTTGGGGTGGGGGAACCGGGCAAAACAGCTTGTGGAGAACCGTGACCTTAGTATATGGCTAGGTCTTGATATGACATTTTCCCACTACTTGGGCATTGACATCATTTTTTTCAATTTATTTAATGGGTTTATGGCTCTTATTCACATGACCTTACAAGTGTTGATATTCATAGGTGGGTGGCGCCATTGGCAGCCGACAGCTTTTCATCCCTTCCAAAGGATGAGAAATTATGGTTAATCATGGTGTATACATTTTCAATTTTAGAACTCTCATCCAGTCAAAATGAAGAGAATCTATATGAATCCCTGAACAACACCAACTCCTCCGCAGAGCTGGCCGTCACACTACCCACACGAGCACCTCACCCCCTCCCAGGTCCCCCACCAGATCCCCCTAGGGGTCCCAGGCAATCACTCATCAGTCAGCCGCACCAGCCCGAGTCTGACAAACCAACCACCTCATCATGGAGGGGGTACATGTATCCAGAATCTACGGTCAACAATTTGCCAAGAGGGCAAAGGTATGTGGCTTATTTTATTGTCTGCACTTAGATTTTAGCTGTGTTCGTGTGTAAGCGGAATTTCTTTTTACAAGCATACGGCCAGTACTCATCACCGGTCTCCTTGGCATGGAGTGACTAGGAGCACTGCTACTCCCCCTGGATGGAAGACTAGTCCATTGCAGGTTTACCCAGCAGCTAGTTGGCTTTCCCCAACAAGTCATTAGTTGCCATGGCATGGAGTGACTTGGAGCATTATTGCTACACCCCTGGATGGGATGCCAGTTCATGACAGGTTTACCCCCAGCAGTTACTTAGGTTTCACCAACACTATGTTATGGATATTGTGGAGTGTATGCAGATATTTTATTTAGGGTGCGCATTCCAGTTGAATGATTTTTATTGGACAATTGTATCTGCATGACAGACACACCTTGTCACAGGAATAGGTAAAAACAGTCATTTGAAAATTGACAACATATCAATACACCCAGACATGACAAAATACCACAAACTTACTTTAATATACCTTCGATGTAGTCATTTTGCACACCAATTCAACCTATTTGCAATCCAAAACAGCTCATTACCCAGCCGCAAAACCTCCAAGAGGCTCTAAAACGCACGCAGTTCACGAAAGCTAAAGCGCCTTCTATTGACGATTACTTTGACTGGGCATGCACACTGTGCAATCACATTTTCAAGAAATAGTTGAAAATGCATGTAAAAAAATAGCTTTTTTTGTCAATTTTATTGATTATCTGTCCCTCATGCATAAAAACAACCTCCACATAAGTCAATTTCAACATGTGATAAACTGGATGTGTGTGTTAACATCAGTAGAAGGTAAACAAACGGGTTCACTTTAGTTTTCATTTGTTGTTGACTAAGGAAAGGCATTTGTCTCTTGATTTCCGTCCCTCACGCTCTACATGTTAAAGTGCTTGAAAACCCCTTTCAAATGGGAGGTCCTCCATGTGAGATTAAAACTAAAGTTATTGTGCATTTTCTAAAGTCGAATCTGACCCGTTTTGTTGTAGTCCGAATAATGTATTTAGCAGGCGGGTCATTCCGTGTCAATTCTTTCCCCGACCCTGTCCCCCGACATTTCCCACACAACCTTGTCCACTGAGGGATAAGGCTACATGTTCACCGACTCAACGCAACCTTGCGCAAGTTCGATTCACGACTCGAGTCAACCACTGGTCGAACGTCATTCCTGGCAATGCACTTGCGCATTAACGTTAGTCGGTTGGTTAGTCGGTTGGTTCCGCGCAAAACGCTGCATCAACTCTAAACGCGATGGGTACCAGTGACCAGAGCAACCGTGCCCTGTGGGCTGATTTCAAATGGTCGACCAGACACGACTAACCATCGTTGACTAGACTGCGTTCGGTTGCATATAGTCGAACTATAGTTAACTATGGTCGTGAATCGAACTTGCTCCTATAGACTGGCATACGAATATGAATGCGGACAGTGCGCCCAGCGCATTGCCATTACGTTTCCATAGAGAGGGCCAATGATAACCCGGCTGTATCGCTGGGAAGCATCCATTATTAGAGTAGGGATGCAGTTCCTACGCAGCAGGCTTGATCAATGCATGCTTCTCTTTTTTTTTCTCTCTTTCCAACAAATGTTTTAAAAATATTACACTCGGTGGTAAAATAAAAAAATGTAAAGTCCAAATCTTGTTTTCGAATAAGAATATTATTATGCATGGTTTAAAATGACACAGGAATAAGGTTTCAACCCCTTGAGCAATTGATTCGATCCAGGTTATAGTGATAACGTCGTGTACGTGTGTGCATATGACATGTGCGAGTTTGAGAACTTGGGATATAAAAATGGCGCTTAAAGTTTCTTCTGTACAGCGAGGTTCCAGTGATGTAAGAAAAATCGACAAAACTGTAAAAATCAAGTGGAACTGGAATTGCAAGGTGCGATAAAGTCTGTCGAAGCAGAAATTGTGTTTTTTCTTTGCCTTTTTTCTTAATTTGAAACTTATTACTTTTGATCCATACATTTCCAGTTCAGGAAGTTGTAATGTTTGTGAAATACTGATTCTAATTTTTATTTAAAAATATAAAATATCTCCTCTGAATTTAAAGGAAAAATCTACCTTAAACACCCCCACCCCACCCCACCCCCCCCCCCCCCCTCCCCCACCCCCACCCTCCCCCACCCCCACCCCCACCCCCACCCCCACCCTCCCTCACCCACCAGATATGCTCTAAAATGCATCAGAGAGCTTTTAAAGTTAAACATTTTTCGGGGCCCTGAAGCGGGTCCCGAACCCCACGCCATGGCTTCTCAGGTTGTTGAAATACAATTATTTTTCCTGATTTTTTACAAAACTCCATTCTCATGCCTGGATACGGGTCAACAAACTTTTGACTAATTAGCATGACCTGCTATGTTTGGACAGTTGTATCTCAATAAACTTTACATCATTTTAAAGCTCTTGAAATGGCCTTCATTTTATAAAATAACCTCAAAATTGTATCTCGTACCACAAACAAGTTATGTAAATTTATAACCTTTGACCTTGATTTGCAAAAATGCATATTTTTCAAAATGCAACAAACTTTTGTTTGAGGGACGGAATTGAATCACGCTCCATACCTCTTACTTTTTGCCACTTACAGAGCGTGAAATTAGACCAAAAATGTGGTCGGACAAAATGTCGTAACAAAACCAATTTTGATCTGCCATAGTGAGCTTTTTATCTGCCATTTACATGTACTATAACTAGGCGCACTCGCGCTCCCAACTTTGACAAGTGTTGGGGGAAAATATTGCCAATAATGCAGCAAACTCACGGCAAACGTGAGGCTGTGAATGTGCCTCTGTGCCGATGCGGTCCTTACCATCCTAGTTTTTGGCCATATTCCTGGACGTTTTTCCCCACTGTTTATCCCTGCAATTAGATTAGCGCGCAGGGCACTACACTGCATACTCTGGGGCCAATTTCATGAAGCTGTTTAGCAAAAAAATTTGCTTAACCCCTTCCTGACGGCTAGGCATTTTCCAATTTATTCCCCTGGAGCGGGAGATTGCACTTGCAGTTTTGGTTATACAGTATAAATGTATGTCTCTGGGGCTGGAGACTTGATGACTAGTTTTTATTTCAAGTCGTAAATCAATCTTATTTCCCAAGTCCAGTCACAAGTCATTTTCTCCAGAGTCAAGTCACAGGTCAAAAACCAAAAACTGACTTGACCCCAAGCCAACAAGTTGAGAGCCCAGCTCTGCCCTGGTAGCCCACTAGTCAATTAAAATACGCATCACATAAAGCCTAGTGTACATCAACATTGCAACTTGCGCATTAATGATCAGTAGCACACTCATCGACAGCAACTGATCATTAATGCGCAACTAGTGGCAACTGAGAGCATCCAGCCATGTTCTACATTTGCAGAGCGCGCACATCAACACGGCAACTCGGTAAAGCGTAGGGTACATTGACCTTGCAACTAGAAGCAACCTTTGCCGTCGATGTGCACGCGCGAGATCAGATGCACACGAGCAACTGACGGCAACCAGTGGCAAAAAAACGCGTACATCGACACAACAGACGGCAACCGGGTACAACTAGTTGCCAGAAAGTAGAACATGAGCAACTCGTGGCAAACGGTGATTTATTTAGTTGCCAGTAGTTGCAAGTGCGCGTACATCAACCTTTTTGACCAACTGATCAGTTGCTCCCAGTTGCCGCAAGTTGCTTCTAGTTGCCGGAAACACCTGTTGCCACTAGTTGCTTCCAGTTGCAATGTCGATGTACGCTAGGCTTAAGATTTTGACTGTTAACCCATTTTTTTTACACTCTTTTATAGTATACACTCTGCATTTATGTGCGCAGGGAAGCCCTTCTAGGTTAAGACAACGATGTTACAAAAATATATTTCTTTTATTTTTAGGGAGATGGGTCTGTATCAGGTAGCACGGTTAGCCCGGGAAAGACAGGCAGTTGAGTCAGCTAGGAGTAGCAGCGCATCATCAGCAACGAGTGATGCCAAGGTTCCCAAGTCCACAGTCTGCATCCTCATGTGATGAAGTAAGATGGCATCTTGGTATCCTAGCCAGAGCTGCCCTCCCGGATTTTGCAACAGATTCTTCAAAAAATTACTAATTTTGTGAGTCCTGACATGGATAAAAACCCTCCTGGATTGTCAATTAACAACCTTGGGGATTTTTAGATGTGTTTGGAGTCACAGAATGAACCCGTTTTCCCAGATGTATTCCCTAAAATCCGGGAGGGTTGGCAGCTCTGCCTAGCAACAGACAGCTGAATCAGCTAGGAGTAGCAGCGCGTCGTCAGCATCGAGTAATGCCAAGGTTCCCAAGTCCATAAAGTTTCCCACGAACAAGAGGTTAATGAAGAGGTTAACAGACTTTTTTTGTTTTTAATTTATTTATTCACCACATCCAACAGCGGAAGAACCGCCAATTACAGGAATGGGATCAATTAACATAGATATTCGAATAACTATCAACTTCTAAGTTGAATTAGAAACGGCCAGAGACACCGGGGAATTCCTCCCCTTGCTCTTCACGAAAGAATGCTCTGGGATCTTTAAAGTGCGTTACATGTAACACACTGGACCAACGGCTTTACATCCCTTCCGAAGGACGGAACAAATGTGATTAAGTGCCTTGCTCAAGAGCACAAGCTAGACCGCTCGGCCATAACACCCCCCACTTTGAATCCTCCAGCTGGAGTATAGACCCTTTGAACTACCGCTGGTCAAATAGCTTGATTAATCGATTAATCGCAAGTAGTAAATGGTATTCGCACTCGCGATTATCATTTTTAAACTACTCGATTAATTGCAGAGCCTTGCAGTACCGTTGCATACATGTACTCGCGAATGTGCTACACTGTTACTGTAACAGGCCTCTTTCCAAGCACACTTAAAAGGCGGCCTGTGTGCAGCTGACGCCGACTATTTCAATTCATTATGTTCTTTGTGTTGGCCGAAAGTCCGACAAGCATGTTTTGAACCATGGACCCAACGATGGAGTACAACGACTGCAGATCTCCACGTGTCATCTGCCGCGGAATGCACAGTACTAAAGAACTGTTTCATTGCGCTACTCGTGAATGCGCGAATCAATCGCGATTACTGCCATTAGATTGCATCGGTGACAGGCCACATTCCACAGCAACCTGAATAGACCGATCCAGTAAGCTCCGCCCATTTTGAAATTGACCAATCACAGCCTCAGGTTGAGGTAACCAAAAAGTGGATCTCTATTTTGGTTACCTGAGTCCTCAAAATTGTGTGCACAGAGCTACGGCGAAATGCAGCACGAGTGACGCAAAAACACCATAAACATCATTTTTATCAGCGCAGAGGACCCTAACCGGTTTAAAACGGATTGTATCAGACAATCCTTACCTACTTTTAATCCCTTCATAAATGTGTTTTTGTGTAAACGGGAAAAACTCACCAAAATTAGCTTGTCGTTTTGCTATGTTGTGCATTCACTGCGTTCTAGATGTGTGTCGAGATGTTTTTGTTCGATGGCGCGCGTTACGCGTATTGTACGTGCACGCACACGACCGGATACTTAAGTGCAAATTTTGCTTTCGAGCGTGCAGTTTCTGTGTGTGTTTCAATACGCGCTGACCAGGGCGCTGACGCACGGCACGGTCACGCGACTCTACTGCATGTGCCTTACATGTGTGGCATGTTGCTAGGCAATTTCTAAATGGGCGGAGCTTACTGGATCGGTCTACCGGTATTACCTGTTAAAATGCACGTCAACTAGTTTAATTCTTTGTGTCCTATGTTTTTATTCACAGACCCAATGATTGCACATCTCCATGTGTCATCTGCCGCGTAAAACACAGTACTATACAGACCCCTGTTCAACGAACTGTTTCATTGCGCTACTAGTGATTTTGCGATTAATCGCGAATAATACATACTACCGGTATATGTATGCGACAGTAGCTACATGCACAGGTTGTGCCGTCTAATCGCGGTGCAAGACCGCTTGATTTTCATTGCTATAGCTAGTGTCTTAGGAGAGAAATACGAAATAATCCTCGCTGAAGTTCTCCAACTATGCACTCTTTGAAACAGAATCAGGGCGGCACAGATTAGGCAAATTTCTGCTGTACAGTTGGTTACATGTATACAAGTGTATTTTGTGGTTTTTTCCTCCCCTTTTTATATTTCCCAACTACTCGCAATTAATCTACTACTCAAAATTAATTGCTGCGACTACTCGCGAGTAACAAAATCCACTACTCGCCCAGCGCTACTTTGAACTGACGGGCAGTCACATTGTTACCATGCATCCTGCACGAGTAGGCCTATTGTCACAACATTTAAATATGAAAACCTGCCCCCTGTCATGGCAGCTGGTGCAAAGTGTAGATGATGCCTATTATTAACAATGGCCTTGGAAAATTAACACTACATGGTTATGTCTTGAAACTTGATATGCACACGAGTCAGTGATAGACACTAGGTTTAATGACTTTATACAGACTCGTGTGTAATTGTAAGATGTATCCAGAGAATTTGGACACGGATTGAGTCTTTTTCCTACCCCCTTAAAGGCCCTGTAGATGATCTGTTTTTGAGCGATTCTGCGAATAAAACCATTATAAATCAAAAGAAAGACATCAACAAACTCATCCGAAGAAATTTCAGCTTTGTCAAATATACCACGTTTAAAAAAACCATGAAAATCCATATGCATTTTCCTGGTCTTGGCGGGGTGTTTCAAATATTCGTTCTCAGTTGATTGGGTACTATGTGGCTTGCGTCATGCACTCTGTGGCGCACATACTGCGTGTGCGCGCGATCCATAAAAATGCATCGCGTTGGAACACGCACACGGAGTACACAGCGCCCATGCATTTTGGACCGCGTAGATGCGAACCAAAAATAAGTAAATCGTTTGCAAACGATCTAAATAATTTCATCTTTACGGCTTATTTTCTGGTAAAATTATATCATTTTGAGCGAAAACCCTTCATTGGATAGTTGCTATTAATTAAATCTTTACTTTCAGAACTTTTCCCCTGTAAACTCGTCGATTACTTTTTGGGGTCATTGCAAATGATCCACTGGGCCTTTAAAGACACTCGGGGATAATTTCACCTTGAATAAAAAAAATTAATGAAAAGTGGATTATTTCCCTTAATTTTCTTGCATTATTACTTTTGGAATGAACTTTAATCAGACGGAAGTAAAGTGTGATTTGAGACACTTTGGCATTTTGCATGTATGTGGATTTTTTAACCAGTATCTCATTCAAAACGTGGTCATTCTAGCAAAGTGAGCCAATTGTAAGATGTATCATAAAACTGCTGAACAAATTACAACGTATTTAATATTTTGGCTGCATTGACTGCAGAAGCTGAATGAACAAATTTTGTTTGCTGAATTTTTTGTACATAATCAGTATGTAAAAACGTATTGCTTTTAATGTACATGTAGTTTCATCAAAATTACTGAATTTGACAAAAACCAATATCTTTGGGTTTTTATTTATAAATGCAATTGTTTTATTACATTTTTATATGTTATTACATTTAAAAATTTGTCATTTGGTGTACAATGTGTGCTGTAGATGAATGCTGTAATGTCTGTGGTAGTACTTCGTATTAATAGTCAAATTATTTGCAAAGTCTCCAATCATGTTTTCCTCCATTTTTTTGCCCAGATCACAGGGCAGCACATTCACCAAAGCTGCGCCCTTGCCAACATTTCCCTTTTTTGTGGATTTTTAAAGAATGATACCTAAGGAAAAACATTGTATTAAAGTACAACATCTACGTTGTTGTTATACAAAAAACAAGAAATATGTGCCACTGAAAAGTGCATGTGAACTTCACAAAGAATAGGAGTTGCAGCAATACATGTACCTAGTTTGGGCAGGGTTGTAACGAGTCTCCCTCTGCTAAAGTCCCAAGTCAAGCATGTTGGTCAAGAAGTCACAACAATAAATTTGTTCAAGCTAATTTCAAAATGAGTCGAAATGCTGAAACTTTAGGGCTTTTTTTTTATGCTCCATGTTAAAAAAAAACCAAAAAAATGCATAAAAGTTTAATTTCATCCGAGTCGAGTCGAGTAATTTGAGGTTCGAGTCAAGTCAGTGAAAATCGGGACTGGAGTCATTACAACCCCGAGTATGGGGTACGCCATTTTGTGCATACAACCCCTTGAGTATTCCTGTGGCAATACATGATAAACACAATAACAAATTAATAGGTACTAATTCTCAAAGAAAATTTGGTTTAGAAGTGAATTAGACCTTTTATTTTCCACTCTGGCAACAGCATCTTTTGAATTACCATACCTCATACATATTCATAAAATTAGAGTCGCATTCTCACTGGTCCGTTCACCGTCACGTGCCAGTAGGTTCTTTTGCTGTTTATCTGTGCGCATGCCAAAAGCGCAAACATAGTAAACTACTCGCGGCAGCCCGGGAATAGTGCACTACATGGATGCATGCGCTTTACGAAACAACCGGGCGTAGCGCGCACACAGTACGCCCGACAGCCCCGCAGGGGTACAACACGCACACAAGCTGAATGAAAAGATGGCTACACAAGCAAAATTTTACTCACCGTTTTCCTGCGGTCAGTGATTCCAAACTGGGAATGAATATGTATGAGGTACATGTATGGTATAAAAACAAATATTAATGGTTCATTTTGGGTGGATAGTCGATATTAGCTCCCCTAGGTATTGGAAGTTGACACGCTATTTCCCTCTGCCTACGGATCTAGCGTGTCAACTTCCAATACCTCGGAGAGCTAATATCGACTCAAACCATATTTGCATACATTTTAGATGTTTTTAAGCGTGCTGCTCAAAGAATGGACAGTAGCCTATTATGTAACTGTCTAAAGTTTTAATGTTCTATTCTTTCCTCTTGATATCAATAAAGTATTTATTATTGAACAAATTATCTGACTCAAATTTAATTCTCTTATCTATTGCACTTTCCAATAATTCACAAATTTAAGAAATACAAATTACATACAGGTGAAACTGCTAATTTTGACATGGTGTGAAAATGTTACCGCTGCATGTGTTAAAACTTATATACGAGGTGTCGACAAGTCTCGCACGCTCTCGAGGTCAACTCATACGGTCTATTGTCAGAGGTATAGGGCTACACCATATAATTGCCAGTGTCCAACAGCTGATTTTTCTGCTATGTCACAGAGGCTAACATAAGTATGAGCAAAATTTCCTTTGGCAAATCGGGCATTTCACAATACATAGCACAACCAAGCTTTTGTCGGAGAGGGCAGAGCAGTGGACATCGGTTTATTGTACAAACAATTCGGATTTGAAGGTTAAAGTTATTTAGGAAGCCTAGATTATTTAAACATGCTTAAAACCACGTTTGTGAAGAAAAAGGTTCAATTAGTGCTCTTTTATCGAGAATAGACCGTGTAAGTCTCGTTTCGGGTCACACTTATGGAGACAAGTCAGGGAATGGCAATGGGGTTTTAACGTTCTTTGAATTATCACTTTACCGTACCGCCTTTGTAAGCGCCCAAACATCAATAAATGAAAAGGCACCTTAAAATCTATTAATTCAATTCCGGTTTGTAACTACCTTTACGAATGGCAGGCTCAGGCTTGGTGCATCTCAGAAATATTAACATGCCTAAACCTGCATAGTTTAAACGTTCACTTCTGTTCGAGAAGTAGATAAAAACCAGAACAAATAAAGTATACACACGGCTAGGACAGAAAACGGCTACAATGCAACGTATTGGCGTCAAATACATGCGCAAAGATATTCGTGCCACTTGCGGACCGCCATGTTTTTATATACGACCAGGCCTGGGATTACCAGTTTATCTCGGAGACGGAAATAAAAGGTCAGATTTATAATTCTATGAAAATTTTGTTCAATTAACTTTTCGCACAGGTAATAAAATGGACTTTAAGAATTTTTAAAGTGGACCCCGAATCAGTAGGTGAAACTGCTAATTTTGACATGGAGTCAAAACAGTCGTTGCGCGTGCTAAAGCTTCTATATGTGGTCTCCGGAAGTGGATAAATCTCACGGCGTACCACAAGTTCTCAAGGTCAACTTACATGGTCTATAGAGGGTATAATAGACAGCCGAAGTGTGACGTGGTTGTCATGGTACTTGGCCGTCGGAAAAAGTACCATTGCAAAAGCAAAGAGACACGGTTCAGTGATATGTTTAGCCTGGAGCCATTGCCTAGGCAACTAACAAAAGATGACGTATTAACTTCGGCAGTCTATATTGGGCCATTCATTGAATTAGTGGACATGACCCTCAATGATGAAAAAGTCACTTTCTAGCTTGTCAGGTACCAGTCACTCACAAGTGTTTTGTGAAATGTAACGGTTAAAACCCTTCGTAAATTTATGAAGGGTTCGGCGAGTTGCAATGGATTTGAGCAATCAAAGGCAAAGGCTCATCAGCAATGCGCGCGTGCCACGAAATACGCAGCTCCAGGCTTTTGCTATGGAGCTGCGTATTTTGTTTAAGGAAACTTTTGGGGCAAAGACTTGTTATTTTGTCCATGTCCTTTTCATGTAACGTAAACCAAATAAAGTTCTTGATATCACTCACGGAAACGTGTCTCGTGATTTTTATTTGATAGTGTGAAGTAGGTCTGGTTTAGATATTGACGACACCAAAAAGTAATATTAATGCAGCGGCCAAACATACTGTATAAGGCACCTAAAAATGTAACGTAATTGCCCTACTTGATCACACGTTTACCAATGCTCGTGTTAGCGTTTTTCTCATGCATGACGCGCGTACATTGAATGTAGTTTTTTTTGCGTCAAACTCCTGGTGGCGCCTGTATTGTGTAATGCCCGAATTCAAAAATAGCCGTATTCAAAATACACAGAGGCTTAATAGCCTTTTTTGGCTAAGGACTGGTCTTAAGACTACTAAAGTGTGACGACGGTTACCAGGGGTACTGGGTCTAAACATTCATTGGTCATCTGCCGAGACCGTGCTGCTAAAGCGCACTTGAATTTAGTGTAAACCCAGTAACCTTGGCAACAGACAAAGGGCAACTTTTCACTTTAGTACTCTATCCAGTTGGTATAAAGTGCAACGTCACATGCAGCACATGCACCATTGATATGTGTTCACTTCCAGTTCTAATGCATAGTTCCGACCTGTCAATCAAGCCGAACCCGCCGACCAATCACAACAGAGCTAGCAGACGGCGCCCACATAGGTCAAAGTGATGCAATCATCACAAAAATCACGCGATTCTCTGCCCATACAGTTCGTATGGTGTATGCGCCAGGGGCCGGGTGAATTTTGGTTTCAATGTCGGGCGATTCGCTGTTCAAAGGTAGGAAAGCGCATTTTTATGAATATATGTCATCCCTGCATTACTAGCCCTTCGCTCAGTGTGTGCTACGGTAACTGTCGACCCTAAAACAAATACCTTTGAGTTTTCTCCAATAAATCTGTGCTTTCCATGCCGAGTCCCGTTGCTTAGTACGTTGTGTCGCCATTTTTTTGCGATGGCTTGTGAGCACATAGCAACAGTATATAAGGGGCCGGGTTAACTGGGCAATCTCGGAACTATGCATTGGAACTGGAGGTAAACACACTCAACGGTGCGCGTGCCACGTGCAATGCTTTCTAACAAGATACAGATTACACATCTTCACAGAAGTACTGGCTCTGTCATGTGCATTTATAAGTACATTATGTAAACGATTAACTGAACGTGCATGTAAAATCTTTATAACTTTCATTTGGTCAAACAATGGATAATGCACTACCTACATGTACATGTATTCTGCTGATTCTACAGCCATTAGAATAACAATGAAATAATACACACTTTGTAATGCTGTTTACGAATACATGTCACTACTGAAACTTTAGTGAACAAAGTAGTTTTTTCTGTTGAGAATTTTACAATCCACAAAATGTGAGTAACCATTTTTTTTAAAGTGCACAAAGCTTCCTGCTATTCTAGCTGCTTTTTGGAAATGTTAGAATTCCTTAGTGCATCGGTTTTCCCCAAATAGCACAACTGATGAAAACATTTCAATTACTGTGGTGAGGTACTGTACTTGTCATTTACATGTAGTTTATAATGTTACAAGAACCATTTCAGAATTGTAATTGGCAAGGTCACGGAAAGCGATTTAAAGAATTTGTAATTATCACAAGCATACAGTGCTTACCTCGTGCCAAACATATTACCAGCATGTGAGTGAAGAATATCAACACATGGTAAAAACACGTGTAATACATATACAAATATTGACTGCAATAGACTACTAAAGTGTGACGTCATCAAATTTTCTTTTTTGCATTTCTGCATTTTCATGACCATATTTCGGTAGAACATGATGAAAAACCCTCACACATCAAATTTGACATGAATTGGTTCATGGTGGCCCGAGATATGGCCGCATGAATACCTAATTAGCCCCATTGAAATCAGTGTAAATTGGCCTGGGTCATAACTGTTTGGAACCCAGCCAATTTACACTGATTTCAATGGGGCTAATTATGTATTCATGCGGCCATATCTCGGGCCCCCATGAACCAATTCCCACCAAATTTGGGCTGTGGATATTTTTCATCATGCTCCACCGATACATGGTATCCAAAACGCTGAAATGCAAAAAAAGTTTTTTGTGACGTCATCACTTTAGTAGTCTATGAGGGGCATGGTTAAGATTATAGGCCCAAGGTGATCTTGAAGCCATGACTATCGGGAATAGTCATGGCTTCGAGATCATCGAGGGTCTATAATTTTAAGAATGACCCAAATAAAAAACAGTCAATATGTGTTTTATATACCGGTACTAAATTTGTAGATTTTTGTCATCATGATTGGTTAAAAGTAGACCTGACCGGGAGACCTGACGATTTTTAGTCCATGTTTCGATTTCGGAAGCTGGTCTACGGCTGAAAGGTTGGTATTTACCAGCAAGATATTGGTAGCATTTGACCTGACACTTTCTCTTTTTGCCGTTAGCCACTTATGTGATTTCCTTGAGGATTTCATTATCTACGGGATCAAAACGACTTTGACATCCTGCTTTTACCGGCCTTTTTTTTGTAATACATGTGCGTACAAATGTGTACATGTAGCTGCACAGTTGCACAGCTATAACACACACACACGACGTTAGTCTCGTACCCCAACCTGCTGGGGATGCTTGCCCATCAGGTCTGGGGAATCACGATGAGAGCTCATGATCCTCGCTGATTGGTTGAGGTCTCCGGAAGTCGACAAATCTCGCACGCTCTCGAGGTCAACTCATAGGGTATAGGGCTACACCATATAATTGCCAGTGTCTAACGGCTGATTTTTCTGCGAAGCTTTTGGCTCATTATCATGAGAACCACAGGTAAAGCTCAGATTCAGAAGGCTGCACACAAATCACACACCCCATATAGTCTTTACAAGAAACACGACACGTGCCTTCTTCGCCCACATTACATGACAGGTTCATATTTAGTAGTTGGCACTTCTTTATGACGTTGTCCTCGTCAAACACGAAGAATTCCCTCCCAATCTCGGTCAAATTCAATCACAACAGTTACTGCATAGCATTTGCAACACTGACAGAGTCTAGTAGCTGTATTGTATAGTGCCGTGCCGCAGCATATCCCACGATCTTTTGGCTCCCGACTACTACCAAGGCTCGTTCTGTTGCTATGGCAGCATGCTGATTTGATCGCGTGACCAATAGCAGTGCACATACTATCAACGACGGCTCACGAATGGGTAATGATGTTCAAGCTATTAGCATTGAGCTCTCTCCGTGTTTTCCCAAACCTGATAGGCGAGCATCTCCAGCAGGTCGGGGTATAAGACTAACACGACGTGTGTGTCCGGAACCCGCTAAAACTATGTCCAACTCCCACTATGAACATCTAACAATGGAAATTGGGCACACACCATTGTTACTAACAATGGGGTTACAATGAACATGTACATGTTTTTGCTCATAGTGTCCAGGGCATAGTCATAATTCTACAGGCACAGGGTCTAGCTAAATCAATGCCTCCACTTTTAGCCAATCATATGACAAGAATCTACGCATGAAGTATATAACACTATCCCTTTCTCTCGTCCAATGCAGCTATGTACATTTCTCATAAGCATACATTCGAAAATTCCTGAACAATACTGTACAAACTATTAACATGACTACAAGTACATGTACATGTACCGTATTTCACACAATAAAACCTGTGATTTAAAATGTCTAACAATAGAGCATTATCATATATAAATCTTGATCTTGATAAATTATTTATCTTGTCTAAATTTAAAATCTGTATTATTGTGTATCTACATTAAGACAAAACATCAAGAGACAAAAATATGTATTAAATTAACAAGAATATGCTGAAAGAGGCCATACATGACAGGCGACCCGACTTGGGGGGAGGGGGGGGGGGGGGGGGGGGGGGGGGGGGGGGGAGTTTGTCAACCTCTCAGGGGATCCAAATTCCCAAATCTTGCTACATGTACACAAAGACAAGACTAAATATTGGATGAAAAGATGTTTAATGGAGTCTGCCCTTTGGTACCATTCTAATTAGCTTGCGCAAATTCAACCCAGCGTCACAGCCCCATCCCTCCTGCACACCGACTCATCTACCCGGTACATGATCAAATTTAGTTGTACGCAATGCGATATCATGCACACTGCATTTATTATTTTGTTCTTTATAACCATTATGATTCTGGATGAGTCAACATGCAAGAGGGGTGAGACCGCAACATGAGAGCTGCTCTGGGTTGCCTTTTGAATTGTTCAACCCTGTGCCAACCCTGGCACTAAACTAATTGACAATAAAGCACCGACAGCCTGCCTCGTTGTAGATTATCAGGCATTGCATTATGTCATGCGCCTTTTCATTTGCAAATGTTATCACAAAATAAAGCACTATGAGACCCTCGGTTAGGATGACAACTTGAAATTCCTCTATTAAGATAGAGTACTAAAGTCAAAATGTCACCCTGGTTATTGGGTCTACACTAAAACCAGTGAACTGTTTTCCTGCACTTTTCAATGGACGTCTCAGATTACCAGCGAATGTTTAGACCCAATTACCATGGCAACTGACGTCACACTTTAGTAGTCTATTGATGCAGGGTTGGTACAAGGTTGAACAAATTAAAGACTTGAATTTTGAGTGTGAGGAGTCCTTTTCAAACATCACTCATATGAAATTTTTGAAAACCACAATTTTTGAGCCAGGAAACCAGAGACTGCTTTTTAGCATTTGGCCTTTGAAGATTTTGTTTACATGTACATATATACTTGTAGAACACCGCTGACCGCTCCCCCTCCCCTACCCCCCAAACACACTTCAGCCTATAGACCTTTCCCATTACCGTGAAAACCTTCCCTGTATGTCCGCCATAGCTGGGACGCGGTCAGTGCATGAACTACATGCGTTATGTGATGATACTCATTGTGTCGTCACTTCCAACAATTTGCGCGTTTGTTGTAATGGCGAATTCACACCGAGCCTTTTCCCGTGCGCGTAATTGCGACCAGGGTCGCTTTAAGAAAAAGTAATGGGAGGGGGGGGATTTCAAGTGAAACGATGCACTGAAAAAGAACTGAATTATGAAAATACTTTCCATTCATCATATCTGAGCCAATTCTGTGGTTTTCGGTGCGTTGTTTCACCCCTAATGCCTTCCACAGAATTAGGTTGGACGGAAAGTGTTTTCATAATAAAGTGATCTTCAATGGCATGCATCGTTTCACTCAAAATTCCTTCCACACATCTTTTGTTTAAAGTGACGCACGTGGCAATCATGCGCAAAGAGGCTCAGTGTGAATTTGTGAGTGCGAAGAGCGCGTTTCGCGCATCGTGGACGCACTGTTTGATTTAACAACAATGCAAAACACACAGTCCATGCACTGGAAAAAGCTGCATCACAGCAATGGCGGACGTGTACAGGGAAGGCGTCCTGCGAATGGTCTATACCCCCAAGACATCACTTTCTAGTTTTTGAAAATACACCACTCTAATACCAATACATTGTACCAATAAATTATGTGTGTTTTGGATTCTAAGATGAGTTCAAACCTTGTTATGAAAATTACTAATAATGTAGGTAAAAAACTGCATCTGCTTCAAACCTCCATCCAAACTACCCAACATGCGTACATTTGCATGCCTAGTATTTCCTCTGTGACGATATTCTTTTTAATAAACATTAATCTTGCAATTGGTCCATCTGTATTCCTGTTATCTTTGGCGAAGTTCGAAATTTACCCTTAACTGAAATAATACATGCAAATATAGACCATTCCCAGGACGCCTTTCCTGTACACATCCGCCATAGCTGGATGGACTGTGCTCTTCGCACCTACAAATTTACACTGAGCCTCTTTCATGTACCGGTATGCGTGATTGCCACGCGGGTCACTTTGAGAAAAAGCGGTGTGGAAGGAAATTTGAGTGAAACGATGCACTGAAACAATGCACTGAATGGAAACACTCTCCGTCCAAGCTAATTGGGTTTTTTTGAAGGAATTTGGGGTGAAACAACGCAGCGAAAATCACAATATTAGCTCGGACATGTTGAACGGAAAGTGTTTTCATAATTCAGTGATTTTTCAGTGCATCGTTTCACTCAAAATTTCCTCCAAATCGCTTTTTCTCAAAGCTTTTTCGAAAAGGCTCATGTAAATTCACCATAACAACAAACGTGCAAATTGTTTGAAGTGACGACGCAATGAGCATCATCACATAATGCATACATACATGTAGTTCATGTAATGACTGCATCCCAGCTATGGCGGACACACAGGGGAGATCTCCATGGGAAAGGTCTATAAAACTGTCATTTTTTACCATGATATGATAACTCCATCCCACAACAGATTATCTTCTGTTAACTTGTTGCAGTTTGCAATTGGAGTTTTTTTATATCTAACTCTAGCCATGTTCAGACGGGAACTACTTTCGAAGGTAAAGTTAACAACGACAGTCCCACTAACAACGACGCGTGTCCACACATTGTTTTAACAACGACGCGCAAGCATGCACACGGCCCATATACCAAAGGCGCGCGCTCGTAAGTAGCGCGCTACTCATAATATTTCTCGTGGGTAAATCGTCGTTGGTAACTTGTAAGTAAGTGCGTCCACACGGTCACTACTTACGAGCTTACTCACGAGCGCCCACTACTAACGACTTAACTTCAAGTTAACAACCATCGTCTGAACGCACCTACTGTGACTGGTCAGAATGATTCAAGGTCAAATGTCTAGCTCCCTTTACAAATTTTATGTCTCCTGAAAATTATTTATAAATCATTTTAATAACAAACTAAACATTGCACTTGAAAGTAATATTTCCTCAAACAGATCATATAATTTTTTTTACTATTTGTCAACAAATTAAGGGCGTCTAAAACAGGGCTTACATAAAACATACTAACTAAAATGGTTAATTAAAATCAGCTGTCTGCAGAACCACTGTTTCATGTTAAATACATGTACATGTGCAAAAACAAATACGATTTACAATACAATCTCCTTAAGTCAAAATAGACTTACTAAAAGTTTTTAAAATGAATATTTCCTAATATTAAGAGTGAAACTGTTAAAAATATTACAATGTGTCCACATTTATAGCACACATACCTAATAAAAGAACACAAAGGAAACTGACAACATGTTAAGTTGTAATCCTATGAGGGAAAAAAAACAATGCTGCAATAACATACCTCCTGTCGTAGCTAACATTTCCCGTCTCAAAAGTGTTGTAGTACAGTGTACAACAATGTACATACATGTACTTCCTTCTTTGATTTTGCGTTGGACCAGCAAAGACTGCCCCTGTAGAAGATCAAATATGCATGACAGAAATAGTCAAACTTGCTGTTAAGGCCACCTTGATAAAGATGCCACCCGTCTTTGGTCCCAAATGCCATGTAATGCTGACAACCTTTATAAAGTGGCCAGTTTGTTACAGTCGCGAGAGTGGCCACTATACAGTTGAAGTCAGAAGTATAAATACATGTACACCACTACCATCGTCACCCAAAATGGTAAACAGGACTACCCGAACCACTGCAAGGTGTACAAGCTATGTTTTAAAGGGCCTGTGACATGCCAAACAACTTTGTGCCTATTAAGCTTTGCTTCATAATGACGGATTACTTGTTCAGCAAGACGTACTATTGTTCGTTTGGATGTAAAATCAATAAAAGGTGGCCTTTTTGAACTTTGAAGATTTCATTGCAATAAATCACAGACAGAGGGTGCTGTTTTGAGTGCATCACATAAGGAAGACAGAAGGGAAAAGTTAAGAAAAAACATAAGACTTCAAGTTGGACTTATGGCAAATTGCTGCAGTTTCTACTCCCAGTTTTGTCATGGCTTACAGCAGGCAACATGTAAAACAAACTCAAACAGCCATGGATTACAAAAGTTTCAGGAAAATTGAGAAAAAAGTGGAATCTTTTGTGCACAGTTGAATGTGATTTTTCTGTGTTTGCCTCTTGTGACATCGTGACCTTGGTCATGAATATGCATATTTACATTAGCATAAAAACTAAAAACCTTTGTTTTAACCCCCAAAGCAAGCTCCAAATAGGATTTTTATGACTTTAACTGAGTAGAGTGGTTTTAAAGCATATATTTCATTGATAAAAATCCTAAATAAGGGGCCCTTTAAGTACTGCATGCACGCAAGGAATTCCACAAAATCAAGAATTTAGTAAAGACTGTTACAAAAATGGTGAAAGCACACCAGTTTTAACACTTGGTTGCATACAGTTGTATTTATACTTTTGACTTCAACTGTACAAGTTTCACCGTATTACGTTTGTCAAATGAAGGCTTCTTATTGTGCACCAATGTACATTGATTCGGCACCAATGCACACAGATCGGTCAACCAATGCACACTGATCATATACCAATGCACACTGATCATGTACATGTACCAATGCACACTGATCATGTACCAATGCACACTGATCATATACCAATGCACAATAATCCACCACCAATATGATCCGGCAAATGCACATCTTGCCCCGCACCAATACTCACCACACCAATATATGCCTGTACGTTATGACCCGATCAGGCAAAGTGAGTCTGATGTCACACAGTCTGGACCAAGTTTTTGCAATCAGTTCTAGAAATCAGCAGCTGATCTCGAATCATTAAATCACGAAAAGACAATGGAAACTACGGGTAGTACCTAGGTACTGACCAGAATATCTATTTGGTAGATTACATGAACAACCACTCTATAAATAATGTGTGTATCACCTGACAAATTAAGCCCAGATGCGCAGCGTGTAGTCCCAGCTCCCAGTGCATAATGCGGTCCCATCAGGCGATGTGCGCAGACAGCTGACGCGATTCTCATGGCCGTATAGCATGGTGAGCCGTATGCCCTTCAGTGTGTCCCAGATGTTGACTGAATAATCGTTGTAGCCTACAAAAAGTAGACGCCCTGAGAAAGAGGAAACAACAGATGTCAAAGGTTGAGGATCGATGGCAAATATAAAGCAAATGAACAAAGCCACTCTATCACATACTGTGTGAAGTCGGCAGTACATGTATATTAGGAGTCAAAACGAAGATTGTTGGAACGACGTGCGTTTGTGCTGTGAATGTACTTCACTGTACTGATACAATCCTGACTGTGTGGTCTATACAATACTAATTTTAATACAGTAGGTGTTACATTTTTTAATGGACATTTTGGTGAATGAATGCCAGCAAAATTGGAAAAACATTCTCACTTTTCTTAATGAAGTATCATACGACTGCAGCAATGATGTATTTAAAAGCAAATTATTTTCAATTTATATAGAGCAGGCTTTTTGTCTTTGAAGGAAACTGCTAGGGTCGGAAAGTGAGTCCACTTATTTTACAGTGTGATTTTACTATGTCCTGTATTAAAGCTGGTAGGCAGTTTGCAACAGTTTTTGTACATGTATTAATCAAAGCGTATAGAATACTTAAAGACGCAGGCTCGTCAATACGCCACAAACAAATTTGTGCCACAAATATCACCGCGTTCCATACCTTGCCCAAGTAGGGCAGCTGCTCTTACAATCCCAGAGGGGGAAGCTCATTATTTATGTGAGCTCGCCACAGTGTGTTTATGCGTTGCTAGGCTAATCGAATCACGCATGCGCTTAGTTCAGTACTTCATTTTTAAGGAGCGCGATTGTGCAGGCGCTCCTTGTCATTTTTGGGGAGCGTAAAAAATAGCGCTCCTCAAAAAATAACGGGACCATCAATGACCAAGTGTCCGAACGCCCACAGTCCGATCGAAATTAGGCCAGCCAAAAGCGGTGTAGCGCCCCACGCATCACATGCACACCACACACGCACGCGATGCATGCACAGCCGCTGCTGGTTTGCGATGCAGGAAAAGATGGCGCTTGCTGAGGGATTAGAGTTGTACAAGTCTGTTTAGCCACTCGCTGCAGTCACACACGCGGCACCACTGCACATTTAGCATACACTACATACACAAACGCGGTATACCATGGCACTTGCTTGGAGACTAGACTTGCACAAGTTTGCTTCACAAAATGAATCAATTGAGGGCGCTGTTTATGTTCGGTAAAAAAATATTGCGAACTGCTAACGGATACCAATGAAGCCCGCTCAACATACATGTACAATTTTGCACGGAAACTAGGGCGAAGATCGATTGAGCGACTACAGTAAACTATTGACTAGAGTCCCTCGAGCGACGGATATTTTTCTGTTGTTTGAGGGACTTTCGTCGAACTGTGTGTGTACTTTTTGTGGTCGACTCGACCCGACATAGGCTCTAATGCTTGCGCTGAAGCTCGGCGTGGTTCAGCAAAAATTGCGTACAGTTTCGTTGCATTTTAAACACCATTGGAAAGGCTAGTTTTGTCTCTGAAATGTGTCACTGAAAGTGGGAAATCTTACATTTTTATGTGTGTGGGCACCGACGGCAGCTGAATAAAAGGGCAGGGCAATTTATTGCCGTGAAATTTTCATGATTTTGAGGGCACAGGGCACCGACGGCAATTGCCGTCGCGACGATGCCGTCAGTTATTTCATGGAGGAAGGAAAAAATGTTATTTCGAAGCCTGTTGGGGTGTTGTTATTTATAATCATTTCAGTTTTTATTTCTGAAATGGATAAATTCTAAACTTCAGATAATTTTCCGAGTGCAATTGCATTTTTTGTCCATGTAAGTAGGCTACAGTGTACATGTAGTCCTCAAGGCTAAACATTTGATTTTTCCCCAAAAGTCCATACAGTGTATTTTCAGATTTTAAGCACCTTAGCTTGAAGCTACATGTATTAGCTCTCCTCGATTATCTCAGGAGAGCAATTTAGGGCTCTCCTTACTTGTTTAAAAATGAAAGACTGTTAGTTGTGTGTGTGTTGTTGTATACGTCATTTGTACCAAAGAGTTCCCATTCGGTCAATTCGGGTCAATTCAACCATCTATATGACACCTTCTTGAATTTACAAAGGGTGTGCTTTCTGTGATAAATATTTAATTTTGAAAGATACACACCGTATTTGCAGAATGGACGAGGCTATTAACCTGCACCATGGCCCTACACCCTCTGGGAGTGGGACCGTAAGAGCAGCTGCCAGAGCAAGGTATGGGGCGCGGTAAAATTTGTGGCACGATTTTGTCAGTCTTTAAGTTAAAATGTCACCTTTTGTGTGTTACAATGGAAATATCAGATTACCGGTAAATATTTACACCCAGTTACCCAGTCACATTTTAGTACAAGTCAATCATTATTACTACTTATGAAATTAAGCATACCACTCAGAGAGAAATCCAGCGATGTGGCCCCAAATATGATGCATTCCTTGGCATAGCAGTTGATTTCACGATCAGCCCGCAGGTCATACAGACGACACTGTACAAGAAACGATATCAAGAATTATTACAAACAAATTCAAACTAAAGGATGATGATACAAATATTTTTAACTGAAGGTGAAGCTGTCCAAAAGAAATTCCAGTTTTATGTGCATAAATACATGTATGTGCCTAAATTGATGAAATGAGTCTGACGTTGACTGGGCCAGGTTTATGCAATCATCACTAGAATCTGCACGTTAAGCAGAAGGTCCGTGGCTCGAATCCCGGTGGAGCTAAGTTGCTTTTCATTGCATCCAGATTTCCCTGTGGGGTGTTATGGCCGAGCAGTCTAGTGCGTCTAACTCAAGTTCCTGTGCCAGTACTAGAATGTGGGTTCGATTCCGGGCCGTGACAGGTTGTGGCACTTGTGCTTTTGAGCAAGGCACTTAATCACACTTGTTCCGTCCTTCGGAAGGGGTGTAAAGCCGTTGGTCCAGTGTGTTAGGCTCGGTAACGCACTTTAAAGATCCCAGAGCATTCTTTCGTGAAGAGCAAGGGGAGGGATTCCCCGGTGTCTCTGGCCGTTTCTAATTCAATTTAGAAGTTGATATTTATTCAAATATCTATGTTAATAGATCCCATTCCTGTAATTGGCGGTCCTTCCGCTGTTGGATGTGGTAAACAAATAAATAACAAACTCACGGACATTGGTCCACATTTGTATCTAATTCTTTCACCCCGGCGGGGTCACTTATTCCTACTTATTCCTACTTAATAATTGGGGCAAGCCGGGCAGGGGGTTTGGGGCGCATCTTAAATGATCTCTGGGGAGGGGTGGTTATCTCTCTGTAGGGCTTGCTAAGCTCACGTGATAGCCAATCCCAATCAGTGAAGAACACCTGCACTACCGTGATTCCAGACCACCAGTTGGCTTTATAGCTCAATCGGTAGGGCGTCCGCACGTTAAGCAGAAGGTCCGCGGTTCGAATCCCGGTGGAGCCAAGTTGCTTTTCACTGCATCCAGATTTTCCAAACTCACGGACATTGGTCCACATTTTTATCAAATTCTTTCACCTCGGCGGTCCCTGGGTCATAATCCCTAAAAATAATCACTAATTCATACTAGAAATATGTCTGACGTAATTCATTGGACAAACCATTAGGGATGTTTGAGCTTCATCACTCAAAGATCATCACAAGATGTGAAATGCCAGCAACAGATGTCTGGTTATGGCTGCCAAACCTCAGTCCAGACTTTGTAACATCAGACTCATTGCTCAAGTGTATCATATATACCGTATGTATACAAAAGCATTCTCATAAAGCCTCAAATTAAGTATTCAAATTTTACAACAAAACGGGCATTGGAAAAGTTTGATGACGTACAGTACCGGCCAAAAATTTGAGTACACCTGTTGAAAACTATGTTTAGTAACATTTTACAGCATTTTATGCCCAGTACAAAAAACACATTATGCAACCAATATATTCAATCATGTCATAGAAATGTCCATGAAACTTCAGAAATGTCTCATTCCTCAAAATAGCCACCGCTGGCTTCATATAAAAAAAAAGTAGCCTCTGCAGGTCACACAAGTTTTAAGAAGTATGAATACAATATTGTATTATGTAACAGATTATGTGTAATAGGTTCTTTTGCATGTGTTCCGACTGTTCTCTGAGGTCCCTGGAGCGTGTCTAAAATCACTTTGTACTAGCTGAATGCACAGTATTGGCACCAGTCAGTTCTTGACCACTATCAGATAGCTATCTAGTCTATATTTGCCTTTCCTACATACACAACTGTTGTAAAATGGCAAAAGGACCCCAGTTTAGTAAAGAAAAGGGCAAGCTGTGATTACTCTACGAAATAAGGGGTCAATCTTACAGACATATTGCAATTACATAGTTTTCAACAAATGTACTCAAACTTTTGGCCGTTACTGTACATGTTGAGCACAGTGGAATTTTGAAATTTTTTTTCAAGGGGCACGACAGCAAATGCCAGAATTACCGGAAGGGTACTAACCAGTTATCACGCCGCAGTTGACAAAAACGTAGGTGATTTCTCATGTGAACAAATTTTTGGGGGCGAGAAGGATGATGTCAAAAACATAAAATCATGCTTCTCCCAATAATAACTTCAATAATTTAAACAACGCTGAATGCCGCAATGAGGCGACATTTCGGGAAGACTCTCACCGGGGACCACCGAAATTTCGGCAAGAGTCACTCAAAATGACACCTTATTTTTTTACCCAAAGCTTCCAAAAATGGTTGCAGACCGAAGAGAAACAGCTCCAGTCCCGATAAAAATGGTTCTCGACCTAAAAAAAAATGGTTTTTGACCTAAAAAAATGAATTTTAAACTCAAAAATATTAGGGCGACACCAAAATGTCGCCCTATTGAGCAGGTCGCCCTAATATAGCTTTTTTACACACGATTTGTCGCCCTATTCTAGCATTGATAGTAATTAAAAGCACTTAATGACAAAAATTCATACAGTGGACAAGACTACAGCCGCAAAATAAGACAAGAAATGTATTTTCTTCTCAATAAGAGACACTGAAATTGTAAGAATATATCATGCTTTGGAGGCAGTGCTGGGCTTTGGAAAAGAGGCACAGAAAATGTATGCAGAAATCATTGCCAAAAAGAGGAGGCAACATGGCAATCAGTTAGAGCATGAAGATTTTTTTCTTTTTGATGTTACTGCGAAAAAATTTAGCAGTCATTATCTTCCACTGCCCCTTGCTGTCCATTTTCAAATGTTTTCAATTGAAATTGTTGATGGCACAGTCTGCATAAACAGCAGTAACCACCACAAACGGCAATGTTTCTTTCAGAAATAATTTTGACCTCAAAACAGTACTCACCCCTGCATCATCCGAAGCCGAAGCGAAAGCGTCCCCACTGGGTAAGAATCTGACAGCATTAATGTCCGACTCGTGGCCATCAAAAGACTGGACGCACTGTCCGGAACGCATGTCCCATACCAGTGCTTGCTTGTCACATCCCTGGTAAAAGATCCAAGACATCAATGAAAAATTGCTGCACAAAACATATAAATGATATATCCCAACTCAGCGTTGAAGATTAGGCCAGGTTCTAATACAAATTCTGGTGCGAGTGCCATATAACTTCAGGGAAGGAATTTCACAGAGGCCATGGAGGCAAGTAAGGCCTTAAGCCCGCCGCACACGTGAGGTCGTTTGCTGAGCAAACGGTCATTCGTGGCCGTTTGCTCAGCACTTGGCTCACGTGTGCGGTGAAATTTTGCTGCGTTTTTTGCCTCGCGAGGCCGTGAGCCAAAAATCTAACGTGTTTGATTTCTTTTGCCTCGCGTGGCCAAAATCTCACGTGTGCGGGGGTGCTGAGCCAAGTGCTGAGCTAAAATAAATGTAGCTGGCCAATTAAAACCATCCCCCATTCACGCGCGCGATCCAAAAACTGCGCGCGCCTGCGAACCCCACCAAGGTCACCACACTTTAGCAAAAGTTTGGTGACTTTAGCGGTGCCCGCGTGCACTGTATTCATATCACGTGAATAGGGGATGGTTTTTAATTGGCCAGCTACATTTATTTTAGCTCAGCACTTGGCTCAGTACCCCCGCACACATAAGATTTTGGGCACGCAAGGCAAAAGAAATCAAACACGTTAGATTTTTGTCTCATGGCCTCTCGAGGCAAAAAATGCAGCAAAATAGTCACGTGAGCCAAGTGCTGAGCAAACGGCCACGAATGACCGTTTGCTCAGCAAACGACCTCACGTGTGCGGCGGGCTTTACCCGCTCTTATTCCTGGTCTTGGGCTAGAATTTTTCTGTCATGTGCTTTCAAGGGCATGGCCTCCGTGAAATCCCCTTCCTGTATAACTTTGGAAGGTCACTGGCAGTGTATATCTGTACATACATGTACAATTATTTGCACAAGTATAGTGCAAATATCTGTATATGTATCTACAGCCACTTGGAGATAACCATAGATTTTTCAATAATGCCAATGTCTTGAGCAAACAGATGTAATTATTCATTTTGTATTCAAATTTAAAGATATACTGAGCAACAAAAGAAACGCGAATTTTCTTCAGAGACAGATTTAATCAAACAATTGAACATTTCTTTTGTAATGAAGTTGATATCGAAACGTGTTGAAATAAAGATGAAATGTTCTTCAAACACTGTACTTTGGTATGGTATATGGTCATTTTTGCCATGGGCAAAGCAAGCATCGCCAGATGTGTGACCCCCACAGGCGTTGATGACAGCCTAGCAGCGGCGCCTCATGGAGTGGATGAGTCGGTTGATGGCGGCCCTCGGAATGTTGCCCCAGGCTTGCAAGATGGCCTGACGAAGTTCTGCAGCTGTTGTTGGTCCTGGGTGAATCTGGTTTAGCTGCCTTTGTCCCAGATATGTTCAATGTGATTCAAATCTGGGCCGAGGACAGGTAAGGCCATGGTGTTGATGTTTTTCGCGTTTCTTTTGTTGCTCAGTATAGATTACAGGATTGGAAAATTGTTACAAACAACATTATCTCCATGTGTGATTGAGGATGTGCTTGGTAAAAACCTGTCCATAAGTCAGCTCAGTACCTCATCTACGTTCCGAGAAAACAATGAAAAACTGTGTGCACACGCATTTATATAAATTTGTCTTCTCTTAAAGAAGATACTATTATCCCGGGCTAAATCACTGCATTAGGCTGTTGAAAGCACTTCTATTTTCCAGTCAAATGGTTTATAGAGACATTGCAAATCTAGGCTTTAGTTCTCAGGGGAAAAACCGTCCCGAGAGAAGTCACATCTTACCCCTGACACGAAAGTGTTACAGGCTTCCGAGGGGGACAGGTCAAGACCCATGACATCAGCATTATGGCCATGGAAACTCTGCAGCAGCTGACCGCTCTCGACGTCCCACAATGCACAGGTGCTGTCGCCACTACCAGTTAAAATCTGGTCATAAAATGCACAAAGGTCATCCGGTGTAATCAGTGAAACAAACATGTTCATGAACATGTCTATGAGAAGAAAAAACAACACTGTTTGGGCAAATAAACTAGAGCCAGATCCACATTGGACAAGTTTTTGTAACAACTTCCTGTGAGTCACTGTACAACATTCCATCATGGTAATTCTTCTGTATGTCTGCACTTTATTTTCGGCCTATAGAATGTCCTTCATCACGAAAAAACCTTTGCAAAACTTACAGTACCCTGTCACCTCATTATCCAAGTTATATGGTTTTACATTACAATGCTCGTCCGCACGATATTCTCCAACAATGTAAAATTTAGAATTACATTTTTTCCGCGACCAAGCTTGCCGTGTATAAATTACAGCGACGGTGCTTAAAACTTACAATGGCCATTCGATAATTTCCGGTGATTTTGCGGCCTTCTGCAATAGATTAAATTTTGTAAAATTTGCAGAGATCTCAGTAAGTTTTACCAAAATGAGTCTACTGTGGACACGGCTTAAAGGAGCGGGACCAGATCACATTTTTGACCCCCTTTTTTCCCATATCGGGTGTCATATTTTTTGTATTGCCATTCGGAAATTTCGCACTCTTAATCCATATATTTCCAGGGATATTGTACAAAATCAATTTTAGAGTTTAGTAAACCAATTTTTCCGGTTCCATAAAGTAGCACAGTGATAACACCAACCTTTTTGCTTCCACATCCAAATTGCAGATTGCAAATTTTTTTTTTCCATGAATATTTTTTGGGCAGGTATTTTATATGATTCTTAGGTTAAAACGAAATCTATTTTCTGGAAAAATCTTGACACGCTCCTTTGAGGAAGAGAATACAATCACCTGCTACATCTGAGACATTCCTGGGTCATTCCGTGTCAATTCAACGAGCTTTTGGACCTGACCATCACGGATTGAAATGAAATTTTGTGTGCTGATTGGACTCCTTGAGAAACCCCGAGAACTGAAATTTTATGTAATTCGGTCAATCAATTTTTGAGATACGGGTCAACGAACTTTGGACTAATTAGCATAACCTGCTATGTTTTAACAATTATATCTCTAAAAGTAATGGACCTACATGTACAGAGATAAACTTTACATCATTTTAAAGCTCTTGAAATGGCCTTCATTTTATAAAATTACATCAAAATTGTATCTCGTACCACAAAAAAGTTATGTGAATTTATAACCTTTACCCTTGATTTGCAAAAATACGTATTTGTCAAAATGCGTAATTTTCTTTTTATTTGTTAGCTAAAGATGTAAGGAACATTTCCAGAAAGATTTGGGATGGGCACTCTTACAGTTTTTGAGTTACGATAATTTAAACATTAAATAACATATAAATGCCATGTAAATACCATGTAAATACCATGTACAGCACATGTACAGTATACACAGTTACATGTTATTTACATGATATTTACATGGAATTTACATGGCATTTATATGTTATTTAATGTTTAAATTATCGTAACTCAAAAACTGTAAGAGTGCCCATCCCAAATCTTTCTGGAAATGTTCCTTACATCTTAAGCTAACAAATAAAAAAATATTATGCATTTTGACAAATACGCATAACTTCACATAACTTTTTTGTGGTACGAGATACACTTTTGATGTTATTTCTAACACGAAGGCCATTTCAAGAGCTTTAAAATGATGTAAAGTTTATCCCTGTAGGTCCATTACACATGTACTTTTAGAGATATAATTGCCCAAGCATAGCAGGTCATGCTAATTAGTCCAAAGTTTGTTGACCCGTATCTCAAAAATTAATTGACTGAATTACAAAAAATTTAAGTTCTCCGGGTTTCTCAAGGAGTCCAATCAGCATACCAAAATTCATTTCAATCCGTGATGGTCAGGTCCAAAAGCTCGTTGAATTGACACGGAATGACCCTCCTGTGGTTTCTACACATGGTTGTACCTCCTGGAGGACCAACATGGTAAGCTAGCGACCTGTAACAACATGAAACCAGTTTATATACATGTAGTCTCTGCCTATTACCTGTTGGTCGGAGTTCATAAATGTGCAACAGGATACATAGCTGGTATGCATGGCAACAGCCCGCTTCTTTGTTGACAAGTCTTCTTCTTGACTTAACTGGTACACAGAGCATTTGTTGTCCAAACCCCTAAAACAAAATCAAACGTACACTGCATTGCATCACGCAATGAAACAACTGACATTAATGTACCGGTACGTGTTGCTCTGCACTATCAGAAAACAGATGAAAGTGAAATATCTGTCAACCAGAATGTCAAAACACACAAAATATTTAATGAAACATGTCCAATAACCGATAGTTATTGCCCAGCAGTCTTTTACGGGCATGAGTTTCAAATTTCATGTTATTTTTAAACATCCAACTTACCCACAAGCCACTATGGTGCCAGAGGGAGCGTAGGAACAGGCCATGACCCAGGTCGTTGGCATGGTGATACCATGCTCCTGCGAAAATATGGGGGAAGAATGAAAACAAATGATCACAATTCAATGACAGTGTGAGAAAGTCCCCAAGCGGCGAGTACCGGACGGTGTCTCAGTAGGGCGCCCTCAAGAGTTAGCTATTTTTGTTACCATACATGGTGTCCCAGTTACGTACGACACTCTCTGCTTCAAAAATCACCCCTCTGGACTGTGGCCTGTGATTATAAGGGGCAGCATAATTTTCTTCAATATTTTGTTCTCCGATTCCTGAAAAATATTTAAAACAAACGACCATAAAAGCTTATAATTTGTTCCATGGTATTGAATAGGAGTTTGGTGTCCCGGGTTACCTACGCCAATGAAAATTGGCTGTAGAATGAGTTTGCATTAACCTTGGCACCATATTTACACACAAACATTAAATTTAAGTGGCATTTGTTGAAATAAAAATTATTATTATCTACTGGGAAACCACTTTCAATCACTAAAAACACTTGGAAATTTTAAAAAGCATGTCACACTTTTGGACCCCTAATTTTGGGAATGACCCACATGTCATTTTGTACCGCATTTATTGCCGAAGTTTTCCAAAGAAATCACCCGCTTTTTCACCCTTTTCCGTGCGTTAATGAGAAATGTAAGTACATGGCCTTATTCATTGACATTTACAGACTTATATTGTACAGCGATTTGCGTCCAGACCTGCGATAATTTGGAGATTTGAAGTTAAATTTCAAGCCTCTTTGAGAAAGTTTCATCATGTACTTATTGATATAATATGTTGTTGTAGTAGATTTACCACTGCATACTTATTGGAGCTATATTTCTTTATCCCTTTGCAGAGGCCACACACACAAACACATCACGGACACAATACACGGGTGTATCCTTTTCACATCACTGCAGTTCTACATTGTAGTTTACAGCATTTATACTTTGTATTTGGATGTGAACAATAAACCAGGTGAAATTAGCAAGCTTGTATTCTGCTCATCCGTTTGATTGCTACCGGTACCATATCATTGCTGTGTTGACCTTTGAACCTCGTCTCATTTGCCAGTGTCAAACACTATTTTACAGACAGATTACATGGTTGGATAACTTTTAAGCATAACTTTTAAACATACCTAAAGAATAATGTTGATAAACTGCCTTGTACAAATTTGCAGTTATTACTGCATCTACATGTATGTGGCTGAAATTTCAGAAAACCTGAAAAATCCCTGCATGGTTTTTGTTTTGAATGAATGGTAAAAAAACAAATTCTGTAGACAATTTGTTTTTAAAAAAGCACCTTCAGTGGGCAATTTCTCCCACAAAGGTACCATTTTACCACAAAGGTACCATTTTAGAAGGAAAAAAATGTGGTGTTTGTTACCATTGCTATCAACACTTCTAGTCAGGTTTTTCTTGTCAACTTGTGAAGTAAAATTTGGAGTAACTGCAAATGATGTATTATTGGGGCTTTAAGCCGGGTTCCCACCGCACAATTTTCATCCGTCAGACGTACGTAAAATCGACGTACGTCGTCTCCGGTCCGTCAGTTTTTGGTCCGTTGATGCATTTTCAATGTGAACCGTCTCAAAGATCAGCTTCATTTACGTAAGTCGAGTCGAAAAATCAACGTATCCGAACGTTTCATACGTCAAATTGACGGATGACAGAAGAGTTGATCCGAGGTCTACTTGTCCGTCGATTTTCATCCGTCGAGTCCGTTGTACATACAACAGTGCGACTAAAATACATCCACCACAGGACATGCAGGATGATTGTAGTAAAAAAGATCCTGTAGTACATGTAGATGTATTCTTTGTTTTTGAATGTATAGCTGAACTCAGGCGGCTGGATCGCTGAGCTAGCTTTGCTAGCGGATGAAAATGGAGCGATGCGTGCTTCCCGTGTGTTTTGTTCAGCTCTGCATGCGATTGGATGCGTCGATAGTGTGAACCGCTGGTGAAGACATACGTAAACGGACAGATTCTGGAACAAATTCAACTCATCCGTTTTGACGTGTGGCGACACAACGGACAACGGATGTAACGTGTAGGTAGCGTTTCACCATTTTGACATGAAACTGCATGTTCTGTCGAGGTGAATTCGTCGATTGGAGAAAAATGAAGGAGTGTGCGCAAGTTTTGAGAGTATTTATTACGACCACTGTGGTATACATGTAGAACGTCAACGTGTAGAGATTTTGATTTTACCCAAAAATTGCAGCTTCACGTGAAAAGACTTGGTTAAATATTCCGTTTGGAGCCACGTTTTTGATGGGAGAAAAATTCTCTCATTGTGATAGTGTAGGACTTTTAATAATACATATCATTTCAGTTAAAAACAGGCATACTTTTAGCTATCTGGAAGAACCAGCTACAATAATGTACATGCCGGTATGTGTTCCAAATCTCATTGTAAACGAAGATTTTGACACAAACAGACCGACACCTTGCCAATCGGAACTTTGCACTCAATAGGACCACGGAAGACATGTACATGTACCTTGTTTGTAGTGAATGCATCCCATACAATGATTTTCCCATCTTGCGACGATGTGACCATGTGCCGATGGTCTCGAGCCCAGTCCAAGCACAATACTTTGCCTTGATGTCCTTTAAGAATCCTCCTGGGTTTGAGGTTGAGAGCTGGCAGAGCATCCAGCTTCTCTGCAACTACCATCACTAAATGCCATGATGAAATAACAAAATCAAAACAAAAAGTTATTGGCAATTGGCTGAATAGACCGGAGAAAAATTGAGAAGTTTATGCAAAAAAACATAAGAAATTTTCTCAGAGAATCTTTAATTTTTCTCACTTCTAAATTTTGGTTTTTCTGTCAAATCTGCACTTACTGATGCTTGATAAGTCATTTTAAAGAAAAATATTCATCATGTGTTCATGATCAATTCTTACTCAGCTCACATTTAAAGGAAATTAGGGACAAAAACGCACTATCCCCAATTTGTATGCGGACGCATACATGTACATGTATGTAGCGGTGTGTTCAACACCATGCTGTCTGCTCTCGATAAATTACCGTAGTTCACAAAACTTTGGTGGTTTTTCGACGATATCTTCGGAAATATGCAGCCTTGCCCTTGAAGTGCGAGAGTTTCAGATTCGTAATTCATGGTATTGAGAAAAATATGACGGATGCTATGATATAAAAATCTCGGGACCCATGAGGTAAGTGAGAAATCATCGGGGATTCCCTTCGTGGCGGGGGAGTCCGTATTCACGGACTCGCAGTGCAGCACACTCATCCAACCAGCGCCGTGACGATACGGCGCGTGTTGCATTGCGCATACATCTGCGAGCGCGTACTCGGACTCTACCACTACGAAGGGAATTAATCCCCGATGACTTCTCGCATTTGCAACACTTCTGTTTCGGGACATGTTTGTCAGTATGTTTGATATGTGTCAAAGATAAAGTGGTGGGAGGTTGATTCTTGAACTCTTTTTGGTTTTTGTGAAAATGAGTAAAAAGGTTGCCGAGTTGGTGTCCGCCTCATAGGTTTATGCACATTTGGCCGGGCAATTTTGTCATCCAATCCCATAATGCATTGAGAACGTCGATAAGGTTTAAAGCTAGAATCATCAGCAAAAGGTGAGTTTGCCACAGATTTTGGGTGGGAAACAGCGACAGGGCGGAGAATCTCAAAGCCTACGGTACTTCCAAATACTGAAAGTACATGTATCGGCCTTTTTTATTGTTTTTATTGAAAATTATATTATTATTAAGCCGTTACTTTCAATAGAACCATTTTTATTTTCCTATCAAAATCGTTGCTCAAAACGGATCTGTAAGCAAGTCTTTTTACTGGAAATTGCAATTTTTGGTAAAATCAAAATCTCTACACATTCTACATGTATACATAGGCCTACCTCCCTGGCCGTAATACTCTCAAAACTGGCGTACACGTGTCTTTGAAACCCAAATTTTCCAAGAAAAATCCCGGACCTTGTGTTGTTCGATATCTTCCATGTTTTAAGATGCCGTCCTGTGCGCATCACGGCGAAAGAGGGCGCTATTCAATCGAGTCAGGCAGAGTCGGGCCGTCTGTTCGTGACACAACCAGTGTGCGTATTCGTTCGTTCCTGCTGTTCGGGCCCGTGTCGTGTATGGCCTGTGTCACGAACTGACGGCCCGACTCGATTGAATAGCGCCCTCTTTCGCCGTGACGCGCACAGGACGCCATCTTAAAACACAGACAGGGAGGTATGTAGAACGTGTAGAGATTTTGATTTTACCAAAAATTGCAATTTCCTGTAAAAAGACTTGCTTAAAGATTCCGTTTTGAGCAACGATTTTGATAGGAAAATAAAAATGGTTCTATTATTGAAAGTAACATGGTAACACTAACAGCTTAATAATATTAAATATAATTTTTGAATAAAAACCAATTAAAAAAAGGCCGATAGGGGCCTACTTTTAGTATTTGGATTTTGGAAGTAGGCTTACTCGAAGCCCTGTTCACGGGTCTAATGACTAATGTACTAGGTGCATAAAAAGGACTAAAATTATAAATTTGCACAAAATGGCACGTTCTCAATCTAGCCCAGGTTGGACGTCGTCTTCATTGCATTACGAGTGACGTCCAGGTTACGATGTCTCTAAACAGGGGGACTGAAACTTCCACATAATTCTTAAGCTATACTACCTTTTAATGGACGTCAAATTTATGTCCATATAATGCTTGACTTCTTCATTTACAGGAACGGGAGGTTTATATGTCGTACATGTACATGTATATACCAAATTTGATGAAAAAAATAGTTAAAGTTCAAGTTCACTTTAAAGTTCAGAGAAATAAATAACAGCTGCTGTCGCGTCACGCTTCTTGAAGTTTGGATAGGCTTGCGCGTGCGGCGCCACGATTTCAGGCACGCAATGCGCCGAGGCCGGGGCCTAGTTCAGTTGCGACGCGCGCACGGCCGGCCGGCACGCGTACGCGGGACTAGACTACGCGCGCGGTGAGAACAAAATAAGCTGAACGTAACTTGGCTGTCTGTATAAATAGTACTAGTAGGGATTTTTTGTGCACAAATATATAGCAAATTAGCGTGACTTTTTGCCGTTTTCCTCCGGAATATGCAGTTCGGTGATGTGTAGTGGATTTCTAAACCCGGCAATCCCAAAGATTAGGACACATGGAACATTCTACATGTACATATCTATTAAATCGTCCGTACTATTTTCAGGTAGATATCGAAGTTGTTCGACATCATATGGCAAAGATAACTTTGATTTGCGACGTCTCTTGTACGCCACCATAGAGTCGATGTGCTCTCTCATGAAACAGCCGCTGTGCAGCTAGTACGTGTCGACACCGTCGCGAGATGGCGCTATTATGTTGACCTCTCCGCCCTCGCGCATGCGCATATTTGATTTTTGGTCAAAGAGTGGGAATTTCATCGCAAGGAAGGTCTCAAACTGTCCATACGATTTCACCGAAACTAGACATCGGATCGATGAGTACTCTTCGGAATATTTATAAACTGGGGTGAGTGCACCTATTGAGCAAATATCAGAGCCATATGGGCCAAATTTCATTTGCGTGAGTTTGCCACAGATTTGGTGTATATTAGAAGACGGGGCTGAGGGTTTCCCCACCCGAAGCACTGCTCGCGGGGCTAAATCTAGGGATATCCGTCATTCAAGTGAAGTACCGGTATAAATTACATTAAAAGCTAAACCGTCCAACATGTCCAATGGTAGCCCCGCGAGCAGTGCTTCGGGTGGGAAAACCCTCAGCCCTGTCGTCTAATACCCAAAATCTGTGGCAAACTCACGCAAATGAAATTTGTCCCATGGCTCTGATATTTGCTCAATAGGTGCACTCACCCCAGTTTATAAATATTCCGAAGAGTACGCATCGATCCGATGTCTAGTTTCGGTGAAATCGTGGGGAAAGTTTGAGACCTTTCGTGCGATGAAATACCTTCTCTTTGACCAAAAATCAAATATCCCCATGCGCGAGAGCGGAGAGGTCAACACAATCTAGACTGGTTCGCTGTCCTCATATTTACTTCCCTTCATATCTTACGACGAAGGGAAGTAAATTGAGGATGTGTTGACCTCTCCGCTCTCGCGCATGCGCATATTTGATTTTTGGTCAAAGAGAAGGTATTTCATCGCACGAAAGGTCTCAAACTTTCCCCACAATTTCACCGAAACTAGACATCGGATCGATGCGTACTCTTCGGAATATTTATAATATAAACTGGGGTGAGTGTAGCCTACTTTTAGAAGGCTAAAAGTGTTGTTTTGGACGTTTATATTGGGACGTTATCATTTTCTCTATTACACTTTTAGCCCCTTAACATTTTAACCCCATTCGCTATCGTGAATTTTGATGCACGCCCTCAAGAGGCAAAATACCGGCGTGTATAATCTTACCGTAAATTCCAAATCAGACATTTAAAAGCACAACATCGGGGTCCTTGTAATCTCAAGACTTCTGTACCCTTGTCGTTCACTGTCCATGATGACTCAAACATCAAAAAAGGATAAAAGGGAGCAAAATCTGGAGTAAAATCGACAAATTTGGACAGACGGGAGACTTGACCATGTCATGCATGTTGATTTCGCTACTATATGATCGCGTCAAAAGGAAAGTAGTCCCACCAACGCGGATAGATTTTGTTTAGCCTAGACTGGCCGCCTGTCTATGTGCGCTACGCTGCTCTCGCTCATATACAACGCGTGGGGAAGTAAATATGTGGACAGGGGTCAAGTCTAGGCTAAACAAAATCTATCCGCGTTGGTGGGACTACTTTCCTTTTGACGCGTCTCAGCATGAAGTCTGTGTACCGCGCTGGCTGATAATTTTCGATTTTACTCCAGATTTTGCTCCCTTTTATCCTTTTTTGATGTTTGAGTCATCATGGACAGTGAACGACAAGGGTACAGAAGTCTTGAGATTACAAGGACCCCGATGTTGTGCTTTTAAATGTCTGATTTGGAATTTACGGTAAGATTATACACGCCGGTATTTTGCCTCTTGAGGGCGTGCATCAAAATTCACGATAGCGAATGGGGTTAAAATGTTAAGGGGCTAAAAGTGTAATAGAGAAAATGATAACGTCCCAATAAAAACGTCCAAAACAACACTTTTAGCCTTCTAAAAGTAAGTGTAGCCCTAAAATTAGGGCTGTGAATTGCTCGCTTTTCAAATCTGACTTATTGAGTCGCTAATTCACAGCCCTAATTGAGGGATGTACGACAATACTAAGTCTGAAACTGCTCAAATCTGACAAAGTTCTACTAAAAATATCGTCCGAAGCACATCAGACCGAGCACTTTCACATACACCATTGTAATCCTGAGAGTCTAGTGTTTCATAAAATAACAGTAACGCTTACGGAATCGTCAATTTGGCCATCTACGATGTCTGGAAACATTGGACAAATTTCGGACAATGTTCTGAGCCGCATTCCCTGGGTGACGCCATCTTAGCTGATATGCTGGACTCGTGGTGGCGCTTCTCGGTCAAGGAGTCCGGCTGTGCAATATATGCATAATTCATATTGACGTCAGTGTGTTTATCCCAGCTGGCAAGTACGTCACTCGCACAGTTCGATAACTAGCTGCACTGCGCGCGTGACGTACATGTACTTGCCAGCTGGGATAAACACACGGACGTCAATATGAATTATGCATATTGCACAGTTAGCCGGGCTCCTTGACGTCTCATGATCGAGAAGCGCCAGCATATCAGCTAAGATGGCGTCACCCAGGGAATGAGGCTCAGAACATTGTCCGAAATTTGTCCAATGTTTCCAGACATCGTAGATGGCCAAATTGACGATTCCGTAAGCGTTAGGCCATCGGAATGAAAGTCATAGAATACTGTCCGGAAGATTTCAAAAACACATGAGGCTTTTTTTCATTATTCATTATTTTGTAACAGCCAATCAGATGACGGAATACATACGTGTACAGAACGTCCGAAGATTGCCGAAGTGAGATCGAGGGCGTGTTCAATAGCACAATACATACCAGTACGTACGCCGGTATGGGTATTTTCCTATACCTTCACCGTTGAATGTATTGTCGGTATGCATACGTATTGCCCTATTGAACGCGCCCCGGGACTTCAGTCGGATTTGCACTCAGTCTCGCGCCGCTACACCGAAACACGAACAGTTAATTGGATCTCGCGCTCAAGACTATCGTCTGCCATCTGATTTCGAAAAATCTGGTTGATTGGTCGGAATTTCTCGGTTTGGCGCCATATATATCGATTTCTTTCATGAACAAGTATTGAAAGTACGTTGAACTTCCAAATTTGTTGAAATAATGAAAAATGTTTGAATAATGAAAAATTTCGGCGGCGGCCATTTGGTCATGCGGGCGGAGGATGGTATTCTATGACTTTTATTCCGATGGCCTTACTACTACTAGTGTTAGTGTTATTTTATGAAACACTAGACTCTCAGGATTACAATGGTGTATGTGAAAGTGCTCGGTCTGATGTGCTTCGGACGATATTTTTAGTAGAACTTTGTCAGATTTGAGCAGTTTCAGACTTAGTATTGTCGTACATCCCTCAATTTATTTAGGGCTGTGAATTAGCGACTGACTCAATAAGTCAGATTTGAAAAGCGAGCAATTCACAGCCCTAATTTTAGGGCTAGGGTGATCAGTGCACCTATTGAGCAAATATCAGAGCCATGGGACAAATTTCATTTGCGTGAGTTTGCCACAGATTTTGGGTATATTAGACGACAGGGCTGAGGGTTTTCCCACCCGAAGCACTGCTCGCGGGGCTAGTCCAATGGCGGATTTTGTTTTAGGCCGCGCTCCCTGCTAAAATTTTCTTGTCAGTAAAAACATACAGATTACATGTAAGCACAGAAGTTGATGTGACACTTACGGTCAACATCGTTGAGCTTTCTCCTCTCCTCTTCTAGTTTAATTTTCAGCGACTCAGCTTCACGAGTCAGGGCGCTTATTTCTTGTTCTTTCACCGCAGGACCGTCTGTACTTACGGCCATTTTGGTATTTACCTTTTAAATTAATTTACCACGAAGCACGCGGACCGAACCGCGGTATATAATTTATACGGGAAGGTTGGCCCGTTATGTTCGTGGGATTACAGAATAGTTTAAACCAATTGGGTGGGCGGAGTCACGGCGGTCTGGAGAGAAGGGCGGGTGTCGGGTTTCAACTGAATGCAAACTTTGAACTATGGTGTTCAGCACCTGCCATCTCGCATCTCGCGTCTCGCATCTCGCATCTCGCGTTTTGACTGCCAAATCTCGCGTTACGTTTCAAATCTCGCATCTCGCGTCTCGCATATCTCGCGTCTCGCATCTCGCATCTCGCATCTCGCGTCTCGCATCTCGCGTCTCGCGTACGTCTCGCGTCTCGCGTCTCGCGTCTCGCGTCTCGCGTCTCGCGTCTCGCGTCTCGCGTCTCGCGTCTCGCGTCTCGCGTCTCGCGTCTCGCATCTCGCATCTCGCGTCTTGCGTCTCGCATCTCGCATCTCGCGTCTCGCGTCTCGCATCTCGCGTCTCGCATCTCGCATCTCGCGTCTTGCATCTCGCATCTCGCATCTCGCATCTCGCGTCTCGCATCTCGCATTTTTACTACCAAATCCCGATTACAAAATCCAGAATACATTCACCAGAGTATATCTTCCACACGGGGCTGATGAAGTGAGAACAATTTCACAATTTTCTAAACAGACTCCAGTAAAACTTATTCATACTGTCGTCTTCAACTTAAAAAGTCTTAATTGATTCTGATCCAAAGCACACTTAATTTGGTTTCAGCTTCAACCGCACACTAATTAGTACCTTTTTAGGGAGTTAAAGAGACCCCTTCCAAAGAAAGGAACTAAAAAGTAACTATTTTGCGCAAAAACGCACATCTTTCAATGTTGTACCTTTTATGTCCCGGGCACACTTATTAGTCGATCTATGGGGGGTGGGGTGGTCTTGTGCACCCGTGCACCCACCCCCAGTACTAAACAAAACCAACTTTTGTAGGTGCATGTTATGGTCCTAAAACACATTTTTGATGTTAACAGTAAAAAAAACTGATGCACTCGGGATATTCAAAATGGCGGCCACTAAAAATGGTTCAAAATCATATCTTGGCCAAATAATATGATTTAAGCACTTAAACAATTGCTAGTGATATGTTTTTGACACTCACAAATTTATTTCTGGGGTTCCCTTTGTTCTATCATGCTTCAAAATCAGAATGGCGGCCAATATGGCTGCCAAAAGTGGCCAATATGAGAAAAATGATATACATGTATAATGGACAAAAAATATGATAAACACATACATGTCCATTAAATGCAATCCCCAGAATCAAGCATTGGAGATATCCAAGATGGCGGCCAAAGTGCCTGCCAAAAATGCTAAAATATTGTAAAGAATTAGCCAAAAAATATGCTAAAGGCATAATACAATTGTTAGTTGTAAGTTTTTATCCCCACAATATAATTTCTAGTCATTTTTGCTATCATACAATTTTTTTTCCGCGTGGGCGTTTTCATCTGACCCTTCCGTCCTGGGTCAAATAAAGGTAAAAAGTTCAGCCAATTCACAAATCACATTTTTAGTATGTAATCATTTATGTCACCATGACGTCAATGATTACGTAATGATAATAGTTTGAAAATGCCAAAAAAGATGCATTTAATATATGCATTTAAAAAAATATGCATTTAAAAAATATTTCCCCCTCTAAAACCGCGTGACTCAGGGTCTTTATGTTTGGCAGACATATAGATCTGAGTCCGACCATGGGCTACAATTTTCTTCGTGTGGACATTTTCATCTGGCCCTTCCTTCCTGGGTCAATATTGAAGGTCAAAGCTCAGCAAATAAACAAATCACATTTTCAACAAAATCCAGCCTAACTGGAGAAGGGAACGGGGTATAAACGTCAAATTTAGTACAATTTTACCACAAAAACAGTCTAACTTGAAAACGGAACAAGGTATGAACTGGAAACTTGGCACAATCCTAGGTTTTAGATTAAGGATCCCGATGTTTGCGTTATTTCACGATGACGTTATAATTAGTGACCTAATTATAATCATTTGAAAAAGTCTTAAAAAGTGGATTTTTTGACAAAAGACAATCTGTTATAAACTGTCAACATGTTGACGAAGCGTGGTTTATCTGGCACTCGATTTTTATGGCTGTTATTAACCACCATGCTCCAATCAAGTCCAAGCGTGCTCGAAGCGGCACCGTACCATGGCTTTATGGAGAATTGCTCTAACTAATGCGCCAACGAGATCGTGCACATAGTGTAGCTAAAAAATTGGGATATGTACAAAAAGTTAAGAAATTATGTTACTAACAAAGTTAGACAAAAGAAAAGCGAATATTTCACTTCGGCAATTGAGGAAAATAAGGATAACTCATCACTATTGTGGAAGAAACTTAAAGAAGTCCTTCCCAATAAACAAAAATGTGTCCCGAGTTCAATCATCTCCTCAAACGGAGATTATGTTGATGACCCTACCGACATCGCAAATAATTTCAATGAATATTTTTCAACAATTGGTGTACGTATGGCCGCTGAGAATCACACAAATTCAAATGAGGCCGATGATTCTCACGACCATTCTCTTGTTTCTTCACCAGATTACGAACATTGTTCTCTCCCTAGTATCCCAGAAGAGTTTGTCAAAAAGCAAATTGCATCTTTGTCGATTGGGAAAGCAACAGGCCCAGATGGTATTAGCGTTATGATTAAAATGGCTGCACCTTTTATTACTAAGTTTTTAACGCATATATTTAACCTCTCCATAATAAATGAACAGTATCCCAAGGCATGGAAACATGCTTCAGTTACACCTATTCATAAAGGAGGCGATAAGTGCAACGCATGTAAATACCGACCTATATCATCCTTGCCGATTATCTCTAAAATCCTAGAAAGATGGATACACTCGAAAATAATTTCATTCCTGTTTGTCAATCTGGATTTCGGCCTTTGCACTCGACAGAAAGTACACTAAACGATTTAACAAACGAGTGTCTTCAAGCTATGGATCACGGGAGAATGACCGGAACAGTTTTCCTAGATTTCAGTAAGGCATTTGACTGCGTTGACCATAAAATTCTTTTAGAAAAATTTGAAAAGCTGAACATGTCGATTTCGGTAATAAACTGGTTTAAGTCCTATCTCAGTGATCGCAGTCAAACCGTTAATATTAGTAAACATATATCAAAATCCTTGCCTATAAGTGTACCACAAGGATCAATTCTGGGCCCATTATTGTTTCTTGTATATACATATGACCTGCCTCTTTATGTATCCGATAAGCTATATATGTATGCCGATGACTCTACACTAACTTGCAGTTCCGAAAGCATTGTCGAAATTGAAACTAGCCTTAACAAGTCATTAGACACGACTCATCTGTGGTCCGTTAAAAATAAAATCAAAATTAATGCCAGTAAAACTAAATGTATGCTAATTGGCTCAAAGAAAAAGATAAGCGCGCATGAGCTCAGAGTACACATTAATAATGATCAAGTTAAATCGTTTAAATGCTTGGGTGTTATTATTGACGAAACCTTAAGTTGGAACCAACATGTCGAATATGTAAAGAAGACAGTTTTCTCGAAATTAGCTATGTTAAAAAGAATTCGCGACTGTGTAATTCAACAGCACATGAATACCCTTATGTTAAGCTTAGTCATGCCTAGTCTAGATTATTGTTGCACAGTATGGGGTGACCGTTACGCATCTCATAACAATGTCTTGAACAAATGCCTCAAACGTGCAGCCAGAATAATACTGAAATGCGATTTCCTAACGCCATCAGCTGACATTGACGAGTTTCTCGAGGCTTGCCTATCCAGAGAGAGTTAAATACAAGAAAGCTATATTTGTCTTTAAAAGCATCAATTCCTTGGCCCCGCAGTATATGGCAAGTCTATTTACACCTTACGTACAAACTCGAGAAACTCGTCAATCTGCCGAAAAGACACTGAAAATTCCCTTTGCACGAAAGGGGTCTTACGCCTCGAGTTTTGCTGTAACTGGCGCCGCAATTTGGAACAGCCTTAGTGCACACCTTAGAACTATGTCTTCTTTGAGCTCATTCAAATCGGCACTTCGCCAAACGTACACATAATATTCACATGATCAACTTCAAGTGAGAAATGCTAATTTACGGAGTCGTATGACTTGGTTGCCATAAAATCAATCTTTAATTTTGGAGCCGGAGGGGAATTATTTTTTTTTCTCTTAAAAAGAGTTTTTGCGGGTTTTTCGCCCTTCCCGTAATTAGCGTAAATGTTAGTGTCACATGCACAACTTATTCCAGTTTGTTAGTAATAATTATGAAGTTGTTTAATTTAGTATATTTGTTCTGTGTGTTTGCAGGGCCCCAATGGAAACCAGTTTTTGTAAACTGTTTGGGCACACCCTGGGTAAATAAATGGAATAAATAAATAACTCGAAAATGAAACAATGTATAAACTTGAAACTTGGTCCAGTTATGGACCATAGACAAGGGATCTTGATTATAGTATGATGTCATCATAACGTCATCGATTACTTAATTATAATAAATTCAAAATGGGCAAAAAAAAAAGATGTTGGGACAAAAAGCGGCCTAACTCGGAAACGGAACATGGTATGAACTTGAAACTTGGTACACTCTTAAACCTCAAGAGTACGCATCCTGACAAGTATGTGACTTGTAGATGACGTCACTCGCAACTTCATAATTTAAATATACCTTAAATGACGATTTTGGAGAAAAAAATTCGTTCTGACCTATGACGTACTCTTCTATTTGCCAAATCGATGGTCACTGCATTGGACCTCAGTGTGTGATATATTTAGGTTATGTCATCTTGACGATATACTTCATTTCAACCTTTTTTAATACTCTATTTAAACCTTTAACCTCTGTCCTTTACATGCCCCGAACACCTTGCGTCTGTAACTTGTTTCAGACGCACTCGTCTTGTTATTATTATTACTCCATTTATATAGCGCATATTATTCCATATGGATATGTTCACATGCGCTTCACATTATAATGGGTTTTTACGAAGCTAATACTCCACCTAAAACATCGATATACATAGGGGGTGGCGCCATTGGCAGCCACGAAAGAGTCATAAGCCTGGGATCTTTTAAGTGCGTTACACAACACACTGGACCAACGGCTTTTACATCCCTTTCGAAGGATGGAGCAAGTGTGTTTAAGTGCCTTGCTCAAGGGCACAGGTACCACGGCCGGGTATCGAACCTGCAACCCCAAGTTTTCACCCCAGTTTTGCAAGTCAGTGGCCCAAGCCACTCGGCCACAGTGCCCCATATTAATACCTAATTAGGGAGTTAAAGGGACCCTTCCCCACAAAGCTAAAAGGTAAGGATTTTTCACCAAAATATTCTGCAACTATATACTCGCCAATAGCAAAATCCACTAGTCTCCCAGCAGAACCCATAAAAACGCAAAATAAGGAGTGAAAATTGTTTTTTTTTTAATACATGCTGCTGGAAGTTTGTCATAGGGCCTATGCCTGTACCTAGTTTTCTGAAGATCAAGCATAGTTTCATGGGCATTGTTGCCGCATAAGTACAAAACATACTAAAATGTGATTTTTGAATTGGCTGAACTTTTACCTTTATTTGACCCAGGACGGAAGGGTCAGATGAAAACGCCCACGCGGAAAAAAATGGTATGATAGCAAAAATGACTAGAAATTATATTGTGGGGATAAAAACTTACAACTAACAATTGTATTATGCCTTTAGCATATTTTTTGGCTAATTCTTTTCAATTTTTTAGCATTTTTGGCAGGCACTTTGGCCGCCATCTTGGATATCTCCAATGGTTGATTCTGGGGATTGCATTTAATGGACATGTATGTGTTTATCATATTTTTTGTCCATTATACATGTATATCATTTTTCTCATATTAGCCACTTTTGGCAGCCATATTGGCCGCCATTTTGATTTTGAAGCATGATAGAACAAAGGGAACCCCAGAAATAAATTTGTGAGTGTCAAAAACATATCACTAGCAATTGTTTAAGTGCTTTCATCATATTATTTGGCCAATATATGATTTTGAACCATTTTTAGTGGCCGCCATTTTGAATATCACTGTTAACATTATAGGACCATAAAATGCACCTACAAAAGTTGGTTTGGTCTAGTACTGGGGGTGGGTGCACGGGTGCACAAGACACCCCCCCCCCCCCCCCCCCCTCCCCCCCCCCCCCCCTCCCCCCATAGATACTCGACTAATAAGTGTGCCCGGGACATAAAAGGTACAACATTGAAAGATGTGCGTTTTTGCGCAAAATAGTTACTTTTTAGTTCCTTTCTTTGGAAGGGGTCTCTTTAACTCCCTAATAAGGTAATAATTAGTGTGCGGTTGAAGCTGAAACCAAATTTCATTTCATTTCATTTCATTTATTATTTCTCAGGGCAAACATGAAAGGTACAGTACGCACAGATGAAAATTGACATAAAACAAAACATTACATGGTAACACCCCTGAAGGATTGCCAAATGTGAACTAAATCACAATCGAGTGGCTCTCCAAATGCCGTCATGCCAACACTTAAAATACACATGTACAAAATAAAATAATACTAGGTAATTAGGCTTTTTAAATAAATAAATAAATACATAGTGCATAATATTACAAGTATATTGGTCGATTAAAAAATACATTCTTGTACAGTTATATATGTTGAAGTATAGTTAAGTTACAAATAGATTTGCTTACAGTAAAGGGGCTATGCAGGAGAGGAAGTATAAATAAATAAATATGTAGACGGAATTCAAGTACATTGATGAAAAATCTCCTTCTTAAAAAAATAAATAAAAAAACACAAACAAACAAACAAACAACAAAACAAAACAAAACAAAACAAAACGACAACAACAACAACAATAACAAAACAGAACAAAAAAAACAAAAAAAAAAAGAGTAAACCCGAAACATGATGTCGCACTCTGCTTACATGCGCACAATTCCATGGTAGTCTCAGGATACCAGACAGCTTGTAGGGCCATAGAAAAGCACGCATGTACGCAGACCAAGACTTTTATGTTTCGGGGGTGCAGGCCTACATGTACTTAGGATGGAAATATGATGGATTTACCGGGAGACAGAATATGATTACGCAAACTACTGAAAAACTTGGACATATTTAGTACAACTTGTTCCTTAACAACAGATGGTAAACTATCCCATAATCTAAATAGGGAATGGTGTAAGCAGTTAGTGCGGCCCCCCTTATGAACAAACTTGACAGAATCACAATGCCTAGAATTAACAGTAACATAACTGTGGATACTTACATCAAAATTATTATACAAACATTTAACAACAAAAGAAATCGACAAAAAATGAAGTCTGTTGATCAACAAAGGAATTCCCAATTGCTTACATCTAGAAGGGTAGTCTATGTCGACATTGTTAGGTCTGGCTCTTCTCGGGAGACCAAGACAAGAACGTGTGAAACGCCTCTGAACCTTTTCAATAAGTGATTGATGAGTGTGTAGGCTTGGGCACCAGACAGGAGCAGCATACTCCATGACAGGTCTACATAGGGGTGTGTAAAGTTTAACGGTGGAATTATTACTCTTAACAACCCGTCTGATAAAGCCACAAAGTTTGGTAGCTTTAGAAGTAACACTATCAATGTGATTCTTCCAACTGAGATCGCGAGAGATGATGACACCTAGATACTTGTATTGAGAAACAACTTCGAGAGAATCAGAGCCAGTATTATAAATGGGACTAGGAGGATGTCTGCTACGAGTTACAGTCATTAGTTTACATTTCTTAGGACTAAGTGACATGTGATTAATATTACACCAGTTAATTAAATTGTTTAAGTCACTTTGAAGGATTACTGTGTCAGAGTCGGATCTAATGGGTCTGTACAATACAGTGTCATCTGCATATTGTCTAAGACTGGATTGAACACAGAATGGGATATCAAAAACAAAGATATTGAAAAGCAATGGCCCAAGAACAGAGCCTTGTGGTACACCTGAATAAACTCTTAGCTGCTCTGACTGGGTACCTTGGAAGATTACTCTTTGTGATCTGTTGCTAAGATAAGAGTTAAACCATGATAAAACTGAGCCACAAATACCGTATTTATGCAATTTATCTAATAACATGTTGTGGCTAACTTTGTCGAAAGCTTTAGACCAGTCCAGGAAAATTACATCGAAACGAGGAGGGTTACAAACATCAATGACTTCAGCCCATTTATGATAAAGAGTTGACAACTGGCTTACACATGAACGCTTAGGGAAAAACCCATGTTGAGCATCGCTAATTATGCCACGTCTGCACATTTACAAGGTGATTACTTACAATTTTGTCTAATGTCTTACTAACTACGGAACAAAGATAAATTGGTCTGTAATTACACATGTTATGTGGATCACCAGATTTGAAGAGAGGTACAACATGAGCAAGTTTCCATTCATTAGGAATAACGCCGGAAGATAGGAAAAAATTGAACAAATTGGCCAGAGGTGTATTTATTAACCATATCCAACAGCAAAAAATGTGCCAGTTACAGGAATGGGATTAAACGATATTATAAATATAAACATGTACCTATATAATTATGTAAACACAAAATAAATAAAGGAAAATTGGAAGAAGAAAACAATTTGAAAAATACCAAAATTACAAACTAAATTAGAAAAATTACCGGTATATAGCTAGCATCACCCGTGACCAAAATGCACGTAAATAAATAAATCATCCATAAATCTTTAATATCAAAATAAATAATTGCTCAGCTCACTGCAGCTGCCCCTTACTCTCCCCCTCCCCCCTCCCCCAACAAAGGAAACTTATGTAAATATCACAAAAACTGGGATGCTTTCAAATGAAAAGAATATGATACGGAACATACGGAGTATAGTACAAATAAATAATATATACAGAAATATACATCTCATGTATTGAGGGGAAAAATATTTAGCTACTTAAATTTGAGATAGCCTGAGACACCTGTTTACGAAAGGAGTAAAGGGAAGGTGCACCGAACACATCACACTTCCCATGGAGCCCATTGTAGGTGGAGGGAATCCTTGAAATGAAGCCACGCTTCGTCACCTCAATGCGACTCCATGGGACGTGGAGGATGTGTTTGTGTGCATGCCTCGTCCGTAGTGTTGGAGTATGTAAGCCAAATGGGTTGGCATCTACAGTAGAGAAACAGTTGTGAAAATGTTTATACAAAAATATACAGTCATTAACATCCCGTCTGAGTTTTAGAGTAGGAAGTCTGTATCGGTGACATAGATCAATGTAATCAAGGTTATTAGCATCATTGTTATTAGTAAGAATCTTGTTCATAAAGTTAAGATAGCGTCGTTGAACTCTCTCAATCCTATTCACCTGATATGTAGATATAGAATTGAACACGACAGTACGTACAGTACTCTAAGTTGGGCCTTATAAGGGAACAATAGAGGGTACGCAAAACATGCTCGTTTCTGAGTGAACGGAAGTTACGCCAGACCAAACCACACATACGATTGGCTTTCTTAATAACTGAATCTACATGGGGGACAAAGGTTAATCTGCTGTCAATAAAAATACCAAGATCTGTGGCTAAGCTGTCACTAGCAATGCTCAGAAACAGTGGGGAAATCTCGTCGGGTCCCGCAGACTTGTGAATGTCCAAATTGTTCAACAGTTTCCTTACTTCGAATGGGGTTACAACAATGTTGGTTAGTCTGAACTCAGAAGGGGAATGGTTGCAGGATTTAGGAGTTGAATAGAAGTGAGTGTCCCGGGTGAAGTTATTTTGGAAGATCTGGTTGAAGTTGTCTGCAATATCCAAATTGCCAATGATTGCAGAATCGGGGTCGCCATTATGGAAGTTGCTAGGGCAGCTTTTCTTTCTTTGGCCGCTAACAAAGGACCAGAATCTCTTGGGATTGGTGGAGCAGTTGAGGTAGAGGTCGTTTACATATTTGTTGTAGGACTGAGCAGAAATATATTTAACCTTATTACGTATACACTTGTACTTTTCCCACAGGTAAGTATTTGTGGGGTTACGTTTTGCAGCTTTGAAGGCGCGTTGCTCTTTCCGGCTGAGTTGAACGACATCCTTAATCGCTGCAAACAGTAAGTCTGTAAATCTGACCCAGACTTCATCTGCGTCAAATCCTGGCGAAAAGCATGTGTCCCAAGGAACGCTGTTCAATGTGTTACATAGCACACTAACATCTGCTTTGTTGTACTAGTAGAACATTCGAGTGATTGTTTTTACAGTGTGACTTGTTTGAATTCTAAAACCGATACCATAGTGATCACTGTTACCTAAGCCAGGTAAAGCCCGAGTATCAATTAATAAATCTGGTCGGTTAGTAAACAATAGGTCAATTGTGGAACCAGAGTTATTATCTACATTAGAATGAGGACGAGTTATAAACTCTACCAGTTGGTTTAAATTAAGAACATTGGAAATAACAATGTGCTTTGGATCAGAATCAATAAAGACTTTTTAAGTTGAAGAGGACAGTATGAATAAGTTTTACTGGAGTCTGTTCAGAAAATTGTGAGATTGTTCTTATGGGGCGCCGTTCGTCAACTAATTATTTAGGCGAATTATAGCATGTTTTTTCCATGGTTTATCTTAATTCTGTGTAAATAATGCATTTGTGTCAAAGGCCGTTTATGGTTTACAAACAACTCGATTCTTTACAAAACAGGAAATATACTTGTAGCTGTGCAAATTCATTATTTACAAATAATGAAAATTACCTCGGCGTTCCATACTTTATTAATGAAACCGACCAGTGTACATTTCAATGGTTTACAAACAAGAGAATTGTATCGTTCATAGACAATTCCATGGTTTATAAATAATGAATACTGCACATTGCTGCACGTTTTTCTGGTTTACAAATAATACAAAACTATCCAGTGCGCAATTACATGGTTTATAAACCAAGAAACTTGCACCGGGGTCTGATTTTCTATGGTTTATAAATAATGAAAATTGGTTAGTGCCGGGACGTACAATTCCATGGTTTATAAACAATCTAAACTGCGCCGTTCTAATCAATTTTGTGGATTCTGTGGTTTGTAAACAATTACAAATAGTCAATAGGCGTGCATTTTGATGGTTTGTAAATAATTGAAAGTGATCGTTGGCTCACAATTTCATGGTTTATAAATAATGAAAATGAACTAGTTAGTGTGTCGCAAAATTTCATGGTTTACAAACAGAAAAAAATAAAGCTTTATACACTTGTCTGTCGTTTGTAAAGGTTGACTATCGATAAAATAAGAAGTATTATGCACTCGGTACATCTCAAAATACGATCATTGACGAAAAATTGAAGGGTTTGTAAATAATGAAAATGGACTAGTTAGTGTGTCGCAAAATTTCATGGTTTACAAACAGAGAAAATTAAAGCTTTATACACGTTTCTGTCGTTTGTAAAGGTTGACTATCGATAAAATAAGAAGTATTATGCACTCGGTACATCTCAAAATACGATCATTGACGAAAAATTGAAGGGTTTGTAAATAATGAAAATGGGTTTGTAAACCATGAAAAACACGCTTCATAAACGTTTATTATAATCCAGTAACGTTGCGAGAGCAATGGGTGCGTTCAATTAGCTATCGTCGAGTCATAGGGGTGCTCGTTCATAGTGTGAACAGTCCGGCAGACCATGGCAACAAAGGTATTTATGTGTACAGCTCATCGAACGCCACGGCACAGCCTTCAGCGCGCGCGCGGGAAATTCCAGGTTCATTACCCGACTAAACCTAGCCGCGTATTGGGCCCAAAATCCAGCCGCGGTCTTAAAATCTCAAACGGATGTAGTAAAAGGTGATAAAATCTTATTTTTTATTACACGAGTTCTGAGACTCTGGCAATGAAATTGTTAAAATTCTCATAGAAATGTATTTCTTTTCACGGTGTTACCTAACTCAGTCATCTACCGGGCTGATTAAATTTTAAATGGTAATTTTAATTAATTAATTTTTAATTAATGAGGAGTCTCCATTTTCCACCCCAAAAGTGCCGAAAACTTAATACTGCCGACAAAATGGTCCCTTTAAAAGAAAATGTACACCACATAGTTTCAAAAATTAGCATTTTTATTACATAATCTGTTTGATCCGTCAATGGGGCACATCAAATTTTGGATGAAGCCAAATCGGTCCACAAATTAGTGCTTAATTAAATGGCTAATAAGGAGTCTGGTTTCCACTATAAAAGTGTCGAAAACTTAATACTGCTGACAAAATGTCCCTTTAAAAGTAAATGTACACCACATAGTTTGAAAAATTTGCATTTTTATTACATATTCCGTTTGTTCCGTCCATGGGGCAGATCAAATTTTGGAGGAAGCCAAATCGGTCCACAAATTAGTGCTTAATTAAAGGGCTAATGAGAAGTCTCCATTTTCCACCCCAAAAGTGCCGAAAACTGAATACTGCTGACAAAATGTCCCTTTAAAAGAAAATGTACACTACATAGTTTCAAACGGATTATGTAATAAAAATGCAAATTTTTCAAACTATGTGGTGTACATTTTATTTTAAAGGGACCATTTTGTCAGCAGTATTAAGTTTTCGGCACTTTTTTAGTGGAAACCAGACTCCTTATTATCCCTTTAATTAAGCACTAATTAGTGTACCGATTTGGCTTCCTCCAAAATTTGATCTGCCCCATGGACGGAACAAACGGAATATGTAATAAAAATGCAAATTTTTCAAACTATGTGGTGTACATTTACTTTTAAAGGGACATTTTGTCAGCAGTATTAAGTTTTCGACACTTTTATAGTGGAAACCAGACTCCTTATTAGCCATTTAATTAAGCACTAATTTGTGGACCGATTTGGCTTCATCCAAAATTTGATGTGCCCCATTGACGGATCAAACAGATTATGTAATAAAAATGCTAATTTTTGAAACTATGTGGTGTACATTTTCTTTTAAAGGGACCATTTTGTCGGCAGTATTAAGTTTTCGGCACTTTTGGGGTGGAAAATGGAGACTCCTCATTAATTAAAAATTAATTAATTAAAATTACCATTTAAAATTTAATCAGCCCGGTAGATGACTGAGTTAGGTAACACCGTGAAAAGAAATACATTTCTATGAGAATTTTAACAATTTCATTGCCAGAGTCTCAGAACTCGTGTAATAAAAAATAAGATTTTATCACCTTTTACTACATCCGTTTGAGATTTTAAGACCGCGGCTGGATTTTGGGCCCAATACGCGGCTAGGTTTAGTCGGGTAATGAACCTGGAATTTCCCGCGCGCGCGCTGAAGGCTGTGCCGTGGCGTTCGATGAGCTGTACACATAAATATCTTTGTTGCCATGGTCTGCCGGACTGTTCACACTATGAACGAGCACCCCTATGACTCGACGATAGCTAATTGAACGCACCCATTGCTCTCGCAACGTTACTGGATTATAATAAACGTTTATGAAGCGTGTTTTTCATGGTTTACAAACCCATTTTCATTATTTACAAACCCTTCAATTTTTCGTCAATGATCGTATTTTGAGATGTACCGAGTGCATAATACTTCTTATTTTATCGATAGTCAACCTTTACAAACGACAGAAACGTGTATAAAGCTTTAATTTTCTCTGTTTGTAAACCATGAAATTTTGCGACACACTAACTAGTCCATTTTCATTATTTACAAACCCTTCAATTTTTCGTCAATGATCGTATTTTGAGATGTACCGAGTGCATAATACTTCTTATTTTATCGATAGTCAACCTTTACAAACGACAGACAAGTGTATAAAGCTTTATTTTTTTCTGTTTGTAAACCATGAAATTTTGCGACACACTAACTAGTTCATTTTCATTATTTATAAACCATGAAATTGTGAGCCAACGATCACTTTCAATTATTTACAAACCATCAAAATGCACGCCTATTGACTATTTGTAATTGTTTACAAACCACAGAATCCACAAAATTGATTAGAACGGCGCAGTTTAGATTGTTTATAAACCATGGAATTGTACGTCCCGGCACTAACCAATTTTCATTATTTATAAACCATAGAAAATCAGACCCCGGTGCAAGTTTCTTGGTTTATAAACCATGTAATTGCGCACTGGATAGTTTTGTATTATTTGTAAACCAGAAAAACGTGCAGCAATGTGCAGTATTCATTATTTATAAACCATGGAATTGTCTATGAACGATACAATTCTCTTGTTTGTAAACCATTGAAATGTACACTGGTCGGTTTCATTAATAAAGTATGGAACGCCGAGGTAATTTTCATTATTTGTAAATAATGAATTTGCACAGCTACAAGTATATTTCCTGTTTTGTAAAGAATCGAGTTGTTTGTAAACCATAAACGGCCTTTGACACAAATGCATTATTTACACAGAATTAAGATAAACCATGGAAAAAACATGCTATAATTCGCCTAAATAATTAGTTGACGAACGGCGCCCCATATGTTCTCACTTCATCAGCCCCGTGTGGAAGATATACTCTGGTGAATGTATTCTGGATTTTGTAATCGAGATTTGGTAGTAAAAATGCGAGATGCGAGATGCGAGATGCTAGATGCGAGACGCGAGACGCGAGATGCGAGATGCGAGACGCGAGACGCGAGACGCGAGATGCGAGATGCGAGATGCGAGACGCGAGATGCGAGACGCGAGATGCGAGATGCGAGACGCGAGACGCGAGACGCGAGACGCGAGATGCGAGATGCGAGATGCGAGATGCGAGATGCGAGATGCGAGACGCGAGATGCGAGACGCGAGATGCGAGACGCGAGATGCGAGATGCGAGATGCGAGACGTGAGACGCGAGACGCGAGACGCGAGACGCGAGACGCGAGACGCGAGATGCGAGATGCGAGATGCGAGATGCGAGATGCGAGATGCGAGACGCGAGACGCGAGATGCGAGATGCGAGACGCGAGACGCGAGACGCGAGACGCGAGACGCGAGACGCGAGATTCGAAACGTAACGCGAGATTTGGCAGTCAAAACGCAAGATGCGAGATGCGAGACGCGAGATGCGAGATGGCAGGTGCTGAACACCATACGATAGTCCAAACATCCCTCTTGCCGACGTTGATTTTTATTATTTTTTAATTGTCGGTTTTAAGTGGATAAATTGCAAGCAAAAGTGCGTTTTTCGAAAATGAGATTTTCGCGATTTCTGAAACGCTCATTAGGTATTCATGATATGCGCGTGACCCCGTGACGCAATCCTGAGAAAGAGAAGTCAACACGATAGTTAGCTCCATACGTTTACACGCAAAAAACTTAGAAAACCGTCTCTTTTAGATGGTGTTTTTTGAATGTTCCAAAAAGCCAGAGATATGCCCAGTAGCTGCGTGGTTGCATGTTTTACCAGACACTATGAAAACAAAAGAGCAGAAAGATTGTCTTTTCTATTACCAAGAGAGAGAAAAATGAGTCGCTCATTCTATAACTTGTACGGCCGATGTCCAAACACGTGGAAACTACGCCGCAGTGGACCGTACACAGACCGCTGTGAATGCCGTTCGTTCCCTGACAAAACCACCCGTCGCAATGCACCAGTATTTACTTCAAAAGAGAGTCATTGTGAGCCACAATTTCATTGTTTTTTCACTAAACAGGTAATAGTAGATTGCTGTCATATTACATGAAGTGTTTTTCACGTTTGTATTTTGAATTAGGGCCTACAAGGACAAAATAGGCATGATAAACATTCACTTCGTGTATTTTCCATTCAATACTGCACAGACCGTTTTGTATGTTTCTCAGGATGACGTCAACACCCTGTTGATAAACAAGCCGAGTGACCTCGAGTGTTTCAGAATTTTGGGTGAAGAGGGTCGGAACTGCTTTACGTTTTAAGCAAAAGTCTGTCGATTTTTTGTGAAAAACAAGTTGTGATGGTGTTGTAGACACATACACCTCCATCAATAGGCCTACCCTGTGTTTTCTGAAGGTGAATTGTTGGCTGGTTGGTAAAATGCATTTTCTGGGCACGTGAATGATCTGAAAGACGAAAAATTATATATGCTAAGGAAATTTCCGGTCGTATAACGTTTAAACCACAGCAACTTTAACGCGGTGTTCATAACGCGCTATGCATGAATGGTCATTCCTCAAGTTATTTAACATTATGACGTGGTTGGAATATATTGTGTTGGTCTATATGGAGTTTTGGATGGTTTTGGTTTGCCTGTGGAGGACGCGGTTTTTTGCGCTAAGATTTTTATTAACTTTTGTTCTATACCGATAACACAAACGGACACTGTCAAATTCGTTTTTCTACTTGGTGTCGAATATGATTGTATAAGCAAGCAGCGGGTTATGCGCCCTCGATAGCCGTTAAAGAGCTGGTTAAAAGGAAATAATTATATACAAGAGAATAACTTGTGAGAGTAACCCGTTTTTACTGCTATATAAATAAGTGCTGGATTTGAATATTTTGGAGGAGAAGGGAACCGGACGATGGCCTAAGGGCCTGGTTCTAGCTGTCGAGTCTTTTTCGTTATATTGTACTATAGAAAGATACATGTTTCTTCCCATTTTTAGCTCACCCCTTTAACAAATTCCAAATTGTTTCAAACACCCCGGGGACAAACCTAGGTAATGTGGCAATGATAAGGGGAGTGCACCTCCTTTTGGTATCCTAGGATGCACCCACGTTTCCTCCTCAAACCAAAGAAATCTAAAAAAGGAGGTTTTTCGTGGCCTCCGAGCGCCAGCAGTTTTTGCTGCATGGACTGACGCCAAAAGCATTGCCATGTTGGCTGGGCGAGTTCCCGATCCCGGAGAATTCTCCGATTCTTGTAGCACATGAAAATCGTTCATGCTTTCTGCTTTTTCGTGTTATATTCAGGCATTCTTGATGTATTGCTTTCCCACGATAGACCTTTTAACTTTGGAAACAAAGTTGTACTATACAACAATTGTAATAATCTTACTTCGGAATTACTCTTATAACTGTTACATAAAGTGTGTGTTTTTGCGTTTTGATTTGTTTAAAGCCGGACGATGTCCGAAGAGCCTAAAGGGCTTGGTTCCAGATGGAACAGGGGAAAGATGCTTTTTCGTTCTAATTATCCTTACGAGATGATTGCTTTATTCTAAAACTCGACAGGTGGTGGTATTACTATTTGATGTTTATTCGGTCTATACATTGTAGTCTTTGAAACTTGTACAGTTAAAAAAAAAAAAAAAAAAAGTTGAAGGTGCTTGGTGACAGAGTTCCCGGCCGCCATCCCATGCTGTACCAATAAAACATTTAAATCCAATGTTCTTTGTTATTCGACTCATTCATTAGAATCAAACTGTTTTTCATTCGTATGAGCGCAGCGAAAAAGAATGAAAAGCTAACATTGCGAGCCAATCAGGTTCGCGCGCACCGGTTTGTAATCACGCGCGCGCGCTTTACACAAACATACATTCGCAGCACAACAACGCAGGGATTAATAATGTAATAGGGGCTGTATATATTAATAAATAATTTTTCCGGGACAGCAAAGGCCTCACAGCTGACGCTGCTCGTCCCGTCCTCGTCGCATGGTGGCGCTCTCGTTCTGGTGCGCGACTCACCCAGCTGTACCCGGATGCGATATTTTTTTCCGTACCGCTGTTTAGCGAACATTGCTTCTGATTGGTTTAACCGCTATGCATATGTTGCATACTGATGTGTTTTGTCGATAACTACCTCAACATAAACCCACACCATACCACACTCTTTCCTCAATTAATAGTAATTGAACAAACTCTTCAATTTTCTTTCTTATATCCTTTTATTTAATAACTCTTAGAGGCGCTATATAGAAAATATGAATATTCATTTACAATGCACCAATCGATGAAGCCCCATAGCGAATATGTGGTACGGAAAAAATATCGCTACCCGGATGGACGCCGGGCGCGTTCCCTTCGCGTATAAAAGGACGCCCGCCAGCGCCCGGCCGGTACCAGTTGCGACTTTTGTATACACACAGGCTGCGTTCGGGCGTGCAGTTCTCGTTACTCGTAATGCGTGCGCATTGCACTCGGGTCACATCACGCGAACGGCAAGTCCGCAGTCCGCATGCGTGAATGGCCATCAGTGAAGATGGCCGTCTCTTGCCATCACTGCACAAGAAACGCCGTTTAAATGCTCACAAGAAACTGAGGAAATACAGGCGGTAAGTCGCGAGAACATTTGATGCCGTCCAAAACAAACCTTAGTGAGTGTTGTTTCAGTTATCGAGTTGACACGTTGAGCAAATTCACCAAAAATCCCACCATATTCCGCCGTCTTCGTACAAATCACATGACTCTCGTTGGGAGTAAGAGCACACTCCCCATTTGTTCAATGTTGGGGAGTAGCGAGAGCATACTCTCGCTGACCCGAGTGTCGTTATTCGCGCAGGAGTATACTCGTGTTAACACGAGTACACGCCCGAACGCAGCCACATTGTCACTTCACCGGCGTGCGGCCGGGCGCCGCCCGGCCGCCTCCCGGAAGCCTGTACGTGCCCCACCGGGCACCGTGCGATGTCATGATTATGACCGGCGCCCGGCGGGGGACACACCGGACATTCTCCGATGACCGACCAGTCACCCACCGATCACCCTCCGGCCACCGGAGAAGGGCGCCGGCGGCGAAATTCCTTCCGATTATTAGGACGGCGCCCGATAGGCCCCCGGAGGGTCCCCCACGGGTCCCCCCCCCCACTGTTGTGTCACGGATGCCTCCCCGATGGGGTCCACCCGGGAAGACATCGGGAGAAAATAACTCCGCGCTATTTTCTCCCGATCTCTTCCCGGTCGCCCTCCGGCACCTGGTGGGTCGCCGCTCATTCTTCCCGATTTTTCAGCCCGGTAGCGCATCGTAACCTCATCGGAAGCCTTATCGGTGGAAATGTGACTTAGGCTTAAGTGCAACCAATGCGCTTTTCTTGCTCTTTTTGTCGGTTATTACTCGAGCCACGTGGGTCATGAAAAATGCCCACCGAAATGGTGGATGGAAGGGGTGACGTCACCGGAAAGCAATCAATTCCCCGCCCACCCACCACATGCACACCACACCTCTCAACCCAAGACGATATCGATAACCGACGAAAGAGGGCGCTATAACAATCGAAAAAACATTAAAAGCGGCCCTGGATCGAGCGCGGTGCTAGCTCGGAGGCCTGGAAATCATCCTCCTGCGCTGCATCGTTGAGGGTTAATTCATGGACTTAAAAAACGGTGAGTTTAACCCTTACTTTCAGAGGGCTGAACCCTCTGAAAGTGACTTTTCTTTAACTTGGTGGGCATTCTTACTCTTAGGTATCCTGCAGTCATCTAAATTCACGCACATGTAATTTCACGCGCGGACGCTCTCCTTGTACTAGCTAGTATAACAGGTGTACGCGACTTTTAAAATTTTGTATTCTGCCTGCACACAATTTTTTTTTTTTTCAAATCAGGATTTCTCAACAAAACGGAAACATAGCACCATCAAAATTGACAGAAGTGAAGAAAATATGTACACTTACAGTAATATCCAGCTGATTTTAGCTGAAATTTCCTTTTTGTAGACTTTTTGTCTAATTTAAGAGAGGGGATTTTGAAGCGCTTCCATCGCGAAGGCGGCCATTTTTAACTGTGACGAAAAATTGCCAACTCTTGTTTATTATCGTAGTTTCTCAAAACTACAAACTCTTGAGGGCGCTATACAACATCACTGTGAAGAAAATGATCAGAAGCTCTACATTTTGCCCTTTCTCCCGTCGAAATTGGTCAAAGTTAGGCGAAAAACATATTTCTGGGACTTTTTTGGGATGCATTTTTGAGATTTGTAATTTTTAAAGATTTTCGCAGTTAAAAGTGGAAGGAAACATAGTAAAGACCCATATAATCATGTTCATCAGGTCTTTTTCTACAAGATGAGTGGTCATTTGTTTCATAGTTCAGTGTCGCATACGAAATATTCGCGAAAACGAAAACAGTGTTGGCGCGCTTTTTCTCGCGCTGGGTTTTTGAGAGACATGGGTGCGTTCTTTCCACGCATTGACTCTAGTACATATCCCTACGCGTTGTAAGCCCTGAATATTTTTTCTTTAGACTATAGGCCTTGGGTTTATTACATTTTATTGACATTTAATAGAACTTTTTGCACTTTGCTGTTTATATTTTCATCGGTATTGTGTTTCTTCCCCCAGAATCATGGCATGTAGACATGACAGCAGCGAGGCATTTGATTCCGATGAGACATTTATGCCAGATGATGAGACATTAATAATAATTACATAATAGGCCTATATCATGTACATACATGTGTATATTGCGGAAATCTCATATATATGTTCAGATTCGCATAACAAATTAGATTGTATACAAATAAAACTGGGATTTACAATAATAAAACTGGGATTTACAAATACTTAAAAGACCAATTATTACAAGATACCAACGAACATAATAAAAGGCAATTAAACACGGTACAATAATACCAAGACAACAGCAATAGCATTCATTCCTATTGATTCTGATGAGACATTCATTCCCATTTATTCTGATGAGACATTCATGCCAGATGATGAGACATTAAAGGAACACGTTGCCTTCGGGTTGCGCTTTATTGGGCGTTTTTGGGCTATTACAAGCGTTTGAAGTATAATGAGCACGATCTGAAAGATGTTTAAAAAGTAGAATATAATCATCCACACAAACGTGCCTTAATTTCTCGAAGCAGCACGCTCCGCCATTTATGGGAGTCAAAATCTTGACTCCCATAAATGGCGGAAAATTATATTAGTCTTATTTCCAGCCTGGAGAAAGAAATTATTTTTCCTTCTTCCGTTGCGTGTGATGTGCCTGTTTTTTTAATTCGTGTCTACAATAACCATTGGGTATAAATCATCCAAGTCCTTTCTATCGGTTTGTCCCATGACAATATTATTACCCTGATTGGCGAGGTTTTCGTTTTTTCTTTTTTGACGCGTCTGCTGTGTTCTCTTGACGATCCATTTTTTGACAGCCAGTCGGTGTGTGTGTGTTTACATTTCACACATGTCTCGGGAGGCGGAGAATGGTATGGTACCTTGCGTTCATCTGATAGGTTTACCTGACCACTGGCTACGGCGCCAGCCTAACTCCTGTTCGTCGCTGCATCTTGCCCACTACCCGGACGATCGTATTGACGGCTTGAAATACGTATACATTTCGCGGGACATGTAGTGGGGGTCAGAGGTCAGTGTTCGTTTTTTAAAATTACCATTCACTAATTATAACACATTAAATGTGTTTTATTGCAAGAACAACTCTTAATAAGTATAAGGAACACCCTCAAACGTGAGATTTCGTGAAATAAGACAGTCACGGTCATTCCAGAGGATCATGATGAGACATTCATTTTAGATGATTCAAATTCAGAAACATCAGCTGAAGGTATGTGTGTGATACCTTGTAATGTTTTCTGCATTTAATTGATGCTGTTTCCATGGAGATTACACAAGCAGCATTTCCCCAAAACCGGCAGAACAGTTTGCACTTTGGTCATTTTTAAAGTAGTATAACTTTTGAATGGAACCTAATATCAAATTAATTCTTTTCCCATTGTTTTTCATTCATCACAAGCTTTCATTTGATGTATGACTTGACCGATTTTCTAAAAAAATAAAAAATATGTAATGCTGGGCAACATTTAAAAAAAAAACGGCAGAACAGTTTGCACTTTGGTCATATTTAAAGTAGTATAACTTTTTAACGGAACCTCATATGAAATTAATTCTTTTTCTATTGTTTTATTCATGACACAAGCTTTCATTTGATGTATGACTTGACCCATTCTGAAAAAAAAATAAAAATAGGGTGTTATACCTACTCCTTGGCATATCTTTTCACTGAGATCACGCAGTTACGTCAGATTTTTCTTGAAAGTTGTTGGTCTCACTATCTTTCATTTTGCACAAAAATATGGAAAATCAAAGCTTTCCCGGTAAGTAATTGAATAAATTTTAATAAAGGGTACAAAATCCTACCTTCTAGACAAGGTACAAATATACTACAGCCAAAATGGCGGAGAAATCCGTTAAAATACACAAAAACTTTCACCACCGACCGCCTACTTCGTCTCCAGGCACTAAATGACAATATTGATTAGGTTAAACTTTTTAACAGAGGCCGCTTTGAAAGGTACGGAGCTAAAAAAAAGACATCCGTCTTATAGCTTTCAAATCGAAATATTACTGCTTTAAAACTTAGACTCTGTGTGGACTACAAAATGTAATGCTATAGCTGCTTTAACATTTCGTAATTTTAGTAAGAAAATAAGTTGTAAATGAAACAAAAATTTCGGCAAGACATTTTAAATATCTCCACACATTTTAAAATAATTTTGTAATGTAATACTCATATACATAGGGCCGGCAAGGAAACAGGTATATTTCCTTGCTCTGTGATGAGACTGTTTAAAGCTTTATGCACCTGTAGCTTTATGCACCTGCAGGGCTGCTGAGTCATAATTTGCTTAATTAATTGGTTAAGTGTGTGGACCAAAAGCTTTTATCAAATAAACAAAAGTATGGAGTCAAAGCCGCGATTTCAACTAGTTATTCTATTAAATGAATCTATGGTGGAGTCATATATTCTTTTGTGAGTGTTGTAACTAAATTATTTTATCAAACTTTCTACAACACATTGTACAAGTTGTACATTCATAATCATAATAATTTACAGATGATTTTAATACAATTTTGCGTTTTTTCTCGCCCTACCAGGAAGACAGACTGAGAGAATACAAACAGATAATTAAACATGATAAAAACAAAGAAACAGAAGGCCGCTGGCGCATAATAAAATGAAATCAACGACAATATATAGCGGACCAGATCCCATTCCGACCTTCTTCAGTCAACTTCACTGCTGGTTTTGGTAATAGATGTTTCAGAAAAAGCGTGCAGTTTATGTGTATGACTGAATCATCTCCAAAACTCAAATTATGTCCTTATATAATGTACTGAATCATAGTTTTAGAAAGCACTTCTTCTGGAAGCTTAATTTCCAGATTCTGGGCACAACTGGGACACCGTAGTGTGACATGTGACTAGTCTGCGCCGATTTACAAGACGTGACTTTAGCAAGTCTACTTTTGCATGCATTTGCAAAAACAAAGCTGGCGTCGTACGGGTTGGACATAAGGAATCTGACAAAGGAGCCTAAATGTTCTTTTTGGCTGCTTTATTGTGGTAAAAACAGTGATAAAGGCTTATGTGCGTGAAATATCATGACTCGAGGATACTTTAGAAGTAGTGTAACCGAGCGAAGCGACAAATGAACTGGACACTCGCTTGGAAATACAGGTCCGACAACTACCGTTTATTGAAACATACATATATGCCCAATCAACTCACAAATTTACAAGGCAAAAACTACAATCAGATGAACAATGACAACAAGGCTACCAGATCGCGATGGGGGATCTGAAATGCAATAAAGAATAAATAATGAATACACGTATAATACAAACTTGTAGCATTAATTATTATACATGTACTATCAGTTCATTTATATAAATTAATTATCAAGTGGTCTAGTGCATGCTTGAATGAAAATGAACTCTTACTGTTTCAAATTGTATTATGGCGATTATTTAAAATAAAACATTTCAAGGTATGGCCCAAAATTGTTTCCAATTTCTGCACTTTCAATTTCCAATTACATATTCACTGAACTAAACTTCATACCTCAAGCACTCTTAAGACTGTAGCTGGAGCAACAGTTTAGAAAAATGCCACCAGCCATGACTCCATGCAGTTAGTGTAACATCAACTGTATAAGTAAATATTTTGTGAAGAAAATTTAATGCACATGAAATGCTTTAAAACTTCTGCATTTGTCACCAAAAATTTATTATAAAAGTGCACAATCGTATTTGTTATTGTATGATTAATAATAAATTGACACGAGAATGTACTTCAAAATTAAAATCCCCAGACAGAAATTCATAAAACTTTTACCACGTAAAGCATACACAGTATGTGCATGTACATGTACTACGTACAAGTGAAACTACATAATACACGACATGTGTATACCGATAATAAAATACGTTCTTACCAAGAGGAATCCTGCCAAATCTGCACACCGTCTGTCGTCTAAACATGAACCATTATACAAGGAGAACTCGGCAGCCAAAGGCAGAAATGTAACGTAGAAAACCCAAAGGCCAAACTCAGACAAATCAGAGAACCAAAATGAATTGCTGCCTACATCTTTCTCAGGCGACGGCGAGAGCAGGAATGGGAAGGGACCCGTTCCTGATACAGGACGCCCTCATGGTCTAACGAACGCAACTATGCCAGGCACCTACTTTTGGCAAAGCGCTCGGCTAAGGTATTCTTTTTAAATTCACTCCCGAGAGAAATATTTTTGAAACATTTAAAATATGCACCCCTATTCTTTTAAAGTTCGTGAACAATCGACCACAGAAATTAAACTTCTATAGGTCGCTTGGTCACACACACCCCAAGGAAAAATATTTATGCAATAAATACTTTATAATTTAATATCAGTACTAGTAGTGTCCGAACCTATTTTAATACGATTTAAATACTTTACTGCATCTTGCCAAATTTTGCGATGTCTGTACTATTTTACACTATTTACAATTCCTTTGCATCAGCTGATCACCTCAGAACTACATCAGGGTTAGATCTCAAATGTATTTTGACCAAAAATATACAAATCATCAACAATCTTTCCATGTTTGGGGCAAGAACCCCAAATTTGAACTAAAAGTTCCTATTCATGGTTGTTTTCATATAAAAAGACTTGGTCCAAACAAATACAATTGAATGATTATTACCAACCCTGAAGTTAAACTGAAGTTTTCAACGGATGCTGCTCTGCCTTGCCAGGTACCGAATCGATGTAGGGCTGTAATTGGCACACAAACGCAACTACTTCTCTACATCTATTAGGGAAAAGCAATACAAGTATCATTAACAAAGAAAATCCAGTAACAAAATAATGCAGTGATCCACCTAGAAATCCACTGGCTACATGATACCCACAAAACAAACTTATGATGGCAAATATGACAATTCCTAACTCAATAGTTATGGCTCTATGTTCTGAAGGGTCAAGTATACGTGCATGGTGTTCTCGAACAGCAGAACGAGGTAACTTGAAAGGATTACCATGTTTGCCAGCAGTTTTTCTTTTAGTGCGTCTACGACGCCACAATGGACTCTTCACTGGTCTAATGTTACACGTACTTCTCACAGGCGAGTCATTACCAGGAATCACCATTATCTCTAGATCTGACTCAGAACTACTGTCATCTTTCTGTACATTACTCTGTGCAGGTTGTTTACTTTCATCCACTGAATCAACAGCAGAACCCTGGTTATCTTGGTCAGATTTCTTAGTTTCTTTTCTGATAGTATGTGTGTTGACATCTTTCGGTGGTACAAGCTTCAGCTCGGTAGAATGGACATTCTTAACCTTACTAGAACCATCTGCTAGCTTAACAGAATACACAAAATTTCCTGAATCAGGCTGACCAACTACACAATACAAATCAGGTAAGTAAGCATCTTGAATTTTATGTCGCCCAGCAAATTGGTGTCGTTTCAAGTAAACTACATCTCCAATGTTAAATGTGTATGGTTTAGCTTTTGCGTCATATCTTTCCTTACGTGACTCGGCAGTGGACTCCAATTTCTTTTGAGCCATCTCAAAGGACTCTTGTAGGCGTTGTCTATGTAAGCTCACCCAATCTTCACCTGCATCGTACTGTTTCCCGAGAAGTATGTCAACCGGAAGGATGGGTTCACGGCCAAACATCAAATAGAATGGGGAAAATCCTGTAGCTGGATGAATGGTAGCGTTATAGCAATACACAAGTTCACCTAAATGTTTATGCCACTGACGTTTCTGTTTCTGTGTCAGTGTTCTAAGTAAATCATGCATTGTTCTATTAAAGCGTTCACATTGTGAATTCCCTTGAGCATGGTAAGCTGTTGTTCTAGACTTACGAATATTGTACAAAGAACACAATTGTGAGATCAACTCCGATTCAAATTGACGGCCTTGGTCAGAATGGATTCGTTCAGGAACTCCAAATTTCACGAACCACTCATTCACAAGAACTCGAGCTGTTGTTACTGCGGTTTGATCTTTAGTCGGAACTGCTATGGTGTATTTAGAAAAGATGTCGGTAATGACAAGTACATTCTCTGTACGGTCTGATGCAGGTTCAATACACGTGAAATCAATTGCAATCACTTCTAGTGGACGAGAAGCTATCAAATGCCCTAAAGGGTTCTTAGGCTTCTCAGACTTCCTTTCAGACCGCAAAGGCATCCTGCCTTGCTTAAAGTACACCAAGAACCTTTTGATCACAGGGTCCTTCTGTTGAAATTCCTGAAGCTCGCTCAATGAGTATGATGGAAAAACTGTGACTTGTGAACAAATTCCATGGTAGTTCCTCACAGGAGCCAGCTCCGAATTCTCGTAAGTACCAACTGCCTGTAGATGAACAGGTGTACTGCTACACGTCACAGGTAAGAGATGTCGAAGATCGTCGTCTGAACATTTCTCTTGATCGTCTCTGGACACTTGGCGTGACAAAGCATCGGCGTTGGCATTTTCACGTCCTGACCGATACTTCAAGTTGAAGTCAAAGGTACTCAATTTGGCAACCCATCTCTGCTCCGTAGCATCTAGTCGTGCAGTTTGCAAATGACTAAGTGCATTATTATCAGTCCAGATCTCGCACATGCTGCCATAAAGATAATCTTTAAATTTATCGGTAACAGCCCAGGTGACAGCCAAGAGCTCCAATTTCATAGAACTGTATCGTTGCATGTTCTTCTCATTCGGACGAAGAGTGCGGCTCGCATAAGCAATGACTTTCCTCTTCCCTTCCTGTTCTTGAGAAAAAAAAATAAAAATAGGGTGTTATACCTACTCCTTGGCATATCTTTTCACTGAGATCACGCAGTTACGTCAGATTTTTCTTGAAAGTTGTTGGTCTCACTATCTTTCATTTTGCACAAAAATATGGAAAATCAAAGCTTTCCCGGTAAGTAATTGAATAAATTTTAATAAAGGGTACAAAATCCTACCTTCTAGACAAGGTACAAATATACTACAGCCAAAATGGCGGAGAAATCCGTTAAAATACACAAAAACTTTCACCACCGACCGCCTACTTCGTCTCCAGGCACTAAATGACAATATTGATTAGGTTAAACTTTTTAACAGAGGCCGCTTTGAAAGGTACGGAGCTAAAAAAAAGACATCCGTCTTATAGCTTTCAAATCGAAATATTACTGCTTTAAAACTTAGACTCTGTGTGGACTACAAAATGTAATGCTATAGCTGCTTTAACATTTCGTAATTTTAGTAAGAAAATAAGTTGTAAATGAAACAAAAATTTCGGCAAGACATTTTAAATATCTCCACACATTTTAAAATAATTTTGTAATGTAATACTCATATACATAGGGCCGGCAAGGAAACAGGTATATTTCCTTGCTCTGTGATGAGACTGTTTAAAGCTTTATGCACCTGTAGCTTTATGCACCTGCAGGGCTGCTGAGTCATAATTTGCTTAATTAATTGGTTAAGTGTGTGGACCAAAAGCTTTTATCAAATAAACAAAAGTATGGAGTCAAAGCCGCGATTTCAACTGGTTAATCTATTAAATGAATCTATGGTGGAGTCATATATTCTTTTGTGAGTGTTGTAACTAAATTATTTTATCAAACTTTCTACAACACATTGTACAAGTTGTACATTCATAATCATAATAATTTACAGATGATTTTAATACAATTTTGCGTTTTTTCTCGCCCTACCAGGAAGACAGACTGAGAGAATACAAACAGATAATTAAACATGATAAAAACAAAGAAACAGAAGGCCGCTGGCGCATAATAAAATGAAATCAACGACAATATATAGCGGACCAGATCCCATTCCGACCTTCTTCAGTCAACTTCACTGCTGGTTTTGGTAATAGATGTTTCAGAAAAAGCGTGCAGTTTATGTGTATGACTGAATCATCTCCAAAACTCAAATTATGTCCTTATATAATGTACTGAATCATAGTTTTAGAAAGCACTTCTTCTGGAAGCTTAATTTCCAGATTCTGGGCACAACTGGGACACCGTAGTGTGACATGTGACTAGTCTGCGCCGATTTACAAGACGTGACTTTAGCAAGTCTACTTTTGCATGCATTTGCAAAAACAAAGCTGGCGTCGTACGGGTTGGACATAAGGAATCTGACAAAGGAGCCTAAATGTTCTTTTTGGCTGCTTTATTGTGGTAAAAACAGTGATAAAGGCTTATGTGCGTGAAATATCATGACTCGAGGATACTTTAGAAGTAGTAAAACTAAAAGTGAATTGTTGCATGTGTTTTGACGTTTGTTTACATCTTTTCCTACCTCCATGCACGTACCATATACAACCATGGATGCACGTACACATGACGTACATGCATGACTTGTAATGTGGACAGAATAGGGACCATTAGAAATGGTACGCGTACGGGAAACGTACGTGTGCGGCTTGCAAAATCTGGGTTTTTTGTTATATCATAATTTTGCGTGGCTGTTGAAGAAATGTGCGGATGTGTACATGGTTATATTGATGTAAAAAGTCACATTACCTATGCTGTGCAGACAAAATAACCGCGCAAACTGTTGGTACAACCATCTAGTTTTTCCCAGCCGCATACGTTTCCCGTATGCGTACCATTTCTAATGGTCCCTAATGATTCACCAGGCATGCCAGGGGTTTCACTTTTTGCAGTGGCTATAGTTACGGTAACCGTAACGCGATAATGAATGGCTATATAGGTAGGCATATCAGACCAAATTTAAATAATGACACCATTGAAGCAAGCATCACAGAGCAGTTTACAGAATTAAAATATCTGTAGCCGTTCCGGAGATATTGAATTTTGAAGTTATGAAAACGGGCAATGTTTGTAGAAATCCATTTAAAGTAAAATGTACAGAAAGGTCAAGTGGTTATTGGTGAAGCCATTTCTTTACTGAATAAGACACAGATTTCAAGATAACATTTTCTCATGAAATTTTGCAACAACCATGGTGTGAATGTGGGTTATGAGATGAACTCATCAAATTTTGAGTAAATATGCAAATTAGCACTAATTAGCCACTAATTAGCATAATTACTATAATGAGCAAAATACTTTTGTTGCCATAACTCTGTCATTTGGCCAAATATTGCTATGAAAGTTGGCAACAAGCATGATCTCAATGTGAGTAATAAGACAAGCTCATCAAATTCCGGGTAAATATGCAAATTACCACCTAATTAGCATAATTACCTTAACAAGCAAAATACTCTTCCGGCAATAACTCTGCCATTGGGCCAAATTTTGCAATGAAAATTGGCAGTATGCCTAATGTGACTATTAGGAACTAGATGAGCCCATCAAATTTTGGGTAAGTATGCAAATTAGCATCTAATTAGCATAATTACCTTAACGAGCAAAATACTCTTCCGGCAATAACTCTGCCATTTGGCAAAATTTTGCAAGGAAAACAAAAATAAAATAAAAATAAAAATAAAGTCTTACTAAGAATTTAAAAGATTAACGTAGTATGGTATGGGACTATTTTTAAAACGATTTTTAAAACGATAATGTTCAGTAATAACTTCTCATCAGGAATATAATTCCACTCATAAAATAGTCAGATCAGTGTTAAAATCCCTTATAAATCAATAATAAACAAAGCAACGTGGCCTGTATATAAATAGCAAACCTCGTCCCCAGGTCCAAATGACGCATCGAGCGTGCCCCTTGTATAGGATTTCGAGATCGATAAACCTGGGGGCGAGGTTCGCCGCAATGCAAAAATGGCCGTCTGTTTGTGGCATGGGATGGCCTTACAACTTTGCCGATTCCAACGGAGTAATTCACGTTCAAATAAATAGATTCATACTGTTTATAATCTATGATAGTTGTTCTTTTTCGGGGTATAGTTCGTTTCCGGTGAAATTATTTAGAAAAGTGAAAAAACTTACCTTGAAATCTTCAACCGGGCACAGTTTCTGAACCACTCAACCGAATAAAATGTGAAATACGTCATCGGATTCTGTGGAGTCTAAAGAACATGATTCCAAGGTCTCCTTATGAATAATAATGAGGAACACAGTCGAAAACCAATCAGAAAGAAGTGCGACGAAACGAGAATCTCCAAATATGGCCGGCAGCGCTCACCGACGGAGAATCGGGTGAATTCGGAAGCGAGTTTTGACTTTAACTCACTGTCATTTTGCGGTGTCTGGACGGATTTTAAAGCTATCATATGCAAATTAAAGATGAAGTTTCATGCTTTTTAATGGTGTTTGTCCTGTTACGATACGATGTTTGTGAGACTTGCTAGAATGTTTTGAATACAGATGGGTGCTCTCCTGACGTAATTTTCGCGTGTTTTCCGTGATGGCCTGATATATGCCGGTACATGTACTATAGGGTAAACGCGGCTATATTCGACCACGAGGGGAATTCGACCAGTCTTAATTAAAAATGTAATCAATATCAAACAACTATGTATGCTTATAAGAACGTGGAACCTGCAATTGGACATCACGTGACCCATTCGTGTGACTAATTAACTTATGTTCAGTTTTTTGTCTATCGCCTGAGGTAGGGACTTAGAAATCTGTGACGTCATCGATCGTCACAGATCTGTAATGTGAGATGATATTTTCAATCAAAATCGAACTTTGAAAAAAAAATTCAAGTCCCTATAGGTATACACTGGGTAGTAATACTGGTCAGTTTCGCAGTGGATTTCTGCCGTATGCGAAGTGGCGCATCATGAAAAATGCGCTGTAAAACATCACAACATTGTTCAATTCCAACTTTTTTAATAGATACTGAAAATAAAGAACACTTTCTGACGATATTTATTTTTAAAACAATTTTTTTAAAACAGCAAGATGTTTGTTTGACGGTGAGATTTCTGGTCCTAAAAGTGTAGTTTGTGTTGCGAAACAGACAAAGTTTGTGAAACCAGTTACAGTTTGGGGAAATTGTTGTCTGTGTTTGTGCAAAATTTCAGTGTAAAACACATGCCCTTTGTTTGTTTGCCCACAAAAATGATTATCAGTACCTCTTTGTGAGCGTCGTCGAGTGCGTGGTTTTCATTCCAGGCGTAAATGTGTGCTATTATACATGTACACATCGACAATGACGTTATGCGCCCCCACGTGTGCTACATGTACGTAAGCTTTTAGATAATAGGGTAAAAGTGGGAGTAGGTTTATTAAAAATCACCATTCCATGTCTAAACTGACACCACGGAGTATCGTGTACATGTACTTCTTATTGGATCCCATAAGGTGACCACATTCAATCACGACGCCTCTTTATTTCATATTTGAAACTCATTTCGTTTTTATTGTGTGAGCTATTGGGTCAGTACCCAAATTGCCATTGAGGGTACCGGTATGACTTTAAAGGCACAGGCTCGTCAGCAATGCACGCGTGCCAAATTCGTGCCACGAAATACGCAGCTCCATAGCAAAGGCATGGAGCTGCATATTTCGTAGCACGAATTTGGCGCGCGCACATTGCTGACGAGCCTGTGCCTTTAACAAGACATTTTGTACCCGGTAGGTTAATTACGATTACAACGTACACGTATGTAGTTGTTTGATATTTATTGCATTTTTAATTAATACTGGTCAGATTCCCCTTGTGGTCGAATATACCCGCATTTACCCTAATTCCGAAATTTACCCTAATTCAGGGTAATTACCAAAAAAGTAGACTACCTTTAACAACTCCATGAGGCCGCTATACAGGGTGTCTCTATAAAAAGTATACCCATTTTAAAATTCAAATTATCGCAAAACTACACAATATTTCAGAAAAAGAAAAATACCTGTGGAAAGCTTAGAATGTCCTCTGTCCATTGGTATGAGGTTCATTATGTCACTGTCATGGATGACTGAACAAAAAATACAGTTATGAAAGGTGTCGAAATCAGCACTGTGACAAGTTTGTAGACAGTGGTGACCGGACAATGAATGAAGAAACAACACCATTTTTCTGATCCTTTCCTTTAATTGTGGTATTTACATGTAGGCTACCCGACACATTTAGGGTGCTGTACCCTCCACATGCCCACCATTTCTGACGATGCATAGTTGGCATCTTCGTGTCATGTCTCTTACTGCTCGCCTTATCATCCCATGATCTTGGCGGAGATGATTCACTTCATCCACTAACCGGGCTCTTAACTCCTGAATGTTAGCTGGGGGTGTGGTGAACACTTTGCCTTTTAAGTGACCCCACAGGAAGAAGTCGCATGGTGTCAAGTCTGGTGATCTTGCAGGCCATTCAACCTGGTGGAATAATGCAATCACCCGGTTACCAAAAAGCTCTGCTAGACGATTCCTCACAGCAATAAGTCTGTGTGCAGGGGCTCCATCCTGAGCCCACCACACCCGTCTGAAGGCTCCACGTCGCTGTCTATGGAAGATCTGATCCATCTCTGGTACCACAAAGTCATTGATCATATTCAGGTATGCCTGTCCGTTCAAATTTCCTTCAAAGAAAAATGGTCCTAACAATGATCCATTACCACAAAGTCCAATCCACACATTAACTTTCTCCCTACTCATGTTCATGTCATAAGAAAAACCCGGTGGATGATGCAGTTCAGCGTACATGTGCTCGTTATGAAAATTCACTTTCCCATTCATGGAAAAGGCTGCCTCATCTCCGATACTAAGGAACTGCAGAAACTGTGGATCTCTGTGACATTTATCCACAAACCATTGTGAAAAGGCAAGTCATCTGGCAAGGTCAGCTGGTAGGAGTTGATGTTGAACATGGATGTGATAAGGATGGAGATGCAAATCCAGACGTGTGATCCTGTTGAAGGTAGCACGAGGTAATCCTGTATCATTCCTCCTGGTGCTTAGCGTTGGGTTACATTCGATCGCCTCTCTAACCACGTTGATATGTTCCTCTGACCTTCCAGTTCGTCTGTGCCCAGAATGTCCCTTGTTACGGTTTAAGCTTGTCCGTGTTCTTCATACTTTCTCACATTTTTCCAAATAGTCATTTTGGTTGGCACTTGCCTCTCAGGAAAGTGGTCCCTAAAGGCATTTTGGACAGCAATGAAACTTCTTGTCTCATGGTATGTCTTGACAACAAATGTCCTCTGTTGAGTTGTGAGCTGCACCATGTTTGCTGTTGGTATGAACTTTTTCTGTGGCATGCAACACTTTTGGTGCATCCAAGAATACTTACATAATGTGATGCATAAATGTACATCCCTGACCTATGAAGTCTTACGTAACAGCAAAGAAATTGTGAAGAACACCTGTCTGAGCTTTGTCATTCCAGAAAACAACTTGTCACAGTGCTGATTTCGACACCTTTCATAACTGTATTTTTTGTTCAGTCATCCATGACAGTGACATAATGAACCTCATACCAATGGACAGAGGACATTCCAAGCTTTCCACAGATATTTTTCTTTTTCTGAAATATTGTGTAGTTTTGCGATAATTTGAATTTTAAAATGGGTATACTTTTTATAGAGACACCCCGTATAGAGAATACATTCATGTAGATTTGCATAATCATGATGGGAAACGTGCAATATGATTGGTTACATGTAATTTGTCTTCCATTGACGATGTGTACTGCAAAAAAAACAACTGCATGCCACGGAGCTGCATATAATGAGTCATGTGATCTTATTGGTCGACACATTCTCTTGCAGATAGACTACGTGAAAAAGGGCTTTCCCATAGGCTTCTTTGTACGTAATGATGCCGCACCGCATGTGGTGAAATTGTGTATAAAAAAAATTGTGGTGCGATGGTACCACAAATACAATCCAGCATTCAACTTCGAGTTGAGCTCCATTGAACGTGTACAAACTGAAAAGGGATCCATCCCACAAGTCTGACCTTCCGAGTCAGAAGAAAACAGATTAGACAGGCCACTAGTCCAGAGGGCGCGCTGTATGCTCGCATTACAGACCAAACACGGGAAGTCAGACTCGGGCAAGTCTAGAAGTACGGTATTGCATTTTATCACCAGTCCCTTGCGTGCAAACCTACATTTAGGTATGGGTTATTATTTCCCACATGCCCATGATGGAATGTTTAGAGAAGCAGCTAATGGATCTCAGTGCTTACAAAAGCCGGGAGAAAGGATGCAATATGAGACCCAGTTTTTGTAGGACAGAAGCGCCGTATTTTTGTTGGACTAAATGCGGAGTGGGAGGTTGAATTATAATAGATGGCCTGCATGTGTCCATAATAGCTCAGTGGTGAAGTTCACTTGTACAATAAAACTCATGTAGGGGAGAGGGGGTTAGTTGGAACATTTTTCACAAAATCGTCTGTAAAACACTAAAGCCCCGGTCACAACGAACGAACGGTCATCGGGGGTCGTGGTATCATTGTCTTGTGGCTGTCGTGAGTCTGTCCTACGACAGTCTTGCGACAGTCTTGCGACTGTCGTGCGATCAATATCTTGCAAGTCTGTTGTGCATTAGTCTTGCGTTAGTCTTGCAACATATTTTCGTTTTTTGAGGGGTATATAGCTCAGGCGAATGAACGCTTGGAAAAAAAAGTGAGTCTGTCTTACGACAGTCTTGCGACAGTCGTTCTTGTGTTATATAGTCGGGAGACGGACGCACGAGCGTCCCACGAGTGACCCACGACTGTTGTGCGACAGTCTTGCGGCAGTCGCACGACTGTCGCACGCGCATTCCACGAGTGAACCACGACCTGATCACGTGAAAAACAGCCCCCCCCCCCGACAATGCCCGACAACTCACGATGGTCCTACGACTGTCGCACGACTGACTTGCGACACACCCACGACATATCTTTTTTTTCTGTAGCGTCCCTATCGCCAAACCATCTTTAATGTGTCGTAGCCCTTGTGACCACTTGAAATAGATTTCGGGCATGCATGTTGCAAGATCTGGCCACGACAAACATTTTATGAACATGAACTTTTATTACTTTTGAATAAATGTTCAATTAGCTAAATGCACACAACTGCTTCAGGACTCTTTCTTCCACCACCACCCCCCCCCCCCCCCCCAACCCCCCCACCTAAATTTTGCCCTAGGGTTAGGTACAATGTACAAGTTTGTTAAGTTTCTCACTAAAAGCCCCAATACATTATTTGCAGGGGGTGGGGGGACAGAGACAGACAGTTGTATGCGCTACTGACCGGACATTTATTCAAAAGTAACAGAAGTATGTACTTCATACCTGCCACGTGCACCACATAGCAACAAACATTTAGTCTGGTCTGTATTTTTAAGGAAATACATAAATACAACAGACACTATTCACAGGAAATACGCAAAAGGATGATTGTCACCTAATCCTACTTGACCTAGTTTCTGTTGAATTATGTATAAATAATTCAAAAGATTGCAGTCTTGTGTGCAAGCTTGTGCGCAAGCTAACGGCAAGCTTGCAGGCTTACTGCAAGCTTGCGTCAAGCTTGCAAGCTTGCCGCAAGCTTGCAGGCTTGCCGCAAGCTTGCCGCAAGCTTGCATGCATATCTGCAAGCTTGCCGCAAGCTTGCATGCATATCTGCAAGCTTGCTGCAAGCTGGCATGTGTGCCTGCAAGCTTGCCACAAGCGTGCACGTGGCAGCAAGCTTGCAGCAAGCTTGCAGCAAGCTTGCAGCAAGCTTGCAGCAAGCTTGCAGCAAGCTTGCAGGCCATGTGCAAGCTTGCAGCAAGCTTAAAGCAAACTTGCAGGCCACCTGCAAGCTTGCAGCAAACTTGCAGGCCATGTGCAAGCTTGCAGCAAGCTTAAAGCAAACTTGCAGGCCACCTGCAAGCTTGCAGCAAGCTTGCAGCAAACTTGCAGGCCATGTGCAAGCATGCAGCAAGCTTACAGCAAACTTGCAGGCCATGTGCAAGCTTGCAGCAAGCTTGCACGTGAGTCTGCACGCTTGCAGCAAGCTTGCACATTTCAAGTCTTTTTGACCAGGTTCTTTCTGGAAAAGGTACATGTACATGTATATAGTTTCTGGTTTTACCCACCTGTAGAACCTGTACCTTATAAATTCAAATTATATTATGAGCAAAATTTCAATAATTCTTCAATATAAATTTCAAAATGTCACAGTTGCATTTAGAAGATCGCACCAGTTTATTGAATCGTTCTCGTCATGTTTTGAGTAATATTAACAGGCAAAGGTGTTGTTCGATTTACGAGGCCATACGGTATATTGTTCATATGCTGAGAGTAACCGTTCTCTGAAGCCCGGTATGTATACAAATCAACTCTGGAAGTGTCACGACGTAAAGGGGGACATGAACACTGGGTCCCGTATTTATGGAATGACCCATATAGCCTTGACTTGAACATGTGCGTACACTTGCCAATAAAAAAACTAGACCACATCATTTCTATCTTTGGCCTTCACTAAATATGATTGTTGTTTGGCGTCTACCCCAGCCATACTCTAATTGCATACCGGTAATTTTCTAACAATTGCATATCTTTATTATAACTTGTACCTACATTGGGTACGTTCAGACGGAGGCACAATTAAGTTGGTACTTTTTTAATTGCGCTTGGGCCGGCACTTCACGATAAAAGTGGCTCAATTTATTCCTCTGAAGTTAAGCAACGCCAAATTTCTGAGGTGACCTTCCGGTCACGCAAGCGCGTGTGCGGGAAAACGGCGGCGCGCCATAATGCATGTACAACATAATAGGAAGGTTTAGATGCACGTAAAACGCGAACGCGAACGTGAAATGCTTTAAACACTTGGTCATTATTCTGAGGAGATTAGAACAGATGAAAACAAAAACCTACATTTTTTACTTTCGTGACGAGATAAAACTTTTGATGTGACCAAGATTCGAGCCCGACACCTGAGGTGACCGATGCTGAAATAATTTCGCGTTCACGTTCGCGTTTGGCGCAACTTGCGCTATTTCTCCACTTTTCGCGAGAATAAGTTACGCCACCTTGGTGGCGTAACTAATTCCTCCGCGGGTGGATTAAAGCGTTCCAACGAGGAATAACTTAGTATTTTCGGATTAACGATTAACTTACGCCTCGTCTGAACATACCCATTGTTCCAATATCTGTACCGGGTAGTACCACTTGCTCGTGTCACATCACTCGCATGCCTAAATTTTGTTTTGACCCAATAGAGTAATAATGCACAACTGCATGCATCAAGTTCCATAACAACTATAAAGAAGTTAAAACATGCACTTAACATTACCCTTGCATTTAAACACGCAACCCACTAAGGCGAAGCGTCACAATTATTTTACCCGTTCGCCCGCGCGCGCCCGCGTTCTCTAACATTCTGCCCGGGATGGAATTAAACCGGACAATAGGCCCGGGATCCAGCGGGCGCGAGCGGGACAAATTCAGCCAGGTGGCGGGCTAGAGCGGGCAAAATGCGTGCGTCAGTGAACACGACAACTGAGCGTACCGCCCGCGGGCAAGCACGCCAGCAACAGTATCCGAAGATGTTGAGAAATGTGAAAGTGATGTTTGGCACTGCTGGACCCGGATTGTTAATAATATGCTCGATAATCTTTCTGAACAGTGTAGTGGCAAGTTCTGTATTATTAAATAAACCTTTTTATAATTGTTGGTAGGTTTGATTTCGAAGTGGAAACTTGTCTGTTTGTGTGTTGATTTGAATACGCATGTACGATATAATACGGATTTCGTAGGTAAAATTCCAGGCAGAAACGCCGGGTTTATCTTTTCCTTTGCCTTCTCAAGCGAAGTTCGTCGGAAACATATTTCGACTTGATTGACTTTGTACCTCCCGAAGACATCATTATAACCAAAGCCAGAATCCAGAAATAGCAGTGGTGTTTTTAATTGCGTTTTTAGGAAGGCACATTTCGTACCCCGCCACTGTATATTGATGTACATTTTTCGTGTACAAATATTCTAGCTTTGTGTACCGATAAGGATTTTTATCTCTTTAAACCAAGCTTGTCAAATCCACTTTAATAAAAACACAAAACTGAAAGAGAAAATTCATGAGAATCCATGTTTAACATTGCTTGGTCCGAAGTGGATATGTGTCGCAAAATGTCAATACAAATTATGAGGTAATCGTTTTTGCATTTTTCAGCATGTTTTTGTAGCGCCCTAGAATCTTTTAAACCCTGCACGCAAGTTGAACCACTGTATAAGGCCTATATACAAGTACATTGTTGGCGGACCCTGGTACAGTACAGTGGTAATGAAAATCATCCAGGGTCGGTCCTCGCCGCGCCCACGCCACAGTGCAGGAAGCTTGTTTGCGCACGTGCTCTTTTACAATCCCGACGACTGTTCACTGCACTGTGCCAGTCTGGGTACATGCATGCAGCAAGCACACCGCGCCAACTATTAAACTAAAAAATAAACTCAGGAATTTGTGGAAGTGTGGACGCACTCGGTGAACGAACTTCCCTCGAGGGAAATCGGGGGTTTGTTATTGTGTAGACAACTCGGGGAGAGGGGCGTTTATACATTGTGACAAACATTTTTATGGCTGTCACACCATCCGGCCCAATTTTTATCTTACTTTGTGGACCTACTCGACCGTTTTTCGTATATTATCCCTTGAAAAGCGATCGCAAAGTTCGTTGTCATTGTCATTCTTTTTGAAGTTCGTATCTGCTTTTCAGTGGGTAATAATGTTTGTAATATGCCAGGAGTCATTCTAATAGAAAAGTAAACAAGAAACGCACGAAACAATATGCACATTCATTGTAAATATTATTTCCCTATTTTCAAGGTGTCGGCTGACGGTCCTCGTTAATTCATTCGAATTGTTGCCTTCGGCCAGCCCAATTCCATAGCCGATAAAATCCCAAGTCCGCGAGGAGTCCGCGTCACAAGTCCAGTTTAATACAAGAAGCAGAGAATACGAATGGACATGCACATTTTAAAGAAATAGTGGCTCAGCCGCTAGTCTGGGACCAAGTTTTATAAAACTCATTAGCACACAAACACTTATAGCACAACATTTGTTTGCTTCATACATTACTGGTAAAAATCGTATGTTCTGTGTGTAACAGGTACACTAGCCACTACATGATTACGTGATGTTATGTACATATGTATATAGCGGCCATGCTAGTAGGTTTTGGCAAACAACCATGCAAAAGTACAATTATGCACTATATCACATTCCCGCTATACTGCGCTTGTAGCAAGGCATTCAGTTATTTGTACAGGGAACAGCCGTTGTGCACGAAAAGGGATTTTCCCCTGAGCACGCAATACCACCCTGTACTACAGAACGTTGTGTGGGAATTAGCCATTGATACGAGGAACTGGGAAAGTATAGACCGGCAGCCCAGAGGGTTTTGGTTAAACGAACGAGGTACCAACAACCGAGGGCAGGAAAATTTAGGAAGTGACCTAGTATTTGCAGATTTGGGCGTCTGCCGAGGTCCCTCTGCTGCGTTTGACCCCTGGGGCCCCCAAAGGGGGCCAAAAATTGCGCTGGATCAAACATTCGAGGTACCACATGAAACTAAGTTTAGATGAAAGAGCACATCACCCAGAGTACGGAATGGCCCTTGCCAGACAAATTTTCTGCTGCAAAAGTCCCGCCAGACGCCCGCCAAAATCTCATTCCATATAATAAATGCAAGATACAACGCCCGTCGACAAACGAGTCCATTTGTTTTGAACAGGTAACTTTGACAGACGGCTGTTCTGTGTTTCATCCGGCGTAAATCTTCTTGGTCACCATGGGTTACAATGTATACGTACGTTAGTACATGTATACCTAAATACTCAATGTACACCTAAATACTCAATGTACGTAATGAAGTGTAAATTAAAGTGTCATAAAGTATCATTTTGCACCGTCATAAGTTGCATCGGCAAAAATAAAATTGACGCGCGTCGATGTGAGAAAAAGCGACGTGAACAGAATATTGTAATACACAAAATCAAGTTGTTTATGTGGTTATCAGAGCATCCTTTCACTCCAAATTCCCTCCAAACCGCTTTCTGTGAAAGCAACGCGCGTCGAGTTTACGCAAAAAAAGGCTGTGTAGTAGTAGGCCTTTAACGTCGATCACGACGATCAGCACGACGGTGCCTGCTAGCACGTCTGGCATCACACTCTTCCCTGTAAATGTTGTGGGCTAGACCGCTCCCCTGGTGTAGTACACGGCGCCAGCCCAGCCTGTTGGCAGCAATGCTCTCCCAGTCGGTTGTATTGATGGCAAAGGACTTTAGGTCACGCTTGACTACATCTTTATACCGCAGTCTTGGACGGCCTACTGGACGAGGAGCATTAGAAAGCTCGCCATAAAGTATACATTTTGGTAGGCGGGCATCGTCCATCCGTATGACATGGCCTATCCAGCGCAGCCTACATTTCTGGAGCAATGTGCGCATGTCAAGGCACTCTGTCCTACACAGGACCTCAGTGTTAGGGACACGGTCCTGCCAAGTTAATCCAAGAATAGAACGCAGACAACGCATATGGAAGGCGTTCAGACGACGTTCCTGATGTTTGTATGTTGTCCAACCCGCTGAGCCATACATAAGAATGCTAAGTATGCATGCCTCATAAACCTTGATCTTTAGAGGTAGAGAGAGAAGATTATTGTCCCAGACTCGTTTACGCAGGCGGCCAAATGTTGTTGCAGCCTTGCCAATCCGTAGGTCGAGTTCTTCCTCCAGAGAGTTGTTGGAAGTCACGGTGGAACCAAGGTAGGTGAATTTGTTGACAGTCTGTAAGAGAGTATCGTCAACTGTAATGACTGGTGATTCTGGGGTGTTGAGGCCGAGCACAACAGTCTTGCGGATGCTGATCTTCATGCCAAAGTCCTGACATGAGCGGGCAAAAGCATCACAGAGTTGCTGCAGGTCTTCCTGAGAGTGCGCAACAAAAGCGGCATCGTCAGCGTAGAGGAGCTCACGAACCATGACTTTGGAAATCTTCGTTCTTGCACGCAGACGGGAGAGATTAAACAGACCTCCTGTGGATCGAGTATGTAGCATGATCCCGCTAGGTGTAGGGAATGCACTGCGTAGCAAGGCAGAGAAGTAAATGCCGAACAAAGTTGGGGCCAAAACACAGCCCTGCTTCACTCCACAGTTTACACTGAATCCATGTGACACCGACCCATCAAACTGGACAGTGGCCTGCATTCCACCATGAAGAGCTCTGATGATAGCCAGTAGAATCGGTGGGCTTCCCAGGCGTTCCAATACTGTAAACAGACCTGCGCGGCTCACATAGTCGAATGCTTTAGTTAGATCCACGAAGGCAGTGTAGAGGGGGCGTCGCTGTTCGACGCATTTCTCTTGCAGTTGACGGAAGGAGAAGATCATGTCCAGTGTTGAGCGATTTGGTCTGAAACCAGCTTGACTCTCTGGCAGTATGTGGTCGGCAAGGCAGCGTAGACGTGGTAGAATGACGTGGGCAAGCACTTTACCGACAGTGCTCAACAAGGAGATGCCCCTATAACTATTGCAATCATGACGATCACCCTTATTTTTGTACAGTGTGATTATACTTGCATCACGGAGTTCATCTGGCAGTGTGCGGCTGTGCCAACAGGTGTTAAAGAGGTGCAACAGCTCTTTTGTCAGATCATCACCGCCATGCTTGAGCAGTTCCGGTGGAATCCCATCCGCACCGGGTGATTTTCCGTTCTGCAGTGCACGGATCCCCCGCTTCACCTCGAAAGTGGTAATCTCCCGGTCCAACTCAAAATTAACAGGCAGTTGTGGTATTGCTGTTACAATAGCTGTTAGATTAGCATGCACTGGGGTGCCATACAAGGAGCTGTAGTGTTCAACCCAGCGGTCCAGTTGCGCCTGCTTGTCAGTCAGCATTGTGCCGTCAGGTGCACGTAGTGGAGCTGTCTTCTTGGGGACAGGCCCTAACGCTTCCTTGATGCCTCTGTACATTCCGTGCATATTCCCTGTATCAGAGCACCTGCAGATACGCTCGCTCAGGTCGAACCAGTAGCGATGCATAGCTTGTCTTGTGCAGCGTTGAACTTCAGCCTTAGCAGACTGGTAAGCGGCTCTGTTACTTGGGGAAGGCTTGTTGAGGAAAGCCAGTCGGGTACTGCGCTTGGACGCAATAGCAGGAAGGACCACATCGGCACTATGGCGAAACCAGTCAGGCTGTTTCCGCACTTGCTTCCCAAGCGATTTTGTGGCAGAGGAGCAGATGACATGCTTTAGGGATTCCCAGCACTCAGCTGGGTTATGTGACGACGTCTTCTCAGCTAAGCCTTGTGAGATGTTAAACTGGAACTGTGCACGGCGATCCATATCAGCCAGATTAGAGAGGTCCGGACGCGGTGGTGGAGGTGGCTTGGCATGGTGCATTTTGCACTTCTTCACTCTAAGTCGGCAGCGGACCAAGGCATGGTCAGTGTTGCAGTCTGCTGAGTGTAAGCTGCGGCAGCTGGTCACCTGTGGAAGTACAGACCGCCTCACAAGTATGTGGTCCAACTGGTGCCAGTGGCCAGATCTCGGGTGTTTCCAGGTGACCTTTGCCCTTTCAGAGCCAATGAAAAACGATGAGGGAATGCAGAGGTTGTAACGGGCGCACAACTCAAGTAGCCTCTGACCATTTTCATTCATTTTTCCAAAACCATTGGGGCCGAGAACACCTTCCCAGGCAGTGTGGTTAGTCCCTGTCCGGGCATTGAAATCTCCAAGTAGCACCAGGCAGTCGCCTGCGGATGTATCTTTGATCAGGGCTTCCAACATAGAATAGAATGAGTCTTTGTCCTCAGGGAGGGATCGCAGGGTTGGAGCATAGCAGCTTATAATTTTGTAGGGGGAGTTGTACAGATGAAACTTCGCGGTCATCAGTCTAGGTGAAACTGAAACCAGGGTGAAGTCACGGCATTTCAGTGAGTTACGGACAGCAAAGCCTACACCGTGATGAGGTCTCTCACCATCTGAATATATCCACCCTCAGTATTGATGATAACGGGCCATCTGAACATGCCCCGGGAACATGCCTATAAAATTAGATGAATTGGAGATGCACACTTGTTTTTTTCGCGTGTTCTGTATGCACATTTGACGCGTGTTGCTTGACGAAAATGCGGAATGGAAGGAATTTGGAGTGCGGCATGGAATGAATTACAAAAGTCGTGTAGATGAATTGGATATGCACACTGAACTTGTTTTTATGCACGCGTTCTGCATGCAAATTTGACGCGCGCTGCTTGAAAAAAAATACGGCCAGGAATTTGGAGTGAAGCGACGCACAAGAATGTCCTTTTATTCTGTGATTTTCAGTGAGTTGGATCATACAAATTCTCTGCGTGTAGCATTTTGTCGAGTTGACGCGCATCAAATTTACCCGCTTTTGAACCCGGCGCACACTTTTGCGATTTGCCAGCCAATCGGCCTGTCTGCTCACATATTAACCAGGAAGGTTTGCGCCGGTCTAGGACAAATCAAAAATGTTGGTTAGATTTTTCTGTATCATCCGATGGTTTGGTATTAATCCGGTTTTCAAGTGGCCGGTAAATCGCAAAGGTAAATCGTAAATCGGCGGGGTTTATATTGGGTGGATTCACACTGAGCCTTGGAGTGCGTCTCCTTGAAAAATAGAGCCATATGGAGGGAAATGAGTCACTGAAAATCAGAGAATTACACAAAAATGTGCCAAGCACAGAATTTATTTACTTTTGTAAAATGAGTTACCAGCCATTTATTAGCCTATATGGCAAATTGAGTTTTTAAAAACAGTAGCAAGATAGTAAAAACAAAAAATCACCTACGATTTTGGCTGGCGGGCCATTTTAGCAAAATAAAGCAAATTTGGTGCTAAACGGCGCCATTAAATTGGCTCCTGGTCACCAAAAAGCTCAACACTGGCGCAAACAATACGCGTCAAACGTCAGGCGTCGCAAAACCAACTTTGACATCATGCAAAGATTAATTCGGACCTGCGTGTATTTCAGTACGCGCCTAGTTACCCCGCGTCGCAATAGACGCACATGTATTTAAAGCTCCCAGATTTACGCCAGATGAAACACAGAACAGCCGTATGTCAAAGCTACCCGTTCAAAACAAATGGACTCGTTTGTCGACGGCCGTTGTATCTTGCATTTATTATATGGAATGAGATTTTGGCGGGCGTCTGGCGGGACTTTTGCAGCAGAAATTTTGTCTGGCAAGGGCCATTCCGTACTCTGTGTGACGTGCTCTTTCATCTAAACTTAGTTTCATGTGGTACCTCGAATGTTTGATCCAGCGCAATTTTTGGCCCCCTTTGGGGGTCTCCAGGGGTCAAACGCAGCAGAGGGACCCCGGCAGACGCCTAGATCTGCAAATACTAGGTCACTTCCTAAATGTTCCTGCCCTCGGTTGTTGGTACCTCGTTCGTTTAACCAAAACCCTCTGGGCTGCCGGTCTAGTAGGTTAAATATGCACGCACAAGAACCAGATTCGCAGATTAGCTCCACCAGGGATAAAGTTCCGTATGGTGTTGCCTACTCAACTCCAAACAACTGACGGAAAAAGGAATGGTTCATCCCTAAACAACGAGCATGGAAAGGGTGTATTCTGGTTTTTGTCGGTAGGATTATGCACATCTACAAAAAACGAAAATAATAAAAAAAGAAAGTGAGCCGCGTGCTCACAAGTTTTAATAGTATAATACTCAAAACGAACTCTGGGTGATTCCGAGAAAAAGATTTACTACGCGTACTGATAATTGCTTCTTCAGCTTCCAACCCCCCACCCCCGAGGCATTTAAAACGTAAAGTGCACAGCCTCAAATTTGTAAAAACATTTCCTATTATTCCTGTTCGATCGAAGTTCAACGACCGACTTTGCCCCCTTCATGTACCTGCAGTAGAAAAAAAGAAACGTTTCAAATCCAAATACATTTATCTGAAGTCGGTTTTTCTTTGTGTACAATGCCTTGTATGTTGAACCCTGCAAATATGCGGACATATAGGCCTACAATACATCGGATACTTTTTCCGTTGTGTTGCTTCTCCCGTGTGCTCATACACCGTGATCGCTGCTCTCATACAGGAACGCGAGCCGGAAGGGGCCGTACTCGGGCGGGCTCCCGCGCGCGCCCGGGGGTATTAAAAATAATAACCCCGTTCCGGCCCGCCACTCGCGTTCAGCCCGCGGGCAAACGGGTAAAATAATTATGACGCTTCGCCTAACATTAGATACTAAATTTAGTTTTTACACACTAAAATTAGTTTTTATGGCTTGTAAAGCATTGGATAGAAATATGATGCATGTGATACAGTAGGTGCATGCAATCTCTCGTAATGAAAAACTAATGTACCTTTTCTTGGAAGTTTCTGCTACGTACATGTACGTACGTTAAAGAGGATCTCAAGGTTTCAACTTCAATATCATTAAGCACTTCATCTCAGGGCAAAGTTGCCACATCTTTTCCAAGTGCTGGTGATGAGAGAATTTCAATGATAAATTGCCCATAATGTGCACCGTATATGAACCACTCTGTACTTGAGCAAGCTGGAGTTGCCATTAGGTTGAGGGCAAAGTCCTTAGTGGAGAGGCTACCGGTATAGGCAATATCACACACTCTTCAACTTTGGTCTTCCCTCGAGTCCAAGGAATGTTTAAAGCCCAAATTTAACATTTGCAGTCACCCAAAATTTTACTTCATGTTATGAGTTGACAAGAAAAGTCCGACTATAATTATTATTATTATTATTATTATTATTATTTATTTCTGGTACTGAAACCAAGGATTCCTCAATAGTGCCCAATGCACTGTCGCTCGCGCGGCAAGCGTGAGGAAACCCATGATGAATTAGATACGGCCAGAGACACCTGGCAATCCCTCCCCTTCTCTTCACGAAGAAATGCTCTGGGATCTTTAAAGTGCGTTACTTTACCTAACACACCGGACCAACGGCTTTACATCCCTTCCGAAGGATGGAGAAAGTGTGATTGAGTGCCTTTCTCAAGAGCACAAGTGTCACAACCTGTCGCGGCCCGTAATCAAACCCACATTCTAGTACTGGCAGGAACTTGAGTTCGGCGCACTAGACCGCTTGGCCATAACACCCCACATTATAAAAGTGTTGATACATGCACATACATGCAATAGTAACAAACACCACATGTAATGATTTGTTTATTTTTTGTAAAATGTGGGAGAAATTGCCAACTGAAGGTGCTTTTCTTTTTCAAATGTCTGCAAACAATTTTTGTTTACCATTCATTCAACACAAAAAAACATGCAGGTTTTTTTTCAGGTTTACTGAAGTACATTGACATGTATTACTGCGTGGCTGGAATTTCTAAAAGGCAATTCATCAACATTGTTCTTTAGTTACATGTATGTACCGGTAATGCTGTTGTTTCTGTTTTTAAAAGTTTTCCAATCTTTGGAAGAGCATCAAGTCTTATTAGTTTAGTGTAGAGCTTCTGCTTGTGTTAATATAATAGACGATAATATCTCAATAATGGTTTTAGAGGAGTTAACATCAGAATGTTGTGAAACTCAATAGAAATGATAAACGAGCAATATTGCCAGCCCTTTTGTCCATGCATTAAGCCCGCCGCACACCTTTGCGATTTACCGGCCCATCGGACACCGGACCATCGGATCCGGAAAAATCGAACAAGTTTGATTTGCTCCGGTCTATGGCGTACGGTCAGACCAGCCCGAATTGTTTCAGCGCACACCTTTCCGGTAAGGTCCGATGATCCGATTATCCGGTAAATCGCAAAGGTGTGCGGCGGGCTTTAGTGTCATTCACATTGTCCCATGTCTCACAGTATTGACATTTTAACGGTTCTATGTCACAAGGAAGTAATGACCACAAAGATGTATTTTGCGACCCACCATACCCTGTGATTCATGGCAAAAATTTCAAATCTACATGTATTCTACATTTATGCAGATTTAGATGCTACGTGTGTGGGCAACTGCAAATACGGAATATCCTTTGATGAAGTACATGTACAACGTGTAAATGTACAGTAGAAAGGGCATAGAGAATTTTATACATGCCGGCTGCATACATACATGTAGATAATTTGTTTGTCCAATATCATCTTATTTATGGTGATAATTGATTCTTGTACATATTTGTATGCAGTGCCACAGCAAGATTCAGGCGACATGCAAGTAACCATGTCCCGTGTAGCAAAATGAACGCTGTCATTTCTGGAGACCGATCAGGCAAAAAGATTGACCAGCGTGATGGAAGTGCTCGCGGGCGCCGCTAATTCCCGCGCTTTTCACGGACCCATCTATCTTTCTGCCCAACTGCAAATTTACAACCCAGCAATTTCAGTGCAGTCTGCTTGATGTGTAGATTATATCAGGAAAGCTCAAACAAATATTCCCAGCTATTTTTGGGCTTTAGTGATGAACTGCCCCCCTCTGCATGTAGTCGGGTGTTAAATATTGATTGAAATTAAGGGTGACTGCCACCACTGATGCTGTTTTTGTGATTTTAACTGAGCTCTGAGGTGGATTGCAATAAAACTTACTATAACCAGTTAGTGCACTAAAAGTACGTCATGCAACTTCAAACGCGTAGTTTGACGGTTTCAATAAAGAAAAGTACACTAAAACATAGCACACTAACACCACTTTCTCTTAGTGTACTACAAACCTGTCTAACCAACGCTTTCCTATTACGTTTAGTGTGCGGCGGGGGAACGACTGTGTCGTCTGCGTCTGTGTCATGGAAAAGAAAAAAAAATTTCTCTCGAATGTATGATAGACAATTAGCAAGGCATATAATGCAACAAACTTGATGTTAAAAATATGCCGAACTTTTTTTTTCTGTGCCTTGCATGTCATTCATGATTTTTTACAACGGCACACGCACGCACGCACGCTCGCTATATTGCATATGTTGAGCCGAGTGCGATTGCTCCGGTTTGGGACAGAAATCGGAAGCCATTTAACACATCCACACTGGATTAACTTTAAACTGCCCGTCAAAATAGGGATGTATTCGACCTAATTAATACACATCTTACAAGCCTAAAACTCGCCAGGGAAATCTTCCCACTTCTGTAAACTTTGTGATTAAAAACGATTTTATCGCCGTTAATGACCGCCATTTTGACAGCAGGAAAAAGTACACTTAATACATTAGTAGACTTGAAATTTTTTATTGAAACTGGCTGGTGACTTTTCGTAAGTGGACTAATGCTAGTTCATTTTCTTAGTGCACTTACATATGGCCAAAGTGCACTAACTGGTTAGTAAGTTTTATTGCAATCCACCCCAGGACTCGAAAGGCTACATGTACTGCCCATCATTCAGGTGAATTTGGTTTTTATTTCAGTCTTAATTTAATTTCCATCTTAAAAGGGTGGATTCACAAAGATCTTTTTCACGCGTAAATTTGACACGCATCGATTTGAGAAAAAGCGGTGTGGAAGGAATTTGAAATGAAACGACGCACTGAAAACCACAGAATTAAGTTCAGCGGAAAGTGTTTTTGCAATTCTGTGGTTTTAAGTGCGTACATGTAGTTTTACTTTAAATTCTCTGTACGCCATTTTTTTTTTCAAAGTGATGAATCCACCTTAACCATTACAATCATGGCAATGCATTGCTATACTCGTTGCCCATATTTCAGGATGGTTCCACACTTTGCACCTTCTTGCCGTTATTATGACAAATGCTTTTAACATTCTTCGCTGCCATGATACTCGAGTGTCATTCAGCATCATGTGTATCATAAACCAGTAGAAATGGGCATTCATAAATATACGATACCTTAGACAGTTTACACATCCTCATTGGCTGAGAACACATCACGTGGTCGGTTTTAAACGAATGATAATAACCAGTGTTTAAAACTAGCTGGCTCGCGTTTCTGCCTGCGCCCTATAGTACATGTAAGAGTATGGAACTCGCACACGTACGCAGCACAGAAACTGCAAGCAAAATTTGCACTACAGTGCATGCGACATCTACCGGGTCGTCTGCGTGCGCGTACACAACACATCTGCATTATACACAAAAGGTATTTATGAATGGTATTAAAAGTGGGTTTGGCAGGTCTTAAACAATCCGTTTAAAACCGGATAAAGCCTTCGGCTTGGGCCATTATCAGCGTCCAGGTCCCTATTCATGCTATTCGGTTTTAAACGTATGTTTAATACCATTCAAACCCACGTTTAATCCCTAATTAAAGCCCATTCATAAATACCTTGGACAGTTTGCATCCTCATTGTCTGAGAGCACATCACGTGGCTGGTCGTAAACGGACGATAAGGACCAGTGATAAAGACCGGCTGGCTGGCTTGCATTTGTGCCCGCGCTCTAGTCAGCGCGTATGAAACACGCACACGCACATGTAGGTGTGAACTCACTGACAATCGCGGACGACCCTTTGTTCCACTTTTGTTTGGACATAGTCTATTTTTCCTTACTCTCGTTGGTTTTGTACAGGAGCAAATCGCAGACGATATTGTTCTCTTTGTTAGACCTCCCTAAAACGTCCACGATTGTTTGGGAGAACAAGCGCACACACGCTCCCGAAAGCGCACTGTGACAAAATCTATTCAGTCGTGTGCGTAATGCGCGCGATCGAACAAACAACTTGCCGCACAAATACTATAGCCTAGTAGTTTGAACGAACAACGCGGTGAAGGGAAAAAGTGAATGCAAAACGACAGGCTAATTTTATGTGTTTTACACAAAAAAGTATTTATGAATGAGATTAAAAGTGAGTTTGGCCAGTCTTAAACAATCCGTTTAGACCCGGCTAGGGGCCTGGACACTGATAATGGCCCTGGCGGCTCGGGCATTATCAGTGTCCAGGTCCCTAGCCGGTTTTAAACGTATGTTTAAGACTGGCCAAACCCACTTTTAATCCCTAATTACATAATTTGCAGTGACCAAAAATGTTGACATGAAAACTAAAAGTGTTGATAACAAGGGTAACAAACACCACAGGGTTTTTTCTGTGTAAAATATGTTGCCTTTTTGGAAGAAATTGCCAACTGAAGGTGGTATTTTTTTAATATTTAACGATTTGCAAACTATTTCTTGCCATTTATTCAACACAAAAACAAAAAGTCAATTCTTGTATTTCTCTTCCAGTGACAAACCAGAAAACAGTGTCACAAAATGTAAATTATTTGTATAAACCTTGTGGCCTTCTGCTGCCAATTGCCATGATAATTTTTGTCAGCTTTAATTATTTGTGAAAAATTTACTTTGGAAATTCCTGGGTTCAGGGTAATTTTATAAATTAGTAAAAATTACATTAGAAGTCAAGTCATGCTGTGGAGATAACCAGGGACGGATCATTTATTTTTAATTTTCATTAGTATGAAATTTCATTATTTTTAAATTAAGTTTAGGTTGAGGGTGGTAACCTTGCTCTTAATAGAACATAAAAGCAAGGAGATGTTTTATGAATATTAATAACCAACATTCTGTCCAGATTTGCTTGCAGTAAATCTCGTTTTCAGCATTTATTTTATGGGAAATGGATTTATCAGTATTTTCCTTGCGGAAATGTGGACGTGACAGATTGCGGCTGTCTCAATTTGTCACTTTTGCAGGGACTTTCTCCCATAAAACCTTAATGCAGTGTACGTTGTCTAGTACACCTCTGTAAATAAAGCCACCAACAAAAACCCAAACGTGCTTTAGCTCGTATACGAGGTCCCTGGAAGTTAATGAATCTTGCAGCATACCGTAAGTTCTTGCGGTCGACTTACACAGGGTTTATTGCTTTGTTCGATGAAGATTCGACGATGATTCGATGAAGAGATTTCCTGACAATAATTAATGCACGCCTTTTCATTCGACGAAGATTAGAATCACTTCATTCTATGAAGCACATAGCTTTATTTGACGAAGCGATCGTTTTATTCGAGGAAGCAAAATTGCAATGCGAACACTACATGTACCTCGATCGTTTAACGAAGCGAATCGACACGTAACAAGATGAGGACATCGCACAGCTTCATTCAATCTTTGTTAGAAGTTGTGAGATGTGAACGCACACTTTTAATAATTTGAGTGGGTCAAGTAGTTTTTTCCAGTAAGCTGCCCTTTTACGGCAAACTGGGTTGAAAAATGATTGCTGCAGATATTACGAATGCAGCATGGCAGAGTCAATCATCCACTTTGCTCAGCGATTTTGATTGTTATCACCTTGTCATTTTGTCACGCTGGGGAGGTTTTTATGAGATGAGAAGAAATTTGCTAATAGAGGCGAGGATAAAAGTATTTGCTGAAGGTTGAAGATGCTGCGACAAATTGTTTGCTACATCTGCTTTCAGAGGCAGACTTAAAGGCCAATGGCCGTATTTTGTTTTTTCCCTTCAAACCACTGTAAATTGATTGCAGTACCGGCTTCTGGGATTTCAATATTTTTCTCGTACACGGTACATGTACATGAATAGGTGTAAGTGCAGTTATGGGAGGGGAAAAGGCTGTTTGTTCATGTACATGTATGAGGAAGATGGGATTATATATTGTAAAAATCAGTTTCAGCTTCATATGTATAGACCGTATCGAATATTAGCCGCCATTTCGTGGGGCACCTTTTGTATACTTAAACCGTTCAACCATTTCAGTTCCCAAAGGCATGTATATTTAAAATTTTCTTAAAAAGGAAATTGGCTCAAAATAATCACAAGATATTTCTATTTAATACCAGTACATTGCTGAAATTTGTCAGCTGTTGCACAATAACTTGGACGATTTATTAGGCGCTATCCATATTATTCACATTTTTGACACCCCCATTTTTTCCCATGGGTGTTGAGATTTTGACACTACATACATGTACATCATTTGTCACATATTTCCCATTATCATTTTGACATTTCGCACTCTCAATCCTTATTTTCAAGGATATCGTCAAAACCTACCGATGTTTTGTAAAATGATTTATCCGGTTACATAAAACAGTACAGTGATTATATACCAACCTTTTCTGTTTCCACATGTATCCAAATTGGAGATTCCAAATTTTTTGTTTTCCTCCCTTGGAGTTGGACAGCTTATTTTGGAGACAGAGGTACATGTATTTTACATGAATTTTAGGTTAGAACGAAATATATTTTCTGAAAAAAATCCAAACAAGCTCATCCACACTATCTGGAAACCAAATGATGTACATGTACGTACAGTACATGTAGGTTTTACTACATGTAATTGACACAATGTACAGTCGTTAGCGCATATACATACGGTATGTGGAAATATATAGGTCTTCAGGTTTTTGTTTTCTGTCAACCAAATTTGAACATCAAGCTGCATCAAGTAATAATGTTGTTACTGAACATGCTGAAGTGGGCTGAAAAGTCGTGACATCAATCAGCAAATTGTCAGTGGTGACTGGACTCAGCCAGGCCCAGGCCACATCTTTCTGTTGATATGAGCGTGAAAAAGCCACCCAATCTTCAATCCCTTCTTATTGCCTCCAGAGCCATTTAATTACTAGCCAGGCCTTGGGCTTAACACGCCTGCCTTGGCCCTTCCCTCGCTCCCCCTTTTGGAGATTACAAAAACTGATTGGCTTGATTTTCCCTTGCAGTGTCGTTTTGCTTCCGCAGGAGAGCAAATTTGTACAAGCACGAGCAGTTTCCAGCATCGGTTTTGAGATTGCCGCTTGTCGCCAGATAAACTGAAATTTAGACACAAGATTTATGACTAGCGGTGAAAATGATTCTTAAAAGGATTGCTTGGTGTCGGGCAGAGCAGTTGTGTGTATATATCATGGTTTAAGGCAAGTTCTTGTTCAGTAGTGTGTTTAACATCCCACGGCACCATTCCAGTTTTTCTTTTTTATTGGGGAGCTGAGGTGGGGGGGGGGGGGGGGGGGGGGGGGCGGTGCGTGATGTTACTGTTTTTGATTGGCTTTCGGAGCCTAGACAACTTTTCATGCAATTTTTTTTTTATTTAAAAAAGAAATGTGGGATTTAACATTTTTTCAAACTGTAAACAATGGCCCAGGATACAACACATAAGAGCTTGTTCCTAAAGGTTCCTCACATTAATTTCTTCCTTTTCATTTCCATTATTAGGCACCATACCAAATTTTGCATTCATCATTTTCGTCTGTCCGTGTTGTTACAACTTCTTTCAGAATCGCCTTTATTATTGTCCTCATTCCCACCGCCCAAACTGGGCGCTGGTACGGGCTGATGTGCCTTCACAGATTTCTGTATCGGAAACATGTGACACAAAGGTCACATACATATACAGACACGCGGAGCACGTACTGTGAGTGTACTGCACGTACTGCTTACTGCCTGAAAAATAAATAAATAGTATATTAAAGGCACAGGCTCGTCAGCAATGCGCGCCCGCCAAAATCGTGCTCGAAACACGCAGCTCCATGCCTTTGCTATGGGGCTGCGTATTGCGTGGCACACATTTGGCGGGCGCGCATTGTCAACGAGCCTGTGCCTTTAAGTACAAAAATCAAATTTATGAATAAAATTAGTGTATGTGGAAGACGTACCTGCCTTGTCTGCAGGAAAAATTGTTTTTATGTCGGTTTACAGGCTCATGGTCATGTGTCATATAAAATGTTGGCCAATGATCTGAGGGCGTAATCAAATTAGCCTGTACCATTGCCCAGTTTTGCCGGTGGGAACAAGCAAACTTTATTATCTGCAGTTCATGGCAAAAGACACGGCTATTTTGACTGCTGAACTTACATGTACATACATACATGTACGTGTTATATACATGTACTACTGAAAGGTTGGTAAGGATCACGGATACTTTCTTACATGTATAAAGTTATTAAATGTAATAAATTTACACTTTCTGGGGCATTATCATGTCATACTACATGTAGGAAGAATTAGTGGCTAGTATTTATACCTCCACTTGATTAAGTTGATGCATATTTCTCCTGATTTTTATTTGGGCTTCGCGTTTTCGGAAGGTATATTTAAAATATGCCGGTCATTTATGTATGCACGATCGGCAAAACGAGAGTCGCTTGCTGTTGCAGAACAGTAAAACTTGCCAATTTCTGATGATGTCCTGTCGAATGAATAAACAATCAACGGCGACTTTAATTTTATCAGATTGTGGCAAGATTACCAGCTGCGTGTCATCTTATATTTCAAGTCAAGTTTGCTGTATAGTGTATACTTCTCCCTTCGTTCGGGTTCAATCGCCAACTTCAAACCAGTCTCATAACCCGAAAATGTTACTCCTCTTTCTTGAATTAAGGCTGTGCCTAACAAATCAAATATTCAAATATTTGGTTCTCCATCAAATATTCGAATAGCATTTTACCAAATCAAATATTCGGTTCATGTGCTTTTACCACTCCAAACCAAACATGTCTTTCGGCTAGGAAGTAAACAAACCTTTTTCCTTTGCCAAAATGGCTGCTTTGATAACATATTTGCGTCGATATCTAACTACGAGTCCAGTGTACAAGGGCCGACAATAGTTTCTGCAAAAACCTCTTTGGGCAAGAGACTGCTATGCAAGTTACAACATACATAGATTATTTTTTGAGGCGGCAAATACGGCAGTTATAAGGCTGCTGTATTCCTGTGAGCTGTGAGTTCGGTTGTACCAAAATCAATTAATTTCATGGCAAACTTTTTTTGTCAAAATGCATCGAATATTTATCAAAAATTAAACAAATTTTTTGAATACATGTAGTAAATTATTAGAAAATGCACAGGCCTATCTTGAATTTATCATTGCAGTTTGGAACTTTCCAGCTTTTAAAGTAGACGTCCATTTCAAGTCAAATGACACGTTCTAACTCGTTATTTAGACGAAATTTCATGGCGAGTACATGTTTTAACATATTTATTCAACATGTAATTTTTTTGATGTTTCGCAAGAGTAATGTGCGAGGTATTCCAAGTTCCGTACAGACTTTCACGCCGGCTAACATGTCCCGGACTGCACCACCCGCAGAAGCCCGATGCTTGACTCTCTTATATGCGAGCATGCATACATGCAATTAGGCAGGACTATATGCAAATCTATCACGCAACTGGCTTATTGAGTACATGTACATGTAAGTGTATTTTGAAAATATGCACCCAAATTAAAATGGTACAACACATGTACATGTACATGTACATGTAGCCATGTCAGTGCAAAGTGTCCCCAGTGCAGTGTGTGCAACCATGCGCATTAATCCAGAGTACCGTACATGTAATGCGAATGGCATGCTCGAATGCATCTTAAATGTAAATTTCACTAACTTCATGTTAATTCTCCCCTTACAGATCGGTCAATTGTGACCATCTTCATTGCATCTCAAGTGCATTCAACAAGGAGCCATGTGCGTCTTGAAAACATGCCCCAGCAGGTGACTCCTAATGTGAGTGATGATGACGTCATGATGCTGTGATGAGGACTTTTGCCAAGCTGATAGGAACACATTGATATGAGGTAAGCTCCCTTGAACGAGCTTGGTCATTGAGCATGTTTGGTTTCTGTTAGAGTACATGTACATGTATATACAGGGTGGATTAAAAAAAAAAACGAAACCGAGATATTATTGCTAATTGTAACTAAAGTAGGGCACATATGAATCAAAGGGAGGTATCCTCTTTTAGGGTTGAATCTCCTCTTTAAAATGACACCCTGATCATGTCATGTTTCCGGTTGACTAAGCAGTCACCAGTGTTATGCGAGGGTCTTTCTTTAATGCATGGCATAGCCTGTTTGGACGACCAAGTATCCATTGGTAACCTAGGACGGCTCAGAAATGCATAGTTCCGAGATTGCCCAGTTAACCCCGCCCCTTGGATATTGTTGCTACATGTATGTGCTCACAAGCCATTGCAAAAAAATGGCGACACAACGTACAAAGCAACGGGACTCGGCATGGAAAGCACAGATTCATTGGAGAAAACTCAAAGGTATTCATGTTTTAGGGTCGACAGTTACCGTAGCACACACTAAGCGAAGGGCTAGTAATGCAGGGATGACATATATTCATAAAAATGCGCTTTCCTACCTTTGAACAGCGAATCGCCCGACATTGAAACCAAAATTCACCCGGTCACTGGCGCATACAACATACAAACTGTATGGGCAGAAAATCGCGTGATTGTGTAATGATTGCATCACTTTGACCTATGTGGGCGCCGTCTGCTAGCTCTGTTGTGATTGGTCGGCGGGTTCGGCTTGATTGACAGGTCAGAACTATGCATTAACAAGCCTATAAAAATGTTGGTTGGGGGAAACCTGCATTCAGTCCCACATTCAGTCCTACATATGAGAATGCAGCGATTTTTTGTTGAGTCCAAGGTCTGGGCGAAGGGGAACTGGTCAGTAATTGGAAAACATTAAAGCAATTCAGCAGGCCCTAGGGAGAATGCAGCAGTCATGAACAAAATGGTTTACAACATGTAGGACTGGTCCTAACCATGTTCAACAAAATTGTTTGGTGATACCCTTACAGAATTGTCGATCTTCAGAGGCGTCTTTGGTTTTGCCCATGGATACTTGATCGTCCAAACAGGCTGTTCAGGCCACTGAACGCCATTAAAGAGAGTGGCGCAAATCCCAAACTAGACCCTTGCATTCATAACATTGATCACTGCTCAGTCAACCGGAAACATAATGACATGATCAGGGTGTCATTTTAAATAGGAGATTCAACCCTATCAGGGGATATCTCCCTTTGATTTAGTACGTGTACCTTGCTTTAGTCACAATTAGCGATAATATCTCAGTTTCGGTTTTTTTATCAACCCTGTATAATAAGGTACATTTTAAAAATAATTTGATAGTTATGTTCAGGTGTTTTTACTCAAAACTAGACCCTTGCATTTATAACATTGATCACTGCTCAGTCAACTGGAAACATAACGACATGATCAGGGTGTCATTTTAAATAGGAGATTCAACCCTATCAGGGGATATCTCCCTTTGATTTAGTACGTGTACCTTGCTTTAGTCACAATTAGCGATAATATCTCAGTTTCGGTTTTTTTATCAACCCTGTATAATAAGGTACATTTAAAAAATAATTTGATAGTTATGTTCAGGTGTTTTTACTCAAAATTAAAGAAACGTCTTCATACTGTTCTTAGGAGATAACTTTTACACCAATCTATAAGAAATTACGTACTGCCACAACATATTCTGAAAAGCTCGTGCACAAATTATATTTCGTCCTCGTGATCGTCAACTCACATTGTATTATTGTCCCATGTTTTGACCACCTTTTGCACCACCTTTTGAAGAAATGGTTCGTTCCTTCATTCATAAAAATGTAAATGAGCTGTAGACCTCCGTTTATAAGCCCGGTTGAGACCACTGAAGCATGTCTTTGTTTCTCATAGAGTCATAGTACGGTTTGCCATGCACGTCTTCGCTAAAGCTCCTGTGGCGTTTGGGTATTTTAAAAAAACAACAACAACAAAAACGATCATCTCTGGTTCACCCAGGATGATGGGCTGAAACATTCACACAATTGCTGAAATCGGCTGTTTCACCCCCTTCGTATTCTTTCATTAATCCCGATTGCCCTCGGACTTAGTTATTAGACGGTCTGATGAAGCGGAATTCTCCTTCAATGAAGTCCCTCTTCGGTGACAATACTGTCAAGGACATAGAGATAGCAAGTAAGCTTGAGGTGACAAAGTCCTCTTCATCTTTATCTAACTTGAGCAGGTTTTCACCATATTCTGCAATATTCATTAGATTTCCTAGGAAATCTTATTACAGATTAATGTTTTTGTTCTCATCTCAATCTACATGTACGTCGAAACGAGGAATCGTTTCAAGACGATTCACATTTCCGAAGATTCCTAATCTAAGTAGAAGTTCCCCTACAGACGGGTAGTCTCCAGCCTTTGGCGACAAGTGCTGTTCCCTCACACAAGACAGTTGGATCCTCCATACTTTAACGGGCTAGCAAATATATTTTGTCATTACTCCTCGTCAAGCACAATTAAGGTACCTGTGAGTCCGTGACATCTTATTTTAGGAACAGTTTGTATAGTCGGAAGTACAAAAGAGCAGTCACCATGGTAGTACCGGTGAAGGATCGATTCTTTTAAACTCCAATTAACGAGTCCGAAGAACTTCGACCAGTGATAAATTTGCGTTCTCTGTTCAAATTTTAAAGTATCAGCACTTCAAGATGACAGGCATAAATCTTCTCAGTTTTGTTAGCAACAATAGCATCGTACCTTTTGGGGAAGAGGATCCCTCTTGGTCTTCTATCTCGACCATTGCTGTTCTCATCAAGTATGAACAATTCCAGTTCACCATGGTATTGCTGCAGAATCCGGGCCTTATCATCAATCGGGTTAAGTCGCAGCTCCAACTTCCACAGCAGATTGCATGTCTGGTTTTTTCCCCCCCATAAACTCCCCTTCAATGACGTTGTCCTTGCCAGAGGGAAAGTCAGTCAGATTGATCATCGCTTTCTGCAGATCTTGCACTACGTACATGTAATCCTAAACAGTCTCTGTTCGAGAATTGGCTTGTCGTCATGCACCAGTACAGAAGGTATTTCGATTCCAGCACCTCTGTATAAATCCAAGTCTGCATCAAGTTCAGTTAGAGGCACTTCACAGAAGCAACTACCGGTATGAGTGTCAAGCACTCCTCTCTCAGGCATCCAACTTAAAAGTACAATCCTGGATCCAATGTTTCAGGCAATGGAATAGCCAGATTATTACACTGAACTGCTTACCTTGTTCCATAGTTGACTGAACAATTGCATTCCTTTCACGAGAATGGAATCACCCAAATAAACACTAAAAACACCCCCTCAAGCCCATGTGGTCTAGCCCTATGACCCCAGGTCATGCCACGTGGCCCAGCGATCGTCCTCACTTTTCGTTTGGCTCCACCCTGGCCAGACGTACTTCTGTAGTGCTCCGGTGTTCACCCAATTTCGAGATCGGATTTCTGATAGTCTTCCGAAGAGAGTCTCCCCCAGATTCTACCCACGTTTCCTTCTACCAGTTCTCCTGGCAAACGAAGTGACCCAGGGAAGGATTTCACCTCTATATCCTTTTAATTATCGTGCGAATTTCAGTTCTAGACTCGAACGTAGTAGCGGCCTGACCCGACGCTATTTTTGTTAAATAGCGTTGGGAACCGGCCTCTGTGTACTCGGGTGTAAAAATACAGTTTTTGTCGATGTGCTTACGCCACTGCATTTCCTTAACCCCTTGCTCTTGTTACAGTGTAGTTCTCGGGAGCGGACAGTATCAAACAGTTCGACACTCGGTTAATATTTTTTTTTTGGGTACCGCCCCCACCTCGGCGCGTTTGCAATTCACTACTGCTCGCGCCCTTTTTCCCGTGTTCCGTTAGCCCAGTGCTCCTGTGCTGCTCTGGGCTTAACGTCGCGCAGTTCTACCATCGAACGAATTTCTCTGTGGTCTAGCGTAAGCCGCATACACTATGAGCGACTCACGGTGGAGACCACCATCGTTAACAATGGGAAATGGGCACACACCACTGTTAACTGCTCGTGGTGATAGAGCCTCCGTCGCGAGCGCGCTAGGTGAGGGACAAGGGAAGTTTGGGCGTTTCTGATGGGGACGCTGCCCAAGATCGAGGGCTCCAGAACCATCTCTAACCCTAACAGGGCTCCGGTCCTCGTGTCTGCGGTACTTGCTGGTACCGCTACGGGCACGAAAGCCGAGACCCCAGCGGGATCGGTCAGGCCGATTCAAGCAGGGGACTCGCGGTGTACAACCTGCGAGGAGGACGGAGGTGATCTGTCCTCTTCTGCTCACGCTACACCTCCGGCCGTCGACCAGCAAAGCGACCCCCCAGGGGGACCGCTGTCGCTGGTCGAGGGAGCTCAGCTCGGTGTTTCCCTAGGGGTTTCACCGACGCAGAGTTTTCTGGGCCGGTAAGACGTGACCGCTCCGGGTTCCGGGTTAGGCTCGGATCCCCTACGCGGTTACGCACCCCGGCGTGCGGCCTGCCTTCTAGCTCCATGTGGGAGCTAGCGTGGCGGGCGGGGTCCGTCTTCCGAGACAAACCCCAGGGAAGCTTGCCTTTCCACAGCACGCCGGGCAGCTGGCTCGCGGTGCAGACTTCCTCGGTGGACTCATAGTCCAGTCAAATTAGGGTTTCACCCACCACTAATTGCAACAGAATTTCTGTAAGTGCTATGCATTTTAGTAAAGTCTCCTAAACATCATACTAAAAGTCTACCTAAATATATTTGGTGGAAAGGTGTCAAATTTGCATAATATGCAAATTACCTGCCGCCATTAGGAAAATTATACTTTTCAATGTAACTTTATATCTAGGTGCCCAATAAAAGCACATAAAGTGTCTAAACCTTTGTTTGCATGGTCACTGTACACGATAAACATGTTTCTGAATTAATAGTGTGAACACAAATATGCAAATTATGCAAATTAGCGGCCACCATTAGGAAAACCGTTTTACAATACAACTTTGTACGTAGGTATCTGTTCAAAGCGATGTACATGTGTAAATTACGTTTTTATGGCCATGGCCAGAGAACATGATAAACAACTTTTTCAATTAAGTGTAACATCTTTTTCAATTATGCGAATTAGCTGACAAATATGCAAATTATGAAAATTAGCTGTCGTCACTGTAACAAAAAAAAATGAAAAGAAAAATTGAGTTATTAAACCCAATGTTCATGGAGTGACTCGTATACGTCTGATTCCAAATTTATGAAATTCATTTTGTGGTTTTAGGGTCAAATTATATTTTTAAAAATATAAATACAGTATAACATTTACCTGAATAACAAATATTTAAATATGAATATAAAAGACATACAAATTGCTAATAGAAAAATAAGAAATTAAACAAAGTCATTTTATAAGTCTATTAAATAGAAATTTACTCCAGTCAACCCCTTGAAGTCAGCCGACAGCTCTAGCCTCGGCCTTGCACTGAAGCAACAGAAAATATGTCCGCAAAGTGTTAAACGAGCACGCATGCCTGCAGTGTCGTTGGCACACTTGCCACAGAAGGAGAGGGCACACTTGCCACAAAATACCTGGCGCGCACTAATTTTCGGCAACAGAAAACATGTCCGCAAAGTGTTCAACGGGCACACATGCCTGCAGTGTCGTTGGCACACTTGCCACAGAAGGAGAGGGCACACTTGCCACAAAATACTTGGCGCGCACTTGCCAAAAGTACTTGGCACACTTGCCGCAAAGTACCTGGCACACTTGCCGCAAAGTACCTGGCACACTTGCCGCAAAGTACCTGGCACACTTGCCGCAAAGTACCTGGCACACTTGCTGCAAAGTCTTTTGCACAAAGTAATTGGGACACTTGCCACAAAGTCCTTGACATATTTGCCACAAAGAAGGCATGCACGCTTGCTTCAAAAGTACTTGGCACGCTTGCCACACTGAAGGCACGCTTGCCCCAAGAGTAAATGGTACTCTTTCCACAAAGAAGGCATGCACGCTTGCTTCAAAACTACTTGGCACGCTTGCCACACTGAAGGCACGCTTGCCCCAAGAGTAAATGGTACTCTTTCCACAAATAAGGCATGCACGCTTGCTTCAAAAGTACTTGGCACGCTTGCCACACTGAAGGCACGCTTGCCCCAAGAGTAAATGGTACTCTTTCCACAAACAAAGCCCTTGGCTTGTTTACCACAGAAGCATCTTGTCAAAAATTGTTCGGTATTCCTGCCACAAAGGTCCTTGCATATTTGTCACAAAAGAGGGCACGCTTGCCCCAAAAGGTACTTGGACGCTTGCCACAAACAAAGCCCTTGGCATCCTTGCCACAGAAAAAATAACTTTACACCCAGCACGATATGTGACAAAGGGACAAAGTACCTGGCACACTTGCTGCAAAGTCCTTTGCACATTTGGCACAAAGTAATTGGGACACTTGTCACAAAGTCCTTGACATATTCGCCACAAAAGAAGGCATGCACGCTTGCTTCAAAAGTACTTGGCACGCTTGCCACACTGAGGGCACGCTTGCCCCAAGAGTAAATGGTACTCTTTCCACAAACAAAGCCCTTGGCTTATTTACCACAGAAGCATCTTGTCAAAAAATGTTCGGTATTCCTGCCTCAAAAGTCCTTGCATATTTGTCACAAAAGAGGGCACGCTTGCCCCAAAAGGTACTTGGACGCTTGCCACAAACAAAGCCCTTGGCATCCTTGCCACAGAAAAAAAAAACTTTACACCCAGCACGATATGTGACAAAGGGACCACTCCCCCTTCCGCCCCTATACCTCAACACACTCTTCCATTTGGTTAGCGTACCAACACGCACCACCTCCCCGCGCCACCCCCTTTAAAACCTGAAATTTATTTAAACTCCCTTGGATGTTTGAGACCTAATGGGGAAAATGGAAGGGGGAGTTGTCCTCTGTCACTTATCGTACTGTAGCTTGCCTCAAGTGCTTGGCACGCTTGTTACAAGCGTGCATATTTTTCACAAAAAGGACATGCTGGCCTCAAGAAAACGCCCCAGAAGTTGTGTTTTAGCACGCCTGCCTACAGTGCTGGGGATGTTTTCCACCCTATTCAGGTCCGCCGCTGTATATGCAGCACAATATGTGGCATTGGGTGCCCTCACTCCCTCTTCCATTGTTCCCCCATTGTATCTCAAACATCCAAGGAATTTGAAAAGAATTCCTTTCAGCTTTTAGGGGGGTGGGGGTGGGTTTGGGGATGGTGCGTTAACAAAAGGGAAGAGTGTTTAGGTATAGGGGCGTTGGGGGAGGTTCCTTTGTCACATATCGTGCTGGGTGTAGACAGTATCGAATAGCTATACCATCTTGTGGGGCACCTTTTGTTATTTAAACTGTTCAACGATTTAAGCATAGTACGTGCAACCACGAAACTGCCAAAGAAACTACCCTACAAGATGGCGGCTATTCGATACAGTCTATACACCGCTGGCACATATGGTTGGAATGCTAGCCCTTATCAGATTGTGTTTGCAAAACATTAAATTTAACATTGAATAATGCCTCAGTTACTTAAATCAGGCATTTACAGTAAACCCTCGTTCATCAACAGTATGCTCTTCCACTGCTTGAACGTTTTACAAAGACTATTTATAACTTAGGCCCTGTCCGTCTCTTCTATGCAAATGTCTGCCATACATTACCAATCAAATTGCATTAAAAACCACACGAGAATATTTACATAAATTATTATCAAAGGCGAAGAAGGGGTGATGGTGGGCGGTGGGTTGACACAACTGTTGCGCCAAACAGATACATTTGTCCCCTCTTGGCTTTTCATTGGTTGAAAGTTACCTTTTCATGCGCTGTGGGAATGGTTCAGGTCGCTACCAAAGCGTACGACTGTGAATTATGTATTTTACCAAACAGTCATAAAATGGATTATTGTAGAAGTGTGCTTATCTTAATTTTCCTGACCAGGAAAAGCAGGGTTTAGATATTTTTTGGTGAAAAACACTTTTTTAACAATTTCGGTACCTAATTTGCATATTTATCTTAACCATATGAATTGAGAAACGTGTTTATGTTCTCTGGCCATAAAATCATGGGTACATTACACAAATACATGTAAATCGTTTTGAGTAGATACTTGCGTACGAAAATACAGTGTAAATTTGTTTTCCCTAATGGTGGCCGCTAATTTGCATAATTTGCATATTTGTGTTCACACTATCAATTCAGAAACATGTTTATCGTGTACTGTGACCATGCGAACATAGGTTTAGACGCTTCATGTGCTTTGATTGGGTACCTACATATAAAGTTACAGTGAAAAATGTAATTTTTCCTAATGGCGGCAGATAATTTGCATATTTGTGTTCACACTATCAATTCAGAAACATGTTTATTGTGTACTGTGACCATGCAAACATAGGTTTAGACATTTCATGTGCTTTGATTGGGTACCTACATATATAGTTATAGTGAAACATAATTTTTCCTATTTGGAAGCATGTAATTTGCATATTATGCAAATTTGACACCTTTCCACCAAATATATTTTGGTAGACTTTTAGTATGGTGTTCAGGAGACTTTACTAAAATGCATACCAGTTAAAAAAATTCTGTTGCAATTAGTGGTGGGTTGAGCCAAAAAAATGCTTAGATTGACTGGACTATCACCGACGATAGAGGTCCCGGTGGTTTTCCTTGCGGCCGAGTTTTCGGCTGTGGGACCTCCCACGCACCGCGCAAACGGCTGGCTCGCGGTGCAGACTTCCTCGGTGGTCTCACCGACAGTAAAGTCCCGGTAGTTCCCCTTGCAGCTGAGTATTTGGCTGTGGGACCCCACGCACCGCGCATGGGAGGCGGAGATGCCAATGTATATTGGCCGCTCCACCCCCAGAGCTCCCTGGTCCACGATGCCAGAGCGTGGCCGCTCGGGTTCCGGGCTAGGCTCGGATCCCCACTGCGGTTACGCGCCCCTGATGTGCAGCCCTCCTGCTAGCTCCACGATGGAGCTGACGTGGCGGGCGGGGCCAGCCCCTCACGGGAAATCCCCAGGAGAGCTTGCCTTTCCTTAGCATGCCGGGGAAGTCGTGGTGGACCAGGCGGCACAGGTGCCCCCCGGCCCACAGGCGACTGTCCATGGCGATGGCCCTTTCGGCCTCCCCCCGACGGTCGCCAAGGCTACAGCTGTAGCTGCGACACGGCTAACATGTTCCGTGCCGGCGCTCTGGGCCTCCTATCTTGTTCTGGGAACGCACTCAGCCCCAGGACAACCCCTTGTGTGGACCTCGCAGGCGCCTCAGATGGGCGTTCTGGCTTCTTGCCACACGCGGGTCTCTCCCCGCGAGCGGATGGTCCGCTCGCAGGGCCCTCCCCGCATACTCGATTAGCCATGTGCCGTATTCCCCAGCGGGTATACACGGCATTGAAGGGATAACGAGGTGGTGCCCCTTATATCGGAGCTTGTTCCTTCTTCGCCGGAGCGGCGGACGGAAGATGGAGGCCTGCAGAGGCCAACACGAGCTCCAGGGCGACGGCATCGGACCCGGGACCCGATGGTTCCCGGTCCTTCCGACTTGGTCCGCAATGAGCGCGGAGACCCGGTCCTTCTGCCATGACGTACAGGCGGACACTTGTTCTGTCCTGCTCCAACTCGCCCGGGGCTTCCCCACCTCCGGAACCCGTGTGCCATCCCAGGTTGCTTCATACACGTAAGGAAACGGACAGCATTCCAACTGCTACGTCCTCGGTACTCCGCCAGGTAGCCATCAGATTTGGCTTGTCCTGCGTGCCGGAGATTCCGACGGAAACGGGATTCTCATTCTGGGTTCTCCTCAACCTCGCCCCACGAGGGCCGGCTTGCTCATTTCCAGGGACTTTAGGCTGTTGTGGGACATTCTTTGCCCCACAGAATGCCGTCTCCTTTCCTACGAAGACCTCCTCAGGAGGACTTTGTCTCTTTCCTTCGGATGCCTCCCATGGATGCCGATATCACTAGCGACTACCAGATGCTGGTCGCCCACGATCACCGGCAGTCCTTGAGTCCCGTGGCCTCGTCAGTTGTTCGGACGAGCCCACGCTCCTGGCGACCTTCACGGCCTGCCAGTCGGGGGCATCCAAGGCCTTTCTCTAGCGCTTTTCCGTCAGACGGAATAACGCCGGCGCGCCCCTCCGCTCAGTCCTACTGACAGCACCCATAAAGCCGGTCTGAAAGCTTGAAGCTACTTGGCGAGGAAGAAAGTTATTTTATAAAACGGATGTTACATGTACTTGATAAAGTTGCGTTTTTCTTATCTTTATTGCTGACTTTATATAAGAGAGAAAAATGAAAAAACTAGACCGTGTTTGTCAACCGGCAACAGGCCAAAATTAAAAACAGGGGTGATGCGCGTCATAATGATATGCATTGACCCCGCTACGTCATAGCGAAGAGACAGTCACTATTTTGCAAAGCATGTTGCAGGCTTTCCGCATTAAACCACCAGTCGTTATTTTTCTGTAAAAGTTTTCAAAGTGTTTGGTGTATCTTCTCAATGGTTGTTACACTGAATTCATTTTTGATACCAATAAAATGCCAGCTTCGTGCCTTGTTGGTGGTAACACTTGCAACTCTGTGGAAATTCCACGTACGTTCTGTGCGTGCATACAGTGTGTACGTGTTTGCTGCGAGGAGCTACATGTAGGTACACGACCACAGTCAGTGAAGCAGCTCTACGTGTCTCCTCGCTATGACGTCACACACGTAGCTCGAGTTGGTTGACGTGACCTTTCGTATTCAGTTACGCGTGAAAAGAGTCTCAGCCAAAGACTGAAATGTTCTGACTTTTCCAGAATGAAATTCTGAATAAAATGTTCTTATAAAGGACTAATGTATTGATCAGGAGAGAAGCTGGAATTTAGGGTGCATTGCCTGAAACATTAATTGTGACCTTTTCCATCTCAGAGCAACATCGATTAAACACTTGATTAATGTTTCTCTGTCACAATGAGTATTTGTTGGAAGATTTTCTGGTTAAAATCTTAAGATGAAGTGCTGTGGAAACCCTGAAAGAGATAAGGGATTGAAATGTCAAGACTTGTCAACAAGGAAATGCCCAAGATGTGCCTAAGAGCGTCCTGCGGAATGCACCTGGTCTTACGTAATTAAATATTCAAAAATCAATAAAAAATCTACCGTTTGACCTACAAATTTGATTCCTTCTGCATATACGATCACTAACAAATGTCTTTAAGATGCGCACATGGCTTGACCTTTGACCTCGTTTCCTATTGGTCAAACAGATTTTGCCTTGCCATTTGAAAGGGGTACAATATATCACGATGGGCTCAACTGTGTTACACTTCGACTAGGGTGGGGTATCCAAACATATAGCAACACCTTTGACCTTCCCTACATGTCAGATTAAAGTGGCATGTAATAATATTCAATATTTAAAAATCGATAAAAACTCAACCGTTTGACATACGATCGTGATTTCTTCATATACAATCACTAACAAAGGTCATCCCGAACACCACATATGTTTATAAAAAGGAGGGGAACAGCCATGTGTTCGTTGTCAAGAACGAACACAGGTCTAGTTTTTTGGCTGTTCCGATTCGGGTCGGAACAGCCTTTGTTTTCGTTACGATTTTTTTTTTTTTTATTTTTTTTTTACTTTTTCTTCTTCCACTTTTTTCAGACGCTTTTTCGGGCACTTGCACATTCATGATTGACTTCAAACTTCACATGGACATTGGTCACTATGTGAAGTTGTGCACAGTACTAATGACGTCATGATGACGTCATCACGTGTCAGATTAAAGGGGTATGAAGTTTAATAAATTAAATATTCAAAAATCAATAAAAATTCAACCGTTTGACCTACGATCTTGATTCCTTCGCCATATACGATGACTAACAAGGGTCTTTGAGATGCGCACACCCCTTGACCTTTGACCTCGTTTCCTATTGGTCAAACAGATTTTGCCTTGCCATTTGAAAGTGGTGCAAGATATTTGGACAAAGTCACTTGTGTTACACTTCGACTAGGGTGGGGTATCTAAAAAATATTTTTGTGACCTTTGACCTTGCTCACTTCCGGTCGAACCGGAAGTGGCCCTTAGTTTGAAAGTGGTAGGAGGTATTGAGATAGGGTCAATGGTGTTATTACCAGAGGCCCTTAAGCTTTCCAAAAATATAAGTGATGACGTCATCGTACGAAATAGCGCCCTCTACCGACAAGATGATTACGTAATTAAATATTCAAAAATCAATAAAAAATCAACTGTTTGACTTACGATTTTGATTCCTGTGGCATATACGATCACTAACAAATGTCTTTAAGATGCGCACAGGGCTTGACCTTTGACCTCGTTTCCTATTGGTCTAACAGATTTTGCCTTGCCATTTGAAAGTGGTACAAGATATCTGGATGTGGTCAACTGTATTACACTTGGACCTAGGGTGGTGTATCCAAAAAATATGGCCGTGACCTTTGACCTTGCTCACTTCCGGTCGAACCGGAAGTGGCCCTTAGTTTGAAAGTGAAAGGAGGTATTGAGATAGGGTCAATGGTGTTATTACCAGAGGTCCTTAAGCTTTCCAAAAATATAAGTGATGACGTCATCGTACGAAATAGCGCCCTCTAGCGACAAGATGATTACGTAATTAAATATTCAAAAATCAATAAAAAATCTACCGTTTGACCTACAAATTTGATTCCTTCTGCATATACGATCACTAACAAATGTCTTTAAGATGCGCACATGGCTTTACCTTTGACCTCGTTTCCTATTGGTCAAACGGATTTTGCCTTGCCATTTGAAAGGGGTACAATATATCACGATGGGGTCAACTGTGTTACACTTCGACTAGGGTGGGGTATCCAAACATATAGCAACACCTTTGACCTTCCCTACATGTCAGATTAAAGGGGCATGTAATAATATTTTTAATATTTAAAAATCGATAACAACTCAACCGTTTGACATACGATCGTGATTTCTTCATATACAATCACTAACAAAGGTCATCCCGAACACCACATATGTTTATAAAAAGGAGGGGAACAGCCATGTGTTCGTTGTCAAGAACGAACACAGGTCTAGTTTATTCTTTTACTTCTTCCACTTTTTTCAGACGCTATTTCGGACACTTGCACATTGATGATTGACTTCAAACTTTACATGGACATTGGTCACTATGTGAATTAGTGCATAGTACTAATGACGTAATCATGACGTCATCACGTGTCAGATTAAAGGGGTATGAAGTTTAATAAATTAAATATTCAAAAATCAATAAAAATTCAACCGTTTGACCTACGATCTTGATTCCTTCGCCATATACGATGACTAACAAAAGTCTTTAAGATGCGCACACGCCTTGACCTTTGACCTCGTTTCCTATTGGTCAAACAGATTTTGCCTTGCCATTTGAAAGTGGTGCAAGATATTTGGACAAAGTCACTTGTGTTACACTTCGACTAGGGTGGGGTATCTATAAAAAAAATTTGTGACCTTTGACCTTGCTCACTTCCGGTCGAAACCGGAAGTGGCCCTTATTTTGAAAGTGAAAGGAGGTATTGAGATTGGGTCAATGGTGTTATTACCAGAGGCCCTTAAGCTTTCCAAAAATATAAGTGATGACGTCATCGTACGAAATAGCGCCCTCTACCGACAAGATGATTACGTAATTAAATATTCAAAAATCAATAAAAAATCAACTGTTTGACCTACGATCTTGATTCCTGTGGCATATACGATCACTAACAAATGTCTTTAAGATGCGCACAGGGCTTGACCTTTGACCTCGTTTCCTATTGGTCTAACAGATTTTGCCTTGCCATTTGAAAGTGGTACAAGATATCTGGATGTGGTCAACTGTATTACACTTGGACCTAGGGTGGTGTATTCAAAAAATATGGCCGTGACCTTTGACCTTGCTCACTTCCGGTCGAAACCGGAAGTGGCCCTTAGTTTGAAAGTGAAAGGAGGTATTGAGATAGGGTCAATGGTGTTATTACCAGAGGCCCTTAAGCTTTCCAAAAATATAAGTGATGACGTCATCGTAGGAAATAGCGCCCTCTAGCGACAAGATGATTACGTAATTAAATATTCAAAAATCAATAAAAAATCTACCGTTTGACCTACAAATTTGATTCCTTCTGCATATACGATCACTAACAAATGTCTTTAAGATGCGCACATGGCTTGACCTTTGACCTCGTTTCCTATTGGTCAAACAGATTTTGCCTTGCCATTTGAAAGGGGTACAATATATCACGATGGGGTCAACTGTGTTACACTTCGACTAGGGTGGGGTATCCAAACATATAGCAACACCTTTGACCTTCCCTACATGTCAGATTAAAGTGGCATGTAATAATATTCAATATTTAAAAATCGATAAAAACTCAACCGTTTGACATACGATCGTGATTTCTTCATATACAATCACTAACAAAGGTCATCCCGAACACCACATATGTTTATAAAAAGGAGGGGAACAGCCATGTGTTCGTTTTCAACGAACACATTTCTAGTTTTTGGCTGTTCCGATTCGGGTCGGAACAGCCTTTGTTTTCGTTACGATTTTTTTTTTTTTTTTTTTTTTTTTTCTTTTCCTTCTTCTACTTTTTTCAGACGCTATTTCGGGCACTTGCACATTCATGATTGACTTCAAACTTCACATGGACATTAGTCACTATGTGAAGTTGTGCACACTACTAATGACGTCATGATGACGTCATCACGTGTCAGATTAAAGGGGCATGAAGTTTAATAAATTAAATATTCAAAAATCAATATAAAATCAACCGTTTGACATACGAACTTGATTCCTTCGCCATATATGATGACTAACAAATGTCTTTAAGATGCGCACACGCCTTGACCTTTGACCTTGTTTCCTATTGGTCAAACAGATTTTGCCTTGTCATTTGAAAGTGGTACAAGATATTTGGACGGGGTCAATTGTGTTACACTTCGACTAGGGTGGGGTATCCAAAAAATATGGTGGCGACCTTTGACCTTGCTCAATGTGTTAGATTAAAGGGGTATTTGATAAAATTAAATGTTCAAAAATCAATAACAAATCAACCGTTTGAGCTATGATCTTCATTCTTGCGCCATATACGACCACTAATAAATGTCTTTAAATGATGACGTCAGGACGACGTCATCACATGTCAGATTAAAGGGGCATGAAAACAGATAAATGAAATATAAAAAATCAATAAAAAATCAACCGTTTGAGCTACGATCTTGATTCCTGCGCCAAATATGATCACTAACAAAGGTCTTTCACTAATGACGTCATAATGACGTCATCACGTGTCAGATTAAAGGGGCATCAAATAAAATAAATGGGATATAAAAAATCCGTAAGAAATCAACCATTTTAGCTACTATCTTGATTCCTGCGCCATATACAATAACTAACAAAGGTCTTTAACTGATTACGTTATGATGACGTCATCACGTGTCAGATTAAAGGGGCATGATGTTTAATAAATTAGACATTAAAAAATCAATACAAAATCAACCGTTTGACCTACGATCTTGATTCCTTCGCCATATACGATGACTAACAAAGGTCTTTAAAATGTGCACACGCCTTGACCCTTGACCTCGTTTCCTATTGGTCAAACAGATCTTGCCTTGCCATTTGAAAGTGGTGCAAGATATTTGGACGAGGTCAGTTGTGTTACACTTCAACTAGGGTGGGGTATCTAAAAAATAGGTTGGTGACCTTTGACCTTGCTCACTTCCGGTCAAAACGGGAAGTGGCCTTTAGTACCTCGTTTCCTATTGGTCAAACAGATCTTGCCTTGCCATTTGAAAGTGGTGCAAGATATTTGGACGAGGTCAGTTGTGTTACACTTCAACTAGGGTGGGGTATCTAAAAAAATAGGTTGGTGACCTTTGACCTTGCTCACTTCCGGTCGAAACGGGAAGTGGCCTTTAGTGTGAAAATGGTAGAGGGTATAAATACGGGGTCAAGGGTGTTAATGTCAAAGGGCCTCAAGCTTTCCAAAATGTGAGTGATGACGTCATCGTATAAAATAGCGCTCTCTTGGGACAAGATGATTAAATAGTTAAATATAACAACATAGGTGATAATAGGTCGTCTCGAACACCACACATGTTCATAAAAAGGAAGGGAACAGCCATGTGTTCGTTGTCAAGAACGAACACAGGTCTAGTTTTTTATTCTTTTCCTTCTTCCACTTTTTTCAGACGCTATTTCGGACACTTGCACATTGATGATTGACTTCAAACTTCACATGGACATTGGTCACTATGTGAAGTTGTGCACAGTACTAATGACGTCATGATGACGTCATCACGTGTCAGATTAAAGGGGCATGAAGTTTAATAAATTAAATATTCAAAAATCAATATAAAATCAACCGTTTGACATACGAACTTGATTCCTTCGCCATATATGATGACTAACAAATGTCTTTAAGATGCGCACACGCCTTGACCTTTGACCTTGTTTCCTATTGGTCAAACAGATTTTGCCTTGTCATTTGAAAGTGGTACAAGATATTTGGACGGGGTCAATTGTGTTACACTTCGACTAGGGTGGGGTATCCAAAAAATATGGTGGCGACCTTTGACCTTGCTCAATGTGTTAGATTAAAGGGGTATTTGATAAAATTAAATGTTCAAAAATCAATAACAAATCAACCGTTTGAGCTATGATCTTCATTCTTGCGCCATATACGACCACTAATAAATGTCTTTAAATGATGACGTCAGGACGACGTCATCACATGTCAGATTAAAGGGGCATGAAAACAGATAAATGAAATATAAAAAATCAATAAAAAATCAACCGTTTGAGCTACGATCTTGATTCCTGCGCCAAATATGATCACTAACAAAGGTCTTTCACTAATGACGTCATAATGACGTCATCACGTGTCAGATTAAAGGGGCATCAAATAAAATAAATGGGATATAAAAAATCCGTAAGAAATCAACCATTTTAGCTACTATCTTGATTCCTGCGCCATATACAATAACTAACAAAGGTCTTTAACTGATTACGTTATGATGACGTCATCACGTGTCAGATTAAAGGGGCATGATGTTTAATAAATTAGACATTAAAAAATCAATACAAAATCAACCGTTTGACCTACGATCTTGATTCCTTCGCCATATACGATGACTAACAAAGGTCTTTAAAATGTGCACACGCCTTGACCCTTGACCTCGTTTCCTATTGGTCAAACAGATCTTGCCTTGCCATTTGAAAGTGGTGCAAGATATTTGGACGAGGTCAGTTGTGTTACACTTCAACTAGGGTGGGGTATCTAAAAAATAGGTTGGTGACCTTTGACCTTGCTCACTTCCGGTCAAAACGGGAAGTGGCCTTTAGTACCTCGTTTCCTATTGGTCAAACAGATCTTGCCTTGCCATTTGAAAGTGGTGCAAGATATTTGGACGAGGTCAGTTGTGTTACACTTCAACTAGGGTGGGGTATCTAAAAAAATAGGTTGGTGACCTTTGACCTTGCTCACTTCCGGTCGAAACGGGAAGTGGCCTTTAGTGTGAAAATGGTAGAGGGTATAAATACGGGGTCAAGGGTGTTAATGTCAAAGGGCCTCAAGCTTTCCAAAATGTGAGTGATGACGTCATCGTATAAAATAGCGCTCTCTTGGGACAAGATGATTAAATAGTTAAATATAACAACATAGGTGATAATAGGTCGTCTCGAACACCACACATGTTCATAAAAAGGAAGGGAACAGCCATGTGTTCGTTGTCAAGAACGAACACAGGTCTAGTTTTTTATTCTTTTCCTTCTTCCACTTTTTTCAGACGCTATTTCGGACACTTGCACATTGATGATTGACTTCAAACTTCACATGGACATTGGTCACTATGTGAAGTTGTGCACAGTACTAATGACGTCATGATGACGTCATCACGTGTCAGATTAAAGGGGCATGAAGTTTAATAAATTAAATATTCAAAAATCAATAACAAATCAACCGTTTGACCTACGATCTTGATTCCTTCGGCATATACGATGACTAACAAAGGTCTTTGAGATGCGCACACCCCTTGACCTTTGACCTCGTTTCCTATTGGTCAAACAGATTTTGCCTTGCCATTTGAAAGTGGTGCAAGATATTTGGACAAAGTCACTTGTGTTACACTTCGACTAGGGTGGGGTATCTAAAAAATATGGTCGTGACCTTTGACCTTGCTTACTTCCGGTCGAAACCGGAAGTGGCCCTTAGTTTGAAAGTGAAAGGAGGTATTGAGATGGGGTCAATGGTGTTATTACCAGAGGCCCTTAAGCTTTCCAAAAATATAAGTGATGACGTCATCGTACGAAATAGCGCCCTCTAGCGACAAGATGATTACGTAATTAAATATTCAAAAATCAATAAAAAATCTACCGTTTGACCTACAAATTTGATTCCTTCTGCATATACGATCACTAACAAATGTCTTTAAGATGCGCACATGGCTTGACCTTTGACCTCGTTTCCTATTGGTCAAACAGATTTTGCCTTGCCATTTGAAAGGGGTACAATATATCACGATGGGGTCAACTGTGTTACACTTCGACTAGGGTGGGGTATCCAAACATATAGCAACACCTTTGACCTTCCCTACATGTCAGATTAAAGGGGCATGTAATAATATTCAATATTTAAAAATCGATAAAAACTCAACCGTTTGACATACGATCGTGATTTCTTCATATACGATCACTAACAAAGGTCATCCCGAACACCATATATGTTTATAAAAAGGAGGGGAACAGCCATGTGTTCGTTGTCAAGAACGAACACAGGTCTAGTTTACTCTTGATATTTTTATGTGGGTAACATTGTTGTAGGACTACATGTACACTATTGGCAAAGGTTAATGTTTAAGTTCACCCTAAATAAATGCTGACAGCCCAAATATGGGCCATGAAAAACCACCACCAGACCAGTACCGGTAGAGCTAAAGAGAAAAAAAAAATCAAAATAGGCCTGAGCAGCGGCTTACATTTTTGGTTCTTAGAAAGTTTCTTGTGGCTTGTAAAAAAGATGGCTTATGTGTACCCGGTACATGTACCGGTATGGGTCTTTCCACCGTAATATATTTGAAAGATACAAGTCAATAATTCCTTTCAAATGTGATCAGTTTATCTCAAAGTTAAAGAAATTTCCTTGTACTAGTTCTCGGGAGATAACTTATGCCCAAAAAGATAAGAAATTGCTGCCACAACACACATTTCTGAAAAGCTTACCCCGGTACTGTACAAATTTCCCAAATACAATGTAGTGTGAGAAATTGTTCACTTTACCTCTTATGGGCAGCTGCTTTGTTGAAGTTGCTGAAACATGCATTTCCCGAAATGTGGAAGAAACATCCGAGATGAAAATATCTCAATGTTGCTGCGCAAGTTTCATCCACAGTTGGGCTATTTCAAAGAGGACAAATTTTTAACGGATTTTCCACAACCCTGAATATGATCTTGATAATATTTACTCAAATCTCTCCCACGATCAAATTGTCATATTTACTCCATCAAATGTGTCCTGTAGATGATACAAACATACTTGTGAGTACATATTTCCAAACTATTCCATTGTCATGAATACCTTGTCCTGGAGAGGACATTACCATATTTTATTTAACGGGAAATCCACTTTATTTTGAAATGTTCATAAAATTAAAAATTTTCGACCGAATTACACCAACCCAAGTTTCACAATATTGTTGAACACTATGTATCCATGATGGATCACCAAATTCACCACAATAATGCATCATCAACAAATGATTCCACTTAAACTAATGTAAAACTTGAAATGAGACTCCAAAATGGTGTTAAAAGTGCATGTAAATAGAGAAATTCAAAACGAATAACTCGTAGAATTATGTAAAAATAGTTCTGTAGCTTGTCCTTCATATTACCCATCATATAAAATCACTCATAACATGTATTTGCACTGATAAAGTTTTAATTCATCAGATTTACGATGGCAAATTTTACATACATACATGTGTAACTTTTCCATCCCCAATATTGAGAAACTTAATTGCTTCCTTGTGATTTTTCGTGTCAGCAAGAAAATTATCCGCGTGTGGTTGACAACCCTCACAGAGCTTGTACAGCTTTGACCAAGCCGTGCTTAAAAATTTAAGGGGGCGACCGAGAAAGTTTCCCGACAGTTTTGAACCGTTCCATACAGTCGGGCCGGGAACTTGTGCCGAGCGATGGCGATTCCCCCGAGTTATTGTGAGTGTTCAGGACTAACTTACGACCTTCTGACAAGTAACATAGGAGGAACTTACATGTAAGATCTTGCCGACCAACTCCTGAGGAAATGCCATTTTGACCAATTTTTGCTCATAAATCACTCTCAAGTCCCTCGGGATTTCGGTGTAAACAGGGTATTAAGCACACCAGTTTTAACACAGTTGTATGTAAACTTCTGACTACAACTGTATACAAGTACATAATAATTGTTTAGCTAATTTTTATAATGTAAACTTTTTAGTGTAAACCACTTTGGGATGTTTTTTTACATACATGGAGGGCGCAGTATATAAAAATAAGTAATTATTATTATTATACCGAGCCTGACCTTTTGATGAGACAAGAGTCCCCTCGGATGTGCTAAGGGGCTTTCAGTTACGGCCCGTTTACACTCGATTCGCCTTTGCCGAATCGAACTCTGCAATTTTCAAAAAGGCGAGTTGAAGCCGGCTAGGCACTAAGTGTAAACTCAAAAGGTGAATTGAAAAAGGCAGATCAGACCCAGGTCTGATTCGCCTTTTTCAAGTCACCTTTGGGGTAGGGTTAAACCCCGCAATTGCGGGATTCAACCCCGCAATTGTCAAGGTCGCTTGTAGCGTAAACACTACCCGAATACAGATTCGGCAATTTGAGTGTCCTTGGGGCAGTGCCCGCCAAGTGGTAGATTTAATTGACCAATCTGGCACCAGTTCGCAACACCTAACAACTCACGCATGCGCTGCAGTTACAATTAGTGGTGACTTTTGCGGTTTCTGAAGGCGAGTTGAAGCTGGATCGAGGTGTATAGTTTAAATGCGGCAAATGTTCAATTTTTTGGTCGCAATAAAAATGCTGGGTCTGTATCCACCTTTGCCAGTTCGAGTGTAAACACGGGGTTATAGGACATGTACAGCACTTGTATTTTGAACATTGGCTTTTTGGAAACAGCCCCATGGGCCATATCAGTATCCCAAGAGAATTTTGAAATTGCTTCCAGGGCTGAATTTGTCAACGCAATCAAATGACATTAATTTAAATAGCCAGGGCTCTTATTACCATAGGGAATAAAGAACATCCATATCATGTGCGCTTCATCTGTGATTCTGCGTGGGCATCTACATTCTCTGTTGACATAATACGACCTGATGGGTATGCTAAAATGTCAGTGTACTTTTAAAACTTGCTGAAATGTCGAGACACATGTACATACAGGTGCGAATCCACATACAATCGCGGACGTCCCTTTGTTCCTCTTTTGTTTGGACATAGTCTATTTTTCCTTACTCTCGTTGGTTTTGTACAGGAGCGAATCGCGGACGTTCGCTTGCCAATCGCGGACGATATTGTTCTCTTTGTTAGACCTCCCTAAAACGTCCACGATTGTTTGGGAGAACAAACGCATGTATAAAAAGATGCGCCCTGAGCATCTTTCTGATGGATACCGGCGCATTACAAATATTCATTATTATTATTATTATTAAAGAAATCCCATAATCTTCAGTGGCACCTGTCTGATTGTTTAAGTGCTGGTGGTTATTTGACTTAATCTACATAGTACATGTACATGTTGTCATTTCTTGCTGATTTCACTAGGTACATGTACCTGTACTTCGGTGGAGATAAACCAAGATTATTCTTGGCAGACTCAAGTGTTTATTTTTAAACTTAAGAGGCGATAATGGACGAGTGTTGGGCATTAGGCGAAATTGCTTTGTGATGATAAGGATAACATGCTGCCTTAATGGACTCGTTAAATTCATCATGTGTATGAAGACCTTTTCTGAACAAATTAAAATGCACATTTTTTTGTCAGTAATGTGAACATAATTAAGCTCATCACTTTAAAGTTAGTCAACGTGTAAATTTTCCACATTCCCCAGGAAAATCAATTTATTTTATCATCAGTTATCATGTACAAAAAAGTATTTTCCATAAATTTTGGGTCCAAAAGTGACAGTTTACATACGTAGAGTACCTTATTTGTTAAATCCGAAATGTGCAATTTTCTTAAGAAACATTCTTTTATTTATGTTACTCACTCTTGAAGATAGTCTTTTATGTGCAGAATTACATCTGTGGCACCCTTCCCAGTCACAAAAATTTCTGCACCGAGAAATCAGGATTGTAACGAGTCTCCCTCTGCTCGAGTCCCAAGTCAAGTCCAACAACCTATGAGTCTCAAGTCAAGTCATTAAGTCAAATGACCTTTGAGTCTCAAATCAAGTCAAGTCAAGTCAGGCATTTACAACGGTAAATTTGTTCAAGCTAATTTCAAAATGAGTCTAAACCCTAAATCTTGCCTATATATATCGTGTAGAGTATTTTTGTTGTTCTGGCCAAGAATGCTGCATGTTAAAAGAAAGCTTTAGTCTGAAAAAAACCCAATTTGGTCCTTAAGGCCCATTGTATCATTTGCAATGACCTAATTTTGTTTTTCATGAGTTGACAAGAAAAACCTTACTCAAAGTGTTGATAGCAATGGTAACAAACACCACATGAATTTATTTCCGTCCAAAATGGTATTTCATGCTAACAATTGACAATTGAAGGTGGTTTCTAAAAAAAAGTCCCGTGCACGTGACTTTTTTACCAGTCACTTGTTCATGTACACAAAATCCATATTTTTCAAGGTTTTCTGAATGTAACTTAAAAAAATTCAGGCTAGTTTACCAACATTCTTCCTTAGATATTTTACACTCTTATTCCACAAATCTGTAAAAAGTTTTATCATGTTTATCTTGCAAATGATACATAGGGCCTTTAAAGGAGCGTGGCCAGATCAGGTTTTTTTTTACCCATAATTCCCCTGGGGCTTACCTCATGGGTCATGAGATTTTTATATCATAACGTCCGTCATATTTTTCTCATTACGAATCTGAAACTCTCACGCTTCTAGGCCGCATATTTCCGAAGATATCGTCGAAAGCGGACAGCAGGGTGTTGAAAAAATATGAACACACCGCCACATCTGCGTGTGCATAAAAATTGGGGACGATTTAGACTTTGAAAAATTTTGGGGCAAAGCAGCCCGGTATACCCTGGCTTTATTTACACGAAACGCTACACAATTAACGCTAATGACTATTTGTGTTGTTAGTGGCGCTGTTCCGTTAGACTGGCGGTTTAGACTGGTTTCCGCTCTACCTACAGTATTCCACATACAACAATTGAATATGAGAATAATTCGTAGTACCCGGTACATGTATGTGGAATTTGTGGAGCAGAAACCAGTCTACTTGCGATTGGTAACAGTACGTTCCCAGCTAGCTTAGCGCGGTGTAACACGGCGAATGAATGGGTACCAGCCAGTGTCTTCCACGGATCGCACGAGTTCGTTTTAATGTCCATTTAAAAATGGGTCATTAAAAGTCTTTTTCTATAGTCAAAATACTGATCTTGTGTATACATTCGGATATTTTACAGGGAGGTTCCACTGTGAATAGAAATTATGCTACATGTATGTACATGTACATGTACATGTACACGTATGTACAGCTATTAAAATATAGTCGGAAAAGCCAACTTTAGTCATGTCAGTCCGATTTCGAATTCTGCTATGGAAGTGAAACAGTGGGATTTCGATTCGTGTCACTACTTACGATCATTTCTATTTAAACAGTAATAAATTAAAATTGTCATTACAGCTAGCCAGCTAATTACTTTCACAGGCACAGGGCCAGAGCGATAATCATTCACACAACCAAATTGCTTTGGATTTATTTTGCCACAGTGATGATCGAGTTCCATATTGGTCACGTAGCCTGGCCAGCCTAATTGCTACCGGTATATGAGAGCATTTTGCATCCCTCTTTCCCCGAAACGGGCCTGACGACATCACGTCGTCGGTGATGAGACTCGCCAGTCACAACTTGGCAGCCTCAATGGGCACATGTGGTTCTCATTTCACACTGGCAACGTCTAGTCTGCTCCGTGCATGGCCAAGCATGTGTATAGTGAGTGTCCGATATACAGCTGTGCATGAGCTCGATTCCATGAACTTGATCTGTCATCCGTTTTGGAATGTTGTCATCAGCATTGCGTGCAGTCCGTGGCGTGACATTGTAAACGTAGTATAGCGTGTCTGTGCAACATACATGCACATGTACCGGCAGTGTGTAATTCAGTGAATTAATGAATGCAGATTTTGTGCAGCTTTTTCCAGCATCGTGTGAGTTTGGCTGTAGGTAAGTGCTCTAATTTTGCTGCATATAAAGCATATAAAGCATATTTGCATATGTGGAAGTAACTAAAGATTACATTATTGGAAAGCTGTTATAAACATGATAAATGGCGTGACTGAAGATGTGTATGACCATGGTACAATGTGGTATGATAAAAACTCACGTGTGTATCGTGGAGGTCCCTAAATTCGCGCACTTAGTTTTACTTGCGTGTAAATTTCTTCCAAAACATACGATGACATCAAATGCTCCCTGAACACATTATTTATTATCATGCCTGTTTTCAGTATGAGTCTTTCCAAGGTATTGGGGTATATTTGAAAGATTGTCAATAATTCGTTTCGAATGTCTTCAGTTTATCTCAAATTTAAAGATATTTCCTTGTACTGTTCTCGGGAGATATACCATAACTTTTGCCCAAAAAGGTAAGAAAATGCTGCCACAACATACATTTCTGAAGAGCTTAATTACATATACTGTGTACAAATTTCCCCTTATATATGTAACGTGGACAGACCAATTTGTGACATTTTTTTCTGTCTTTGTTACTTGGGTAATACGTATAATAGTACCGGTAGTCTTTTTGTCCAAGGCCGTCTCCAGGTTTTTTTCTGTATGAGAGAATATTGGGTCTAGCGCATGCAAACTGCACACGGCATCAAAACGATCGCGTGTGATCATGACATCCATAATGCCAACCTGTACGGCAACACACTGGCTGGGTACATGGAGCACTAGCTGCGTACGACCTGCCCTAGCTCGAAAGAAAGCCTTGTCGCGTCTGCACTTCAGGGTTTAGTGTCTTTCTTAATTTTTTCGGCCAGTTTTGGCTGAAAATGGGGGGGCTTTGGATATGCGGGTATGCAAGGTATGAATATTTAATATTTGTCTTAAGCCAATCAAGAGCTTCATGAGTAGCACGTAATGACGCGATGCATGCATTATGCATGTCATGGCGTCCTTATGTTACGAGAACCTTGGCATGATCGATGGACGAAAACAACAAAAATTCTCGGGTTCGTAGCATTTATTGTGCTTGTCTGTTTACGTACCAGTATTTGATTACACCTCTGGGGGACAACGGTCATAATATGACAACTTTCCTGAATGATTTGTGGGAGATCTCAATACTGCCTCGGATGAACAAACTGCAGATCATAGCGTTTTTCAAACATAACCTGTCGTGCGTCGACCAATGAAATTTCAGCTCATGCGCCAATACGTGCAACAGATGCCATAGCTTATAGCGCTTGGTTTTATCTTCAGCAGGCCGTCTAGAAGACAAGCCCAACGCCTTGAATGAGGCTAGGGTAATAGGAAAAACTTTTGTTTTGAGAAACTTTATGTTGTAGGACAATTTTTCTTACTACTTGGGGTAAAAGTTATTTCCTCGGTTTAGCTGGATAATTTAATGATAAAATTGAGACATTTGAAGTGAACTTGGACCTACATGTACATACAGCTAATGTACCCCATTACTGTGGAAAGACTCATACTGTTGTGGGGGAATTTTTCATACAATAATGTGGTATTTATTTGTTCAATATTGTTATTAAAAAGTACAGCACAATATTCTATCAAATGTAGTGTTCGTACCCCTCTGTAGTACAGTGTCCGTACCCTCATGTTATAAATCACATCATTGTGTACAATGCATAGGATTCGGGGGCGGATCCAGGATTTTCCAAACAGGGGTGGGCCGGGGGCGTGAAATGTTTATAGCCTGAAATGGTGAAGACAATAAAATGGCAAATGCGTAACGCGAAGCCCCAACGGTGTGGGGTCCGAGGCCCACTTAAGGGTCCCGAAAAATGTTGGATTCTAGATGCTCTGTGGTGCGATTTCAGGTAATATTTAACCACTTTAAAGGCCCTGTACAGTAGATGATCTGTTTTTGAGCGATTCTGCGAATAAAACTATTATAAATCAAAAGAAAGACATCAACAAACTCATCTGAAGAAATTTCAGCTTTGTCAAATGTACCATGTTTAAAAAAACCATGAAAATCCATATGCAATTTTCCTGGTCTTGGCGGGGTGTTTCAAATATTCGTTCTTTGATCGGGTACTATGTGGCTTGCGTCATGCACTCTGTGGCGCACATACTGCGTGTGCGCGCGATCCATAAAAATGCATTGCGTTGGAACACGCACACAGAGTACACAGCGCCCATGCATTTTGGACCGCGTAGATGCGAACCAAAAATAAGTAAATCGTTTGCAAACGATCTAAATAATTTCATCTTTACGGATTATTTTCTGGTAAAAATTATATTATTTTGAGCGAAAACCTTTCATTGGATAGTTGCTATTAATTCAATGTTTACTTTCAGAACTTTTCCCCTGTAAACTCATCGATTACTTTTTGGGGTCATTGCAAATGATATCCACTGGGCCTTTAAGCAGGCAAAAGTGTGATGTTATATGAGGCAGATATACCCCAACAGTTGTTATCGATACAGTTGTTATTGAACAGCTAGTATCTCCACCCCCCCCCCCCCCCCCCCCCTCCACATTTGTTAAGCTTTCCTGTTTATCATGGAGGTGTATGTGTCTACAATACCATCACAACTTGTTTTCCACCAAAAATCGACAGCCTTTTGTTTAAAACGCATTCAGTTCCAAGATTGTTTGCCAAATTGGTCTTGTTTGCCCTCGTACATGTACATAAGAGTATCATGACTATAGGCCTGTCCGCATTGGACTATTTTTGGTCAAACTTACCAAGACGATGGGTACTTTTCCCATTTTTAATCCAGTGCGGACAGCCTTGGAAGTTTTTCTCAGTAAATTTTGTCGAGTCCAGCGGTTACTTTTCCTGGCAAACTGCTGCCCAGGAAAATTTACCAGGGAACTTTTTCTGAGACGATAAGTCCAGTGCGGACACATCGAGTCTGTAAAAGTGCTCTGGAAGCGTACGTCCGTGCCGTGAAGGTCGTACTGCAAAGGGACACTGCGCATGCTTTCCCATGGTCTCGGTAAAAATTGTCCATGTCGAAAAAGTCCAAATGCGGACAGCAGCAACATTTTTCATTTTACTATCATCTCGGTAAAACCTTCCTTGAGTCAAACTCAAGAACTTGGTTAATTGTGCATGTTGTGAGTTCGAATCCAGTCCTGCCCGCATCCACGGTGTGTGTGTCCTAGGCAAGGCAATTTGCCATAAATTGCCTCTCTCCACCAAGGAGCAAATGGGTCTACATGTATGTACCTATGCTTTCGATGGGTCAATGTTGTTTGAGTGCCTATAACATGCAGCCAGGGCTGTATACTGCCCAGGGAGCTGATAAGGGCAATTAAGGAATGCTATCAAGAGCTCAATGACCAGGGGTAATAATTTGAGGCACCAAGATAGGTACATGTACATGTATGTGATAGCCTAAATATCCACATTATTAACCTAGTCATTTGATATTTGTGAATTACATTAAAGGGCCCCTTATTTGGGATTTTTATCAATGACATCTATGCTATAGAACTAATATACTCAGTTAAGTTACATTCATGAAAATCCCATTTGGAGTTTGTTTTGGGGGTTAAAACAAAGGTTTTTAGTTTTTATGCTAATGAAAATATGCATATTCATGACCAAGGTCACGATGTCACAAGAGGCAAACACAGTAAAATCACATTCAACTGTGCACAAAAGATTACACTTTTTTCTCAAACGTCCTGGAACATTTGTCATCCATGGCTGTTTGAGTTTGTTCTACATGTTTCCTGTTGTAAGCCATGACAAAACTGGGGGAGAAAACTGCAGCAATTTGCCACAAGTCCAACTTGAAGTCTTATGTTTTTTCTTAACTTTCCCTTCTGTTTTCCTTACGTGATGCACTCCAAACAGCGCCCTCTGTCTGTGGTTTATTGCAATGAAATCTTAAAAGTTGAAATAGGCTACCTTTTATTGATTTGACATCGAAACGAACAATAGCATGTCTTGCCGAACAAGTAATCCGTCATTATGAAGCAAAGCTTAGGCACAAAGTTGTTTAGGATGTCACAGGCCCTTTAAAGGCCCAGTGGATATCATTTGCAATGACCCCAAAAAGTAATCGACGAGTTTACAGGGGAAAAGTTCTGAAAGTAAAGATTGAATTAATAGCAACTACCCAATGAAAGGTTTTCGCTCAAAATAATATAATTTTTACCAGAAAATAATCATATGAAGCAAAGATTTGGCACAAAGTTAATTAGCATGTCACAGGCCCTTTAAAGTATTTTCTTCCGCTGCCAGGCACAGAATAGAAGTCATGCTGTTGCAAAAAAGCGTCATGCTGTTGTGCATGTACATATGTATGCCCATTTGGTACACATATGAAATCCACCTACGCTTATTGCATCATTCAGAATGTTCACTAAACCTAGCTCTGAAAACTATTACCGCGTTCGCTTACACCTGAATGGCATGTCCGTTGCAGATATCATCTTTCACTTCGTAAGAAATGAAACTGGATAAACATTCAGCAGACTTGGGTTTCCACTGAAAAGCTTCGGGCTACATATACGTGTGGATGCTGTGGTTAAACTATTCAAATAATTTAGTACAAATTTGGGCTGTAGAGACGTGGAAGGAATTTCTTCCCAATAACGTTTTACCAACATCCTAAGAATTCAACAAAACCATTAGGAAAGGACTGTTCCATTTTTAAAGTGCAAAAAATTGATTATCTTTCAGTTGTAATTATTTTTAAATTCATCATGTGAGTGAAGTGAAAGGACAGTTTGGAGGAAAATTTTGGATTTATATTGTTTGAGCTTCTCAATGCATTAAAAACAATGTAGCTCAATTGTTATTCATCAGGGCCTATCACAATAAGACTATTAAATGATGTAGACTTTGAAACTGAATTTAAATAGCAAGTGTGTATTTTAATCTTTAATCCAATAAAATCGCTCTAGTAAAACCTTTGGGGCTTGACTTGAAATTGGTTGACTGTACAGTGTGAGTAAAAAAAACTATACACTTTTAAAATTACTTGATGTATTTTAGTGTACAAATATTTATATAAGATGTTTTGACATGTACATGTATTTAGGATAAGTTCTCCTGTGTCTTTTGGTATCAGTTTAATTAAATTATGTTTAATGCATGACCGCACATGAGGCACAAAAGTTTTGGAATACACAGCCATGGCACTTTGTGTGCGGTGGAATTCGCTTATCAAGTAGGCACTTTGCTGGGGTGTGAGCTGAGGACGAGCCATGTTTTAAGATGAAGAATAGCCCACAATTAAGATGTTTCAACGAGGCTCTGTTGTTTCTTGACAACAGCCAAGTCACTGGCAGAGCTGCTAACCCTCCTGGATTTTTGGAAAACGGGTTCATTCCGTGACTCCAAACGCATTTTGGCAACACATACCATATTTTTGAGGAAATACCTTTGTCTGGTCTCAAAAAGTAATAAGTTGAAGTTGTTCTATAGAGATAACTTGTACATTGTACATGTAGGCCCAAAAAGGGTTACAAATAGTGTGATAACATACCTTTCTAAAAACCCTGTGTACAAATTTCCAATATTATACATACGCTCGTAACCGGGATGGCCTAAAATGTAAAAAGTTACGAGCGTATATTAGAAATTTGTACACAGGGTTTTTAGAAAGGCATGTTTTCACACTATTTGTAACCTTTTTTGGGCCTACATGTACAATGTAAGTTATCTCTTCAGAACAACTGAAACTTATTTCTTTTATTTTGAGACCAGACAAAGGTATTTTCTGGAAAATATGGTCTGTGTTGCCAAAATGCCCCCGATGCATTCAATCGATTGGATCCAATTCAATTCAAAGTTTTTCTTTTTGATGTGGAATGGGACTTGACATTAAACAGGTCAGTTCCTGTAAAAGTCAACATTATTTAAAGTGTGAAAATGCTAAAAGTTATCCAACCCATAGGCAGATTAAAGTCCCTTCCCAAGGGAAATTGGCCCATAAATTTTCCAGCCGAATTAAAATTGTCTGGTGATTAATTGCGTGGGTAAAGATGAAAACTACGGTAGCAGGTTATCAATTTCTTCCCCAAGGCAATGAATTTTCCCGTACTTTCAATTTACATCCAGATTATCGGAGGTGTCTTCCTTAGAGCAGTTTTAAGGATCGGTTTTAATTTCCAGGCAGTTTTAATTTTGTGAGGTAATCTGATTAAACATAGCTAGGTGTAGGGGTGGTGATACCGTACGTGTAGCTCATGTTGCATGCAGTCATATAATTAAAGTGCTGATAAGGTTTTTTTTTAAAACGCTGGTGGGTTATTGGTGAAGTTTTCCACACGAGTATTTGCAGAGTCTGCTCATGAGTTTTATGAGTACTTGAAAAAGTTCTACAGTAGTTGATAAGAAAAGAGTCGTGAGTTTCCACATGAGTACTCGCAAGGAATAGCTCTATCATTTCTACACGAATACTTGCTTGGAATCTACAAGTTTGCGAGTATATTGCAACTTTAAGCCTATATAGTGTACAATGTACTCCGACCTTACAACTGGAAGCAACTAGTGGCAACTGATGTTTGCAGCAACTAAATGTAGAAGCAACTGGGAGCAACTGATCAGATGCTTAAAAAAGGTTGATGTAAAAATGTACATGTATGTGCACTTGCAACTGGTTGGTGTCAGTTGAACGATTGCGTCTGATCACGTGAGGTGCACATCGACAGCAGGTGAGTTGAGTTGCTTCCAGTTCCAAGGTCAATGTACGCTACGCTTTACAGCAATTTTTGCTGCAAAGCCACAGGCCTACTGGTATACGGTGAGGTTTGAATAATTGCAAGTCCCACAACATGCAGCTTTCACACAAGGCCAAATTCTGGTCAAATGCACTTTCTGCAGAAATTGCAGATAAAACTGCTTTAAGATTAAACATGTAGATTGTACCGGTACATGTTTACATGTACATATCGTCACCGTCATCACGAAGAGACACAGTGACCAAATATCGTGTTTTCATCGATTTTGAGATTTTGACCGAAAACGACTTAGTACTGCTCGGCCTACAACCTGCTGAGGTCCATTTGTCGAAAATATAACGAAAATTACTGTAATTAGCCACGTGGAACAAATTTACAAAAGTCCCATTTTCCATTTTCACGAAATGAAAAAGATCACTTTGCCTGTCTGAACAGAATTAACACAGACGCGCTGGGACAAAAAACAACGTTTCACGAAGAGACAAATGTCTTTGAAAATTAATGACTACGATATTAATGGTTAAATTCATATTTTATTGGTACATTTTAAATTCAAGATCCCAACTTTTCATACAGATCACATATTACTATAATTAAATGTACCGGTAGACCCTGAAGAAATGCGAAATTTTTTTTTCAAAAAGTGACCAACTTCAAACTCGATTTAAAAAAAAAACACTTTCTGACGCTAGCTCAGCGGGCAATTGTGTCTCTTCGTGATTATGGTGACGATATATACATGTATGTATGTCACATTTCTTCTTTTTCTTAACATTTCTGGTAGGATTTTATATACTGAAAAGCACCATACAAATTCAAGAAATGAATATTCCAGGAATTCCAAGTCACCAATAAGTACATGTCTCTTTAACACGTTTCAGCCATGCTTCTGCATCATTAATCCCTCATAAATTCATTTCCTAATACTAAATTTGCCTCATGTTTGCATCATACATGGCAAATTGGACAATCTCTTGAATTATTGAAAGAATTCTGCAAGATTGAACGTTGCAGTCTGGCTGATGATACTAACTCATCATTATTGCTGCAGGCCTGTTTGGCACTGGCACATCACGCTGGGTCCCCATGGATGAACATGCAATGTGTGTACAACAAGCCCACGGAGTGTTTGATTATAGTGGCAATAATGAATAACCACAAGTGGTTACTTTTAACATCATACATACTGTCGATCTACTTGCTCTATAATTGTCACTGTCACCGAAAAAAGGGGATTAGTATTGTCGTGGATATAACAACAAAATGAGACAAAATAAGACCAGCCTTTCCGTTTCTATAAATGTATTATTACGACTTCATTATGGGGTACCGTGGCCGAGTGGTTTGGGTCATTGACTCGCAATCATGGGTGAAAACTTGGGGTTGCGGGTTCGAACCCGGCTGCGGTACCTGTGCCCTTGGGCAAGGCACTCAACCACACTTGCTCCATCCTTCGGAAGGGATGTAAAGCCGTTGGTCCAGTGTGTTAGGTAATGGTAACGCACTCTAAAGATCCCAGAGCATTCTTTCGTGAAGAGCAAGGGGATTCCCCGGTGTCTCTGGCCATTTCTAATTCTAATTCTAAATGGGTTTCCTCACGCTTGCGAGTGACAGTGCAATGAGCACTATTGAGGAATCCTTGGTATGAATACCAGAAAGAAATAATAATAATATTAATAATAATTATTTGACGTATTTACAATATTTACAAATAAATGGTGTAAGAGTAAAAGGCCACTTTCTTGACCAAATAAACAAAATAAATCATGGTTTGCAATCAACTGAAATAACTAAATTTAACTTAAAGAAACAACTCTCAAATCAATAAACGAAATTAAACTGAAACGTGGAGAGAATAAAGTAATAAATGTGCCGAGTACCGCCTCAAATAAATTAGAGAACAGACCAGTCTCTTGTCAAAATTAATCAAATACACAAATTATTTATCAGATGCACGTGATAAATAAATAAAAGAAACGCCAAGTAGTGCTTAAACCAAAACAAATACGTCGATTTGACTCAAATGAAATGCGTGTAAAACTGAAAGAAAACAAACAGGTTTCTGCGTGCTCGCAACTTTAAAGCAATCAACAAAATAGAAGCAACTCAAAATATTGCAAAATCTTTGCTCAAATCAACAATTATATAAGCAGCCAATCAACTGAATCAGCAGCAAAATAGCATTACGACCTTTCCCCTTGAGAGCCCCAGGCAGCGGTTGACTTGTACTCTTGATGGTCTAACCTGTCCTGTGTCCTTGCATGGCTGTCCTCACTAGGAATGCCTGGCTCATTAACATGCGGAAAATACCCTCAGCAAAAAGGCATCTGCATAAAATATAATTACCAAAAACCTCCAAATATATATTCTTAAATAATTGCTGCAATTAACTTTGAAATAAGCAAGAAACAGTGTCTCAAATCACACATTTCAATAAATGCAAGTCAAACAGATAGACAAAAATAATAGTCATTAGCAAAAGTAAATTTGACAGAATCTCATAAATTATTTAAATAAAATCAACTTACGGTATATATAGTTCCGTCAAAAACAAGCTTCAGGCTTCAGGCTGGTTGCCGTGAAGACCGGTCAGAGAGTTCCAAAACTAGCTTCACAAAGCATCAAATCACGGGTAGATTCATTGGGTACATTAAATCGCCGACCCTATCCTAGCTGCGGTGCCAGACTTCACACGCCTGTTGGTTACGGTGGCAACAGAACCCAAACTGTCAAACGTCTTCTGACTACATAGCTCAACTGTCAAACCATGGAGGAAGGAAACTAACATACTCAAGGAAGGGTGTCTACATGCTCACAATTAGGCTTGACTGTCTTTGTATTATACCATGGAGGAAGAATACAATGAAACAGGTGAGTGAAGTGAACTACATGTACATGTACCATGACCATGCATCCATGTAGGTAGTCCATGATGTTACATACAATGGGGAAATTGAAAAAGGTTCCAGTACAGTGTGATAAAAAGCCAAGTCTATGGGTAATTCCCAAAATGCTTTTTAAGATTTCCAAGTGTTTTTAATCATTGAAAGTGGTTTCCCAGTAGAAAATAATTATTTTAATTTTAACAAATGCCACTCAAATTTGATGTTTGTGTGTATATATGGCACCAAGGTTAATGCAAACTCATTCTACAGCCAATATTCATTGGCGTAGGTAACCCGGGACACCAAACTCCTATTAAATACCACGGAACAAATTATAAGCCTTTATGGTCTTTTGTTTTGAATATTTTTCAGGAATCAGAAAACAAAATATTGAAGAAAATGATGCTGCCCCCTATAATCACAGGCCACAGTCCATTACTGAGAATTTGTGGTCATAAGTGGTGATTTTTGAAGCAAAGAGTGAGTGTCGTACGTAACTGGGACACCAAACATTTTGGACCCCTAATTTGGGGAATTACCCCTATACAAAAGAGTAAAACCATGAACCCAGAAGAGTGTTATGTAATAACAGGTGTATAGTCTGAATATCTCCAGGGAAGAATTGGCCATGCAGAAGGGGAGAAAACTTTCAACCACTAAAAAATACGTATTAAAGGGAACGATTTTACATTCACAGCCATTTGGCAGATGCGTGTTATTTTTTCTTTCATCAGATTGTTTGAATTTCAGAAACAATTGTTGGGAAAGTCTGATTTTTCTTGATCCCCTTATAACCCAGCTGAAACCCTGGAACCAAGTTACGTGAAATAAGTATAAGGGTTCACAAAATAACTTTTGTGCAAAACCAATTTCTGATAAAGTGGTTTTTAGGTGCGGGCTGATCCCCGACCACCTAGCTATTACCCCTTTTTATTTTTTCTCTTTTTTTTCCCTTTTCTTTTCCTTTTTCTTTTTCTAGCTCAAACGATTCCAGAGCTTTTCTGCAAAACGATTCAAGCTAAGAACTTGAAACTTGGTAGGAACATCAACCCCCATGTGCATACAAGTGTGACGTCATCGGGTATCAAATTACAACCCAAAAATGACCAAAATATGCATGTTTTAAAATGCTTCCGTCTGCAAAACCACGTGACCCAGGATCTTCGTATTTAGCAGGCTTATACAGTAGATCAGATAATGGCCTACAATTTTCTTCATGTGGGTATTTTCATCCGACCCTTCCTTCTGGGGTCAATTGGAGGTCAAAGTTCAACGAAAACGAAAATCTCAATTTTTACACTTACTAGCAACATTGCAATGCCCATCAAACCAAGCTGAATCTTTAGTAAATTAGATACAGACATAGGCCCTATGGCAGACTTTCACCAGCATTGTATATCATGATGGCATCAACTTAAGGTGTCAAATTACAAAGATTCAAACTTTAATATTTCAAAAATTCATATCTAAAGAACCGTCATATAGACACTTGAACAATTCTTTCACAGCATGATACATGTATAGGTCTAAATGAACTGAACAAATCATACAAAGACACAACCCCTAGCTGTGTGACCCCTACATGTTCGTCCAGTCCAATTTTTGCATTTTGAATGCAAATAGAGCCATGCAATATGTTAAAGAATTTGATCATAGTTTTACGGAACGAAATGTTCCCTCACATGTGGACTTGATGACTACATGTATACCAATGATGACGTCATCACGTGCACGGTGGTTACGTAATATGATCTCAAATGACAAAATTTTGAGAACTGTAATAGATATTGGACAGATTCTTTCACCACATGTAAGAACTTGTTTTTCAGTAGATCCTTGAACATTTTGTGCACACAATAGTGACGTCATGGTGAGATTGACTGGGCCATTAATGACGTCATCAGACACACAATTTTAGCGTTGAATAGTAAGAGTCGTATGTCTTGAGAATTCTAATACTGGCAATCGATGTGAATGTTTCTTTTGCAACATCGACCAACTTAAGTTTTCAACCAATTTCAAAAGTGTGACGTCATCATAAGATCAATGTTCATGTCCACCCGATCACCTTGCGTTTGTAAAAAAAAAAATGCCAAACTCTAGTTTTTTTTATAAAGCTACTGTTAGGTTACAAATGTATGCATCGACTTTTAATAAGGGAATAAAGGTGGGTTTGGCCAGTCTTAAACAATAGTTTAAAACCGACTATAAGGGACTGGACAAGTGATAATGGCCCGAGCCGCAGACGAGGGCCCTTATCACTCGTCCAGAACCCTAGCTGTTTTTAAATGTATTGTTTAAGACTGGCCAAACTCACTTTTATTCCCATTCATAAATAGCTTTTTGTGTAAATCAGTAAAAGTCACCAAAATTTGCTTGCTGTTTTGCCATATTTTGCAATGTATTTTTGTGTACATCTCGTAATTCGTTCAAACTGCTACCGGTAGATGTGCGTCAAGTTTTGTTTTTAATGTGTATAATGCAGGCGTGTTGTACGCGCACGCACACAACAGGGTACTTTGGAGATTTTTCTTTCAGACGCATGCAGTTTCTGTGTGCGTGTGCGTGCTCCATACGCGATGACTAGGGCGCGGGCACAAACGAGGGCCAGGCAAGAAAGTGTTTAAAACTGGCCAGCCCGTCTTTATCGTCCATTTAAAACTGGCCACGTGACGTGCTCTCAGCCAATAGGGATGCGTAAACTGTCTAAGGTATTTATGAATGTTACATAATATGCAGGGGTCGAAAATAACCTGAATTTCACGCTGGTCAGAAGGATCAGTAGATTAGAGAACTCTACTGGTCCTGCTGAATATTTGGTGGTCCACCGGGTGCTTCTTAAAATATGGCACCGAAATACTTTCTGGTTTAAAGGGAACACCGGCTTTGTTGGGCTATTTTGGGCTCGAAATAGACCCATACATTATTCTGAAGCGCTTTCGAGAGTAAATTGGATATATCCTGAAAAGACGCCGTCAAATTTGGCCGTTCTTGAGCACTTTTGAAAAATTCAAGGTCACGTGACTATTCGGAACCAAATTATGGTTCCGAAAAGTCACGTGGTCTTGTGAGTTAGTTGTATTTCCTGCCGTATAAAAGTTTGTTACTGCAGAACTGCACCAAATTTAACTCTGATTTTCCCCCAATATTTATAAGTAATTGACAAAAGAGAGACTATTTATACAGGTATGAAACAAAGTTAAACATAAGTATGAACATTCGAGCATAATTGTTTGTTTCGAGAGTCCGGAGAACGGGAGCGAGCGCGTGCTACGGCAGGCTACCGTGGAGTGTAGGATATTTGCCCCGCGCAGCATGGCAAATAGCCTGAGTCCACACACGGCCGGGTGTGTTGCTACGGTGTATACGTTCGTGAAGAAAAAACATGATGCCAACTCCTCAAAAGAAAACGAAAATTCCTATTCGGTCGTCCGGGCTGTCCAGTGAAATCGTGAGTAGAAAATTGGAGATATCCTGAGCAGTAGAAGAGCGAATCGTTTGTGACAAAGTCGTGAGGCGCGCGCGTAGTTGCAACGGCTGGTAGAGCGTATAACCCGTCTTTTGACCGTTTTTGTTAATTTTGCACTTCTTTAGTAAATTACGGGATATTTTGATGATCTTTTTTCACAACGACCTTCAAAAAAGTATTGTCAATGCTGCTACATCACTAAATCATGTAAACAGTACGTAGGCCGGTGTGTACCTTTAAGGTTATTGAGTGCAGGATGGATGCTTTTTGATCCATACTGGGCATGTCTGGAGAGATCAGAGAAAGAAATGTAGTTTTCTGAAATTTTCTAAATAAGCAATCATGAATTGTTTGTGGTAACCAGGAATTCTTCGCATTGAATAAGAAATGTTTACTGTGGATTAGGCATCGGGGAATGTTTCCATGAGTCATGTTTTCTCTGGTCCATCGGACCAGTGCTTTTGACAGATCTAGTGGTCCTTCTGATTTTTTACTGGTCTCGGACCAAGGGACCAGTGTTAATTTCGACCCCTGAGGGTACAAAATTCCCAGAGCCAAAGTTTCTAGCATCTCAGAAAATGTTGCACCCACATGTACATGTAGCATTGTATGAAGAGAGACATTTTTTATCAACATCTGTGTATCCTTGGAGATTTGTTTTGTGGAGCGGAAGATGTGTCGTGCAGAGGTGTCAGATTTAAAACATTATCGCTCTTACATGGGCTTAAATCTAAACCCCTGTGACATTTTAAAGATAATTTTTGCATTATGAGGGAGTAATTGTGAACCCAACCTTTTTAAACAGTGAATATGATGTGTCTGACTTGGTGCAATGTATGTATGCGGTGTTGAATAATTGTCTTAAAGGGACATACTGGCTTCGTTGGGCTATTTTGGGCTCGAAATAGACCCATACATGATTATGAAGGTCTTTCCAAAATAGACTGAAGATAACCTGAAAAGAAACCACCAAATTTTGCTTGATTTATCCGAACCAGATTTCTGGTTCGGATAAATCACGTGTCCTTGGAGTTAGTTTTATTTCCAACCGTATGGCCGTATTTGATAGTTTATTCTGGGAGTTTATTACTGCAGTACTGTATCAAATTTAGCTCTAATTCTTTTGACAAAAGAGATATATTTATTCAGGTTATGAAACAAAGTTAAACATCTCTGAAAAATTCAATATAAAATGTTGAAACAGAAAGTCTGAGGAACCAAAGTGAGTTCCACCGTGAACAGTTCACCGGACAATGTGACATTTAGCCCCATGTCACACACACGTTGGGACCGATACAGTGCCGCGGTTCGTGCACCCAGACCGTCGGATGTGGGTCATCATTAGGCGTTTTAGTCTGTATACACCTACTCTGGTTCCACGCGGAACTACAGTTCTATAACTATAAATGCCAGCTCCTCCACAATAAACGGGACAAAACCCATTTGGGGTTCCGGGTTGTCCAGTGAAATCTTCAGCAGAAAATGAGAGATACATTGTGTAAGCTGCCAAATGAAGGGCGAATCGTTTGCAACGAAATCGTGAGTCTCGCGCATATAACTTGACTATTTACCATTTTTATTAATTTTAAGCTTTTGTTGTTAATCTCAGGACATGTTGATGATCTTTTTTTTCACAAGGACCATCAAAAAATATTGTCAAGGATGCTACAGTACATCACTAAATTATGTAAACAGTATGTACCAGCTTGGGACAGGTGAATAAAAAAACAATTTATACAAAAAAGGAAGGTGTAATAAAATAAAAACCAGTTGGGAAAATGTACTTTTTGAAATTTCAGACGAGACCACGTGTGCATCTTACACTACTGTAACCCTAGATTTATGGGGGATACCGGTACATATCCCTGATAGATAAAAAAAGTGCTTTTGCAATATGGCCGTGCGCAGCATCTTTAAAAAGTAGACATTATGGCTAGCAAATGCATTGTAAACTGCTGCCCGATCTCCACCGTACTTTGTCTGATAACCCTACATTATACATTGCTGGAACTTTTGGGGACGTTTCGTAGGACATTTAAAGAGTTACCAAAATGATAACAACAAAAGGGGTACGAGTTGTCTCAGGTTCGAGTTGTCTCGGGTTCGAGTTGTCTCGGGTACAGTACATGGATATTTGGCAGAATTTGTCCATATCTACATGTATAAGTCGACAACAACAGTTGCAACATGCGTGACCTATGTTGTCAATGACTTCTGAGGGTAGATTTTCGAGAGTTACATGTTTACGTGTACATGTATAAGGTCCTCGAGAATTATCGGACGAAGCTTGGTGGAGATTGGGCAGCAGTTTATTGACTTGCCATGTTTTAATGTCTGCTTGTCAAAGTTACTGCACAGCCATACTGCTGAATCATGCTTGATCTACACACCTCTAAGGGGGACATGTATCCCCCATACATTCTCTGAGGGTACATCTTACAGATGAATATTGTGCATCAAAAGTCACACTGATACACCAGGTAAATAAGGAGGACATGCCAGCCTTGAAGCTTGCAATGCAATGCGCTTATTGTCTGTCTATATCAGTCCATTATATTCTTCACGTCCCTCTGCAGATCCTTTCAAATGAATTTCAAACGCATAATTGCTTCACCACGATTTCACTGTCTTCATTTCCATGGTAACCAGGAGTAATCCATTCTAGCAATGTCATTTTTCCCCTTTTGATTAAAATATAATTTAATTGTACATGTAATGTCGAATCGTGTATGGTTGTTTGGGAAATATGCTTAAATTTGTTGCCATCCCTATGTATTGTGGCTTTCTTCTTCTATAACTGTGATAGAAATAAACAAAGGAGTGTTTTTCAGAACTCTTTTTTTTAACGTCTTGTACAAAATTGCAAGTTGCTGCTAAAAGTATGATTGGCTGGTCTTAAACAGTATGTTTAAGACTGGCTACATGTAGGGACCTGCTTGGATACTGATAATGGCCTAAGCCCTGAATGTAAAAAAACAATGCGACCTTAACACAACAAACGGCATGTTCACGATTTTCGTTTTTCAAAAATCAACATTATAAAGTTGATCAGTCTGTTTTGGCCTTCCTTCATGGTTTGAATGATTGTTTTTCCTAGTACATAATTGTATGCCAAGTTCAATATCTTTTGCTTTCTTACTTTCATCCGCTTGGAGCTTGTTCAGATTTTTCCAGAAAATTGATTTTATTCTAACCGAACAAAATACCACCCCAAAATACTATCTGTGGGAAGAAAACAAGAAATTTGCAATCTCCGATTTGGATGTGGAAGCAAAAAGGTTGGTGTATATTAAAATCACTGCACTTTGTGAGTGGATAAATTACGTGTAGTTGGTTGGTTTTTTGATGATATCCTTGAAAATATACGGATTGAGAGTGCAAAATTTCAGAATGGTAATGAGAAAAATGACAAATGATAGGGTATCAAAATGTCAATACCCATGGGAAAAATGGGGGCTAAAAAATTTGATCTGGACACGATCCTTTAAGTTATTTATCTGTAGTTCAACTTCATAAAAGCCATGTGTTCAACCTTTTCCATCTTCGTTTTGTTGGGTCATGGACAACTGTAATGCCTTTCAAAAGGAATAGTAATTTCAATGTACATATAGCTACAGCAACCATGCTTGCTTTTAAATTAAATTCTGCTGACTTTATTGGGTCGTGGCTCGCCACTCTCATCAGTAACACCTATTTTGCCAGCAGTGCCTATCTTCATCAGCAGTGCCTATCTTCTGTCTTCATCTTTTCTTTAACTCATCCCTTTGGATGGCTATACCTCTTAACTGCACCAGCCTCCGTAAAAAACCACTGAGGCACGGTGCGCCAGTGCACTCTGCCCGAAGTTCCTCCCCGAGTTCCTGCACTTTTATAGGGCTTTACTATGGAGATTTACCGGTAACAATGCAGTGGTCAGCTCATCCCATGTAGGTTCATTTAGCTTGATACAAAATTGGCTTTCTGAGAGTCCTTAACTACAGGATTCTTCAGAGCTCCCAGAAACAGAAAAATGTTACAGGTCCTCTTGGCCCTGGAGAAAATCACTGCTAAGCAGAATAGGTTTGAAACAGATTTCAAAGTGATTGGTTTATCCGTGCCTTGTCGTATTCCACAACCAAAGCCTCCTGTCAGAGCTTTTAGTCAAATTATGATTTGCATCTTTTTTTTAACTGTATGTTATACATCTCTCAGTCTCCTTGATATAATTTGTGCTTCTTTTTTAAACCGTATAATGTGAAGGTTTCAACCTTCTGTCGCATCTATTTCTTGACCTACATGTACATGTAGTTTGATAAAAATAAAAACATTCCCTGCAATACAAAACTTTTTTTGTACAATGATTGACCAGCATATTTCCATGGTACACGTACATACAAATTCATTCCTTGCAGTGACAGAAATTATGAAGATACTGTGATATAATCACATCTGAAATGCCAAGGTTTTGTGATAAAGTACCAAATGCACATCATCAATAAAAAATATATGAAACAAGTGATGGATGTGCATTTTCTAGGTCAAGTGTTTTTGGACTGCAGCCCTAGTTAAATTATTAAAAGGAGACCATGAAATACAATGTGTACCCTAAAAATTGAGTCAAACGTGGATCATTGGACTTTGGTGCCATTGATCTTCGAAGGGTGGGTTCATTTCCTTTCCATATATGAAAAGAAGTTGAAATAGAAATAATTTTGAATAAATATTATTTTGCCATTTTTGTAATTCCTAAAATTAGCATAGTGGTCAAAATGGTGACATTTATAATATAATGTGTTTTAACTGATTTTCTGGCTGATTTAAAATAAATTTCTGAGTTGCCAAAACGGCACTTGTATAATTTTGCTAGATGTACACTACATGTATACTGTGATTAGTTCAAACTTAAGTTAAGTTTTATTTCACCAAAACCTTGTATAATGTATTTTCAGTAATCGTTTCATTATTTTTGCAATGACAGCCGCAGACAAGAAACATGTATCAGTTACCAAAACAAGTGCAGATTTGAATAATGAAACAAAGATGACAATTAAGCATGTAACCGTAGCCGTCACTAAGTAAGAGACATCTTGAAGGGTTTATTTTAGGATCAATGGATAGTCTTCATGTCAGGTTGAAGAGTGTCTGGAGCATATGAAATTTGTATGAATGCTTGCCACAAAGGAATAGCTCGAAAAAAATGTTGTGTGTAACGGACCATATCTAAATTTATTGGCTGTGGCTTGAAGTAAATGAAGATGCCGGGTTGCTGGCTTAATCACTTCCCATAGACGTGTGCGATTTCATGATGCAGCCAACTTAAAGGCTACATTTTCCTCTAAAAACTTGTTTTAAATTAGCTTAAAAAGTCAGTTTAATTGCAATTTAAATTATCCCACTTTTTTAGAACCCCCAGTAATTTCAAGAACTGCCCATAAAACTCTTTCTTCCCAAACTCTTGTTTTCTTGGATTGAGCAACATCTAATAAACACGACTTGACACATGGCCAGACCCATCACACTCACTGAATCATTGCTTTATCATCCAGCTCTCTGACTTGCCAAAACCAAAATAACCCATCACCAGTCCTCGGGGGGGAAAACGCCACGTTCGTGCCAGCCGTCATAAAATATTATTACGTCTGCATTACTGTACGCTTCAGATTTTTCTCTCTGCAAAGACAAAATACGTGTGAACTGTCTTTTGCCGCAAGAATGTTTTTGCAGACGCTTGGACGGTGGCGTGATTGCCACTTGATTTATTCAATTTACGTTTACGTAGGCAAACTGTACGAGTTCTTAAGATGCCGCCGAGGAAGTGTGCAGCTATTAAGCATGTGACAAATTTGGTCGTGAACAAGTTTCTGACAGTTGTTCTCGGCCTAGGGGCACAGAGTGATTACAAGTACATGTACATATGGCTCACAAAGTTTGTTTTAATAATGTTCCAGAACTTCTGTCCTACGTATATTTGAAAATAGACAATAATAAACGGGGTTGTAGTTAATCTGACTGCCTCATGTTACAGGGCTGTTACAACTGATAATGTAGTTGTTGTACATGTATTATCGGTCCTAACTGATAATGTAACAGAAATTTACTGATAACATGCAGTAACATTGTACAATATTATTAATAATTTTTTGTTACTCAATTTTTTTCACTGGTGGGCACAGGACTATCAATGAACGCCTAACCAAGGCTACAACAACATTTGTTTTTCGCTCATAAACAGACGGTTGTTGTCATCATCTTCTTCGTTGTTGCAGAAGTTCAGGATTTCCTTGAATCTGTCTCTCGGCATGGTGGCTGGAAAGAATGAGGTCTGTTGACCAGAAATGTCCAAGTTCAGGTTTAGTTGTCACACCCATCAAAATGGGGAGTGCCAAAAATACTGCAATCTCACCAGTTGTAGAGTTAGTCCATTTTTTCGTGTGACCCTTTTTCTGTGCACCACTGTGGTTTCCGCCGTTTGGCCTGGCATACAAGTTCACATACAAGGTTTTGCAAATCGGGGGTGAAAAACTTGTTGAACACATCAATGGGCGTACTTTTATTTGTAAGCATTGGTACTTTTACTCCAGGTTGCCCACAAAACCCATGGAGACGAGTCAAAGTTACATCGTCTTTCTACTTGGTGTTTCTTGTCAGCTCTTCTGATGAGGTATCGCTTGATAAAATTAAGTCGTCAGATTCAGATTCATTGTCCAAATCTTCAGAGTTTGAATTTTCATTACTGCTGGATGTGGGACCACTATCATCGGAACCCGAAGTCAAGACTAAAAATCCTTGTAGTTTACTTAAGTCTCGGAGTCTGAATTCATGTCTTGTATATGTTGTTGCTTAATTGCTGAAGACATCTTGGATAATGAACACTCTTTTGAAGCATGGTTGTATTTATACATGTGTGGAGGAGCGGTATGCATCACCTGGGTTGAGAATTCTAAAAACTGGTGTACAGCAATTGTCTGAGCAGTTGGGTGCAAATTCTCAAACACACAAGAAATAAAAGTGGATCTAGCTGTTTTAAAATTTTCTTCCAAGAAGGGACATATTTTCACCCTCAGCAGAGTTTTACTTCTTGGTATGCATTGTCAATGGGTTAGAATCCCAGAAATTCTTGTACACATGTACTCAGTAATAGTGAGAAAAAAAAAAACACAAGGTGAGAGAAAAATCATACAGGCATCATCAGGATTTGAACCTAAGAACTCTAACTCTCCGGGCGCTACCCTCATTCATTTTTGTGGACAATCATGGTACTGACGGCATGTCATGGTGCTGTCGGCAAAGAAAGAAAAAAATGAAGAATTAAAATAAGATAACATGCACCGCTGATGAAAATGCCATGGCTATTACACGGAACAGGTATTACACAACAATGCTATTACAGATGTTGACACGAACTGTCGCGTGAGGATGCTTACGTCACGTTTAATTTAAAACTTGCCAGCTGAAATTCTGCAATGTCTGCATGTTCCTAACAGGGGAACTTCATACTCATGAAAACACTAGGGACTGACAATTAAATACCCATATTTGAAAAAAAAGTACTCGTACTCGCTCTCATATAAATGTACATGTACTCGTACTCGTATTCATGAAAAAATATTTCCTTGTACTCGTACTCGTACTCGTACTCACGAAAATGTACTCGACTACAAAAGTGCATGGATTATTTTCATAGGACTTATCTTGTTTTATGCTTCATGTCACCTGCAGATATCAGATTCAACCTTTTGGCCTAGGATTTCTATCTGTGTGAAATGTCAGTTTTTATGTGTGTTCTCACATGTCAAGATCTGACTGCTTCTATAGACAACAGGGCCATGAACACCTGTCTCAGTAGACGTACAGCAGATTATTCGTATAGGGCCTATAGATGCACAATACAACATACATGTACATGTATTTGGAGGAAAACTTGTGAAAACTAAAGGCCCCATACAAGGTTTATTTAAATTAGGGATTAAAAGTGGGTTTGACCGGCTTAACATACGTTTAAAACCTGGACGCTGTTAATGGCCGAAGGCGCGGGCCATTATCAGCGTCCAGGCCCCTAGCCGGTTTTAAACGGATTGTTTAAGACCAGCAAATTAAACCCACTTTTAATCCCATTCATCAATACCTTTTTTTGTGTAAATCGGTATAACTCACAAAAAATTAGCTTGTCATTGCATTCGCTTTTCCCCCTTCATCTTGTTGTTTGTATGTTCAAACTGCATGGAGTTGGTTGTTCGATCGCGCGCTGTTACGCGTAATGCAGTTGTGTTGTGTACGTGCATGACCGGATTATATTTTGCTGTCGGGAGCGTGTGCGTTTTTCCGTACATTTACATGTACTACCGGTAGGGTGCAGGCAGAAACGCGAGCCAGCCAGTTTTAATCACTGGTCATTATCGTTGGTTTAAAACCGGCCACGTGATGTGTTCTCAGCCAATGAGGATGCGTAAACTGTCTAAGGTATTTATGAATGGATGATTAAGACTATCTTCAGTGGTGCAGCCTGGTATAGATGTCGCTGAATTTATGGTGAACCTTAAGGCTTAATCACACCTACATGTACATGTAGGGAACATGGGGTTAGTATGTGCATGTATGTTGAAATATTGATAATTTCTTTAACGGCTCTAGTTATTTTTACAAAATGCTGCCGCTCATACATGTATGTTGCTATTACTGGCAACAGCCATTCTCCACAGCACATGTGCTACAACCCTATTGAAATGAGAAAAGGATGGTTGTTTTTTTACCTTCCCAGTAATTTTTTTCACCATTCATAAATGCTGCATTATGGTAATGATATTGTAACGATACATAAACATAGGGATCATGGTATTTGTGCATAATTAGGTTGCGTGCGCAGGGGAGGTCACCGACTGTCGCCTGTGTATGTAACCGTGGGCGCGCATGCGACTGCCAGCGGGCAGAGAGAGCGATTCTAGAGAGCTTCGAAGACGGAGTATAGTGTTCGAGCGTGTACCGGCTAGTCAACGGAAAGCTGAACGCTCCGGCAAAAGTAACGAACCGTTCGTCGGTAAGTTGTGTGCAGCAGCAATTGGTTTATTTATTGACAGTGTGTCTGCAGGCGTGATATAGGCAGCGCTGCGGTGGGACGTGTGTCGTTCCTAATAGCGTTTGATGCTTATGCCTTTTCGAGTTAGGCGCGGAATAATGTCCAAGTTTGGAACCCGGGCGCTCCACATTCTTTGACTAGTTCATGGTGCTAAATTAACTGAGTAAGGGCACGCGGACTGCGGTAGAAGTACCGACTTAATTTAGGCTAAAGGTAGCGTGTGCTTCAAGGTACGTTGTGTCGAGCTGTGGGTCAGCTTAAGAAGTTCGCCATTTTGAGCGAGACAACGTACTGGTAAATGTGTAATACTTACCCTACGTGCAGTACTTAATCAACGTGCCTTACTTACTCAATGTGCAGTACGTACTGGTAAATGTGTATTACTTACTCAATGTGCAGTACTTACTGGTGAGCGTGCATTACTTACACATCGGGCATTGCTACAGGCTGCAGAGTCGTGCATAACTTAAGCTCGTACATGTGCGTCACGTACAGAGCTGTTATTCACAGACTTGTAGAATAATGTTAATTGTTGCCTGTGCATAACTTACCGAGCTGCCGTGTAATTACTGCGAGTGTGTGTAACTTACTGCGAGTGCGTGTAACTTACCGAGCTGCCGTGTAACTTACTGCTAGTGCGTGTAACTTACCGAGCTGCTGTGTAACTTACTGCTAGTGCGTGTAACTTACCGAGCTGCTGTGTAACTTACTGCTAGTGCGTGTAACTTACCGTGCTGCCGTGTAACTTACTGCTAGTGCGTGTAACTTACCGAGCTGCCGTGTAACTTACTGCTAGTGCGTGTAACTTACCGAGCTGCCGTGTAACTTACTGCTAGTGCGTGTAACTTACCGAGCTGCTGTGTAACTTACTGCTAGTGCGTGTAACTTACCGAGCTGCTGTGTAACTTACTGCTAGTGCGTGTAACTTACCGAGCTGCTGTGTAACTTACTGCTAGTGCGTGTAACTTACCGAGCTGCTGTGTAACTTACTGCTAGTGCGTGTAACTTACCGAGCTGCCGTGTAACTTACTGCTAGTGCGTGTAACTTACCGAGCTGCCGTGTAACTTACTGCTAGTGCGTGTAACTTACCGAGCTGCCGTGTAACTTACTGCTAGTGCGTGTAACTTACCGAGCTGCCGTGTAACTTACTGCTAGTGCGTGTAACTTACCGAGCTGCTGTGTAACTTACTGCTAGTGCGTGTAACTTACCGAGCTGCTGTGTAACTTACTGCTAGTGCGTGTAACTTACCGAGCTGCTGTGTAACTTACTGCTAGTGCGTGTAACTTACCGAGCTGCTGTGTAACTTACTGCTAGTGCGTGTAACTTACCGAGCTGCTGTGTAACTTACTGCTAGTGCGTGTAACTTACCGAGCTGCCGTGTAACTTACTGCTAGTGCGTGTAACTTACCGAGCTGCCGTGTAACTTACTGCTAGTGCGTGTAACTTACCGAGCTGCCGTGTAACTTACTGCTAGTGCGTGTAACTTACCGAGCTGCCGTGTAACTTACTGCTAGTGCGTGTAACTTACCGAGCTGCTATGTAACTTACTGCTAGTGCGTGTAACTTACCGAGCTGCCGTGTAACTTACTGCGAGTGCGTGTAACTTACCGAGCTGCCGTGTAACTTACTGCTAGTGCGTGTAACTTACCGAGCTGCCGTGTAACTTACTGCGAGTGCGTGTAACTTACCGAGCTGCTGTGTAACTTACTGCTAGTGCGTGTAACTTACCGAGCTGCTATGTAACTTACTGCTAGTGCGTGTAACTTACCGAGCTGCCGTGTAACTTACTGCTAGTGCGTGTAACTTACCGAGCTGCTATGTAACTTACTGCTAGTGCGTGTAACTTACCGAGCTGCCGTGTAACTTACTGCTAGTGCGTGTAACTTACCGTGCTGCCGTGTAACTTACTGCTAGTGCGTGTAACTTACCGAGCTGCTATGTAACTTACTGCTAGTGCGTGTAACTTACCGAGCTGCCGTGTAACTTACTGCTAGTGCGTGTAACTTACCGAGCTGCTGTGTAACTTACTGCTAGTGCGTGTAACTTACCGAGCTGCCGTGTAACTTACTGCTAGTGCGTGTAACTTACCGAGCTGCCGTGTAACTTACTGCTAGTGCGTGTAACTTACCGAGCTGCTGTGTAACTTACTGCTAGTGCGTGTAACTTACCGAGCTGCCGTGTAACTTACTGCTAGTGCGTGTAACTTACCGAGCTGCTATGTAACTTACTGCTAGTGCGTGTAACTTACCGAGCTGCTATGTAACTTACTGCTAGTGCGTGTAACTTACCGAGCTGCTATGTAACTTACTGCTAGTGCGTGTAACTTACCGAGCTGCCGTGTAACTTACTGCTAGTGCGTGTAACTTACCGAGCTGCTATGTAACTTACTGCTAGTGCGTGTAACTTACCGAGCTGCCGTGTAACTTACTGCTAGTGCGTGTAACTTACCGAGCTGCTATGTAACTTACTGCTAGTGCGTGTAACTTACCGAGCTGCCGTGTAACTTACTGCTAGTGCGTGTAACTTACCGTGCTGCCGTGTAACTTACTGCTAGTGCGTGTAACTTACCGAGCTGCTATGTAACTTACTGCTAGTGCGTGTAACTTACCGAGCTGCCGTGTAACTTACTGCTAGTGCGTGTAACTTACCGAGCTGCTGTGTAACTTACTGCTAGTGCGTGTAACTTACCGAGCTGCCGTGTAACTTACTGCTAGTGCGTGTAACTTACCGAGCTGCCGTGTAACTTACTGCTAGTGCGTGTAACTTACCGAGCTGCTGTGTAACTTACTGCTAGTGCGTGTAACTTACCGAGCTGCCGTGTAACTTACTGCTAGTGCGTGTAACTTAACGAGCTGCTGTGTAACTTACTGCTAGTGCGTGTAACTTACCGAGCTGCCGTGTAACTTACTGCTAGTGCGTGTAACTTACCGAGCTGCTGTGTAACTTACTGCTAGTGCGTGTAACTTACCGTGCTGCCGTGTAACTTACTGCTAGTGCGTGTAACTTACCGAGCTGCCGTGTAACTTACTGCTAGTGCGTGTAACTTACCGAGCTGCCGTGTAACTTACTGCTAGTGCGTGTAACTTACCGAGCTGCCGTGTAACTTACTGCTAGTGCGTGTAACTTACCGTGCTGCCGTGTAACTTACTGCTAGTGCGTGTAACTTACCGAGCTGCTGTGTAACTTACTGCTAGTGCGTGTAACTTACCGAGCTGCCGTGTAACTTACTGCTAGTGCGTGTAACTTACCGAGCTGCCGTGTAACTTACTGCTAGTGCGTGTAACTTACCGAGCTGCCGTGTAACTTACTGCTAGTGCGTGTAACTTACCGTGCTGCCGTGTAACTTACTGCTAGTGCGTGTAACTTACCGAGCTGCCGTGTAACTTACTGCTAGTGCGTGTAACTTACCGAGCTGCCATGTAACTTTACTGCTATGTTATATTAAATCAGCTGCACAACACTATGTAAGGTTCATTGATCCCTAGAGTGTGTTACTTACTTGTGTGTCAGTCACCCGAAGTAAGCCCTGAGAAACAAAGTGTCAGTCATAATACAAGAAAGCCCTATATATAAGACCACCTTTTCTTTATTTCACTAAGTAATTGTTTACACCTACAATTAAGCCACCCAACGTGTTCAACATTAATAAAACTGTCATTAGTTGCTGACAAAGTCCTTGTCCTTCCCTTGCTTTATTTTATGAGTCCTGATTTGTCATAGGGCCTGACAACCAATATCCAACCGGCGGTATATTTCCTCCAAAACGGACCAGCACCCTTTGCCTTGAGGTCGCTTTGAGTAGACTCTCGCCCGAGGAAGAATCTTAGTTTCAGGGAATTTGTCGTCGCCACATATGGTGTCAGACTTGATCCTCCCAGACTGAAGTTCGGCCCGGGGAAACCCGCCACAATATTCATAGATTCTAGTTTTTGAGTATTTTAAGGTACAGTACAAAGCTATAAAATGAGGTTAAAGAAATGTCAAACTGTAGTCCCTATTTTGCGTAGTAAGCTTCCAAATGTCAAACGTGCCAGCGGGTTTAGTTGGAACAAAATGAGGGGGTCTAGCTTAGTTGGAACATGTTTTAACTAGCCCAAACATTTTATAGGTGAAGGTAGTGCCTTTATTTAGTTTTACTTTATTTTCCTCATTTTGTGCAAGGGGATAAGATTTTGTCGTTTACTTGTTTAGTAATCTATGAATTTGTATCAGCCTATACCGTAGGCTATAGATTTTGTTTTTGGTTTCCCAAAAGGGGAAAATTCAAAGCCGAAAAATTAAGATATTTTACATACATACACGTACTCATCCTATAACCATAAACTGGTTTAAATGTATAGGCCCTGCATATTTTCATCTATTGTACATGGCTGACTGAGGATGTTTTACTGTTTAGTGTTTTACTGTTAGTGTTTTGTAGCCCACGTATGTGCTTTGTGTTTAAAATTATATAGTTGTTTTTTTCTTTAAAAAATGTTTTATGGATGATTTTGTTAAAACTGTTCCAACTGGTGTCGCGCGACAAGTACATGTATGACACGCAAAATTAACATTTAAAAATGTCTATTCCTGGACGTGCCACGTTAACATTTCATCTCAAAATAGCGGCAAAAGGGGGCCAAGAGGGGCAACGGAGGCAATGGCCTCCATGAAATTCCAAGTTTCCCAAACTGGATATTTTTATCTAGATGTTAACTGCATGGGCACATTTAGAAATTGAGATCTCTAACTATTAATTTTGTATGCCATACTTGATGCATGACACTAATGGTTTCACATGTATGTGACTATAGGCCTTTACATACATACATACACGTATTTCATTGGCAATTTTGTCACGAAGTATGCGGGCAGCAGCATTATTTCCTTTTCATCAATTTTCTTTTGACTCAAAGTGCTTCTAGGAAATTGCCAAAGGCATGGGTAGTCCTGAGATCTGAATTCATTTTCTCTTCAGCTGTCAAGAGGCAGAATTGGCCACTTTGGAGGTTCAGCTTATTTCCTTGAATTGTCTTAATTTTGTGTCTCTGTTTCAACAACATGTATGGGTTTAATTTATTGAGTAAAGCATTACGTAGACTTTGTTTAAGTTTATAATAGAAGAGAGGGTTGAACTACATGTATTTGAGACTTGTCATCGTCACTTTCCCATAGACAGCCGAAGTGTGACGTGAGTTGCCATGGTAATTGGAAAAAGTACCATTGCAAAAGCACAGGGCCAAGGACACAGTTCAGTGATTTTTTAGTGTAGAGCCATTGCCTAGGCAACAAACAAAAGATGAGGTATTCACTTCGGCAGTCTATTGCCTACGACCTGACAAAAATTTGTCAAGCCCAACACCCTGTTTATACACTTGATCCAGAGCTCGGGGTCGAACAGCCCCGGATCACAAACTGAGTGTAAACGCTCTCGGAACCAAATTGGCCCCAGATCCGACCCCGAGATTTTGGTCTCGCGTTGGCGGAGGGTTCGATCCCGAGCTCTGGATCAGTTTGCGGTTAGATATAAGCAATTAATCTTTACCGCAACCTGCCACATCCGCTCCACAGCCGTAGCGGGGGAAAAGCCCGTGAAATTCAAGTGGCCTTGTACACTGTACATGCACAACCCATGCACACCCAGGTGTGAATCGACCTCCAATCGCGGACGTCCCTTTGTTCCTCTTTTGTTTGGACATAGTCTATTTTTCTTTACTCTCGTTGGTTTTGTACAGGAGCGAGGACATTCGCTTGTCAATTGTGGACGATATTGTTCTCTTTGCTAGACCTCCCTAAAACTTCCATGATTGTTTGGGAGAACAAGTGCACATTGATCAGTACATGCACACACAGAGCATGACCTTTGACTGCAACTTCTGGCACCGCGCTCGAGATCAACTACAGAATGTAAACGCGGCACTCAGGATCATTGCGGTTAAAACTGACGCATTCTTATCAGGGGACCATCTTGATCCCGAGCTCGGGACCAGTGTAAATACGGTGCAAGACCAAAAACAAAATATAGGGTGTGGCCTTCTTGCCTCTGTGAAATTCCTTCATAGACAGCGTCCTGTAAAGCGGGCCTGGCCCACTGTGCGATTTTAACCACGAATTTGCAAAGATTAGGTACCGGTACGATTTGTTACGATTACTAGAGACTGTCTATAGACTCTATACACAATCGTATCTTATCGTTGGAAATTTGTGGAAAAAATCGCACAGTGGGAGGCCCGCTTTACACTATGAGCAATTTCTATTGTTAGTTGCTCATAGTGTTAGGGCACTGGGTACGAGCAAGTAACCGGATAAATTAGTTTACAAAACATTGGTGTATTTTTTGACAAATCATCGAAAATATATGGATTGAAAGCGCAAAATTTCAGAATGGTAATGGAAAAAATGTGAGCTGGACACATTTTGCACATCAGGCTGCATGTCCTATTGGCCAATGACACAAACTTGACAAACATTTGTCTGGAAATACTCAACAACTTTAGTTTGTTAAAAAGGTTAAAGTGTTCCTCCTCTTTGTTTGGGCTTAAGGGCACAATACAGTGGCAATGACCACGCAGCAAAACATTGCCCTTTCGATTCAGGGTCCACAATCTATAATTTGAGTTTGGGTGCATGGATTAACTGTCAGCTTGTTGCCGTCAGCTCCCATCTCTAAAGTGATAAATTGCTCACATGCTGCGGATAAAATGGACTCCATCTATCATTTCCTTGTCACACTTGATGCAATAATTGCCAAAACGATAAGAAAATATAAGATGGTGTCTCCTTGCAAAAAAATCCAAAGTGCAGGCTCTTGAAGTAATTGCTTTCAAGTGTTTGTTTCAATTTATATCTATTTTGTGCTCAATTTGAAGCAGTACATTTCATCCATACAATGCTGTGTTGCAAAAACAGTTATATAAAGCCATATATTTACACTGATATTTTCTTCGCACAGAGGTTACCTGGGAAATTTGAGCAGGGATATGTTTCAGAAGGGCATATTACCTTTTTAGAACTGCCAAAATATCTCAAGGATTGAGACAATTTCTCAAGGATTCCTTGTCACTCCCAAGCATTGGTGTCCTTTCACACAATGGCACTTTTGTAAAATTTTCTCAAGCATGAGAAAATAAACCTTGCAAGTTTTTTGGCCTCATGTGAAAAGAGCTTTAAAGTTAGTTGTTGCACCTTACTGGGTTCAATTTTATAAAGCTTTTGACACTTTATCCTTCGGGTGAAGTTTTGTGTTAATTAAGCCATATCATGAAAATTTGTATTTGGAATACATGGTTATGCTTAGCATACAATTAGAGTAACGTGTACTCGTCTAAGCACTGCATTTGGAGCACTGCTGAAGCAGGAAATTTGTGCTTTGGGGTTTTATAAAATTAAACCCTTAACAGAACAAATACTGCAGCAAATCATGTGTCCCAGATGTACACACTTAGCATTGATGATCATAATTATGTCCAGGTATATTTGCCTTTTTGCCATGTACATGTATACGGTACAAAGTAGATTTGAAAATAAAGCCACAGATTAATGAGATTGTGTGTCATTGTATAATGAACCATTCAGAACTGGCATTGCTTCATCATGCACAATGTGATGACGTCAGCCTGTACGTTCTAGTATCAGAAAACATCCTCGTCACCATAGTAACGTGACACTTTTTTTTCGTCCTCTGATATGCGGGGCCACACTTACCACATGCAGTGAGGTGCCATCGTTTTCATTGCCATTGGTATTGTTGTCACTGATCGAAGGCAAGAAGGTCGCAGGGCGATGTTTTCATTACTCATCGAGTCTCTTCTGCATAAAGCATTGGAAGTCGGATGCTCTGAAAGCCTACAATCACCTGCACACCTTGTCAGTTTGTCCACTGAAGTGCAAGTATGACTGCAAAAAGAGGCTGATTCCGAAATGTTGTCTTTGTGGTGGCACATTGATTAATCATAACTTGGCTGCTTTGCAGACTGGTAAACAGAGCAGCTTTTTCCATCTCATTGGTTAACGGGGAGAATTTCTGGCCACTCGTCCTACTTGTCGGAGAAGTTGACTTCAGAAATTGTAAGCCGCCAGTTTTACTGTCTTGGGATATCTGTTTTGCCTTTTTATCAAAGTTTTTCCTTTACCGATAGTGTGCTTTTACAATCTTTATTCCAAATGATGATAAACTTGTACATGTACAAATGTGCATGTATCTACTCTATGGTTGTTGAATTGAGTTGCTGACTCGTTTGACTCGTTTCTTTTTTTTCTTTTGGGTTAAAGGCCCATTGTATCATTCGCAATGACCAAATTTTGTTTTTCATGAGTTGACAAGAAAAACCTTACTCAAATACCGTGTCCACATTGGACTTGTTTTTTGGGAGGTTTTACCGAGACGATGGTAAAAAGAAAAATGGCTAAATTTTACTGCTGTCCGCATTTGGACTTTTTGACACAGTAAAGTTTTACCGAGACTGTGGGAGAGCATGCGCAGTGTCCCTTCGCAGTTTGACCTTCACGGCCCGGACGTACGTATACACTTCCAGAGCACTTTTACCGACTCGCTTTGTCCTCATTGGACTTTTTGTCTCGGGAAAAGTTCCCTAGTCAATTTTCCTGGGCAGATTTTTGGGCAGGAACCGCTGGACTGAGAGGAAAATGTCCAAGGCTGTCTGCATTAGACTTAAAATGGGAAAAGTACCCATCGTCTCGGGAAGTTTTCCCAAAAAAAGTCTAATGCGGACAGGCCTTAAGTGTTGATCATAGCAATGGTAACAAACACCACATGAATATATTTCCGTCAAAAATGGTATTTCGTGTTGGAAATTGACAACCGAAGGTGAGTTTCTAAAAAAAAGTCCCGTGCACGGACTTTGTTTACCATTTACTTGTACAAATGTACTCAAAATCCTAAATACATGTACATGTATATAGATTTTCAAGGTTTTCTGAAGCACTGCATGATGCATCTATATGTAGCTAACATTTCTTCAGGCTAGTTTACCAACATTCTGCCTTAGATATTTTACACTCTTATTCCACGAATCTGCAAGAAGTTGTATCTTGCGAATGATACATACATGTATATAGGGCCTTTAAGACGGAGAATACAGGCGCCACCAAATTTTTGACGCGGAAAGGCTAAATTCGAGGGGGAAAAGGTCGACCTGATCATTGCTAGACGTGTGTAAAAGCATATTATTATGTTGTTTATTCTCAGGAAAATTAAGAGCATAGATTAAACTTTTTTTTCTTCGCAAACATTGTTAACGGTGTTTAAAAAATCTAGGCTTCCTAAATAAACTTCAAACTCTAAATCAGGTATTCATTTTCAAAACAAATCCAATATGTTTGTGCAGTAAATGAATACACCGATGTCGACCATGTGGCGCTCTTATTGTGAAATGCCCGAATTGGTTCTTAACTTGAACAATTTGTAATTTAAATTTAAATTAACCCCTCAAAAGTTGGAAATTTGTTTTCAATCTTAGTTAGCGGCCATCCAAAGTTGTCAACATTTTTACGGTTCTACAAAGCGTAGGAAGGGGGAGGGGGGGCGTCGAGGGCCGCGTAGGACTTTACATGCACTATGATGGTAGTGACAAAAAATGTTGATATGTACATGTAGTATTTCGGAGGGAGGGGCTCTTGAAAAATATTACATGTACGCTCTGTAGAACTGTGAATATGTTGACAACTTTAAACGGCTCCAATTGCTTGTCTGTAATTTGAGAGCCTAACTAGCAACTCAAATTACTGTTGTGGATGCCAGTATTTTGCCACTGTATTGTGTAAAAAAGTTAATTTTGACATGTTGGGAAAACAAAATTGGTTCTTATTCTGTAAGAAATCAGCAATGTTTCATCACAGATAATCTTCCTATAAAAAGTCCTACATATCCTGCAAACTTATTGTCATGAGAAAAGTTACCTGGTAAATTTTCCTGGGCAGCAGTTGGCCAGAAAAAAATAACTGCTGGACTCAGGAAAATTTACTGAGAGGAAAACATCCTGGGCTGTCCGCATTGGACTTAAAATGGGAAAAGTACCCAACGTCTCAGTAAGTTTTCCCAAAAAAAGTCCCATGTGGAAAGGTCTATTATCACAGTTTCAGTCTCATTGTAGATCCTTTTTTGTGGAAACTCTTGGAAGTAATTAGCACTTGGTAAAAAATCACATCTGCAACAACATATCAGTTTGTTTTTAATACAATATTCTCATCTGTGGATTTGATTCTATAATTTACATCCATTAGGGTAATGCATCCTGCCCATTAATGTTGCAAGAGTACCAGCATAACTCTGACATGTATGCCATCAATAATACACATCCAAAGAAAATATCGGCTTTTATTTGATATTGCTAAAATGTTTTCTTTGAAAGCAGTTTGGGTTTCTCAACCCACTCAAGAAATACGAGCCGATGGAGATTGGAGTCGAACCTTCACAGTTAGAACTGTCAAAATGGCCAAACATATGAAACAGATTTTTGAATGTGAAGATTTTGGTGAGCACTGTAAATTTAAGAGTTAAAGGGACATACCGGCTTTGTCAGGCTTATTTGGGCTCGAAATAGACACATACATGAATCTAAAATCTTTCTGATATAGACTGAAGAGAACCTAAAAAGAAACCACCAAATTTGGCAATTTTTGAGCATTTATCAAAAAATTAAGGTCACGTGATTTATTTCCAGCCGTATGAAAGTTTATTGTACAGCTGCAGTACTGCATCAAATTCAGCTCTGATTTTTTTCAAAATATTTATTAGTACTTGACAAAAGAGACTATTTATTCAGGTTATGAAACAAAGTTAAACACAACTATATAAAATCGACATAAAATTTGGATGCAAAAAGTCTGAGGAACCGAAGCGAGTTTTACCGTGGATAGTGCACGGCGAATGTGACATTAGCCCCGTGGCACACACACACTGCGACCGGTACGGTGTCGTGGTTCTTGCAGCCAGACCACCAGGTGTCTTTCGTCATTAGGTATTTTAGTCTGTACACTTACATGTACTCTATAGCTCGACGTATGCGGAACTGTCGCAACAGCTGGTTGCTACATGTAGTTGTACGTTGTGAAGACAAACCATGAATGTCGGCTCCTCCAAAGAAAATGGAAAAACGTATTCGGTGGTCCGGGCTGTCCAGTGAAATCATCAGCAGAAAATGAGAGATATCCAAAGCAAAAGCTTCCATTTCAGCGAATAAATTGCGACAAAGTCGCGAGGCTCACGCGATAGTGAACGGCTGGTAAAGCGTATAAGCCGGCTATTGACCGTTCTTGTTAATTTTAAGCTTTTTCAGTTAATTACGGGACATTTTAATGATCTTTTTTCAAAAGAACCATCAAAAAATTATTGTCGATAATGCTACATCTCTAAATTATGTAAACAGTTAGCCGGTGTGTCCCTTTAAATGGAGAAGTATGTGTATACCCAAAAACAAAATACATTGTGCAACTGGTGCAAGTACAACTTTGTACCCTACATTATTGCAATAATGTACAACAAGAAATACATACATGTGCATGTACATGTATGACACACAGAAAAACATAGACAAACTGCTCAAAGAATGGCATTTATAGGGACTCCTTGTACGTCGTGTACTTGTAGGATAGGTGATGCCATTTTGTCCAAAAACTGCGTGAGGAATGATATGTTTGCATACATTGTTTTTTTGTATTGTCTGTCTTAGGAATGCATTAAAGAGTTGTGCACATAACCATGGGGTGACTTATTATTATTATGACTTACATGTATTTATAGGAAGTTATTGGAGGTTTATGTATTAAAGGAGTGTGACCAGATCACTTTTTTTTTACCCATAACTCCCCGGGACTTACCTTATGGGTCATGAGATTTTTATATCGTAACATCCGTTATATTTTTCTGATTACGAAACTGAAACTCCCGCGCTTCTAGGCCGCATATTTCCGAGGATATCGTCGAAAATCCACCAATTATTTGTAAACTAATTTTCCAGTATCAACGGCCCGGTTTCGTCCATAATGCGATTTCGATTTACATGATTAGCGCCCTCAATCATCTGAATAAGAAATTATCTTATTGATAAAAATAACGTACACATTTTCAGTTCAGAGTTTATCACTTTTATTGAAATAAATAATTTATTTTGTCTATAAACTTTTTTATAAATGTAAGATTTATAAGTGTCATTTGTTTTGTGGGTAAGAAAATATCAACATTTTTAAGCACGTAGGCTAACGCAACAACCATGACAACGTCGCGCAGTCGTGGGCGCCATTTTTGATATCCGCGTGCGTGTGTTATATACATAAACGCGTACATATAATTAATTTTTCTTCATTTTGTGTTGCTTAGCTGATCAAGAAAAATATTTTCAAGCACAAGTACAATTTATACGTTACACATTTTGTTAAATAAATTATTTAATGTAAACAAATTAAATATCAAGACTAAAAGTACTACGAAGGTGAACATACATATGCATATGAGTCGAGACTTCAGCCTGATACTGAGCGTATTCAGACTGTAGAGGGCGGGCTTCATGCAAAGTTTATCCGCTGAAAGCCGACTCGATAGTTTTGTTCAATTTTTTACTGGAAATCGCGAATGTTTTCGGGTTTTTTGGACATGGGAGGTGTGTATGGGAGTTACTTGATAATATATGTAAGTTACATCAAAAACTATTTTTCAGAAACCCTGGTCACGCTCCTTTAAGAATTTGGGGCTCCAGCTGGTAAATTGAGTAATACCTGTAGCTAGTTTTACCCAAATGCATATTTTTGAAGGTGCATGCTTTGTTGGTTTTTCTTGGCCTTATCATCATGCATGGAGAAAATGAAATGAAGTTTGGAACAAAAACTTGTGACGAACAAATTTTTAGCAATATGAAAGAATTTAACATACATGTACATATAGACGAAAACATGAACAAAGTGTAATAATAATAACCGTAATATGTACGTAAGGAGACATTTCAATAGAAACGTGCACAAAACTTTAATGTCACTTATCTTTTTTTTACCTGAAGCTAACGAACTGGAATTTGAAACATTAATGGTTTAATTGTGCCCTAATACATGTAAGTCAGGTTTGCGCCCTAATCTTTTAAATTGATTTTTGAAAATTAGGGAGACACCAAATATGTCTCCCTAATTCCAAATGTCCCTCTAATACCCCATCTTTACCCCTAAGGTGTCTCCCTAATAACCTATTTGTAAAAATATGATACAAAATAATTATACAAAATAATTAGGACATTCACGTCATCATTTAAAAAACCTTCAGTATGTTCAGGCATAAACGTTGCTCTTTCTCTCTCGTGTACATGTAGCTCCATTCTGCCTTGACGCCAATGCATGGCCCTAGTTCCGCCGTTTCGTAAAAACAACAAAAGCAAAATGCATTATGATAAGTCCAGAGGTGTCGTCCGTAATTTGACAAACTCAATAAGGGGCTTTCCAGATGGAGTGTTATCAAATCACAGCCATAGCTCTTATAATTAAATGGCCTTCCATGGTGTTTTCTGAAATTTATAATTTGATCAGAATTTGTTCTCAAAACCAGCTGCTGCTGTTTATTTGCTTGTTTTTTTCTTCTATTGTGTTCATGTACCGTACTACCGTACTACATGTATACATGTACATGTACTATGGTACATGTACATGTACAAAAAGTCTTACTTTTGATCCTAAATAACTTTGTCATTTGCTTTGAGCGGCTTGTATCAGCTTTAAGAGGGTGAGATTTAGAAGCCATACAAATAAAAACTCAATTTCAGAATCTGCCACTTTCGACTTGGCGTCCTCTATCTACTCCTCCTACTGAATTAATGTACATGTTATATATGTTGAGACATCACTGGAGACGGTGGCAGAAAGCGCATGCTGCAGCTGAAAGCTTCTGATGAAGGAATGCAGAATCATAATGTCATTGCACACCCGCCTCGATAATTTTGTGATGCAAAACTCTGACATAGACAATTTCCTTGACAAATTCACAAAAGATGTTTTTATTCTAATCCACAAAGAGAAACAAAAAAGATTACACGATGTAATTGTGATTAAAATGTTAGGGTTTCAAAGAATAAAACACATTTATTGTTTAAACAACATTGAAAGTGGGTACCTTATGTACACAAAGGAAAAGTGCTGTGCTGCGAATCGAGAGAGATATGCTCTTGCACACTGTGTATACGTGTGCTCTGCATATTAAACACAAAATTCTCTTCATTTCTTTGTCAGCTCAGCTCATTCCGCAAGAGGTTTCTTCGCCAATCAGACACTCAAGTCTGGACGAGCACACAATTAGTTATCCACACCGACACTCGTGCGATTTCCCCAAGCTGACAGAGTGCCTACTTCATTGTGATGCCTGGCTGTGGGAGCGTACCATCAGGGCTCAGCTCGTTCCTTCATTGCCATGGTAACCAGCCAATAGAGCAGTACTCTGTATAATCCTTGGAAACACTTTCTACGATGATGATGGACTCAAAGAGTAATTTAACCACAGTGCTGCCCTCTCCTTATAGCCGTGAGTAGTTTCTAAAATTTCATTCTGGAAGATAATTTTCGAAAGGGTACTTTATACATACATGTACATGCACCTTCTGTGCACGATCGAGACTGGTTTTACCTTGAAAATAAAATGAAATAAAAATTGCGTCTTCAAAGGATTTATTCAGAACCACTGAAGTAGCTAGGCGAACATTTTGGACAAAGATTAAATCTACAAAGGTCTGTGGCTACCATGAGCAATCTCATAAAATTGTCCACTAAAAGCCTTGAAGGAACACACCGGCTTTGTTGGGCTATTTTGGGCTCGAAATAGACCCATACATTATTCTGAAGTGTCTTCGAGAGTAAATTAGATATATCCTGAAAAGACGTCGTCAAATTTTGCCGTTTTTGAGCACTTTTTTATAAATTCAAGGTCACGTGACTTTTTGGAACCAAATTCTGGTTCCGAAAAGTCACGTGGTCTTATGAGTTAGTTGTATTTCCAGCCGTATAAAAGAATTGTTCTCGTGCAAAAAGCCAAAGATGTGCCCAGTAGTTGTGTGGTTGTATGCTTTACCATGCAGACACCATGAAAAAAAAAGAGCAGAAAGATTTTCTTGTTTATTACCAAAAGAGAGAAAAATTAGCCGCTCATTCTAACTTGTACTGGCCGATGTACATACCGTGCTGTGCCAATTTCAAACACGTGGGAACTACATGTGTACGGCCCGCAGGGACCATTTAAAACGCACTGTGTATGCCATTCGTTCCGTGACAACCACCGGTCGCAATGCTCCAGTATTTACATGTACTTCAAAAGAGCTTCATTGTGAGCCACAATTTCACCGTTTTTTTCACAAAAAAGGCAATAGTAGATTAATTGTCATTCAAGTGTTTTTCACGTTTGTATTTTGAATTACCAGGACAAAACAGGCATGATGAACATTCACTCCGTATATTTTCAATACTGCATGGGCCGTTTTGTGTTCTTCTCAGGATGATGTCAAAACCCTGTTTATCAACAAACCAAGTGACTTCGGACGTTTCAGAATTTCGGGTGAAGAGGGTCGGAACTGCTTTGTGTTTTAAACAAAAGACTGTTGATTTTTGGTGGAAAACAAGTTGTGATGGTGTTGTAGACACATACACCTCCATGATAAACATGAAAACTTGAAAAATGTGGATGGGGGGAAGATGACAAATTAATGACCACAAAGTACATGTAGAAATGACGTAGGCCACATTTAAGCTGCATTTTCCCCATGTCTTACACAACAGGAATTGGCCCCACTGGGCAGCCAACGTCTCCTGACCAGGCTGCCATACCAGTTGCAGCATCAGCTGGAAGTCTGGTACTCGTACTCCTCGCTATAGTACTATGGTACTTCCTCGTCCGGAGACAGTAAGTATGAACAGCTAGTGTACATGTACCCCTTCAGAGTTAAAGACAGTATACATGATTGGTATCTCGAAAATCAGAAATGTTCACAGATTTAAGCCTAACTTGCACAATATAAACATGATGACCGTAGAAAACTAATTCCCCTGAAATGGTTTTGTCTGAAGTGCTATAGTCTTTGAGAATTGAGTAAAACAATTAGTTTTCGTCTCATGAGACGAAGATAATTCAATTCGCCCCAAACCATTTCGCCCACGTCACAAGTGCCATTTCGCCCCCATACCACTAAGCCCGAGTGCCATTTCGCTCCAAATCACTTCGTCCAAACACTACATCGCTCAAATGCTACTTCGCCCCAAAAGCACTTCGTGCACAGGCCGTGGTTCAGAGGGAAATGGTTCAGGGCGAAGTGGTTTTGGGGCGAAATCACTGCAAACCCTTTTTTTACTGTTTTCTCAAAAGTTAGATGAAGCACGGAGCTGGTTTTTGCTCGGGTTGGTTTTAATCATGCATATTGTAACAAGGAATTTCCCCTCTCGTTATTTGACACTCGACACAAAGAAGGAACACACAAGAAATCTTGTTCAGGAACGAAACTCTCCACGTTTATTTCCAACATGTCTCTTCGTTACAACAACTCGGCCAAAGATGGCGCGTGATCGCGTCCCCACGCGGAACGGATATCCCGATCCTCCAGCAGGGGCTCACGCCACCCGGCTCCGTGGAGCCGTTATAGCGCCCTCAGCACGTTGAGCGGACCCACCGTGAAACGGTGCTGGCGCCCTCGCTGGTGGATCGGGACGGCCGTTACACCGCCCCCTCCGAGGACCCTGCTTGTCCCCAAAGCAGGCGGCGACGCCCACGTTCCGCTGGAGAAAACAAGAAAAAACAAGAAAAACAACAAGGTTACATGAACACACAAAAAAAGGAGAACACCTATGGTGTTAGAGATTCAATTATGGGGAGGCGGTCGTCGTTGAGCCGTCGTGCGCCGGAACAGCTGCTCCCAAAAGGCGCGGGGGACATCGGGTATCTTGGGGGTGGGGAACTGACGGGCCGCTCCGGGTCGGTCTGTGTGCCGCCTTCCGCCCGTGTGGGCCTCTCCCGACGTTCGTCCATGCGGGACCTCCGTCTGGGTGGACTTACACTTCGACGGGCACGCTGCCGGCCCATCAACGGAGACAACCGTCCTGCAGGGAAGGGAGAAGTCAGGGATCGCTTCGTGCGGTTATAACTACGCAGTGGCTATAGTTACGGTAACCGTATGAATGGATATAAAATGGGATTGCAACAGCAGATTAAAACTACGTACAATGTGGAGCTGGAGCTCACTGGGTGATGCAGACAAGGTTTGAATTTTCTTTTTGATGCTAGCCTACATGTATATTAAAATGGGCATATTTAATATTTGAAGGTTAATATATTGAATTTGTATTGGTCAAATATGGAATAACCCCTTTCAAATTGTTGTACACTCATGCCATATAGCGCGCAGCGCACTTTGAAATTCCAATACAGAAAACATCACCTTTGTTTACCTACTAATGCATATTCATGCGCACGCGCAATACCTCGCTGAAAAGATTTAGCACAATAGCTCACCCACGGTCCAATGCATGCCCCCATAGTATATAATGGTCAGAAAGCCACCGTCCTCTCATAGATTTTTCAGCGCCGTGCAGTGCGGTCATCTTCGCTGTGTTTAAATAAAAGTACTACAATATGGCGGAGTCTTCCCGCTCCAAACGTACTAGATCTACAACGTCTACACCCGCGGTTCAACCATCGGTGCAACGCTCCAAGCACTCCGAGGTTCGACAGGCGACATCGGCAAACAATGCACATGTTCTTTTAGCCAGCGGAACCTCTACGGAGCCGTCCCGTATACCGTGCAACACCGGCACGGTACAGGGAGGAATACCGCACCCATTTGCCAGTCTGGACGACCACATGCGTGCGATGGAAGGAGGATATCCTTCACGGGGTGTTCCTGGTTCGCCTAATAATGGCCCGATCCATAACCCCGTTCGGTCACAGGGGCTTGGGGCACCACCACCACCACCATCAACATCGTTTTCATCGACTTTCACGACCAGCAGTGTTCAACAACCTCCAGTGTTCGTACAGAGTGATTTTGGCTTGGTCCCTCGAACTTCTTGTTCATCGAGCGCCATGTTATTAGCTCATAGCGCCATGTTATCAGCTCATAACGTCCCTACTTCGCATCGTGACTACCCTCGTCAAGAATCTTATCCCGAACATCGGTTCCAGGATCACTACCGCCACGGCCGGGATTATTTTTCTCGACATTTTTCACGATCTCGTTCACGATCTCCACATCGTTCCCGGCACAGATCTCGTTCACGATCTCGATCGCGGCGCCGTTCCGGGCATCGATCACGTTCACCCGTACGCCAACGTGTGCACTCTCCCATGCGAAGACACTCCTATTTCCGACACTCCCGAAGTCGTTCACCATCGCCTGTGGAAGTTTTTGATCGTTCCAGATCTTCTTCTTCACTCTTTTCGTTGACATCTAATCCAGCACATGAGGAAGATATTTCTGTTCTGCAACGAAGTAGAATTGTGATGCCAGCGGTTAGCTACGCTTTGGATTTTCCTCGACTACCACCTGTGGAAATTTCTCGTCCATCTTTTCGCAGGGGCACGGAATCTTCAATTTCTCCCAGACAGGATTTTCCCGTGGATAGTTTTTGTGCGAACATCATGGAAGATGCCTTTGCAACAGTTCAGGTAAAGCAGTCTATTCCTTCAGTTAAACCATATGAAAAGGACATGTTTCTCAGTAATGCTACAGACGAAGGGAAGTTCTTTTCCACTCCTACCATGTCTTCGGAGGTCAAAGATACACTCAGACGGGAAAACTCTCAGTTCAAGAAGAAAGTTTTTGATGATGCAACAAGACGCTTAGATCACCGTTTAGGTCTCCTCGATTCCCATTTGCGGTTCGGCGCCAAGATTTCATCTTATTCCATTCTGCTTTCGGATGCCCTCGCCCGAGCACAAGAAGACCCATCTCAGTTTGACGCTACGGTACTACCGGAGATGTTCAAGTTTATGGATGATTGCCTCGGCTTATGTCTTCGGGAGTTTTTCATTGGGTTCTGCTATGACCACCCTCTTACGTCGTTCACTAATTCTGGACCATCTTCGTTGGCCGTCCATTGGCTCCAGGGAAAGAATGGAAGGTCTTCCTCTCACAGGCAACGATTTCTTCGACGGGAAATTCAATGAGGTTCGGTTGCAGGAAGCTAAGCGCCTGAAAGCGGAGGAAAAGTTGGATTTGCGACCACCGCATCGCCCTTTTTCTTCATCACGCCAGACACGCCAGGAAAAGCCCAAGACGTTTAGGCGACCAAATCAGTCTTATGGGAGGGTCCAGTTCAGAGCCTCACGTCCTGCTTCTCGTTCGTCAAATTTTATCCAGCCCACCAGAGCGACGTGTCCCTCCAAGCCCCGATGGACACGGGGTCATAGGGGCAAGTGACTACAACAAGGTTACTATCCCAGACATACCGGGACCAGTGGGAGGGCGTCTTTTGAGTTTTCTTCATCAATGGCAAATGATCACATCAGACAGTTGGGTTTTACAGACGGTGTCGTCCGGCTATCGCCTGGAATTTACCAGCATTCCCCCCGCTCTCCCTGCAGGTCATTCCACTCCAGTACCCAGCAACAGAGCTCATCGGAAAATATTAGAGGACGAGATCAATTCCCTGGTAGAAAAAGGTGCCATAATTCCTCTCGAATTGGGGACTCGGGGGTTTACGTCGGTCTTCTTCCTTGCACCCAAGAAACCCAACAAGTGGCGACCCATCATCAACCTTCGCCCTCTGAATGTTTTCATCAAACCAAAACACTTCAGGATGGAAACATTGTCAACAGTACTTCAGTTTCTTCCTCGCGGTTGGTGGGCGACCTCCTTGGATCTCAAGGATGCCTATCTGCACATCCCCATTTTTGTTCCTCATCAGAAGTTCCTACAGTTCATGTACAAGGGAACAATTTTCCAGTTTCGTTGCCTTCCTTTCGGTCTGTCAACAGCTCCAAGGGTCTTTACGAGAGTAACCAAGGTTATCGCAGCTTTCCTACGGCAGAAGCACATATACATTTTCCTTTACCTGGACGATTGGCTGATTGTGGGTCCATCACCCCAGGTTGTCCTTCAATCCCTGTATCAGACAGTCCATCTGACCACGCACTTGGGATTTATCATCAACCGGGAAAAATCATCACTGACCCCTTCTCAACGACCAACGTTTCTAGGGGCTGTTCTCGACACTACTCTAGGCAGGGCCACTCCTACCGAGGAGAGATGTCGGAATCTGCAGGAATGCATCCAGCTCCTCTTTTCAGTGGAGACTGCTCCAGCTCAGGCATGGCTTCGACTCCTTGGTCTTATGGCAAGCCTTGTCGACCTGGTTCCTTGGTGTCGGATGCGAATGCGCCCTCTACAACTGCATACCCTCTTCCACTATCGTCCTCGGCTCGACCCAATGACGAAGGCAATTCCGGTCACCAGCTTTATTCGTGCTCATCTTCGCTGGTGGCTCCCCAAGGAAAACCTCCTATTGGGAACCATTTTCCCTCGACCCTCTCCTTCAGTAACCCTGACCACGGATGCTTCGGAGCAGGGATGGGGAGCTCACTTGAACGACATTTATGTCGCGGGAACATGGTCCGCACCGGAACAGCTTCTGCACATAAACCACCTCGAACTGTTGGCAGTTGCGAAGTCACTTCAGACCCTCGAGCCACATGTTCAGAACAAACATGTATTGGTGAGGTCGGACAATTCGACAGTAGTAGCCTACATAAATCGCCAGGGAGGTACCCACTCGCCATCCCTCTGTTTGGCCACTTGGAAACTTCTGACATGGTGCATCTCCAAGGATATGACAATTCAGGCATCTCACCTAGCGGGGAAACAAAATGTCATCGCCGATGCTCTGTCTCGGGGCCACGTTTTACCGACAGAATGGACTCTACATCGGGGAGTAGTACGCCACGTCTTCGGCATCCTTGGCACCCCCAATGTAGATCTGTTTGCATCACACCGGAACAACCAGCTTCCGACGTTCTGTACCCGGTACTATCATGCTCAAGCTCTCGCAACCGATGCACTCAGCATGAGCTGGTCGGGGTTTCTGGCCTACGCCTTCCCACCAATATCTATCCTCCCACAAGTTCTGTCAAAAATCGAGAAGGAAGTCTGCAGGATCATCCTGATTGCACCTTACTGGCCAAGGCAGACTTGGTTCCCAAGGCTTCTGAGTCTGCTTATCCATCCTCCAATAGTGCTTCCAAAAAGGTTGGATCTTCTGGCTCAGCCCAAATCCAAGATCCTACATCCAAACCCGGAAGCTCTTCATCTATCTGCATGGATGCTGTCAAGTCATCCTTCAGATCAGCAGGTCTTTCGGAAGACGCTTCTTCCGTGGCATCCCAAAGCAGACGGCAATCCACTAGACGTACTTACGATAGTCGATTACAGCATTTCGTCAAGTGGTGCTCCTCAGAAGCTACAGATCCCTATTCTGCATCTGTAACGAAGTTGGGGGATTTTTTGATGCACCTTTTCAGCACAGGCCTCAAAATTTCCACTATAAGGGGATACAGATCAGCCATTGCTGTCCTTCACAAAGGTTTTCCGGATGGCTCATCAGTGTCAACCAATCCTGCAATTTCACACCTCATCAAAGGCATGTTTACTCTGCGTCCTCCTGTCAAGAAATTGATACCATCTTGGGATATGGGCACTGTCCTCGTCCAACTAGCCAGAGCACCTTTTGAACCTTTAGGTTCTGCTTCACTGCACCAATTGACTGTTAAAACAGTTTTTCTATTGGCTGCAGCTACGGCTCGACGCAGAAGTGAAATCCATGCTCTTTCTATTGACTCCGGCCACATCCGCTGGGAGCCAGGAGGTGTCAGGCTAATACCTCATGTGAAGTTCCTGACAAAGAACCAATCCATGGATTTTTCACCGCCTGACATTTTTGTGCCAAGTTTGACATCTTTCTCTTCAGTGGAAGAGGATAAATGGTGGTGCCCTGTACGAGCCCTCAAGTTCTACATCGCTCGTACTCAGCAGCTGAGAGGCGACGTCAAGCAGTTGTTCATCACAACAATACGCCCACATCGCCCAGCCTCTGTGACCACGATCTCTCGATGGTTGTTGGCGGCCATTGGCCTGTCCCACCATCCTGGATCTCAAGTCAAGGCCCACGAGACTCGCAGTGCGACTACGTCCTGGGCTTATCTGCTTGGAGTGCCTATACCAGAGATTATGAAGGCTGCCTGCTGGAAAAACCCCTCCACATTCACTTCATGCTACCTCAAGGATGTGGTACAAGCGGAGGGCCGTATGGGAAGGAAAGTTCTCCAAACTACGGCTCGATCAGCAGGCAGGAAAATGTCTTCAACTCCAACACCATCTCAATAATGGTTTGGACGTCTTTGGTATGTGACTATATTTCACTTGTTTGTTAGCTAGACCTACTATATTAACGAGAGGTTTTTAGCTGTTATACCTTTTCCATAATAACATGGATAATTTGGTTTTGTAACAGTACTGCCTATTTTTCGTCGCCTAGGCTTACTGTATACTACTAGTTCTGTCTTTTTGCATGCCCCCTTCCCACCCTCTTTTGTGCATTTTTACGGTGCTACTCTGCATTAGTAGGTAAACAAAGGTGATGTTTTCTGTATTGGAATGTCCTAAATCTTGTGTGATTTATGATTCCAATAAGAAAACTCACCTTTGTTTACCATCCCACCCTGTTAGAGCTACATCGTTCACTGGGAAAATCTATGAGAGGACGGTGGCTTTCTGACCATTATATACTATGGGGGCATGCATTGGACCGTGGGTGAGCTATTGTGCTAAATCTTTTCAGCGAGGTATTGCGCGTGCGCATGAATATGCATTAGTAGGTAAACAAAGGTGAGTTTTCTTATTGGAATCATAAATCACACAAGATTTAGGACAATTAACTGTTATGTGCTCCTAAAAATAAATGCATGACGTAATGCTTAAAGTGCTATTTTAAACACGACAGTAGCCTGTCATATTCAGTCGTTGTATGTGGAATATGTGGACCGGGAACCACTCTACATCCGAGGGGGCACTCAAAGGGTCTCTCCGGGTGCAGAGCTGCGCAGGCCGTCGCCTGGTGCCGCCTCAGGTTTCCCAATCGGTTGAACTGCTTGTCGCAGTGCCGGCATCGGGAGCGGCCCATCCCACGGATGTTGGCGATGGCCCCGGCTCTGGTTTGAGCGCTTCCCGGCCTCCGGCTTTCGCATCCTCCTCTTGGTTTTCCTGTGGCAGCCGTGTCCCCTGGTCCCCGGCGGCCCCTTCCCGCTCCTGGTCCAGCGGGCCTCTCTCCATCCCGGTGGCTTCCTCTTCGCAGGGAGCTGCGGCGTCGGGCTGAAAACATCTTCTCCACCCCGTCGCCGCCTCGCCCAGGTACACCATCCCAACCCCTCTCCATTGTCTTTCCTTTACCGCTCCTCCACTTATCTGGTGTCCAGCCGGCACCACAGTATTCTCAGGAACATGAACTCTTGCCAACGATGGATGCTGTTCGTAGCTTCCTAAAGCCGTGGACTTTCCATTGATCAACACTGTGTTGTCCCCCCACCGCCACTGGCAATGGTACATCGACAGGAAGTCTATCCCCAGGATGACATCCGGCTCAATTTGAGCCACAAGACCTCCCCTTTCAAAGGCAGCCTTCCCCTGGGCCTGCATTGGGCTCCCATCTGCTTGTCTCAGAGGCGGAGGCTGGAGGTCTGGTTTCCCGGGTCCATAAAGCTCGTCATAGATGCGTTCCGAAATTAGGCTCACCGTAGCCCCCGTGTCCAGCAGGAAACAGGCGGGCTTCGAAGCAACCTTTCCTGCGACGTAATTCCCCCCCAGTGTCACCTTCGGTTTCATCTGGTCTTGTCCTGGAGGTCCTCCACCGGCCGTCCACTGGGTCGACCTAGACTCATTCTGTCCTCTTCTCTGACCGCTGGTGAATCCTCGCCTTCTTTGCGGACAATCACGCCGAAAGTGACCGAACTCGTGGCAGCCGCAACACTCCACCATCGATCGGTCGGGCGGTCTCCGCTCGTAGCCTGTGCTCTCGGTGTTCCTGTCTGGTGTAGGTTGCGCTAGCTGCACTACCGACCTCACTTCCCTGGTTCCTTGTTTTCCCTTCCTGTTCTGTACCTGGGAGTCCAGGAAAGCCTTCATCTCCGTTGCCAGGGTGATTGCTTCGGTCAGGGTCGTCGCCTTTCTCGAAAAAAACGTGGCGTTGCAGCTGCTCGTCACCTAATGCATTCCGGAAAGCATCCACAGCCAGGTCCTCCCGAGCTTGCGTGGGGAGGTTCAGGTAGCTCTTGGAAACCAACCGCCTGATCGACTGCCCCAGGCCACTGATAGATTCGTCCCGACGTCTGGTGCACATCGACAGCTGGGCCCGATGCAGTGGAACTTGGGCCGTGACTCCAAAACGCTGTTCGAAGTACTCTAGGATACGGGGTACTCCGTCCGGGCCTCCGGTGCCATATCAGCCAGAGCTTCCCGTGCCGAGCTCTTCAGATGGGAGCCCAGGAACATTGCCTTCTCAGACTCGCTTCACTGGTTGACTCTGGCCACGCTCTCAAAATGGATCAGGTAATCCGACCACGAGGAAACCCCGTCAAACTTATCTGGAAGCATCATCGGTCTTCGACCTCCCGCGGGGGGCTCCTGCTTCTCTTGCCCTGTGGTTGTCGGTTGCACCGGTGATGGATCGGACCTCGTGGCTGGCTGCGAGGCTAGCGTGTTGCTTAAGTCTGCATCCGGGTTCCCGCTCCGCGGTGGGGCCCCCAATAGATTTGTGCAGTGCGGAGCTGATTCATTCGCTCTGCATCATAGAGTTGTGCGGTGCAGAGCAGATTCCCTTGCTCCGCACCATAGGGTTGTGCAGTGCGGAGCAAGTCTCCATTGCGTTGTACAGTGCGGAGCTGATTCCCGTGCTGCGCACTGTAGGTTTGTGCAGTGCGGAGCAGATTCCCTTGCTACGCACCATAGGGTTGTGCAGTGCGGAGCAGATTCCCCATTGAATCGTGCAGTGAGGAGCAGATTCTCTTGCTCCGCACCATAGGGTTGTGCAGTGCGGAGCCGATTCTGGTGCTCCGCCCCATAGGGTTGTGCAGTGCGGAGCAAAATCACTTGCTCCGCATCGTAGGGTTGTGCAGTGCGGAGCTCCGAGGGGAGCTTTCCTCCATATTTTTGTGCAGTGCGGAGCTGATTCACGTGCTCCGCACTGTAGATTTGTGCAGTGCGGAGCAGATTCCCTTGCTCCGCTCCATAGAGTTGTGCAGTGCGGAGCAAATTATCGCGCTCCGCACCACAGGGTTGTGCAGTGCGGAGCTGATTAACTTGCTCCGCCCCATAGGGTTGTGCAGTGCGGAGCAAGTCTCCATTGCGTTGTACAGTGCGGCACTGATTCCTGTGCTCCGCACTGTAGGTTTGTGCAGTGCAGAGCAGATTCCCTTGCTCCGCACCATACATACATGTAGGGTTGTGCAGTGCGGAGCAAGTCTCCATTGCGTTGTGCAGTGCGGAGCAGATTCGCTTGCTCCGCACCATAGGGTTGTGCAGTGCGGACCAGATTCCCTTGCTCAGCACCATAGGGTTGTGCAGTGCGGAGCAATTCCTCGTGCTCCGCCCCATAGAGTTGTGCAGTGCGGAGCAAATTCTTGCGCTCCGCACCATAGGATTGTGCAGTGCGGAGCTGATTCACTTGCTCCACCCCATAGGGTTGTGCAGTGCGGAGCAAATTCTGGTGCTCCGCCCCATAGGGTATTGCAGTGCGGAGCAAATACTGGTGCTCCGCCCCATAGGGTTGTGCAGTGCGGAGCAAATTCTCGTGCTCCGCACCATAGGGTTGTGCAGTGCGGAGCAAATTCTCGTGCTCCGCCCCATAGGGTTGTGCAGTGCGGAGCAAATTCTGGTGCTCCGCCCCATAGGGTTGTGCAGTGCGGAGGTCCGAGTGGAGCACTCCGACATGGTTTTGTGCGGTTCGGAGTCGATCCGGAGGTTCCGCGCCATAGTCATGTGGCATGCGGGGCTCCGAGGGGAGCCGTCCGACATGGTCGTGTGCGGTGCGGAGTCGATCCGGAGGTCCCGCGCCGTAGTCTTTTGGCATGCGGGGCTCCGAGGGGAGCCGTCCGACATGGTTTTGTGCGGTGCGGAGTCGATCCGGAGGTTCCGCGCTGTAGTCACGTGGCATGCGGGGCTCCGAGGGGATCCATCAGACATGGTCGTGTGCGGTGTGGAATTGATCCGGAGGTTCCGCGCTGTAGTCTGCATGGTAGCGTGCGGGGCTCCAAGCGGAGCTGTTCTCCCTGATCGAGTGTGGTGCGGAGTCGATCAGGGGATTCCGCACCACAAGCCCGTGGCATGCGGGGCTCCGAGGGGAGCCGTCCGACATAGTCGTGTGCGGTGCAGTGTCGATCCGGGGATTCCGCGCCGTAGTCTGGTAGCGTGCGGGGCTCCAAACGGAGCGGTGCCACGGTGCGGGGTGGATCCTCCGGAACCCGCCGGAACTTTCCCGGCTCAAAATGCAATTCGCAGGCAGGCCGTACTGCGTGTCCCGGCCTCCCCTCTATAATCTCAGGTTCCAACATTATTTCCGAAACCTCCCGTCGCCCGGAGTTTTCTCTCGGGCTTTCTCCAAAAAACGAGAACAGTTCGTCCACGTTACGAACGTTTTACTATTCGACGTGAAAGTCTGTCCCCTATCCTGGGACAACTCAACACACAGGAAATCTTGTTCAGCTAGAACGAAACTCTCCACGTTTATTTCCAACACGTCTCTTCGTGACAACAACTCAGCCAAAGATGGCGCAGGGATCGCGTCCCCACGCGGAACGGATATCCCGATCCTCCAGCAGGGGCTCAAGCCACCCGGCTCCGTGGAGCCGTGATAGCGCCCTCAGCACGTTGGGCGGACCCACCGTGAAACGCCCTCGCTGGTGGATTGGGACGGCCGTTACAATATCTTCAATCACACAGGGGGATAAAACTATTTGTAAGTTTACCAATCATGTATACCAGTGTTGGAGGTCTCAAGGCCGACCTCGGCCTCGAGGCCGATTTTCATGGCCTCGGCCTTGGCCTCGAAGTGCAAGGCCTTGGCCTCGCCCAATTTTTGCAACAATTCACATGTGTTTTTGTATCAAAATTTGTGCACAACATTGTGACGTCATAATGTCGTCACAGGTGTCAAATTACAAAAGGTTATTATTTCGAAAATTCATATCTCAAGAATCGTAATACATGTAGATACTTGAACAATTCTTTCACAGCATGATAGGTCTCAATGAACTGAACAAATCATACAATGACATGACCCATGTGTGACCCAAACCTCAACCGGAGGAGGTTCGAAAATGTACAATTTTTTAGCATTTTGAATGCAAATAGAGCCAAAGTGGTAGGGAATTTGACCGTAGTTCTACGGAATGAAATGTTCCCTTACATGTGGACTTTATGACGTCATCACGTGCACGGTGGTTACGTAATATGATCTCAAATGACTGTAATATATATTGGAAAGATTCTTTCACCACATACACATGTAAAAACTTGTTCTTCAGTAGATCCTTGAACAATCTGTGCACACAATAGTGACGTCATGATGAGATTGACTGCCAATAATGACGTCATCAGATACACAATTTTAGCGTTGAATAGTCAGCGTCATGTCTTGAGAATTCCAATACTTTTTCAACATCAAACAACTCAAGTTTTTAAACAATCTCAAAACTGTGTCGTCATCATCAGATCAAGTTTATGTCACCTGATCACCTTGTGTTTGTAAAAATCACAAACGCGCGAAGCTCTAGTTTATTCTTTGTTGTTTGGCATATATTAAAATGCAAGGTGTCTGCCATCACACTGCAAATGAGTGCCAGAAGCAAGGAAAGCTATCTCGGGTCACACAGATCAACTCGTACACATGAACAAGCTTGCACGCTGCAGACTACATGTACTTCTCAGCATGCACTGTGTACTTCTGGTACACCCAGGAAATATTACATGTCTTTTTACTGTAAAAACAATAGATATTTACTCAGCATGGACCACCGCGAGAACTGTGGACCGGTTGTACCCTGAATACACTACATCACCCGACAGCCTCTCTCAGTAAAAGCACGCTGATTCTGTATGAGGTTTTTGGGACCGACATTTTCAATGAAGGAAAGCATGTTGTTGCCCAGGATGGTACTTCAAGTACTTAAAAAAAAATTGAAGTAGGAAGGACAACAATAATCTCAATTGCAATGGCAAACTTATGACACATGGAGACCAGATAAGGATTGAGCAAATGAAAGATTTTGACAGAAAAGAAAGTATCTCAACAAAGATCATATTCAAAGATGGGATGAGAGAAAAATTATAAGGTCTGCATCTGACCTCTGACACACGTGGCAGATAATTTTGTTGAAGATACAATATTTCACATTGAGATTAATTCCTTCTCCAACACACATTTGTACCCACATTTTTACGCAGAATGCCATTTTATAACATAATTTGTATTTTTTGTTCCATGTCAGACTTCGTAAGAAGGAGTATGAGCACCAACGCACCAGCAGTCATCATAGCCACTACAGTCAACAAGGAAGTGTCCGTGATTCCAACAGCAGACACGGCAGCCTTGCATCGGCCCATGGCTCGCGCACCCACGGCACCCCGCGCACCTCACCACGCAACCATCGCAAGTCAGGCAGTAGCTCCCCACGCTCTAAACGAAACTCGCGCTGTGTGTGTCAGGTGGAAGCCTGCACGTGCCCCCCATCAGGGCGGTCCTCTGACTCACCCTTACTGAAACACTCGCCCAAGAGCAATCGCAGCTCAGTGACCGAGTGTACAGGCACCTCTCCCTTCTGCCCCCATTCCACGAAGTTCCGACTGCACAAGTTGGACATCCATATGCGTGACTCCATGGACTCTGATTATCATCCGGATGACGAGAACACACCCGGTCCGTCCAATTCAAACAGAAACAGTAGGGTATGCACCTGCAGCGGTGACGTTGTGATTAACATGGACGCCACGGTACCCTCTGACCCTGCGCATAAAAATTGTCACCAAAGCGCAGGAGCTTGCGCTCAGCCGGTCAATAAATGCAATGGCCATACGGTGTGCTCCTGTGCGGCAGTCAACCATGCAGAGCTAGCCAATCAGTGCACATGCCGCATTATCCATAACCCGATGGATAGTAACGGGCGGAACTCCAAACATAGCCTTAATCAAAGTGCCCCAGCGCTGATTGGTAGCAGCAGTGATAGTGATTTTCCTGGTGCTGAAGCCTTGTGAAAACCTCAGGATTTGGGTCAAGATCTATTTCCGTCAACCAAATTTTTAACACAGCTTGGTCGTTCCAAATTTATAAGTTGTTTTACAGATTTTTGCAACATTACCTTTTGTGATTTCCTGAGAGAGGGGACTGAAAAGTGATTAAAAAAAATTGTGTGTCTGCTACCAGACACGAACACAATGTTACTTTGCTCAGTTGCGCATTCATACAACACTGAGAGAAAAGTTGGGGAAAACCTGAGGGAGTGCACCAATGTGCCTCACAGCTCAGCTGGTAGAACATCTGCTCATCATGAGTGTGTCAGAAGTCTCGGGTTTGAATCCCACGCAGGGCCATATGTGACCCGCTCTGCAAAAAAGGGTCTTAAGTCGCGCTGGGTAGTATTCTTTTTGCGACCATAACAAGAAATCTGTGGCATTTCTACGCTCATTAAAATACCTAAACACAAAAGAAATTTCAGGCGTAACGCAGACATTCCAGGGGGAACACAGACATTCCAGGCGGTATCTGGGCACCGCCAGGAATTTCCATTGTGTTTTGGTATTTTATTGAGCGTGGATTTGCCGCGGATTTCTTTTTATGGTCGCAAAAACAATACTAGCCAGCGCGACTTAAGACCCTTTTTTGCAGAGCGGGTCACATATAATTTTTATCTATATCCCATGTTTGGTCTTTAATTAATCTTGATCACGAAATCCATAAAGCAATTAATACAATTGGAACAGCCTGTACATGTAGCCTTCCTAAATGCTTCAAAATCATCCACTTGTTTGCATCTGCTGAAGAAGTTGTGACTACATGTATAAAAACTTGCTCAAAGTTAAAGTTAGTCTCAAAGTGCTACCTTCAGACGAGTATTTGTTCTGTTGTTTTGTTCACACTGTGCAACGTGGATAAGTCCACGGTTTGGAAATTAAAAACTACTGTATTTTTCCCCAATGCATTGGCTAGGGGAGCTACATGTACATGTACACATGTACCTGTGTCTCTTTGTTTTTCCTGGTTGTTGAAAATCCAAGTATTGTACATGTACATTTCAGGGTTGAACGAGTGTAAATATCTTGAATTTGTGGAAGTAACTTATTATGTAAAGGTTATATGGTAATTGTCTTTCTGCACAGCACTCAGGCCATATATAACAGATGTGTTCTTGTTGACAAGAACTTCGGTTATTTATGAATGGGCATATAAGAATTATGATAACGCTTTTTCTAGACATTTGAATCAACCTTGGTTTCTACCATTGAGGAAGAATATCTTGTGTACCTATTTCACATTACTGGTATACATGTAAATGCGTACATTATAATAATTTGTAAATTTACATGCACATACTTTATGATTACAAGTGTATATTTATGACAAAACATTGTACTTTTTTAGTAAATATAATGGGTTATGTGCCATCGAATCCATCTTCTGCACTGCTTTTACTGTTTTACACTTTGGAGGTGTTATAAGACCCTTTAATTGGGTGTGATTAATGTTAGAGTACATTAAAGATTCGACCGCACACATTACAACATTCTGCTTCAGATTGAGTGACCTGTGGCTGATTTATAAGTCACCCCCAAACTGAAGCAAGATATAAAAACAATCGCACAAGTATTCTTTAAAATTCCTCGTTTAATTGGCTTTGGAGTTCCGAGGATTTTCATCCCTAAAACACATGGCATGTTTTACATTCATGCATCTTTAAGCTTTGTAACCTGTTGTACGTGGAGTTCGGTGGTAACCCCTGGCATGATATGCGACCCAAAAAGGTGTCAAAATTAACTGCAAATGCACCTCCTCTGAAGAATCCTGAGTGGACGGAGGCATGGGGTGGTCTCCGATTTTTTGCATGCCATAGCATATGTTAAGCTGGCCGTACACCTTGCGTTTCGTCCGTGATTCGATCACGATAGCGCAAGTTGTGCAGTCGCATCACAAAGTGTACGAGTTTTGCGATGCGTTCCGATGGCGATGTGGTCACGATTTTGTGTACGTGTCCGTCGAAACGCAATCGCAGAATTTCGAGCATGCTGGAAATTTGGCGTGTCTGTGCAATCGCAACGGAGTCGGGACGCAAGTGATGTACACCTTGTGATGCCACTGCACAACATGCGCTATCGTGATCGGATCACACGAAATGCAAGGTGTACGCGGCCAGCTTTAGGTGTATGGCCGATATGAAGCTCTTTTTTGCAAGTCCCAGCCGTTCTATTGAATTGTGTACATTGTTCCTTGGTTACAGCGCTCTTGGTAACAGCCCTTTCCAGATACAGCGCTCAACATTTTTTAATGTATTAAAGGAGCGTGACCAGAGTTTCTGGAAAATAGTTTTCGATGTAACTTACCAATATTATCAAGTAACTCCCATACAAACCTCCCATGTCCCAAAAACCCGAAAACATTCGCAATTTCCAGTAAAAAATTGAACAAAACTATCGAGTATGCGTGCTTTCAGCGGATAAACGTTGATACTGGAAAATTAGTTTACAAATAATCGGTTGGTTTTAGACGATATCCTCGGATAGAAGCGCGGGAGTTTCAGTTTCGTAATCAGAAAAATATAACGGATGTTATGATATAAAAATTTCATGACCCATAAGGTAAGTCCCGGGGAGTTATGGGTAAAAAAAAGTGATCTGGTCACACTCCTTTAATGAAAGACAAAATGCAGAGGTCTGTTGAACAATATAACACTAATATTGGCATGAGGTAGAATTGGTTTTAGCTTATTTGTGAAAAATGGAATAGACCTATGACATAATGACGTCACGCAATGTTTACCGCGGTGCATTATGGGAGAAATGTGGGGACGAAATCCCTGCATTGCTAGTTTGCACATGGAGGTTTGCACAATAAACCTTATCGACGTTCTCAATGCATTATGGGATTGGATGACAAAATTGTCCGGCCAAATGTGCATAAACCTATGAGGCGGACACCAACTAGGCAACGTTTTTACTCATTTTCACGAAAACCAAAAAGAGTTCAAGAATCAACCTCCCACCACTTTATCTTTGACACATATCAAACATACTGACAAACATGTCCCGAAACAGAAATGTTGCAAATGCGAGAAATCATCGGGGATTCCCTTCGTATCGGTAGTCCGAGTACCACGCTCGCAGCTCGGTATGCGCTATGCAACAACTGCGAGTCCGTCCTCGGCCTCACGGACTCGCAGTGCCGATACGGCGTGTGGTTTATGCACATTTGGTTGGGCAATTTTGTCATCCAATCCCATAATGCATTGAGAACGTCGATAAGGTTTATTATTGCAGGCAGTGTTGCAGGGCCATTCCGAAGTCCGTCATGGGCTTAAAACTCACTCAGGCACAACAAGGTTGACACGAACCATTTTATAATTTTTTTGCCAGCGAAGCGGTTAGTAAAGTTCACAAAGTTAAGTGCATAATACGCTAGGCGCTATATGCATGCAACCTACGCAAACTAGAGATACAGAGATTTTATACCCACTTTTCACCCATTGCGTGACGTCATTACGTTTCAGGTCTATTGGTTGCTAAAACTCATCAGCTTGTGTGGCTTCAAATTCTTTTGAGTAATAATGTTTAAAGATAGAGTACATGATTGGTAAACTGTTAAAAACGGCGTTAATTCCACTCGTAATTAAAAGCCTATGTCGAGAAAACCGCCTTTTGGAAATGTCAGCCACAGAGATGCAGTAATACTTTAGAAAACCTGAAAAATCGTGGGATTTTTTGCGTGTGAATAAATGTAAAAAAGTTGTCTGGAGACAACGTTTTTTTAAAAACCCACCTTCAGTTGGCAATTTCTCCCACAAAGTACCATTTTACACGGAAAAAAATCATGTGGTGTTTGTTACCAATGCAATCAACACTTTTAGTCTGTTTTTTTGTCTTGTCAACTCGTGAAGTAAATTTGAGTAGCTGCAAATGTAATTTAAATATTCTCTTTTTCACTAGTATTGTAGACTGTCTTGTGTAAAATTGAACTTCCACAGACGTGCATCGAAGTAACATTCTACCTTATAAATCGATGGGTGACGAATAGAAGACACACCATCCAAGCATTTTGATAGTAAGTTTGTTTAGGTTGTCACAACAATGGCGGGGAGAGGGTGGTGGTGGGGGGGGGGGGGGGGGGGGGGTGCTCTGAGACCAAAACAATTTTTCAATGTCATAAATAATATTTTGATTTTGTTTTACTGTTAAATCCCGGATAAAAACCTTCGTAGTGTGTGTTGAATTTTACCTTGCATGTAATGTTGGTGCCATTGTTACCATATAGTTTCCACTTGTTGAGCGAAAGCCCGGGGAGCGAAAGCTACTTGTTTTCTTCCAAACTAAAATAGGTCATACTTTTGTACATTGGAAGAAAAATCAAATTACTAACAAGCTAGGTACTTGCTGTAAATATACTTCGATAACCAACACACGCATATCAGGACCAATTTTAAGTGGGTGCCTTGTCAAAGCCTATGGGTGGAAACAAATTCGATCAGGACAAAACTAATAAATGCTAAATTATTTTGTACAAGATAAATATGATCAAGGAATTGAATATTTTACTGGCCAAAATTTTACTGGCCAAAGTTTATCGGTAGATTGAATAGATCAAATGCAATGTATCTAATTACGCCGACTATGATTGTTTTTTCTCAGTTAGGTGCTCTTTCCAACATAGATGGTTGGCAAATCTTTGCAAAGCAGAATATTGCTTCTTGTCGCAAAGCTTGTCATTTTGTACACTGGATCATTGAACCAACGGCAAATAATTTTGCCACTTTCTTACTGAGCATTTTCTTAGTTAATGAGCAGCTGCCAAAACTGAACTTTAAAAACAAAACCCACAAATACGTGAACACCATGCTTTGAGTATTTTTAACATTGCAATCACATTCTATTGTGGTTTTCTTCGTAAATGTGTAGACAGAAGTGGTAAACAAAATTGTTAATACATAAAATGATTTTGTCGCATTTGAAACATATTTTTCCAGAAAATAGATTTCGTTTTAACCTTATTATAATCACATAAAATACCTCCCGAAAATACTATCCGCGGGAAGAAAACAGGAAATTTGCAATTTGGATATGGAAGCAAAAAGGTTGGTGTAATCACTGCACTGTTTTGAGTAACCATGTACTAAATTAGTTTACAAAATATCAGTGTTTTTTGTCGATATTTCTGAAAATATACAACTCTAGAGTGAAATTTCAGAAAAATATGAATGATATGGTTATATCGAAATGTCACCACCCATGGGAAAATGGGGGTATTCAAAAATGTTATCTGGTCACGCTGTGTATCTAAGATTGTTTAAATTACGTTTTTCACATCACCTGCATGAGTATGGTGTGCATTTTTGTAACCAATTTTATATGACTTTAACAACATGGCTGCTAAATGAGGTTTCTGATTGGTATATGGGTATTTCCATAAAAACAGAACCCAAAGTGTGACATTTTGATGCATTTGTAAAAATGGCCTTTTAAAGTTAACAAAATTGTTTAAATAGATTTCTGTGCAATTTCTAAATAATGTAGAACATTTAAAATAATTTACAAACGGTTAGACATGTTTTGGTATCATAGTCTTGAAAATATTCAAAAAAAATTTTGTTCACGTCGTAAGGGGAGCGGAGGAGGGGGGGAGGAGGGCTCCAAAGAATTGTTCAACTCTCGCGATTACATTTTAAGTCTTTTTGACTAGTTTCTTTCTGGAAAAGGTAGTTGCTGATTTTACCCAGCTGTAGAACCTGGACTTTATCGATTTAAATTACATTATGAAAAATGTTTGTTCCATTTTGAGCGAAAGTTTCAAAATGTCACACTTGCATTTAGAATATCGCACTAGTTGATTGAATCGTTCTCGTTAAATTTTGGGTAGTACATGTATCAACTAATGGGGTGTGTTCGATTCATGAGGTCATATATTCTTTATATGCCGAGGGTAATCGTTCTCTGAAGCAAAATCAACTCCAGAAGTGTCAGGACGTAAGGGCCAGGGGACACTGTGTCCCGTTTTCATGGAATGACCCCCTATAGGCTGTGTTGTGGGAATGGGGAGCCAAAGTGTGACGTGTTGCCATGGTATGTGGTTCTAACATTGACCCACAATTTTCATTTTAAAAAATAAATACAGTTCTCTGCAATTGCGAACTCCCATAAATTTGTTGCAGTTGTATCATTTCATTTTGAATTGAAATGTAGAATTATTCCAATTTTTTATTCGAATATGTTTTGCGGTGAAATTTACTCGGTCAACACTTCAGACCTTGTGCAAAGTAAAGCACTGGCACTTTTTCGGCCGACTCAACTCAACTGGAGCGAACTAGTTGCTGAAAGTCGGTAAAGCCCCGGTCACAACGAACCCACGACGCATTTGTGCCACGACAGAAAATTTGGGAAAATCGTGGGTCGTCGCAAGACAGTCCTACGAAATGTTGAGCATCGTGGCATCGACTTGCCGTCGGCAAAATTGGACATGCACTTTTTTGCTCGACGATATTTTGTGGTATCTATGTCTTGTGGCTGTCGTGAGTCTGTCCTACGACAGTCTGTCGTGCGATAAATATATTGTCGTGGGTACCAGAATAATTTTTTTTAGTCAAACAATCTTACGACTTTCGCACGACTGTCCTACGACTGTCTAACGACTGTTGCAGGACATTGCAAGTCTGTCGTGCGTTAGTCTTGCAACATATTTTCGTTTTTTGAGGGGTATAAAGCTCGGGCGAATGAACGCTTGAAAAGAAAAAAAACCACGACTGTTGAGCGACGATTTGTTGTGGTATTTATGTCTTGTGACAGTCTTGCGACATATAGTCGGGAAACGGACGCACGCGCATCCCACGAGTGAACCACGACCTGATCACGTGAAAATCAGCCCCCCGACAACTCACGAAACATCTTTTTTTCTGTTGCGTCCCCATCGCCAAACCATCTTTAATGTGTCGTAGCCCTTGTGACCACTAGAAATAAATTTCGGGCATGCATGTTGCAAGATCTGGCCACGACAAATATTTTATGGGTCCACCACGACAAAATTTCGTACGATCCGTTATGCCCCGGGCTTAAGGCCCGCTTCAAACGTCGCGCTTATGCCGTATCGAATTAAATTCGACTTGGCACGACGTCGGCACGACGTTAGCACGGCAGTGGCTTCAGACGTCGAACTGAATTGCAAACTCCCAGTCGAGCTTATACATGTACACATCCAACATGGCGGATGAGTATTGTGCACGTCATGGACGTTGTGCACGTGTGTTTTACATTCTGTCGTTGTTGTTGGTGTATATTTTATGGCATCTTCGGCAACTAAGGCCCTTTTTGCCATCAACTATACGGTTTTAGCTTTAACTATACTATATCATCAACTTGAGATGACGAAGAAGGAGTTGCAGTTTTAGAAGTGGGAGGAAAACCCCCAGATAAATGCCCCAGGGGAAAACCCACGCGGTCAAGTAGGGACTGCAAACCCAATCCACATACACGCCCCGGATTCGAACCCGGGACGCCAGAGGTGAAAGGCGAGGAACGAACCCGTACGCCAACCTGACCGCCCTCCATTCTGTCCATTGTACGTCGCCATATTTATTATTTTTAAGCACTTGTTTGTTGGTTATTTCTTTACTCACATACGCGCTGCGAGCATGCGCATTCCTAGTTTTGAACAAAATTGCGGATCAACTTCGAACTGGAATTAAATTCGACACGGCAGAAGCACGACGTTTGAAGCCAAGCCGTGCTAGTGCCGCACTAAATTGAGTTAGCCCGGCAGACCCTGTCGAACTAAATTTTTCTGCCGTGTCGAATTCTTTTTGCCAAGCCAAATGGCTTCAAACGTCGTGCTTGTGCCATGTCAAATTAAACAAATCAAGTTTAATTTAATTCGACACGGCATAAGCTCGACGTTTGAAGCGGGCCTTAGTTTCAGTTGAGTTGAGTCGCGTCGTCGCGTCATGTGCCAGTGTATACTGCCAGTCCCAAGTCGGTGAGAGTCTGTGGGCCCTGCAGCCAATCAACTCGCGCACCCGGATCCTGTGACCAGTGATGCAATCGGCAAAATGGCGACCTCTGTGACCTTTTATCGGACTCGGTGGCGGCAATACGTCTGTGTAGTGTATACCCACCAGTCGGTTGTGGTTAGCGAGTCTACCGACTGAAATTTGGTACCTTGTGGAGACATGGGCTCTAAAGGCAACAATAAGAGTGCAAAGGTCTCCACAAGGCAATTCTAGAGATCTCCACAAGGATGGCACTAAATAGAAACATGGAATGTTCTCAAAAATTAGGGATTTTAAGAATATTCTGGTCGCTGCATCCTCTAGATTATGAAATTAGGAAATTTCGGTCTAAATTTGAGCTCCAGAAATTTTTTTTGGTTGAAATAGGAGTGATATGACGGAATTTTTAACCAAATTCTAGCCATTGTTCGGAGTTTATGCAAGATAACAAAGCCATGTCTCCACAAGGATAGGCAACTCGCACCGACTGATACCAACTCTAACCGACGAGTCAAGTTGAGTTGAATCGCGTCGGCCGAAAAAAAGGGCCAGTGTATATACCGGGAGCAAAGGCACAGGCTCGTCAGCAATGCGCGCGCGCCAAATTCGTGTCACGAAACACGCAGCTCCATAGCAAAGGCATGGAGCTAATAGCAAAGGCATGGAGCTGCGTATTTCGTGGCACGAAATTGGCGCGCGTGCATTGCTGACGAGCCTGTGCTATTAACTTCTACTTGTAGAGTGAAACTTGTGTATAGTGGCCACCCAAGGGACCGACAAAGTGAGGCAAGAATAAACAGGTGGGTCTTATATAGAGGTTTAGCATGCACACGCATGGGTGTTATGGCCGAGCGGTCTAGTGCGTCGAACATAAGTTCCTGTGCTAGTAGTAGTAGAATGTAGGTTCGATTCCTGGCCGTGACGGTTGTGGTACCTGTGCCCTTGAGCAAGGCACTCAACCACACTTGCTCCCATTCCTGTAATTGGCCCTCCCATTCCTGTAATTGGTATATAGATAAATAAATTAAAACATACCACAATGCATGTCAAAAGGTGGAAATAAGCTAAAAGTGAAATGCATCAAAGGGTTCCTCGTCAAAAAGTTCAGAAATTTCCCACTGCAGCTTCATTGAGGCAATTTACTGTGTTTGTAAATGCCATAGGATTGTACACACAGCAATCCTAATGCCCTGGCCACTGGCCGCGTTATACAGGGGCCCTGATATCAAGGTTTATTTGGGACCGAACAGATGTGGCCTCTTTATAAAGGTGGCCGTAATAACAGGTTTCACTGTATAATCAAATTGTATTTATTACTGAGGAAAACAATTGTGGAGTTCTCATCTTACCGTGCTTTTTTCTTCCCAGGTGAGTCGGATTTGGATCGATATACGTTTATTATTTCGATGTATAAATTGCGTATATGTGACGGGCTCTACGAAAATGAGTCACAAGTCGCGCTGGCTAGTATTCTTTTTGCGACCATAAAAAGAAATCCGCGGCAAATCCACGCTCAATAAAATACCAAAACACAATGGAAATTCCTGGCGGTGCCCACAGATACCGCCTGGAATGTCTGTGTTCCCCCTGGAATGTCTGTGTTACGCCTGGAATTTCTTTTGTGTTTAGGTATTTTAATGAGCGTATAGAAATGCCACAGATTTATTTTTATGGTCGCAAAAAGAATACTAGCCGGCGTGACTCATTTTCGTAGAGCCCGTCACATATACTGAATCAATGGAATACACTCGACCAAAAACGTTCTGTCACCAGTAAGACATTGTAGATATTTATTATGAAATTGGATTTAATGTAGGAAAATAATGTATCAAATTTTAGCTGAACATATCACTCAAAGGAACAGAGCTCAACGGAGTTTATGGTGGCAAGCTCACGGAACAGGAATGCAACAAAGGAGTGTTGGGTCAGAATGAAAAACACCAACAAACAACAATGTCAACTGTATTGCACTCCAGCAAGGGGAGTTATAGTCTTGATGCAAGACCGAATTTACTGTTAGAGTTCGCGATCCCCACATTGTTCATTTTAGCCGCCAGAGGGCGTACCTACACTTACAACGTAAACTCGGTCTTGATTACTCCGTAAGAAAAAAGTTCGATAACCTTTATGGAAGACATGAATAATTAAACAGCAAGGTCAAAAATTATGGGCGCCTGCGTAGAAGAGAAAGCGATGCCTCCATAAATAGGTCATGTGGGATGGTAACTTGCCGTGTACATTTGTACTAGTCCAGATTCTGGACTATATTATTGCGATATTGGATAGAAGCGCGGCCGACTATAGAGGGCGCAATATCGACATGATTTGGATAGCGCATAATATAGACCTTTCTTTTGTTGATAAACAAACCGCGCTGGTTGGCATGGTCGGCCAAAAGTTACAAAAAACTTTCAATTTGTTGAAATAATTTGTGATCCAAATCAAAACTGTTAGACAATTCTTTTAAAGGACAAATGCATCCCGTTATTGATTTGTTTATTCCTAATAGATGGAGCACTGTTTTAAATATTTTTGTAACATTTGTACAAATGTTTAATATATTGTTTTGGTTTTGCCAGAGTGTTTTCCATACTTTTGCCAACCAAACTCGAGCTGTGACGTTGCAAAAGAAAGGTCTATAGTCCAGAACTTAACCTCAAATTCCCCGCTGGGGTCAAAGGTCAATCGAGCTCATAAATATTCATTCACGTCGCGGTGTTCGATACCGCGATATCGATATCTGCAGCGCAGCATGCATGTACGTGTGCGCAAACTGCATACGAGCACTGTACTACACATAGCGCGTATTGCATGCAGTGTGTATGTGACTCAGCTAATGCAGCGAGAATAGAGATAGCTAGCACGAACGTTTTAATGGCTAGGTCACTTTGGGGGTGGGGCGTAGGGGAACTGGTGTACCTGTGAGGTTTACTGTGATGGGGGTGCGAGTGATTGGGTGGGGTCCTACATGGGAAAACAACATTTGGATATAGCTTATTCCTTGCTGTGCCATTTATTTCAGTTTCATGCTAAAAGTGCAAAAAAACGAAAATATTATAAAAACCAACTGTTCTTGTTTATCCTTTTCTTGAAGTTCAACATGTACAGCATGTACAATGTAGTAGCAGATCTAATATTTTTGTGGCCCGCCGGGTGGGAGCTTCAGATAAGACATGTTTTGCAATGCACAAAATAATTAAGCAGGCACACAACTCAGCAAAATAAGTTCTCGGTAGTCTTATTTAAATTAATATTTAACACAAGAGTCACCTAGTAATGGGATTATGACCTGAACATTCATTTAACAACGACATGGGTGTGAAACAAAACTGCAATTAAGTGAGCAGTTTATTGAATCCATTCCTTCAATGTATCTGTCTGATTAACTTGTGAAGCACAAAACTAATCAGATTATCATGAGGATGCTTGATTTGAGGGTTTTCATTAACATAATGCACTCTTTCAACCAGGTATTGGACATTTAACCGGTTAACCGGGAAAAAAAATGAAAAACCATTTTGCCGAACGTTTAAACGAAACCCAATTTTAAATAATTTACAATAGTTTTCAAAGGTTTTTTGTATTTACTTCATGAAATTGAAATAAATGTATATGGAGTTGTAGTAAAATTTTCACCCGATAAAGATTCGATGATTATTTTGGGGGGCTAGGGGTATTGTGTGCATTGCAAATGCACCTATAAAGTAAAACAACACCAACAACTTTGGTGTCGGCTGAACGGTTAACCGGTTAACCGACACTGGAAAGAATTGCAAACCGGTTTCTGAATTAACCGTAAATGCCCATCCCTACTTTTAACAGATGGGAATGTTAATCTACAAAAAAATAGAAATTATTCATCTTTCAGTTGCAATTTTTAATAAAACTGAATTCAGTATGACAGTACATCAAGATTTTAAAAATGCATTCTGAATTAAGACTGAGTTACACACTTGAGTTTATTTGTGTTAAATCCTTCAATTCCATTTGCATGATCCAGTATTTTTGAAGGGACCTTTCAGATAACATACATTTTTTTGCAATGTGCAAATAAGCAGGCACACAATTTACAGGAAATGTTTCCCTCCTGTAGAAAAAAAGGCCAGGCCGGGGGACTTCATGACTATGCCACCTCAATACAAACTCAACAAAATAAGTTCCCAGACATTTATTCAAGATCAAACATTTCAAATTAGGCCTAATAGTTGATACAACAATCCTCAGCCAGTATAATTGCCTAGGTACGCCTATATGAGTGACCTGAACATTCATTTTAAAATGGCATGGGGTGTGAAGCAAAACTGCAAGTGCATGAGCACTCCATTCCTTCAAATTTAGAAGTCTCATATTTTTCAGTGTCTCAACATGTGAAACACAAAACTAATCAATTATGAGTATTCTTGAATTGCAATGAGGGTTTTCATTAACATAGTGTACTTTCAAAAGAATGGAATGTTAATCTGCAAAACAAGAAATTATTAATCTTTCAGTTGCAATTTTTAACAAAACTGAATTCCTGAATTCAGTAGGAGTACATCCAGATTCAAAAACATGCATTATGAGCTACACAACTGCAATAATGAGCTACACACATGAGTTCATTACTATATAGTGTTCAATTTGCCTTTCACACTCATTTTTCAATGTAACCTGCAGCCATGCACAGAATGTTCATATACGTGCTGCTGCAGAGGATTACTGTCTGTGAATGAAATATGAACAATTTCTGCATCTGCCGTAATTAAATTTGGAGCAAAATTACTTTGTAGACAACAAAATATATCAGTGTAGAATTAATGCAGCTTTGCACAGATCAGGAAGTTGTAAAAATTGCCCCTTTTTTGCACAGGAATTTCTCCAAAAAGCTGCAGAGCAAATCAGAAAGGTATGCCGCATTTTCTGTTCAAATGTAACATATTTTCAGGGTGAGATAAAGTGCACAGACAATGAACCATCTTCAAAAACATAACACTATATATACTAGTCAGTGATTTTTCAAATCAGGGCAGTGATCATTCATCCTATCATTTCATGTATGTCAGAATGCTCAGAAAGGAAGACACATATAATGCAATACATATACATTTTCTATTGTTGCAATGGTGTAAGAGCTTAACGCCCCCCCCCCCCCCCCCCCCTCCCCCCCCAATCTGCCTCTTTATGGGTCCATAATATTGGAACAGTGGAAACAAATATTTGAGGGGTCCTTGAAATGGTATAACAAAATCAAGCTTTTGAATTTGTATGTTCATGAGCAAAGTTATGACATCACATCAGGCAAACACAGGATCACTCTAAACTCTGCACAAAATATTGCACCATTTTCTCCAACTTTGATGAAACTTTTGTAACCCATGGCTGCATCATTTGAGTTTGTTTTACATGTTGCTTGTAAAAAATATGGAAATAAAAAACGCAGCAGTTTGCCACAACTCCAGTTTGTTTTTCTATACTTTCTCTTAGTTTTTGTAAACAAATTGTCAAAGTTGAAAATGTTGTCTTTTATTCATTTAAAATTGAAATGAACAGCACCAATGTCTGTATATAAACAAAAAGCTAATGGCTTTTAAAACGGGGTGCAATTTGATTTGTTAAAGTTTGTAATGTGGAGCACCCTGTCAAGCTTTAAAAGAATAATGTTGATAAAATGCCTGGTAGAAATTTCAGCAAATGATGCATGCAGTAATACTTCAGAAAACCTTAAAAAATACATGTATGGTTTTTGTGTTGAATACTTGTGTTGAAATACTTTAGTTGGCAATTTTTTCCACAAATGTACAATTACACGGGAACAATTATGTGACGTTTAAAAGTTTGTTATATTGTTATCTACACTTTTAGTCGGGTTTTTCTTGTGTAGTTGTGAAGTAAACTTATGGGTAACTGCAATAGAAACTGCAGTATATATGGGCCTTTTTTTGCCTATTGTGTATAGATTTTGTACTAAAGTAAAGTGGCCATATATTAGTCAACAAATTTAGTACACCTGCTTTTGTTAGAACTAATAACTGGCTTTATTTTACCATGTAAATTTTTCTTAAATACCATGCAATAAAATACACAAAGCACACGTACTGTGTCTTTATTTGACTAAATTCTGACCTCTTGACCTTAAAAATAGCTATTTTTAAGGTCAAGAGGTCAGAATTTAGTAGATAAGATTTGTTTCTTTAAAATGAAGTGCACTGATTTGATGGAAAAACCTGAAATTATAGGTGAGAAAATTTGAACACGGCAGGATGAAGAATTGTTTCCGCACAAAATCTTCTTTTTTTTCTCACTCCTATAGGCCTATATATATTTGTTTCATCAAATCTGCACGTACAGATATGCTTGATGAGTAATTTTGAAGACAAAATCTGATCAACTTCTCAACTCTTTCCAACTATACAGACGTGTACACCTGCATGCGTGGCTATATAGCCACGCATGCAGGTGTATACTGTATGTTTGTTCGTTTCATAATGCACAGCGCGTAGCCGGCATAGGAGGCCGATATGTATACATTATAATATTAATGACTATGCGGCGTACATTGCGCGGACAATTTTCGAGAATCGATTCCCGACCGTCGATTATTCGGCGCGCCTCACACACATGATTGATAAGCGCTGCGTCCAATCAGACTAGGTGGGCGGAGCTATAGTTCCCTGAAATTTCGATCGGGGTCCGCCAGCCTACCTCTCTGGTTGGGCCCCGCCTCACCAACCAGGACCTCCACGTTCAGGCCCCGACAGCACAGCGCGGCTAGCGCGACACTAGTGCATAGTGCACCGTGCGTGCATTGCATTATGCACTCCAATTTAGCCGCCGATTCAGTCGGCCATTCGGAAATCCAAAATACATCCACCAGAGGATGTTTAGCACCCGACGTTGAAGTTGATGTCGGATATCGTCACTTTCCTGCACTTATTCAAACACTCAACAATTTTGCGTTTAAAACACAACTTGACATTTCAAATTCCTTTATCCAAGGGAACAATTAACTTTGGTTTCCGCTTTATCCACGTACTAATTAATTAGGGAGTTAAAAGGCCGATAGAAGTGATTTGTTTAATAAAGTTATTGGAGCGCCATCTTTAAAGGAATTAAACCTTGCAGATGATGAAATGGCTAATATGCAGGTGTAGCTTTTAGAGAAAAAAAGTATAGTTTTCTTTGTGAATAATATTTGTTTTGTTTTGTATAATGAGGGTATATGATAGGACTGACAATTAGAGATGAATTTAGGAACACGAGAAAATTGCGTTGCCCCGACTGGGATTCGAACCCAGGTCCTTGGCATATACATGGCCAACTAGTGCTCTACCAACTGAGCTATCTGGTCATCCCGTCGGAACATCACAACAATCTCGTGCTTACCACTCTTTTTTGTTTTGTTTGGTGTTATCGTGTTATTGTTTTAAATTATGAGGCTAATTGAATTTAATTCACAAGGTCTTATTTTCTGTGATGATTGTTGCCAAACGTTTTCGTTGAGAGCTATAGGCGTGTAAGTAATAAGGTATTATAAAGTGTTTTGGTTGCAATTCATGTCAATAAATTGCAAACAATTAGGCTACTTTAACCTGACTAATTATTTTATTTAATATACTGAAACACTCAGTAGAAACGTAAACCAGAAAATGTTAGTGTAATTATTATGTAATGCAGTTAATAAAAATGATTAGGCCTAAGCAACATTTTATGAGTGGCAAAGACAAAATTTGAACGGTGAGAGAGAACGAGCTTTGGGTATGGTGTTGGCGCTGGCAGGAACATCACCCAGCGAGGTTGCGAGAACATTTAATGTCCATGTGATATTATTGCATTCCAAACTCGTCTTGCGTTTTTAAGGTGTGTGTTTTGCATTTCTAAAGTGTGTCAGTATACATATTCTAGAAATAGTATACAATTTCTAGTATATATTACTAGAATACGGATACAATTTCTATAGAAACATAAAAGTTATTCGCTTTAAAATGAGACATCAACGAAACAAATCGACCAACGTTTAGTTATCGAACAATTACTGTCAATATTTTGAATTATTGGCGGTCCGCCAATAATTTAAGGCGTAGACTTTCCCAAGTCTGACCTCCCGTGCTTGGTCTACAACGCGCAGCGCACAGTGCGCCCTCCGGACCGCCTGTCCAATCTGTTTTCTGTTGTTTCCTCTGGCTCTGAATTTCAGAACGTCTTCCGAAGCAGAAGAAATTTGACAGGCCACCAGTCCAGAGGGCGCGTTGCACGCACCGCACCACAAACCAAACACGGGAAGTCAGACCTGGGCAAGTCTAGGAGAGGCGCAAAAACGCCGTATAAAAAACGGCGTTTTCACAGGGTTGCCGAGATGTCTAAAACAAAGTATGATGTTTTGTCGTTAAAATAAAGCAACTGCTTTTAAAAAAATTGTTCGGAGAAAAATAATTCAAATTCGCTGAGAACCACGGACTGTATATCTTTTTAAAATACCAAAATGCTGGGAATGCTAAATTCTGTGAAAGTGACCTGTATAATGCAGACTCTATAGCTATGAACTTTGCTGCACTATGATGTATCGGTAGTCTTATAGGATACATGTATTTTGGACAGTGTGTAGAGCTAGAGAGCGTCATTCACTACTCGCATTAAGTTAAAGGGCCCCTTATTTAGGATTTTTATCAATGAAATCTATGCTTTAAAACCACTCTACTCAGTTAAAGTCATAAAAATCCTAGCTTGCTTTGGGGGTTAAAACGAAGGTTTTTAGTTTTTATGCTAATGCAAATATGCATATTCATGACCAAGGTCACGATGTCACAAGAGGCAAACACAGGAAAATCACATTCAACTGTGCACAAAAGATTACACTTTTTTTCTCAATTTTCCTGAAACTTTTGTAATCCATGGCTGTTTGAGTTTGTTTTACATGTTGCCTGCTGTAAGCCATGACAAAACTGGGGGTAGAAACTGCAGCAATTTGCCACAAGTCCAACTTGAAGTCTTATGTTTTTTCTTAACTTTTCCCTTCTGTCTTCCTTATGTGATGCACTCAAATCAGCGCCCTCTGTCTGTGATTTATTGCAATGAAATCCTCAAAGTTGAAAAAGGCCACCTTTTATTGATTTTACATCCAAACGAACAATAGTATGTCTTGCTGAACAAGTAATCCGTCATTATGAAGCAAAGCTTAGGCACAAAGTTGTTTAGCATGTCACAGCCCTTTAAGGATGGGGTGTGCGCAGATATGCATTCCGCTTAAATGGCATCTTTTGTTGGTTGCCTAGGCAATTGGCTCTAAACTAAAAATCACAGAACCGTGTCCCTGTGCTTTGCAATGGTACTTGATGATAGTTTAGAGCCAGTTGCCATGGCAACCTACGTCACGCTGTCACAGTAAGTGATGTACTTTTTGCTAAGTTTACATAATACTACGCGACATGTACTGGTTTTGATCCGTAATAACTTGCAAAATTTTAGATCATGTGAACATGGCCTGACACATTTTATTGAAGGTGACGTACGTTTACAAAACAAAAATTCCATAATCTGCCACTTTCGACTTTGTAGTTTCCACTGGTCGATGCATCACTTGAGATGGGGGCGGAAAAGCCCATGTGCTGCAGCTGAAAGCTTCTGATGAAGGAATACAGGATCACCTTGATTGTTTTGCGAAACTCATCATGCAAATAAGGGACCTCTGGAATAGACAATTTCCTTGAAATTGGAGGACGCCAGCGCCAGTCGAAAATCTGACTGTATTGAGTGGTAAAAACAATGACATGTGTAGGAGCTGCCTCCACGATGGGGCTCTGATGCTTTGAGTGTGTTTCGATGAGTTGAACAACAGAGTGGTTTGATGAGTCCGGGCCAAATCTGACTGTATTATTTTGTTGGGAAAAATTGCATGTTGGTAGTGGGTTCGAACTACCTCCACGCTGGGGCCCCTAATGCTCTGAGGATCGAGCTACCTCTACGCCGGAACCCCTGATACATCTAGATCGAGCTACCTCCACGCTGGGGCTCCTCAAGCTCTGAGGATCGAGCTATCTCCACACTGGGACCTCCCGGATGCTCCGAGGATCGAGGTACCTCCACGCTGGGGCCCCTGATACATCTAGATCGAGCTACCTCCACGCCGGGGCCCCTAAAGCTCTGAGGATCGAGCTACCTCCACACTGGGACCTCTCGGGTGCTCCGAGGATCGAGCTACCTCCACGCTGGGGCCCCTGATGTTCTGAGGATATCGAGCTACCTCCACGTACGCTGCTAGGGGCCCCTGATGCTCTGAGGATCGAGCTACCTCCACGCTGGGACCTCTGATGATCCGAGGATCGAGCTACCTCCACGATGGGGCCCCTGATGCTCTGAGGATCGTGCTACGTCCACACTGGGACCTCTCGGATACTCCCAGGATCCAAATCGAGCTACCTCCACGCTGGGGCCCCTGATGTTCTTTGGATATCGAGCTACCTCAACGCTGGGGCCCCTCGTGCTCTGAGGATCGTGCTACGTCCACGCTGGGGCCCTTGAAGCTCTGAGGATCGAGCTATCTCCACACCGGGACCTCTGATGCTCTGAGATTCGAGCTAGCTATATAGGCACACCTCCAAGCTGGGGCCCCTGATGCTCTGAGAAAATGTTGAATCTGCACAAGTTTACTGACAATATAAGTCATTTTTAATAATGAAATATTAGGATCTAAACAATGGTCAACTAACTAAATTTACATCAAATTTTGCGTGGTTATAGTAAATCGTGTTGGTATTTTAAAAAATGGAGGAATCGTGAATCCCTTTCAGACTAATGGAGCAAATTTTTGCAATTGCATTGACCGCATGCGTTGATCGCGAAAATGTATGTTCCGCCGTGATGCCGATCAATCGCAGGGAAATAATTCCGTTTACTGGTCGCCATTTTCCTTATAATAACTCAATATCCACCACAACGTGTTAATATTTTAGAGGCAAGTGAATTTAGGAGTGAAAAACATTCAACAATTTACTTGTTACTAACAAAATTTCCTTTCTGCCATGTTCCATATACTTATCACACGGCCGGCGTCTCAGTATAGTAGCGACCAGTAAACGGAATTATTACCAATCGCATGAAATCTTTTGAGAAAAACAAACACTATAATACTTAATAGTGCTTGGCTGCATCATAAAATATGGCAACAGTTCGCCCATCCACCTACACACACACAGACACATGGACTAATCTTACTGTGCGCGACTACAAGAAATATCTTGACTTGTGTCGGCACAAAACTACACTGCTTCTACACATATGTACAGTATACATGTATCTGCTGACGTATACAAGTCGTACAACGCTGTACATAGAATGCAGCTGCAGTATAGTAACCATGCACAGCGCCACACGTGTTCGCTGGGACCTGAGCGTGGAGGTCCTGGTTGGTGAGGCGGGGCCTGGCTAGAGAGGTAGGCTGGCGGACCCCGTTGGAAATTTCTCAGGGAACTGGAGGTTAAAGGAACACGTTGCCTTCGGGTTGCGCTTTATTGGGCGTTTTTGGGCTATTACAAGCGTTTGAAGTATAATGAGCACGATCTGAAAGATGTTTAAAAAGTAGAATATAATGATCCACACAAATGTGCCTTAGAAATGCTTCAATTTTGCGTAATGTCTCGAAGCAGCACGCTCCGCCATTTATGGGAGTCAAAATCTTGACTCCCATAAATGGCGGAGAAATTATATTAGTCTTATTTCCAGTCGCAGCTGTTGAAATACTTCTGAACAATTATTTCTATCGGTTTGTCCCATGACAATATTCTTACCCTGATTGGCGAGGTTTTCGTTTTTTCTTTTTTGACGCGTCTGCTGTGTTCTCTTGACGATCCATTTTTTGACAGCCAGTCGGTGTGTGTGTGTGGGGTGTCGTTGAAACCCGGAGGTCGGAGGTAGAATTTGTTGTGACCGTGTAGTACATGCTACAACCTACCTCCGGCTTGTTATTTTAATACTGCGTAGCTCCGGGCCACCGTCAACGCACCAACTACACGTTAGCAAAAACAATCTACCTCCGGGTACCTTTGGGTATCTCCGACCACCTCCGACTTCCGGGTTTTATAAATTTCCGTGTGTGTGTGTGTGTTTACATTTCACACATGTCTCGGGTATGGTACCTTGCGTTCATCTGATAGGTTTACCTGACCACTGGCTACGGCGCCAACCTAACTCCTGCTCGTCGCTGCATTTTGCCCACTACCCGGACGATCGTATTGACGGCTTGAAATACGTATACATTTCGCGGGACATGTAGTGGGGGTCAGAGGTCAGTGTTTGTTTTTTTAATTACTATTCACTAATTATAACACATTAAATGTGTTTTATTGCAAGAACAACTCTTAATAAGTATAAGGAACACCCTCAAACGTGAGATTTCGTGAAATCTGAAGGCAACGTGTTCCTTTAAGTTCTGGACTATATTATGCGCTATCCAAATCATGTCGATATTGCGCCCTCTATAGTCGGCCGCGCTACTATCCAATATCGCAATAATATAGTCCAGAATCTGGACTAGGGGCGCACGTGAGCTTCAAGCGAGATTTGGCCGCGCTGAATGCATTTGTAATTGTAGGATAAATGAGGTGAGTAACTTCTTACTGGAATTGAAAATCCCCTTGGATTTGGGGAAATTTCGTTTTAACGTAACAATCACATAAAATACCTCCCCAAAATTTGGATACTTTTTGGAAGTAGCTGAGGTTACGTCAGCCCTAATTAGTTTATCATGACGTGGTTATCATACAGAAATTGAACCACATGACATGCATGATAAAGTTAGGGCTAGGCCTATTTATTTATTTAAATTTATTTATTTCATTTTCCGGGATATATAAATCACATAGGAGGAAACATAAACAGAAAACAATACCCAAATTTTAGCTCCCGCAGGATTACCCAAAACTAAAAGAAACAAGTTTCTATCGAGGGGCTCTCCAAACTAATTGGATATCTATAGGCTAATACATTTAGGATAATTATACATTTAATAAAAATATTTGCAAAATTAAGCAATTATTGAAAATTGTCCTACTTGTAAATAAAATAAATACTAGCATGCAATACGCCTATATTAAATCATAATTCTAAAAATAAAAACAAAAAAAAACAAAAAGTACATGAGATTGAAGTGATAAATCCTAAGCTTAATGTCACTACAGTCATTAGATCCTTGATGTCGTCACCCACATTAATTGATGGGTGATGGCATCAACGACCAGTTTACTGTATACAGACGAGGGGGTGCATGACTGTGTTTTAATCAAATTATATACTTAACCAAATACATTATCTAATTTAACTGAGGTCATAATTACAATAATTATATATATTAAAAACAAAAACAAACAAACCTGCAGCCGATTTCACGAAAGAGTGCGCAGCCTGCGCAACTTTTGAAAAATGGCGCAAGCCCCATAGCTTGCGTGTTATCATCGCTAAATTGTTGCGCGACTTACGCAATAAAACGTTGCGCAAGTGGGCTCACGCAACTGCATAAAATTAGTTTTGTGAAATCGGCTGCAGCAGTGTAAGAAAGGAGTTAATTGTTAAAAAGGCCAAAGAAATTTGAGAGACTTTTGACATGTTTGACTATATGACTGAGGGCTGAGCCTGAGATAACCTCAGCTCAGCTGTGGAAGCAAAAAAGGTTGGTGTAAATAGACCCTTTCACTAATAAATTCAAATTTTATGCACGTATGTGCATAACGGACGTGGTAGGCGGAAGTGAATTGAGTCGATTTTACGTACACGTGTTTATATAGCCTTTGGCCGTTTCAAACTCGTAAAACGCGGTGAATTTGTGTTTTTGACACAAAATAACAACTGGTAATATAGAGTTCAGATACAGATTCAACCTACTGAGTATCTGTATGGGTCTTACATGGGCGTCTAGGAGTGGAAATTTTGAGATAACTTTCGAAAATCTGTGGTTACGGTATTGCGTGAAGCTGTGCGTGCATGGCGTCGCCAGTCATGGGTAGTGAGTCCCATGACTGGCAACGCCATGCACGCTAGGCTTCACGCAATACCGTAACCACATATTTTAGACAGTTATCTAAACAATTCCACCCCTAGACGCCCGTATATAACCTCAAAACAGATATATACAGTCTACAGGTTGAATCTGTATCTGAGCTTTATATTACCAGTTAGAAGCAATGTTTTCCTTGTTCTGCTGCCCAAAGAGTGATCCATTATGATTTCCAGTAGTTTATCAGTGAAGCCTTGGTTTCAAGAGAACTGTATTGAATAATAAAAAGAAACTAGAGGTACGACGTTTGTTGTTACAAACGCCAGGTGATCGGGTTAAATGAACATTTTGTGATGAATTTCAGACGTTGTTATCACCTGTGGAATGGCAAAAATGGAAGTTCAGCAGCCGATTTCACGAAACTTTACGCAATTGCGCAAGTCCACTTACGCCATTACTTGCGCAATAACTTATGGCGTAAGTGGACTTGCGCAATTGCGTAAAGTTTCGTGAAATCGGCTGCTGTATACACTAATCCGGTAACTAATATCTCCTCCCTGCATATCCGCCATAGCTGGGGGTTGATAGCTTGCACCGTTTTGAGATATGAATTGTTGAAATAATAACCTTTGAAATCTTGTAATGTGACACCTGTGACGACATCATGACGTCACAATTTTGTGCACAAATTGTTGAACAATATGTTGAACATCAAGTTCTTAAATGTGGCGAAGGAATCATACCAATATCTGTTGTAGTTTTCAAGATACAGCATTTTAAAACATCTCAGCTCCAAATTTGCGTGATTTGACACCACATTACGTAACCACCGTCCATGTAATGACGTCACCAATGGTATAGTCAAAAGGTCCACATGTGTGGAAACATTTCGTTCCGTAGAAATATGGTCAAATTCACTACCACTTTGAATCTATTTGCATTCAAAATGCTAAAAAATTGCACATTTTCGAACAACTTCCGGTTTGGACCGGAAGTAGGCGTCACACAGGGGTCATGACATCGTATGATTTGTTCAGTTCATTTAGACTTATCATGTTGTGAAAGAATTGTTCAAGTATCTATTACGGTTTTTGAGATATGAATTTTGAAAATAATAACCTTTGAATTTTTGTAATTTGACACCTGATGACGTCATTATTACGTCACACTTGATGCCATCATGATACTATACATGCTGGTGAAAGTCTGCCGTAGGGCCTATGTCTGTATCTAATTTACTAACGATTCAGCTTGGTTTGATGGGCATTGTTACTGGTAAGTGTAAAAACTGAGATTTCCGTTTTCGTTGAACTTTGACCTCCAATTGACCCCAGAAGGAAGGGTCAGATGAAAATGCCCACACAAAGAAAGTTGTAGCACAGAATGTCATCTATAAACCTGCCAAATACGAAGATCCTGGGTCACGTGGTTTTCGAGACGGAAGCATTTTAAAATATGCATATTTTGGTTTTTTGGGAGGTGTAATTTGAGACTTGATGACGTCACGATGACGTCACGCTTGATGCCATCATAATATTAAACACGCTGGTGAAAGTCTGCTATAGGACCTATGCCTGTACTTAGTTTCTTAAAGATTCAGCTTGGTTTGATGGGCATTGTTGCTCAATAAGTGCAAAAATTGAGATTTTCGTTTTCGTTGAACTTTGACCTCAGATTGACCCCAGAAGGAAGGGTCAGATGAAAATGCCCACACGAAGAAAATTGTAGGCCATGATCTGATATATAAGCCTGTCAAATACGAAGATCATGGGTCACGTGGTTTTCCAGACGGAAGCATTTTAAAACATGCATATTTTGGTCATTTTTGGTTTGTAATTTGATACCTAATGACGTCACAATGACGTCACACTTGTATGCACATCTTCACATTGGGGTTGATGTTCCTACCAAGTTTTAAGTTGATAGCTTGAACCGTTTTGAAGAAAACCTCTGGAAACGTTTGAGTGGAAAAAGAAAAAGAAAAAAAAAAAAAAAAAAAAAACTAGAGCTACGTCTGTTCTTTGAACAGATCGTAGGGCTTTTTCGATTTTGTTTTACCTCAAAAATTAGCATGCTTAGCTTGCAAAATTAGATGTTAGCATATAAAGTATTTAATTTAAAAAATGTTTACCTTTAATGTGTTACCTTTAAAGGATTGATGACGTAATCAATATTTTAACAACACAGACATGTTTGGTGGTCGACGCACTCTATAATCACCACTACTGGGCTAATTTGCGCAAACACTGCTTTTAAAGGGTTATTTTAAGACTTTTTAATTTCGCCGCTAGAGGGCGCCCTTTTATGGAATGACGTAGAAACTTACAATTTTGGAAACCCTATTTACCTGAGACACTGACACTACCAACCGCATCTCGGCAGCTTTCCCCACTTTTACAAAATAGGTTCATTTAAATGCACTTTCGGTTTCTACCGGAAGTGAGCAAGGTCACAGGTTATGGCGATATTTTTTGGATACCCCACCCTAGTCGAACTCAAACACCTTTGACTCCATCCAAATACCTCTTACCAGTTTCAAATGGCAAGGCAAAGTCTGTTTGACCAATAGGGAATGAGGTCAAATGTGAAGGCATGGGGGCATCTGAAAGACCTTTATTAATGATCGTATATGCCGAAAGAATCAAGATCGTAGGTCAAACGGTTGATTTTTTATGAAGTTTCGCATATGGAAACATTAAATTTCATGGCCCTTTAAACTTACACCCGATGACGTCATGATGACGCCATTGTTAGGTGCACACCTCTTCTACAATGTCTTTAATGTTACCAAGTTTGTTTAAGAACAACCTCAAGTTTGGGAACAACCTTAAAAAGTGCCGACAACGCCCATGCGTTATGTCAATGGGGAAAAAATCAGAACAAAAAAACCGAAAAGCCAAAAGTTAACGACGTTTGCTAGTGATCGTATATGGGAAGGAATCAAGGTTGTAGCTCGCATTTGTTAATATTTCATATTTATAATATTTGTATCCCCTTTAATCTGACACGTGATGACGTCATTATGAGATCATCAGTTAAATACCTTTGTTAATGACCGTATATGGCGCATGAATCACGATCATAGGTGAATCGGCTGATTTGTTACGAATGTTTGAATATGGAAAACATTAAATTGTATGCTCATTTATTCTTATACCTGATGATGAACAGTTTTTGAGTTGTGTCAGTTTGCCTGAGTGTACTGCTATACAGATATGCCACTTCCAGGTGTTTGATGAACTGTGAGATACCAAGTCATGGCGCAGGTAAAAACTGTTGATTACTTAATTAGCTGCTTGAGGAGTATCATAACATGTAGGTTCAGGATTTATACTAAGAGAGTCTTGAGCCAAATTTCATATAAAACAAAATAACATGTACATTATGTAAATAGTACAGAATCCTTCATCGATTGAGAAAAGATTTGTTTAGATTTGAAAATATGGCAATTTTCAGTTGTTGCACTTTTAAAAACATCAATTAAGTTACTGTAAAATTAGTACTGTTTGTCATAATGTCACATGCCGTTATAAATTAAATATTTGAAAAGTTTATCCTGAAAACGTAGTTTAGAGGCAAGTTTTATTTCCCTTTGCGAATTATAAACTGTTCATTTTTACTAAATCAATACTCATCTGCTCTCTCACGATGTAGTCAGCGAAAAAGATTGTTAATTTTTAGTTTGTTTTGTTCACATTTGGGGTGGAAATCCGATGTTTGCTCAAAAAACTTATATATGCCTACATATATTAGTCATCAAAGGTATAAATCAAAGCACATAATTTGTTAAGATTGAAAAGAGTTTGGCCAATAAGGAACAATTTCGTAATTAGATTTGTTTAAGATGGTTTAATAAAATCCTGACAATGACGTAATGATATCAGGCCTATATTAAGCTTTGCACCTTACTAAACCTAAAAGGAAGAAAACAAACATTGGAATGAATGCTTCACGGCAAAACTACGACATTCCCTCAATAACTTACAATTACTTTCTTGTAGAGAGTGGACTCTCTTAAATAAGACTGAAATAACACAAAAGATTGTATCCTACTCACATGTCCTTTTGTTAAACCATCTTCTGTTAAATTACACGTCCGTGGTAGACACAGTTAAAAGACTGCTGCGCCTCCACGCAAAAAGTTACCGTGTCACAGTCTCAACCGGCGCCGTGTCACACAGGGCACACGTATAATAGACAGCTGCGGTAAAAATTTGATTTCTGCGAAGTTTGCTCGCATTGAGAACGGTCAAATATAACACTGGTTACTGCTCAGTCAACTGAAAACATAATGACATGATCATGGTGTCATTTTAAAGAGGAGATTCAACCCTAACAGTTGATATCTCCTGTTCATTCATACGCGCCCTACTTTAGTTACAATTAGCAATAATATTTCTGTTTCGTTTTTTTTTATCCACCCTGTATATACGGAAATTTTAACTTGGCTGAACTTTGGCCTTCAATTGACCCAAGAAGGAAGGGTCAGATGAAAATGCCTACACAAAGAACATTGTAGCCCATGATCTGATATATAATGTCTGCTGAATATGAAGACCCTGCGTCATGTGGTTTTATAGAGGGAAATATTTTACGAAATGCATATTTTGGTAATTTTCATGATAAAAATCCACTTTTGTGCCATTTTAAAATTATTATAATTACGTAATCATTGACGTCATGGTGACGTTCTACATGGTGGTGGACGTTTGTGATGGGGCCCATGCCTGTACCTAGTTTTATGAAAATCAAGCATGGTTGAATAGCTATTATTGCTTCATAAGTACAAACAAATACAAAAAATGTGATTTTTGAATTGGCTGAACTTTGACCTTCGATTGACCCAGGAAGGAAGGGTCAGATGAAAATGCCTACACTAAGAACATTGAAGCTCATGATCTGATCTAAATGTTTGCATATTTCGGCAATTTTCCGCTTTTTAGGCATTTTTAAAGTGTTATAATGACGTAACGGATGACGTCACAATATAGCCATTCTTGGGTGCACACCTCTTATACTATGTCTTTGATGTGACCAAGTTTGGTTAAGATCAAGGTTTGGGAACAACCTTAAAAAGCGCCGACAACGCCTATGCGCTTTGTCTATGGGAAAAAAATCAGAAGAAGAAATAAACGGAAAAAAAAAAAAAATCAAAACGAAAACAAAGGCTTTTTCGTCCTAAACGAAAAAGCCAAAAAAATAAAGAAATCGTACGAGAGTAATAGGTGATCGGGCTGTTGGCCCGATCACCTAATTAACAAAAATGTCTGTCCCTCTCTTCTCTCAGTACTATAGCCATGCTAGTGCACTTATGAGAATGGCTATTTAAACAAATAAATTTAATTTTTTTTTTAAATCTTCAGTTTTTCTCACAGCTAAATTTGGTTTTAAAAAAATCAAATATGCTCTTACCCCTACTGATGTTTGATACTGAAGGACAAGGAAATGACTCATCAAGTATTGGTATAAGTGTAGATTTGATGGGAAACAAACTCCATATTTGTGAATATGAGAAAATTGTAACATTTTGCATAACATTTTTCGGTAAGAGTTGGGAAGTTGATCAGATTTTCTTTAAAATGACTCATCTATAAGCATTGGAATAGGCAGATTCTCGTACGTAATTTTGTACACAAGTCAATGGGTTAACGGAGTTCTTGGCCGCTTCAAACTCGTAAAACGCGGTGAATTTCTGTTTTTGACACAAAATAATAACTGGTAAAATGAAGCTAAGATACAGATTCAACCTACTGTATCTGTTTTGAGGTTATACAGGCGTATAGGGGTGGAATTTTTGAGATAACTGTCGAAAATCTGTGGTTACGGTATTGCATGAAGCCGAGCGTGCATGGCGTCGCCAGTCATGGGACTCACTACCCATGACTGGCGACGCCATCGACGAGAATCTGCCTATTCCAATGCTTATAGATGAGTCATTTTAAAGAAAATCTGATCAACTTCCCAACTCTTACCGAAAAATGTTATGCAAAATGTTACAATTTTCTCATATTCACAAATATGGAGTTTCCCATCAAATCTACACTTATACCAATACTTGATTAGTCATTTCCTTGTCCTTCAGTATCAAACATCAGTAGGCCTGAGTGCATATTTGATTTTTTAAAAACCAAATTTAGCTGTGAGAAAAACTGAAGATTTAAAAAGAAATTAAATTTATTTGTTTTAAACCATTCTCATAAGTGCACTAGCATGGCTAGTACTGAGAGAAGAGAGGGACAGACATTTTTGTTAATTTCTTTTTATTATTTAATGCAGTTCTCTTGAAACCAAGGCTTCAGTGATAAACTACATGTACTGGAAATCATAATGGATCACTCTTTGGGCAGCAGAACAAGGAAAATATTGCTTCTAAGTGGTAATATAAAGCTCAGATACAGATTCAACCTACTGTATATCTGTTTTGAGGTTATACGGGCGTCCAAGGGTGGAATTTTTTAGATAACTGTCGAAAATATGTGGTTACGGTATTGCGTGAAGCCTAGCGTGCATGGCGTTGCCAGTCATGGGACTCACTACCCATGACTGGCGACGCCATGCACGCACGGCTTCACACAATACCGTAACCACAGATTTTCGACAGTTATCTCAAAATTTCCACCCCTAGACGCCCATGTAAGCCCCATACCGATACTCAGTAGGTTGAATCTGTATCTGAACTCTATATTACCAGTTGTTATTTTGTGTCAAAAACACAAATTCACCGCGTTTTACGAGTTTGAAACGGCCAAAGGCGTTACTCGCCATATAAACATGTGTACGTAAAATTGACTCAATTCACTTCCGCCTACCACGTCCGTTATGCACATGCGTGCATAAAATTTGAATTTGTTAGTGAAAGGGTCTATACTGCACTGCTTGGAACAGGTAAATTAGTTTACAAAACAATGAACCTCTCTCAAATGTCGTCACTGCCCAGAGATTGCCACGTGCATCAGGATCCCAAGCATAAATTTCCACTCTCACAGACATCAATTGCCCTTACGAAAAAGTCCTGTGGTATTACCACAAAAAAATACCACAGGACATTACCACAGGACATTACCACAGGAATATTCCTGTGGTATTTTGGGACATATACCACAGGACATTATTACCACAGGAAGTTCCTGTGGTAAATTTCCTGTGGTAAAATTCCTGTGGTAAATTTCCTGTGGTAAAATTCCTGTGGTAAATTCCCGTGGTGATATTCCTGTGATAACAATCAAGTCAATCGAAATCTTACCAATTTTTTGTTTGGTTTGTCCAACTTAAAGCTGCCAAACCAGACTATAAGGTCAGTTCAGCAGTGGTTCGGGGTTGAACCAGTGTTGTTCATTCTGTGCCCACAAGAACCACTGCAAAGAGCATTAACTTGCGTCGGAATGTTTAGTGCTCAAGACTTAAATGTTTACCAGGCCATTGGCCAAATGCAGCTATCTATCCATGGTTGGTCACGGGTAAAAACAAACATAAAACAAAAAAGAGGCCATTATGCTTTAAGTATGGCATTATGCAAAATGTATTGATGCATATTTCTATTTGATAAATGAGTACAATTTCAATTCAGAACATAATACATTATGTATACATGGCATCCGACAATGTGCATTACAGTAAATTGGTACATTGTGTTTCCGATTTGCATATTCATGTCCACTTGTTCCTGTGGTTCTTTTTGTGGTAAATTTCGTGTGGTAATCGGTTCCTGTGGTACTCTGGTTCTTGTGGTACGCGTCCCTGTGGTACTCTGGTTCCTGTGGTACGCGTCCCTGTGGTACTCGTTCATGTGGTAATCGGTTCCTGTGGTACTCTGGTTCCTGTGGTAGGCGTCCCTGTGGTACTCGTTCGTGTGGTAATCGGTTCCTGTAGGACTCTGGTTCCTGTGGTACGCGTCCCTGTGGTACTCGTTCATGTGGTAATCGGTTCCTGTGGTAATCGGTTCCTGTGGTACTCTGGTTCCTGTGGTACGCGTCCCTGTGGTACCCGTTCGTGTGGTAATCGGTTCCTGTGGGACTCTGGTTCCTGTGGTACGCGTCCCTGTGGGACTCTGGTTCCTGTGGTACGCGTCCTTGTGGTACTCGTTCATGTGGTAATCGGTTCCTGTGGTACTCTGGTTCCTGTGGTACGCGTCCCTGTGGTACTCGTTCGTGTGGTAATCGGTTCCTGTAGGACTCTGGTTCCTGTGGTACGCGTCCCTGTGGTACTCGTTCATGTGGTAATCGGTTCCTGTGGTAATCGGTTCCTGTGGTACTCTGGTTCCTGTGGTACGCGTCCCTGTGGTACCCGTTCGTGTGGTAATCGGTTCCTGTGGGACTCTGGTTCCTGTGGTACGCGTCCCTGTGGGACTCTGGTTCCTGTGGTACGCGTCCTTGTGGTACTCGTTCATGTGGTAATCGGTTCCTGTGGTACTCTGGTTCCTGTGGTACGCGTCCCTGTGGTACTCGGTTCGTGTGGTAATAGGTTCCTGTGGTACTCTGGTTCATGTGGTACGCGTCCCTGTGGTACGCGTCCCTGTGGTACTCGTTCATGTGGTAATCGGTTCCTGTGGTACTCTGGTTCCTGTGGTACGCGTCCCTGTGGTACTCGGTTCGTGTGGTAATAGGTTCCTGTGGTACTCTGGTTCATGTGGTACGCGTCCCTGTGGTACGCGTCCCTGTGGTACTCGTTCATGTGGTAATCGGTTCCTGTGGTACTCTGGTTCCTGTGGTACGCGTCCCTGTGGTACTCGGTTCGTGTGGTAATAGGTTCCTGTGGTACTCTGGTTCGTGTGGTAATAGGTTCCTGTGGTACTCTGGTTCCTGTGGTACGCATCCCTATATTTTTCTTGTGGTAATTGCTGTGGTATATTTGGCATTGACATTACTACACAAACCTGTGTGGTACTCTTGTGATAATGTTTTTTTCCTGTGGTATTTCTGTGGTATCTATCTGTACCACAAGATTACCACAGGATCAGGATATCTGGCAGTGGCATTACAACACCAATCTGTGTGGTACCCTGTGGTAATTACATGTACCACAGCAGTACAACAGGAATACCACAGGACATGTTCGTAAGGGTACCACATAAAATTGTGTGGTATTGATTTTCCTGTGGTAATTCCTGTGGTATCTACATGTACCACAAGAATACCACAGGACCTGGATATCCAGTGTTGGCATTACCACATAAATATGTGTGGTACTCCGGCGGTAAATACTTTTCCTGTGGTAATTTCTGTGGTATCTACATGTACCACAGGGATACCACAGGAATACCACAGGAATACCACAGGACATTTTCGTAAGGGTGGCCATCTTAGTATAGCAGGAAAAATACAACTGCATTATTAAACACTGTCAGGTACGCGCACGCGCGCACATCATGGAAGATCATAAATGTTCCAAACATGGGTGCATGTTGCTCAATGTCTGCATCGATGCACGTGGCAATTTATAGGAAGTGACTGCAATTGAGAGACATACGCAGTTGAATTATTCCTGCGAAGATTGCCGTCTGTGAATGTTCTATAGTGGCCTGCAGCCGATTTCAAGAATCCTAACGCACTGCGTAAGCATGCTTGCGCAACTTTTTATTGCTGCCAAGCAGCGACTGCGTGTGGCGAGCAGTGCCTATAGTGGTTCCCGGAATCTCTTGGTCTGTGTCTAAAGCACCGCCTTAATTGTTCCAAATACACACGGCGCAGTTATGAACGTATGTGTTTTTTTATTTGTGTTAGAAATCCGAAGCAAATATAAAGAAACGCATAACTGCGCCGTGTGCATTTTGGAACAAGGCTGTGCTTTTAATAGACGCATCAGACCAAGAGATTCAAGGAACCAGTCTGTTCATCATGTTGGGCACTGTCGCTGCACGCGCAACCGTGCCGGCGAGGCCGTGTTTTCCTTGGGCCTTTCTCCGCGGCTTGGCTGTCACCTTGGACAAGGCTAGCCGGCCGCAGGGTTTACTGTGTTTTGCTACATGTATGTAGCCACTGATGCAATCGTATTAATTTTATCTTGGGAGCGCGTGTGGTCTAGTGGGTATGAAGCGGGACTCCCAATCAGAGGATGGGCGTTCGAGCCCCACTTCGACCAACGTGTCTGTGTTCCTGGGCAAGGCACTTAATCCCAGTTGCCTCGTCAACCCAAGCGATATATGGGAAGCTGTTATGGGGAATGCCACAATCTAAATGCTGATAGGGTTGTGCGCCTTGGCCGGGTTGCCACCTAGTTGAAGCGAAATGGTTCTGGTGATTTCCTGATGGCAGCGGTAATAATGGCAACAGCCGCCTCGAAATATGTCTACATAGATAGATGGCGCTTTACAAATGCTTGTGATTATTATTATTATCTGTTAACCAATCTAGCAATGGAAGGCAAGACGGTGAGCAACTGGGTTGGTGCTTTTTCCTGTTCTCCTGAGCTGTACTTTGAACCACAATCTCTGGATGAAATCAAACGGGTAAACAAAATTATTTTATGCAATAATGCACAATAGCAGTGGATCTTTCCACAGTATAAAAGGGGGCATTTTGGCAACACAGACTATATTTTCCAGAAAATACCCTAGTCTGGTCCCGAATTAAAAGAAATAAGTTTAAGTTGTTCTGAAGAGATAGAGATAACTTAAGGGCCCAAAAAGGGTTAGTAACTTACAAATAGTGTGACAACATGCCTTTCTAAAAACCCTGTGTACAAATTTCCAATATACGCTCGTAACCGGGACTGACACTTGTGTTACATTATGATTTTAGGCCCTCCCGGTTACAAGTGTATAGGGGTCTTTCTATAAATTAGGGGTCCAATTTTGGTGTCCCTCGTTACATTTTACATGTTGTTTTTGTAAATTCAGGACACATTCTTTAAATACTTTCCATCTCAAAGAGTACCGGTAAGTACATAAAGTACAATTCATACAAAATGGTTTAAAAGCCATTTTAATGATTTTTGTACGAAAAATAACACATTATCAGGTGTAATGGGGGTACACTAAATGTCACACTTTTGGACCCCTAATTTATTGAAAGACCCATATTGGAAATTTGTACTCGGGGTTTTTAAGAAAGGCATGTTGTCACACTGTTTGTAACCCTTTTTGGGACTACATTGTAAGTTATCTCTTCAGAACAACTGAAACCTATTTGTTTTATTTTGAGACCAGACAAAGGTATTTTCTGGAAAATATGGTCTGTTGCCAAAATTCCCCCTTTACTGTGGAACGAAATATGCACCTACCGTTTATGAAAAGGGGTGCACCAAATTAAAGCAGTATTAAAGCACGGATTGTCGGAGGTCTGGAGTTTGATTCCTAATGATTACCATATGATTTTTCTTTCATCCCATTTTTGGTTCTCTCTTTAATAAAAAAGGAAGAATGTTGGTAAACTAGCCCTAAGCTAGATGCATCAATGCTTCAGAAAACCTTGAAAATATACCGGTACATGTATTTTGTGTACTTAGTAAATGCATGGTAAAAAAGTTTAGTGTGCTTTTTTAGAAATCCACCTTCGGTTGACAATTTCCAGCATGAAATACCATTTTTTACAGAAATAAATTCATGTGGTGTTTTGTTACCATTGCTATCAACACTTTGAGTAAGGTTTTTCTTGTCAACTCATGAAAAACAAAATTGGGTCATTGCAAATGATACAATGGCCGTTAAGGCTACATGTATTTCATGGCCATAGCATGCCTAAGCATGCACATGCTTGGAAACGGACATTGTTGCGGCAATAGTATTTAGCAAATTTTGCCTCTGAAGCTAGCAAACCGTTAGCAGTGGTTAAGGTTACGGTCTCCATGAAATAGCCGGAGCTTTTGCTAGCACAAAATCGGCTGCTAAACAGCTCCATGAAATTAGCCCCAGGCTGTTACTCTATTGTGATAAATTCATTGGTTATATTGAGCTCTCTGGATAGAAGGCTTGCATTAGTTTAGTCCCTAAGAGTGGTGTTATGAAAGTTTACTGTATTGCATTAATCTGTCGTTATTCTACACACAGATATTACAATCTGCTGGCAAAGCTAACAAGCGAGTCCGAGTGGGTGGCGTGTATCATTCTCCATCGGACATAGCAATGACGGATGGCTACATGATAAATATGTTGAAGTTTAATCATGTTGTCCAGGTAGGTACATGTACCACAAATGGGTTAGGTGAGCCTGTACGTGTTGTGTTCATGTACTGATTTCAGGTTATCATGAATGTGGTAATATGGTAGGGTAGGTTCTATGGGCATAAAGGCCTACCGGGTACATGTATTGTATACCTACACGAGACTATTAAATTTGTTGACCAACAAGGTCCAACATTTGTTTAACGATGTCGGCCAACGGAAAGTTAGATGGTGTGGATGCCATTACAGACAACGCCCAACATCATCCGACAAGTTGGTCCATGTAGCTATCGCCCAACTTTGTTGATATCTCAATCAGAGTAGCTCTATCTGCCTACCGGTATACATGTATTATGTGTGTGGGCAAAGCATGGTTCAACCATTTCAGTGGGCAACCGAAAAAAGTACTATTGTTTGACCTTTTGCGCCAAAGGTCAAAGGATAGTACTTTCTAAAAGTACTACTTCACAGCGCGTACAGAATATCACACGAGTGTGTGCCAGCACACGCGTTCGCGTGAAGCAACCAGCAGTGGTGTTCGCGTTCATGCGGACAATGTGCACTTTGGGTTGGCTCTCTGAAAACTGAATTTGGTCTTCAAATACCAATCATTTGATACAAAAAATCAATGTATGAGGTATATAAAACAAATATTGACTGCTCTTTATTCGAGTGATGATGCAAACTACCGCCCCTCGGTGATCTTGAGACGGCAGTGCCGTCTCAAGATCACCTCGACACGATAGTTTGCACCATCATCCTCATGAGCAGTCAATATTTGTATACTAGGACACAGGCCTACATGTACTAAAATACTTTACCAGACCAAATATTTTTGTATGTACATGTACGTTATCATGGCCAGAAAAGTATACTTTGGCTTTTTAAACTGACAAAAAGCACTGGACTATCAGTCTAGTGCAGCACAGAGAGCACTAAACCAATGTTTAAATATTTATTTAATTAATTTAATTTCAAGCCCTGCAAGGGGCTACATGTTACAAGAAAAATGGGAGACAAAATTGCCTAAATCTACAGTACAAAGCGTCAAGAAATGAAAAGTGCACCTAAGATACTGATAACAATAATAATATGGAACTAGAGGTATGACGTTTGTTGTTACAAACGCCAGGTGATCGGGTTAAATGAACATTTTGTGATGAATTTCAGACGTTGTTATCACCTGTAGAATGGCAAAAATGGAAGTTCAGCAGCCGATTTCACGAAACATTACGCAATTGCGCAAGTCCACTTACGCCATTACTTGCGCAATAACTTATGGCGTAAGTGGACTTGCGCAATTGCGTAAAGTTTCGTGAAATCGGCTGCTGTATACACTAATCCGGTAACTAATATCTCCTCCCTGCATATCCGCCATAGCTGGGGGGTTGATAGCTTGCACCGTTTTGAGATATGAATTGTTGAAATAATAACCTTTGAAATCTTGTAATGTGACACCTGTGACGACATCATGACGTCACAATTTTTTGCACAAATTATTGAACAATATGTTGAACATCAAGTTCTTAAATGTGGCGAAGGAATCATACCAATATCTGTTGTAGTTTTCTAGATACAGCATTTTAAAACAATTCAGCTCCAATTTTGCGTAATTTGACACCACATTACGTAATCACCGTCCATGTAATGACGTCACCAATGGTATAGTCAAAAGGTCCACATGTGTGGAAACATTTCGTTCCGTAGAAATATGGTCAAATTCACTACCACTTTGAATATATTTGCATTCAAAATGCTAAAAAATTGCACATTTTCGAACAACTTCCGGTTTGGACCGGAAGTAGGCGTCACACAGGGGTCATGACATCGTATGATTTGTTCAGTTCATTTAGACTTATCATATTGTGAAAGAATTGTTCAAGTATCTATTACGGTTCTTGAGATATGAATTTTGAAAATAATAACCTTTGAATTTTTGTAATTTGACACCTGATGACGTCATGATTACGTCACACTTGATGCCATCATGATACTATACATGCTGGTGAAAGTCTGTCATAGGGCCTATGTCTGTATCTAATTTACTAACGATTCAGTTTGGTTTGATGGGCATTGTTACTGTAAGTGTAAAAACCTGGGATTTCCGTTTTCGTTGAACTTTGACCTCCAATTGACCCCAGAAGGAAGGGTCGGATGACAATGCCCACACAAAGAAAGTTGTAGAACAGAATGTCATCTATAAACCTGCCAAATACGAAGATCCTGGGTCACGTGGTTTTCGAGACGGAAGCATTTTAAAATATGCATATTTTGGTTTTTTGGGAGGTGTAATTTGATACTTGATGACGTCACGATGACGTCACGCTTGATGCCATCATAATATTAAACACGCTGGTGAAAGTCTGCCATAGGACCTATGCCTGTACTTAGTTTCTTAAAGATTCAGCTTGGTTTGATGGGCATTGTTGCTCAATAAGTGCAAAAATTGAGATTTTCGTTTTCGTTGAACTTTGACCTCAGATTGACCCCAGAAGGAAGGGTCAGATGAAAATGACCACAGGAAGAAAATTGTAGGCCATGATCTGATATATAAGCCTGTCAAATACGAAGATCATGGGTCACGTGGTTTTTCAGACGGAAGCATTTTAAAACATGCATATTTTGGTCATTTTTGGTTTGTAATTTGATACCTAATGACGTCACAATGACGTCACACTTGTATGCACATCTTCACATTGGGGTTGATGTTCCTACCAAGTTTTAAGTTAATAGCTTGAACTGTTTTGAAGAAAAGCTCTGGAAACGTTTGAGTGGAAAAAGGAAAAAAAAATTAAAAAAAATAAAAAACTAGAGCTTCGCGTTTGTGTTTTTTACAAACGCAAGGTGATCGGGTGACAAACATTGAAATGATGATGACGACACAGTTTTGAGATTGTTTGAAAACTTGAGTTGTTTGATGTTGAAAAAGTATTGGAATTCTCAAGACATGACTCTGACTATTCAACGCTAAAATTGTGTATCTGATGACGTCATAATTGTCAATCTCATCATAACGTTACTATTGTGTGCATAGATTGTTCAAGTATCTACTGAAGAACAAGTTTTGACATGTAGGCCTAGGCTTATGTGGTGAAAGAATCTTTTCAATATCTATTACAGTTCTAAAGATTTTTTTTCATTTGAGATCATATTACTGTAGTATATCGCCGTGTGGGGAGTTGGGGTTCAATTGCATCTAGAATAAACTGACGCTCCAGTCAACTTGAGTTGCGGTCGACCATGTCCATTTTATTTCCAACACAGCAACGATTTCCAGCATGTCACATTCACAGTTTTCGGGGAGAAGACATATTTACTCTGGTTCGCCGACTAAGGCTAGCCGTACATACCATGATTACACCCAAGATACAACAGATAAGTCACCAAAAGTAAATTTCCTTGTGCTATCAAGTTTTCATTCAACTTTCCTGGCGATGATGCCACGTAAACTAGCAGTTTTATATCTTCAAAAGTCCAATTTTCTCGGTTGTTAATCAATCCCTGCTTATTATTTCTCGTCTGTCTGACTTATTCACTACTCGCGCACGTACGTTTATATCATTGGCCGTGTGGCCCAGACATCCTCCCTAAAAAGATACATTATGACCTCTGACCCGAGACAGGCTGCCTAGATACAAGTTCTATTACTAGAAGTCGAGCACTATATATGGGCGCAAATCGTCAGATTAGTGGAGGCTTGGCATAGGGCCCTCAAACGACTGAGTTAGCTTAATTATCAAGGGACTCAACAAATAATTTCTCCACATTACGTAACCACCGTGCACGTGATGACGTCATCAGTGGTATATATGTAGTCATAAAGTCCACATGTGAGGGAACATTTCGTTCCGTAGAACTATGGTCAAATTCCCTACCACTTTGGCTCTATTTGCATTCAAAATGCTAAAAAAGTGTACATTTTCGAACCTCTTCCGGTTTGGACCGGAGGTTTGGGTCACACAGGGGTCATGCCATTGTATGATTTGTTCAGTTCATTGCGACCTATCATGCTGTGAAAGAATTGTTTAAGTATCTATTACGATTCTTGAGATATGAATTTTTAAAATAATAACCATTTAATTTTTGTAATTTGACACCTGTGACGATATCATGACGTCACAATGTTGTGCACAAATTGTTCAACAATTTAATAACCATCAAGTTCTTAAATGTGACGAAAGAATCATGCAAATATCTGCTGTAGTTCTCAAGATACAGCATTTTTAAACAATTCAGCTCCAAATTATTTGGAGTATTTTGACACCACATTACGTAACTACCGTCCATGTGATGACGCCACCAATGGTATAGTCAAAAAGTCCACATGTGAGGGAACATTTCGTTCCGTAGAACTATGGTCAAATTCCCTACCACTTTGGCTCTATTTGCATTCAAAATGCTAAAAAAGTGTACATTTTCGAACCTCTTCCGGTTTGGACCGGAGGTTTGGGTCACACAGGGGTCATGTCATTGTATGATTTGTTCAGTTCATTGCGACCTATCATGCTGTGAAAGAATTGTTTAAGTATCTATTACGATTCTTGAGATATGAATTTTTGAAATAATAACCATTTAATTTTTGTAATTTGACACCTGTGACGATATCATGACGTCACAATGTTGTGCACAAATTGTTCAACAATTTAATAACCATCAAGTTCTTAAATGTGACGAAAGAATCATGCAAATATCTGCTGTAGTTCTCAAGATACAGCATTTTTAAACAATTCAGCTCCAAATTATTTGGAGTATTTTGACACCACATTACGTAACTACCGTCCATGTGATGACGCCACCAATGGTATAGTCAAAAAGTCCACATGTGAGGGAACATTTCGTTCCGTAGAACTATGGTCAAATTCCCTACCACTTTGGCTCTATTTGCATTCAAAATGCTAAAAAAGTGTACATTTTCGAACCTCTTCCGGTTTGGACCGGAGGTTTGGGTCACACAGGGGTCATGCCATTGTATGATTTGTTCAGTTCATTGCGACCTATCATGCTGTGAAAGAATTGTTTAAGTATCTATTACGATTCTTGAGATATGAATTTTTGAAATAATAACCATTTAATTTTTGTAATTTGACACCTGTGACGATATCATGACGTCACAATGTTGTGCACAAATTGTTCAACAATTTAATAACCATCAAGTTCTTAAATGTGACGAAAGAATCATGCAAATATCTGCTGTAGTTCTCAAGATACAGCATTTTTAAACAATTCAGCTCCAAATTATTTGGAGTATTTTGACACCACATTACGTAACTACCGTCCATGTGATGACGCCACCAATGGTATAGTCAAAAAGTCCACATGTGTGGAAACATTTCGTTCCGTAGAAATATGGTCAAATTCACTACCACTTTGAATCTATTTGCATTCAAAACGCTTTAAAAAATGCACATTTTCAAACAACTTCCGGTTTGGACCGGAAGTAGGCGTCACACAGGGGTCATGACATCGTATGATTTGTTCAGTTCATTTAGACTTATCATGTTGTGAAAGAATTGTTCAAGTATCTATTACGGTTCTTGAGATATGAATTTTGGAAATAATAACCTTTGAATTTTTGTAATTTGATACCTGATGACGTCATGATTACGTCACACTTGATGCCATCATGATACTATACATTCTGGTGAAAGTCTGCCGTAGGGCCTATGTCTGTATCTAATTTACTAACGATTCAGCTTGGTTTGATGGGCATTGTTGCTGGTAAGTGTAAAAACTGAGATTCTCAGTTTCGTTGAACTTTGACCTCCATTTGACCCCAGAAGGAAGGGTCATATGAAAATGCCCACACAAAGAAAATTGTAGCACAGAATGTCAACTATAAACCTGCCAAATACGAAGATCCTGGGTCACGTGGTTTTCAAGACGGAAGCATTTTAAAAATATGCATATTTTGGTTTTTTGGGGGGTGTAATTTGATACTTGATGACGTCACGATGACGTCACGCTTGATGCCATCATAATATTATACACGCTGGTGAAAGTCTGCCATAGGACCTATACCTGTACTTAGTTTGTTAAAGATTCAGCTTGGTTTGATGGGCATTGTTGCTCAATAAGTGCAAAATTGAGATTTTCGTTTTCGTTGAACTTTGACCTCAAATTGACCCAGAAGGAAGGGTCAGATGAGAATGCCCACACGAAGAAAATTGTTGGCCATGATCTGATATATAAGCCTGCCAAATACGAAGATCATGAGTCACGTGGTTTTCCAGACGGAAGCATTTTAAAACATGCATATTTTGGTCATTTTTTTGTTGTAATTTGATACCCGATGACGTCACGGTGACGTCACACTTGTATGCACACCTTCACATTGGGGTGATGTTCCTACCAAGTTTCAAGTTGATAGCTTGAACCGTTTCGAAGAAAGCTCTGGAAACATTTGAGTGGAAAAAGAAGAAAAAAAAAAAAAAAAGACAAAGAAATCGTACGATATCAATAGGTGATCGGGTTGAGCCCGATCACCTAAAAAGACAAAGAAATCGTACGAGAGTATAGGTGATCGGGCTGTTGGCCCGATCACCTAATTAAATCACGCACTTATCCAGGAAACCTGCTCAAGGCCCCTGTATTATTGTTACCCCTGATCACAGGGTTCCATTAAATCACTCCATCTGTACCATCTCGGTCCCCTGGGAGTATACAGCTCCGGCTGCTTATCAGGCACTCAATGACTAATCAAATAAATCAGCATTCACTACCTTCAGGGTATACGTGTATGCTGCAAGATATGAGACCGAGTTACTCCCCCCCCCCCCCCCCTACCCCCCTGCCGCCCCTATACATGTACCTCTACATGTACCTCTACACACTCTTCCCTTTTGTTAATGTACAACTCCCCCCCCCCCCCCCCCCCATTACATACAAGGGGAACAATGGAAGGGGGAGATTCACTCATCAGTCTCATATCTTGCACCAAATGTCTCAAGTACCCATTTACTTCTAGGTGGAGAGAAGTAAAGTGTGGCAAAATTCCTTGCTCAAGGGCACACAATAATTAAATCTTTAGAACTAACCAAGGTCTTGAATACACTCCACTAGACCGCTCTGCCACGAAACTCCACTAAAATCGAACAATTAGACATGATTAAAAGGAAGTCATTTCAAGAAGTTGCAAAGTTCTACCACTTTGATCAATAAAACCAACACGTACTGCTTCTTTCATATGCAGCTCGATATGTGGCAGAGGGTATATTCCACCCTCTACCATTGTTCCCCTATTGTTTTGACCAACCACCCCGCACCCCAAAATTTTGATTTTAAAATCTTGAACAACATTTTTGTACATGTACATGTACTGTACCGGTACCTTATCAGCACAACCCACGAGCATATGGGTCTTTCTATAAATTAGGGGTCCAATGTTGGTGTCTTCTGTAATAGTGTTACATTTTACATCTTGTTTTTGTAAATTGAGGACACATTCTTTAAATACTTTCCATCTCAAAGAGTGAGTACATAAAGTACAATTCATATAAAATGGTTTGAAAGCCATTTTAATGATTTTTGTACGAAAAATAACACATCAGGTGTAACGGGGGACACTAAATGTCACACTTTTGGACCCCTAATTTATAGAAAGACCCATATACATGTACATGTACGTACATCCGTTGCACAGCCCACTGTCTTAGCCCTGTACACTAGTCTTAATCCAAGCCTGATTGCACCGTTGCATGAGCACCACTTATGCACCAGATATCATGCATTTATCTGTATTGCCATGTTGAGCAAGTATGATTCACGACTAGAGTTACGGTAATAACCACTGGTTAAAAGTCATCCTGGTATCACACATGTGCAATGACATTGAAGTTCCAACGCTTTCGGTCATGTCGGTTAGGCAAATAGTTCCGCTCAAAATGCTGCATCAACTTAATACTTGATGATTACCAGTGACCAGTGTGATTGATTGTGCCCGTAAACAACTACATGTAACCATCGTACATGTACCAGTGCAGTTTATTGAAAATTTTCAAACTATACATAAGTACATGTTTTTGTAGTTTACTATAGTCATGAATCAAACTTGCCCTTTTACTCTAACACCCAACTTCGTCCCCATGTTTGACTATTTGCTTACGCGATCTCGGGGCGTGCGGAGGAGCTGGGTACGTACGGTATCAAAACAAGGTTAATTGAGGTCAATGGAAGCAAAGCTCGACTTTTGATTTTCAGTTATTTTTGTTGACCCACCCATCACCCATTGACTATTTTGAATGGCTCCTAAACTGTTTATTTATTTATTGCTAGGTTAATAAAGAGAAATGCCAGATTACTGTGGAAAGTGGCTGTAATGTGAAAGATCTCAATACCAAAATCCTTCCGTTGTATGGCTGGGCTCTCAGCAAGTAAGGACTCAAAATGTTCCAAAGATTTGATTATTCTAAGGAATTTGCTTTTAAATGCTGCATAAGAAACTGTAGCTTAATTGTCAATTTGCAGCTGGGTCTTTCCACGCTAATGGGCCTATTTGAAAAATAAGTCAATAATTAATTTCAGTTGTCTTCAGTTTATCTCAAACTTAAAGAAATTCCCTTGTACTGTTCTCAGGAGATAACTTTGACCCCAAAAGGTAAGAAAATGCTGCCACGACATACATTTCTGAAAACCCTGTGCACAATTTTCCCCTTATACGTATGCAACATGGACACAGGCGCGGATCCAGAGGGGGGGGGGTTTTGGGGGTCAAACCCCCCCCCCCCCCCCCCCCCCCCTGCTCCGACACCAAAAAATATAATGTAATGCATTTTTTGCGTGTCCGCCTGTCCGAAACAAGCAGACATAAAAATCTGATGGGCAAAACCCCTCCCTGGTGGCAAAACCCCCTCCTGGAAAAATTCCTGGATCCGCCCCTGGGACAGACAAAAATGTCAGAATTTTGTCTGTCCACATTACATACATGTCTGTAAAAGGGAAAGTTGTACACGAGCTTTTCAGAAATGTATGTTGTGGCAACATTTTCTTACCTTTTGGGCAAAAGTTATCTACTGAGAACCAATACAAGGGAATTTCTTTAAGTTTGAGATAAGGCCAATGAAATTAGATTAGTAGTTTCTCGTCAACCATTTATCAAATTTTGGTGAGGTTTTTTATCATTATTCATTATTTAATCCAGAAAAAATACAATCCTTTACACATACACAAACTGCCATTTAGAAACTGATTATTCAGGTTCTAAACCCAGAAATGGTTTGGTGGCAGTATCAATTCCATTGAGTTATACCGGTTAGCTTGTGTTTGAAGGAACAAGGTAAGATGACAAAATCATGGGAAATGACAAAAGGAGATGTCTGGTTATGAAAGAGCAAACACAAAAGTTGCAAAACACAGATCACGATTACACAACTGAAATGGAAACGTTTCGCTTGGGGGTAGTTTGCATCTAATTTTCCATGCAATTTTTTGCAAAATAATAAACTTTTGGAATAATGAAATGTTTTGGTGCGGGGTCAAAATCACATGCGGGTGCTGACGAGAAACTAGTAATCTAATTTCATTGGCCTAAACTGAAAACATAAAAGAATTATTGACTTATTTTTCAAATAGGCCCATTACCATGGAAACCCAACTATGTCATGCGTGTTTGGAGTTTACAATGTAATGTGGATCTGATTTGTACTAAAACAAGTAATCTGTACATATGAGGCAAGCAATTTCAACACTGGCAGTGAAAATTTGAAAAGTGAAAAGCGTGCACGTACTTTAAAAAAATGCTCACCACAGTACATCATTTTTGAAAAGTATTTAAGACCAGAGATCAGTGATGCATCCTGACCCATTAAAATGTCAAAATATAAAAATGTTGACAAAATTAATTACTCGGTAATACCTCCTGAAATTTTCGTATACTGCCCAGAATTTCCATTTTCATATTTTAATGATTCTGGATCAGCCAGTGATTTCTAGAATTGTTTGTTGAACTCGGGCCAGTCGGCCCAGACTGTGCGACATCTGACTGATTTTACAAGAGTGGTTCATATAATAATAATAATGGTGGATACTTATGTAGCGCACATGTCTGCCCCAAGGGGGTGCTCCTGGCGCTGTTGCCATTATTCATAAATGAGGTGAATTTGAAATACATGAATACCCTTTTTTTGGTTTACAGCATAAGTGTTGAGTGTAATATAACCATTGGAGGAGCTATTAGTACTGGAACTCATGGGACTGGTGTTAAGCATGGTATCCTGGCAACACAGGTCAGTAGCAGTATCCGGTAATAGGCGTGGATGGGCGGTTCAACGCTGGAGTCAAGTAGTATTCCACTTGCGATTCCAGATTTTTAAAGGAATTTATTCCCAGTAGGAATCTATTCCTTTTCATCTAGATTTGATTTCCAGTGGTAGCTAATTGCTGATTCCAGAAATTACCTAGCAATTCAGAAGCCAAAACACTCTATTTCTGCAAAGTATTTAGCATCTGATAATTTCAACATTATATTTAGAAACGTGTGTGTGGTACAGGCCGGTAACATTTCATCTAAGTTTAGTGCCGATAATTGGGTCGTCTGCACAATATGTATTAAATGTTTTTCATTTATGTAATCAATCCCCACTGGCATCACTTTCCTTTTTGGAATTAGAGTTGACTCCAAAAATAGTTCAGTCGCCCAAGCCTAGTTTGAAAGTGATATGCATCACATGCGGCACGAGCACATGATTTCTGTTTAAATCCGATTCCAAATGGATCCATTTGGAACCGAAAGTATACAACTCACTGGTGCACGCTGCGTGTGTGACATTGCACATACATGTACCGGTACTTGCCTGGAGTGTGTCCTAGCAAGTATCCAAGCATGGTATCTTAGCAACTTGTTATGTAGGTCATTAGCAACATGGTATCCTTTTAACATACATGTATATGGTACATGTATTCTACTAGCAGAATGAGGGCACCCTCTTGAGTATCCAATTGCTTACAATGCCCCTAAAAACGGCATTTAAGTTGACCTGGACCGTACAGAGATGCATCCTAGACATAAATATAGTACAAAATGGTCTGAAATAGAGTACATGTATACAAATATGCCCTATGGCGGCGCCATCTTGGACAAAATACGATCATCAAAATCTTATAATTATGACCTTCCACCCAAGTTATTCTTACAGTTTGTCACACCTATATGTAGGGAATCAATAAAGTATTTATTTCAAATACTGTGGGTGGCAAAAATGCTGTTTAAAATAAAGAAAATTCATACCCGTTTGTTTAGAGCGACGTGTCCAACCACACGAGGCAGGCAGACAGCGTTTGCCCGCCGCTACGTGGTGGCGCTATGTTGCTCCAACGGTGGACTCCCGGCCGCTGCGCTACACACCCCACATATGCAGCGAACAAAAACGAATCATTGTAGATTATTCTGAACAACTACCGAAGGTTACAAACCAGAACTCCTAGAACTGTGTTTGTTTTACAGCTTGTGGAGTTGGAACTTCTGACAGCACAGTGTGAACTCTTGCAGTGTTCACGAGACAAGGACGAGAAGCTATTCCGTGCAGCCCTCTGTAGTTTGGGAGCCTTGGGTGTCATTGTCAGTGTTACCATCCAGTGTGAACCAGAGTTCAGACTTGAAAAGAACCAGTTGCCTTGTAGTTTGGATGAGGTACAGTACCAAGATCTAGTCTAATCCAGGTTCTTATAAAGTTACATAGCACTTTTCATGTCTGCTGACATCTCAATGTGCTTTAACTGCCTTAACATTAAGATGAGGTACCATGGCAGAGCGGTTTAGGTCACTGACTCGCAATCACAGGTGAAAACTTGGGGTTGCGGGTTCGAAACTCGCCCCAGCTGGGGTACTTGTGCCCTTGAGCAAGGCACTTAATCACACTTACTCCACCCTTCGGAAGGGATGGAGCAAGGCACTTAATCACACTTGCTACATCCTTCGAAAGGGATGGAGCTAGGCACTTAATCGCACTTGCTCCATCCTTCGGAACGGATGTAAAGCCGTTGGTCCAGTGTGTTAGGTATTGGTAACACACTTTAAAGATCCCAGAGCATTCTTTCGTGAAGAGCAAGGGGATTCCTCGGTGTCTCTGGCCATTTCTAATTCATCATGGGTTTCCTCACGCTTGCGAGCTACAGTGCAATGGGCGCTTTTAAGGAATCCTTGGTTTCAGTACCAGAAAGAAATAGTAAAATTAATACGTACATGTAGGTGGGCGGTGCCTTTGGAAGCTTGGCCAGAAACACTGGGAGAATCCGTTTCTCTTTGTGATTGAATTTTCTTGGATCTTTTAAGTGCATTATGGTCATTCCATGAAGTTGGGATACGGTGTCCCTATTACATCAGATACCTTTTTAGACTATATTTTTATACTTACTAACTTCGTTTGTCAATAGTACTCAGAAATACCAGCAGTTTAATGAGATAAAATAAAAACCTGGGGCTATTATTTGTTACAAAATATAGGAACATCAGTCAACTATGTGCAAATGCAGTTGTGACAATTGGTGTTTTTTAACATATTTTGTTGAACCACGTGAAAATTCAAGTTTAAATGATTGTTTAGATTGAAAACTGTGTGCTAATGTCAAATTCAACAAGATTACTTTCAGGGTCGGAGTGAATTGAGATAAATTGCCGTGGCGTCCCCGTTACATCAGTAACCATAATTTTGTCCCCTATTCAATTCAAAATTGCTAAACTCCATCAAGACTGAAGACTCAAAACTTATCACAGAACAGGCAAAGCAACCATATCGTGCAACATCATCAGCGTTAGAGCCGAGTCCACACTTTTGAGTCCATTGACAATAGCCATGTGCAAGTCCTCACTGAGTTCTCTTTTCTTTGTCATGCTGACCAGAAACTGAGAATGAAGGCATCAACTCCCCTCACTTTATAGCCTACAAGCAGAGTGCTATTCTATGACATTCTTCGATTTAAATTGAATTTAATAGATATAAATGATTTAAATCTTATGCAAACATGTTAGGATAACTGTTGAACAACAAAAAGGAATCACTGGAATGTCGAAAGCAGGTGCATTATCACAAAAAATGGCCTAAATGCTGAGATTTTGTAAGGGGTATGAATAATTTTGAACAGGCACAAAAAAGCAAATCTGGACATTGCTATTGTTATGCAAATGTCTGAGCTAAAAAAGCAAGGTAACTATTAGTCTTGGCCCAAGACTACTCTAGTCGATATTGGTTTGTGTACGCGTTGGCCATATAGTGCGCCCTCTTGCAGCACTAACGGACCAGTCTTTGCTCACTAGAGTAGTCTTGGGAACTTCTCCCGGAAGGTTTAAAGGAACACGTTGCCTTCGGGTTGCGCTTTATTGGGCGTTTTTGGGCTATTACAAGCGTTTGAAGTATAATGAGCACGATCTGAAAGATGTTTAAAAAGTAGAATATAATGATCCACACAAACGTGCCTTAGAAATGCTTTAATTTTGCGTAATTTCGCGAAGCAGCACGCTCCGCCATTTATGGGAGTCAAAATCTTGACTCCCATAAATGGCGGAGAAATTATGTTAGTCTTATTTCCAGTCGCAGCTGTTGAAATACTTCTGAACAATTATTTCTATCGGTTTGTCCCATGACAATATTTTTACCCTGATTGGCGAGGTTTTCGTTTTTTCTTTTTTGACGCGTCTGCTGTGTTCTCTTGACGATCCATTTTTTGACAGCCAGTCGGTGTGTGTGTGTGTGTGTGTGTGTGTGTGTGTGGGGTGTCGTTGAAACCCGGAGGTCGGAGGTAGAATTTGTTGTGACCGTGTAGTACATGCTACAACCTACCTCCGGCTTATTTTAATACTGCGTAGCTAGCTCCGGGCCACCGTCAACGCACCAACTACACGTTAGCAAAAACAATCTACCTCCGGGTACCTTTGTGTATCTCCGACTTCCGGGTTTTATAAATTTCCGTGTGTGTGTGTGTTTACATTTCACACACGTCTCGGGAGGCTAGGCGGAGAATGGTATGGTACCTTGCGTTCATCTGATAGGTTTACCTGACCACTGGCTACGGCGCCAACCTAACTCCTGCTCGTCGCTGCATTTTGCCCACTACCCGGACGATCGTATTTACGGCTTGAAATACGTATACATTTCGCGGGACATGTAGTGGGGGTCAGAGGTCAGTGTTTGTTTTTTTAATTACAATTCACTAATTATAACACATTAAATGTTTTTTATTGCAAGAACAACTCTTAATAAGTACAAGGAACACCCTCAAACGTGAGATTTCGTGAAATCTGAAGGCAACGTGTTCCTTTAACTTTTTCTTTGTTTTTGCCTAGGCTTTCCTAGGGAACCAATCAGCGAGTGACCCAAATACAGCAGAGCGTGGGAATGCAGCGAGCGACCCAAATACAGCGCGTCGACCGCAGAGCGTGACCCAAATACACGGCGTGCACGCGCTTCGAATGGTTTGAAAAATATAAGGCGGCTTACAAGAATCATCGAACATGACCGTTTTATCGTTGCTAATATTTTCGGTGGCATAAGTTTCTTGGCAAATGTTTGCGAATATATTTACAAACATGTTTGCAAAGGCGTATGACATCGCAAAATACATTTGTTAATGAAGATAATTGCGACATTGCAAATATTTGCAAAGATATCTGTGATATGCCATGTCCCTTGTGTGCCATCATAAAACCCTCTGCAGCTATTTACATAAAACGGTACCGCCCCCAATGCTGAACTTCCGGGAGAAGTTCCCAAGACTACTCTAGTGAGCAAAGACTGGTCCGTTAGTGCTGCAAGAGGGCGCACTATATGGCCAACCAATATCGACTAGAGTAGTCTTGGGCCAAGACTAGGTAACTATCTGTCCTAGGATAGAGTGAAAGTTCCTTCAAAATAGTTTTTGGGAGTGAGGAAATTTGAAAAATGTTAGATTTTTCAAAGGGTATGAATAATTTTGAGCACATCTGTATATCCAGTGCAAAAATCAAATTTACATGTACGAATAAATTAGTGCACTGTGTACAAAACCTGCCTTGCCTGCCGAAAAAAAATGTTTCTACGTCCGTTTACAAGGAAAAGAGGTAACCTTGTGGTTCCCAGCCCGTCTCCGCCCCCACCTCTGATATCATTGAATCACAAATCTACCAATGATGTACACGCCTCATCTGTTATGTAATTCTAGCTAATAATGACAGAGTATTCCAACTGTTTATCTAATCGAGTCGGTTTTTGGCCAGTGTGGTGGCAGCCCATAATACTGTTGTGTGGAATGTTCATGTGGGTGATTCCATAAATTAGCGTACCAACTTGTGACATGCACATTTTAGCCCCTCAATCCATAAATCATCACCATTCATCCTTTATTTTGAAAAACCATTTTTTAAATTTGCATATTTAGTCAGTTTCCTAAAGGTTATGGTATGTAAGTTCTTTTCAGGGCTTAAGACTCATGTATACCCTCTAAATATCTCCATTCATCGAAAAAATATTGGTTTCTCGCATAAGAGGGGGGGGGGGTTGGGGGGGGGGGGGTGGGGGGGGGGGGGGGGGGGGGGGGTTGTACACCAAAATGCCTTTTTTCACATTAAAACCACTCTAATATTTGTTTCATACCATTTATGTGTTTATTTTTGAAGACGTGGTCAATTCCAAGCTAAAAACTCAATTGATTAGTCTGTCGGTGCTTTTATTACACTTTTATGGTACAAAAACAAAGTTTCAGGATTTGTTTGGGACACAAGTTGTTTTGCTTAAATTTTCAAATTCCGAAACAAGTTTACAAAATGTTTTGTGTTATAGTAACTGTAAAGTTTCAAGGCGTAAATATTAGGGGGAAACCAAAGTGGTTCGACGAAAATCAGAATGACCATATTTGTATTGTTTGCCTAAATTTCCATGTCCAAACATTTTAGTGATTTAAAACTAAGTACAGGCTTGCATGAAAATGTATAAGTTGTGGCCAAAACACCTAATAGTTACGTACACATGTTTCACGCGTAAGAAGGGACACCAAATCTTACACGTGAAACACATTTTTTGCCAAACCTTTTGTATTACGAAAATATCAAATTGTTCATCAAATGAGGGTTTTATTGTCAAAAGCAATGTGTTATCAATCTTTTCAGTTTACAAATAACCAAGCTAACCAACTGAAAAGAAGGAAAATCTTAGTTTTAAAATGTGTTTAAAATGTCACAAATTTTTGGCCCAAAAAGTGATAATTTTTGCCTAATTTTAGTCAGAATTAAGACAACGAATATTCATGATACCAATTTTGAAGGTTTTGTTTACCGGTAGTACAAATTGATGAGCAAAACTCAAAAAATAACATGTGGATTAAAGTAACATGACAATTCAACATGAAAGTACAATCTACCCATTCATGCCATCCATGGGGCCCGGATTTATGGAATCACCCATGTACGTACTAGTTTGGAAGGAGACTATAATGTTTGTGACGTATATCTGTTTAATGTCTTTGTTTCTTTGTTTCATGTATTGGTTTGGGGAAAATAAATTAGAATGGATTTTAGTGTTCAATTTAATTAAACGGTTTATGCTTTATACCCATTTCATTGGGGTAAAATAAATTCCTACGTACATGTAATCAGCATTTACGTAAATCTATATACCCCTCATAATCAATGCATAGTGGTATCGTCTGACCCAGTGGAAGCAGGATGGTCGCCAAGTGCTTTGACGTAAATTTTGTAGTTTTTAATTAACACATGAGTTCCAGGGGCACACAACCATTTTATAAACTTGAGTTTTAGGCGAGAAAACCACTTTTTCTCTTTCTTTAGTCAGTCGCATTGGCGTGTCGCTTGGGCGGAGTGTCGACATGAAAATGTTGACTGTCTGGGGCCCTGCGCGGGCAACTTCTACCAATGTTCGCACTGGTTTACATTAGTTTTTGTGTACTCATTTACTATGGCAAAGCCGGGTTTTCGCATGTTGCTAGGCTGTATGCATTGATACGCTGTCGCATCCGATTGGCTGCAACGGGAATCATACATGTAGTCTTGGCTTCAAGACCTTTGTTGTTTGTTTGTTCTCGTAGTGTGCTGTCTGAAAATCTTGTAAATTTGTGTGATTTTCGAGTCCCTATTTTTGCGAGTCTACATGTAAGTCCGAGTCTTTCAAGGCCGAGTCTGAGTCCGACCCCGGCAAAGGGTGGACCCGAGTCCGGACTCGAGTTGCAAGAGCGACAATACCTCAAATGGTTGCTTCAACCTGCAGATTGCGAGTCAGTGACCTAAACCACTCGGCCATGGTACTCCCAGTAAATTTAGAAACATGCAGCCATATGTCAAGGATGAACATTAACAATTCAAACTACCTTTATTACAGTTCATTATACTTAAGTGATTTATTAATTGCACCACTCACTTATGCAGCAATTGCCGGTAATGTATGTGAAATTAAGAGAATTTAATAAAAATGCTATGTATTTATTGCCCTACACATAATCCTTGACAGGAATCTGGGGCACTTGATTTCAACATCTCCAACACAATGTTGATCCAAATGTGGCTATGGGCTGCTCGATATCTAAATCGTTGCATAGCTGACGTCAAGATTGAACCCTTGTTTCCCGACTCCAATACTCCCAGAAGTTTATAAAAACCTGATTTATACCCTATTGGATTCGTATTTCGATGCAAGTTACATGTACATACAGTACATGTACATGTAGATGTGAAAAATGGTCAGAAGGGATGCTGTTTACAAATAAGCTTCCATGTGCAACTTTTATAACACAACTTGGTAATTAAGCAACCTTCTGCAACCTTCTTTGAAATCAGACAGGGATTTGTTTAAAAATGTTGGCTTCTTGGAAAAGCCAACCAAGATGTCACTTTGACTCTCATTTTTGATGGAATGCCCAATTTTGTGATGTCAATTTACGCTCCCTCATTATGGCAGAATGTTGTCACCAGTCTGTTGAAGGTTCCGCTCATTGCAGGTACTGGACAACCTCGAGGACCGCATTGTGAGTAGCGAATACTTCCAATTCGCTTGGTACCCACACACAGAGGACGCTGTGACATGGACGATTGATCGTACTGAGAAACCAGTTGTGTCCAGCGCTAACTGGTTCAAGGATTGCTTGATTGGTGGCTATGCATTGGAAGTTTTGCTCTGGTTCAGGTGAGTCCAAGTTTGTGTCAAAGTTGGTAAAACAACCAATAGTGTTGTTTCGTACGCGCGCGTTGTTGCTGATGCCGCCATGACATACATGTATGACACTCATGTAAACAGCACGTGCGTCCCTGGCGCATGAAACGCAGAATTATGCAGCGATATGATCGGAACATATTCATCATGCCGGTGGATAGATCCAGTTTTTATCATAGTCTCGGCTCGTGTAAGTGATCGTGATCGTGGACGTAGTGATCAAGTCCCAAGTTAGCCGGCCTTTTGCCAAGGTTTGCTCATGGTTTGCTTTACAACTCGGGCGTTCACAATCACCGCTCGCGCCCGGCCGGCCAGGTCATTTTTTTTTACACCGTAGCGTGGAGTACACCCCAATTTTTCCAATGACTGATAGGCGTACTTCTCAAGTGACAATCTTGGAAACAGTGAAAACTCTTAGGCCTACTCTCACTATTAAGAGAAACAAAAAGAAACCGAGGAATTTCAAAAAATCCCAAACACTTCGAGCAAGTCGAGCTCTCTTCTATTAACCAACCTTAACCCCTAAACTCTAACATGTTTTAAGAAGCTAAACAGCCTGAGGTACAAAACCTCTCGTTTTCCCCTCGCAGTGACGTAAAAAAGCGCCCTCTGGGTGGTACTGGTACGGGGAAATCCGCTAACCGCTAGACTTGACCAAGTCCGACTTCAATGTAACCGCCTCTTTGACACTGTGTGATCGAGGCCGAATAACCACAACTTGGTTTCTTAGTAAAAGGCCACCAGTAAGAAATGCATGCACATGATTTTAAAGGCCCAACAATATATCATTTGAAAGATGAAACCTTTTTACAGACTAGTGCAATAACATCAATCAAGAATGTTGGTAAATTAGCCCACCGAAAGTTCAGCCACATATACATGCATCAGATCAATGCAAGTTTCTGCATTTAAAAAAATATTGAGTGCACTACCACCTTGCAGAATGTACCACTTTAGACAGAAATAAATTATAAAATGTGGTTTTTGTTACTGCTGTCATCACTTTGAGTATTGTTTTGTTGTTAACCGAGGTAAACAACTTTGGGTTATTGCAAGTGATGGGCTACAAAAGCCTTTGAGTTGGTTTGCATTAGCATTGTAATTGCGAGGAAAAAAACGGCAATAAACATACACAGACAATGGAAAACTCTAATATTTGTATATTTTGCAATATTTTATTCAAATTCATTAGTCATAAAGTGACAATTGTTTTCAAGAAAACTGAATACATTTGTACTATAGTAGGCTAAGCGTTCCTCGATCCACAATACACATACACTCCTAAGAATTAGATTAACCTTGAACAGTGGAACCTTGTTATACTGATCGAATAAAAATTACCAAGATACATGAATTTGTTTACTATGTTAAAAAGTGTTCCTAAAATTGAGCATAACATGCTTGAGTGCCTTTTTTTGGTAAACTGCCCAATTTGACCTTTCTGCTGAAACAAATTTTCTTTTGACTTTCAGTACATATAGTAAGAGGTCCTACTTTGCAGATTTTCTGAACAAAATTTACCTGAACAAAATGCAGAACAAAAGGTTTAGACCTACAAATTCCTTGCTATAAACAGAATGCCTGATATTATCCATGTTTGTCTGTGGTCTTTTGTACCTGTAGTTGTGTAACCCTGCATATTTTTGATGGTCTGACTTCTTCAAATGAACTGCTAAGGGTGGGTTTATCACACTGGGCCTTTTCGTGCGTAAATTTGATGTGGGTCCTGTTGACAAAAAGTGGTATGACTATGTAGATAATTTGGAGTGAAATGACAACCGAAAATGACAGTGTATTCTGTCGTTTTTAGTGTGTCGTTTCACTCCATGTTGCTTTTTTTTCCACACCACACACATATCAAATTTATCTGCAAAAAGGGGCAGTGTTAATACAGCCCAAAAAACAAACAAAAATGAACCCTGTCAATTAGCTGCTGCTTTGGTATTTAATATATGGCATCCAAGCACAACACGCCCCCTTTACCATAAACCCACTCCCCTATCCACCCCTGCCACCTCCTGCCTTTTGCTCCGCCCCACATTATTAAAGAAATATACCCAAGACACAGACATTGTGTACCTTCTTGATACACAAAAGAAAAGTAAAACAACCCACTGAAAGCGAAAATGAACAAAGAAAGGCAATTGCAGTGATGCCTCGTAATGCGAGTGCTGCAATTTTTTCCAAAACTAGGTGAAAATTGTCTTTTTCGCATACAGTCCAGTTTTCGGATAAAATGGCGGTGCCCATACTACAAGGCAATGCCATTTGTTCATATCTGCTTTTCATCATTTGATCATTCTTTTTCTTTGCACAAAAATAATGTATGAGTAATGAGTTGCACATGTTTAGCACTACAGGCCCTATGTCTGTTTCTTGAGTATATACAGTACTTTTTCTTTTAAGGAGCACTAAGCGGGAATAATACTGCGAGCTTAATTGTACTGTTAACAATGGCAAAGGTCTACATGTAGGCAGAACTTTATTCTGTGACAACCGACTCACACGTTTGTCAACCCACAGCAAATGTGTTTTTTCATTTCATTAATTTTCATTTCCATCTGCATAATATTAGAACCAGTTAAGTCTGTCTGAGAACTTTTTGTTGTCTCATCCTTCTCAGTTGATGGATGCATCTGGTAATGTGTCTCTCTCTTGGCTTTTTTCCTCCTTATTTCAAATGGTGCCGTTTCTTGGTGGAACGGTCCTCGGCTCTGTCATATCTTGTTTTACCTGAAATGAAACAAATCACAAATGTTGATTATGAGAAACTAACTATACGTGTACAGGGAATTTAGTTTAAAGGGCCTATGACATGCTAAACAACTTTGTGCCTAAGCTTTGCTTCATAATGACGGATTACTTGTTCAGCACGACATACTATTGTTCGTTTGGATGTAAAATCAATAAAAGGTGGCCTTTTTCAACTCTGAAGATTTCATTGCAATAAATCACAGACAGAGGGCGCTGTTCTGAGTGCATTACAGAAGGAAGACAGAAGGGAAAAGTTAAGAAAAAACATAAGACTTCAAGTTGGACTTGTGGCAAATTGCTGCAGTTTCTACCCCCAGTTTTGTTATGGCTTACAGCAGGCAACATGTAAAAAAACTCAAACAGCCATGGATTACAAAAGTTTCAGGAAAATTGAGAAAAAAGTGGAATCTTTTGTGCATAGTTTAATGTGATTTTCCTGTGTTTGCCTTTTGTGACATAGTGACCTTGGTCATGAATATGCATATTTTCATTAACATAACAACTAAAAACCTTTGTTTTAACCTCAAAGCAAGCTCCAAATAGGATTCTTATAACTTTAACTGAGTAGAGTGGTTTTAAAGCATAGATTTCATTGATAAAAATCCTAAATAAGGGGCCCTTTAATAAGTTAAATTGAATGCAATACTGGGTTTTTAGAAGCCCTGAAAACTGTAGCAACAAGTGAAAAGAAAGTCCAAATAAAACGTAGAACCTACCCAAAGCCCTTTTTTTATGTTGAGAGAAGTCAATAAAATAGGTGTACCTGTATGCAAGGTAAATTGACAAAATGGGGATTTCAACATTCCAGTTTTACATCTTAAAATATTTGTGATTATTAGCGACAAGTCACCATTAAATTGTGTAAAAAGGAGCTAAAACACCACACACCGTTAATACTGGGTCTAAGTGGCATGTTGAATGAACTAAACTGGAAAAGTACCTTGGCCATCGGATGCGGAACGGATGTTGGTGGAAGACAGGGTATGCAGTCAGTTGGTGCTTCAGTGTCATTGCTTGGAGGCACTTCAATCATCAGCAGTCTGCTGAACAGGAAAACATGAGTAGGTGTGGTCTACTTCATCTGGTCTTAACATCAGTAGTTTTATTGACACTTGATGTACATCTGTCAGCAGAACTTGGTCGCTGCAAATATGAAAGAAATATTTATTTCAACACAGTAACAGAAACAGCATTTTCAAGAGTTGCTTGTTTTTTCCTAGTTTGTCTTCCCCATGATAGTAGAAAACTTCCCCTGAAATGGTTTGGTCTGAAGTGCTATAGTCTTTGAGTGAAACAATAACCTTTAGGGAGAAATATGTTTTGCACATAAGGTCTAAAGCCATGATCAACTGCTCATTTTTTTCTGGACATATACATTTAATTAGTGGCGTACATATATGCTCTCATTAAAAAATATATGCCCGAAAATTTGGTACAAATATCGTACACGTTCGCCACTAATTCGTCCTAATAAAATATGACATAATGCCCCAAAACGTGCAAATTTGGTTAAAGGTATGAATTCCGTTTACGGAACAGGGCAGTACAAGTTTAAGTATTTTCAAGGAATGGTCAATGTTTTTCACTCCTAAAATCACTCGTCATTATAATATTAACACGTTTTTGTGGCTATTAAGTCAATAAGGAGAATAAGTGGCGACCAGTAAACTGAATTATTTCCTAGTTAGGAAATATGATTTTAGCAATGAGAAAATATCAATTTTTTTTTTATTGAAAACACATGGTATGCGAACAAACGTGTCGGCCTAGTTTTTTCACCTAAAAAATCCCCTTCCCCTCCCCTAAGGCTTAGCAACTTCGGCTTGCATGGCCTCCCCCTCGGCAAATTTCTCAGTACATGTAGGCCTATATCCCTATAGCTGCATATGCAATGCCTACCTAATGCCAGGTGCATGCTGACTGAAGGCAGTTGGCCCCGATCACTTTTTTGGGAATCACCAAAAGACATGAAAGATGCCAGAGCCGGCCGCGCAGTCATGTTGAAAACCCAGTGACACACTTTTGTCCCTCCGGGCCTCCACCGCCAGTTGTGGCAGCTCGAAACGGCACAATCTTGAGGCATCGCCGGTACAGCAGCTAGCACCAACACAAGAAAACCTTCTCAAAACTGTAGACCTTGTTGCCTGGGACTGAGATTTATGCGAATCGACGACAGCGTCCGATTTTCCGTCTCGCAGTACACTTCGTCCCGTTTGTTTACGCGTTGCTGTGCATACACAGCTGTCATATGTCATGGCCGCCATCAAAATGCGCAACTACACTATTATTAAAGTTTTTTTCAGTCATGTATACGGTTTAAAAAACAGGAACACAAGTCATACTTTGACTGAAAGATCCTGTAGGCTGATAATCGTAGCTTATTTTATCCGTCAGTAATGTGTATAAATACATGTACCTCATGTAGCCAGACTGACTGGGGCAGGGTGTGCCGCTCTAAAGTGCTCCCCAAGAACCTGCACTTCTAGGGCTGTTTTTGAGATGCACGGCTCTCAGAAATGCAAATTTAAATTCAAAGTCATTTTTTTCAAATACATGCTACTCTGAACCAAGACATTTTCTTGGTCCATTTTGGTGGTGTCTTTATGAAATTTTGAGAATATAGGTTCAGCATTATACATATGTAGATAAAATACACTTGTACTTTGTTTGGGTTTTCCAGACTTGAACATATAAAGGGTCTGTGTCTGTGAACAAGTTTTTCAACTGCGTATTGTAACAATACCGGTATATATCGACTCAACGGTTCTTTTTAGAACCACTGTCACAAAACTAGCTGACTGTCAATTTCTTGTGCGTTGGTTTATTGTTAAAAGTGAACAAAAGAACGAACTTACAGGTGTAACTATTTTGGGAATGTGGGTTATGCAGGGTAAGCGAAGCGTGCAAGCAGACTGCGGGTTATAAAAGGGCCTATTCGATGGGTGCACGGTAGAGTACCGCCTGTCATCGTGGTGTGTGCGAGGTTTGCACATGGACGGCATTCACTACGCTGAGGACTGCAGCAAGACGTCTGTCAATCTTGTGATGGCTTTGAGACGGCTGATGAACTCGCTATACGTTGAATTGGGGTCGTCGCAACTTCTGCAGCACCACTGTGACAGTATGCCCTCCGTGTCACCTGTCGTGAAATTGGAGTCGGTCTGAGGCCTGTTTTAGCCAGCGGAAGTACGACTTGGTACTCTCACTTCTGTCTGTGAGTGTTATTGTTTCATTTAAATACCCCTACATGATTTTATTTGAAAGGGATACGGATTATTTATTTCCCTTTGTTTTGCATGTGCTTGTTTGCAGGGCTTTTGGAGCCAGGGGTTACCGTTTTTGCCGCTATGACTGATGCAGTGCATGCTAGCTTCGCTTTCCCCTACTAATTTGCATGTTTAAGTTTGAATGAAATGCATGTAGTTACTTATACAGTTCGCATGCATATTTATAATATTTTTGCTTTATTGCTTGGACTCTGTTGCTATTAATTTGCCAGAGATTGCTTTAATTGAGTTGCAAGTTGCTTATGCCAGTTTGGCTATTAATTTTGCTTTGTTTATACGGTACTGCCGTTTTGCCGTATAAAAGGTTGCTTAGTCGTAATTTAATTGGTTGTTGATTTGCCCAATATTGTTTATGCCAGTTTGGCTATTTTTAAATAAAATATTGGTGATGGTATAAATTGATTGCGTTATGGTTCCTTTCGACTCTTGACCGTTGGCATTTTTAACGGGGGTCCCGGGATTTGTGACAACCACACATACCGGTATATGGGTCATTCCATGAAGTTGAGGAACACGGTTTCCGTGTTACAGCCACAACCATTTTTACTGTTTGTTTTGCCCTTGATAACCCCATGAATCAATACTATTCAGAAATTCAAGCTGTTAGATGAGAGAAATTTAAAACATTCAATACTTGGATTTAAATTTAGATGTCAACTAAATATAATTTTGTTCAAATGTAGGTGTGACATTTGGTGCTTTTTAGCAGATTTTCTTGAATCACACAGAAATATAATCTAGAATCCTCCAAATTCAAAATAAAAAGGATTGTTTGTTTATTTCAAATTCAACATGAAAACAATTGTAGTTGGAGTGAAAGCAGTTGAACTGTATTGGTTTCCAAGTTACATCCACAACCACCACTTTGTTAGTAATTCAAAATGGCAGCACTTTGTCAACACTGAAGACTCCCAAATTACCCCCAAATTACCTCCAAACAGTGTAAGCCACCACATCATGCAACATCGTTATATAAATGGTGATTCATTGCTCTCTTATTGACCAAATATTTGTGGAAATGAAGAAATGTCACACTTTGTTCCTCAACTTTATGAAATGACCCATACATAAAAAAAAGATATTCAAACCCGTACAATAAATCTGAGGAACTTCATTGTAAAATGCTGTATCAATTTTTGGCATTTGGAGAAAACTGCCATTTTATATTACAAATAAGCACTACATGGAATGGAAATTCCAATAAGTAAAACAGTTGGGTTTTTTTGGTTTTTTTTTTCTTTTTTCTTCAGGGTATTTATAACACAGTTTGCCAATAATATATTTGACGAATGTATAGGACCACCAATCGAGAATGTACTGACACCATTTATGATTTCATATCTCAATTGTTTTTGGATGTTGCATTTACAGTGATTTGCGATAAAACTTGATATGTAGTTGTCAAACAAGAGCTTAGCCACTGCAGAATTCATTTGTCTTTCAGTTCCTTCCTGCCCAGCCTTGTTCCTACCATCAACAGATGGATGTACAACTGGTGTTGCACAACTCCACGTTGTGATGTCGCATCAAGCTATTCAAATTTAGCCATGGAGGGCCTGCCCCTACACGATGTCTCAGAATGGGCTATCCCAAGGTATTCATCCTCTTGCAACAGTGCCCCTTTAACGCACTCCCTAACTCCTGCGTACAGTGGCCCTGTTGAAAAAGGCCCCATTTCGTGGTGGGACTAGCGACAGAAATCTTGTCGCCTCTGCTGGACCAATCAGGACGCTTGGCAGTGCATTGCAGCATGATTGCAGGCATTCAAATGTAACGTGCGCAGATTGTAAACACCGTGCATGCATGTGATACATGTACTCGGTAATGCTGGCCGTTGTCCGCGTCGGCGATTGGCTTCTATTTAAAGCATACTGGGGAATCCGTTCCATTACATTCGTCAGCATGCATCCCTGTTATTAATTTGAAAAACTGCGGAGTAAATTAAGATCGTTGTTTGAAAGTTTGGTAGGAATAAGACAGTCATAAGAAACGGAACCCAATACAATTTCTGGAAAGTATATAAATCGTTTATTTTCGGCATAACATGACCGAATTGATTAAATTACATCAAAATGACTCGGGCGTGAGTTGGCTCAAGACAGCAGCCGGCTCACTCCACAGATTTGCGTGTGTTTCCTCAGGGTATTGTTACGTCGCTTTGCAGAGTGGAAATTCCCTGATATCTCAGGATGAAGGTACATGTATTAGGCCTATTGTATCATTTGCAATGACCCAAAATTTTACTTCATGATTTGACAAGAAAAAGCCATATGGTATGGTATTACATTTGTAAGAAATTAACAACTGAAGATGTTTTTTTAAATCATTCACTTAACACAAAAACCATGCAGGAATTTTAAAGATTTTCTAAAGCATTGCTGCATCTACATGTATGTGTAGCTAAAATGTCTGCAGGCTAGTTTAGCAACATTCTTCAGTAGATATGTGCCCTTATTCCAGGAATTGGTAAGAAGTTCCATCTCACAAATAATATATTGGGCCTAAGTGTTTTGAAAAACCCAGTCTGGCTTGAGCCACCAGGCTACATGTAGCTAATGAAACTTCATATATCTTAGTCTAATTGTGAGTTTTGCTTCAAGATCAGTTGACCAACAAAAAACCTACTAAAAGTGTTGATTGCAATGGTAACAAACACCACATGATTTTTTATTTTTCGTGTAAAATAGTACCTTTGTGGGAGAAATTGCCAACTAAAGGTAGGTTTTTAAAAACGTTGTCTGCAGACAACTTTTTTACCATTCATTCACACACACAGACGCATACTTGTATTCGCCGGCAATCGTGGACCTCTTTGTTTAATGACACCTAACGCGATTTTACCTTATACTGTAGGGAAGAATTTCTTTAATGACACCTAACTAAATTTTACCTTACTGTAGGGAAGAATTTTTTTTAATGACAGTCAACTTAATTTTACCTAAAGCTAGAGATATGAGATTTAAACGTAAATGGTTCTCAAACCTATATAGGTTTGAGAACCAATAATTATAGTTGGTTCTCAAACCTATATAGGTACCTTCATAGCGATAAACACATTCAAACAGTGGACCCTCAACAAACGTGGACCGTCCATACCACAGTTGTAAAACTGGTTCTAAAACCTATATAGGTTTGAGAACATATTATTATTGGTTCTCAAACCTATATAGGTTTGAGAACCAACTATAATTATTATTGGTTCTCAAACCTATATAGGTTTGAGAACCAGTTTTACAACCGTGGACGGTCCACGTTTGTTGAGGGTCCACTGTTTGAATGTGTTTATCGCTATGAAGGTCCATGATTGGAGGCAAATGGGTCATTCCGTGTCAATTCAACAAGCTTTTGGACCTGACCATCACGGATTGAAATGAAATTTGGTGTGCTGATTGGACTCCTTGAGAAACCCCGAGAACTGAAATTTTATGTAATTCGGTCAATTACCATGTAAATACCATGTAAATACCATGTACACAGTTACATGTACATGTTATTTACATGGTATTTACGTGTTGTTTAATGTTAAAATTATCGTAACTCAAAAACTGTAAGAGTGCCCATCCCAAATCTTTCTGGAAATGTTCCTTACATCTTAAGCTAACAAATAAACAAAAATTACGCATTTTGACAAATACGCATTTTTGCAAATCAAGGTCAAAGGTTATAAATTCACAACTTGTTTGTGGTACGAGATACAATTTTGATTTTTTTTTAAATGAAGGCTATTTCAAGAGCTTTAAAATGATGTAAAGTTTAGCTCTGTAGGTCCATTACTTTTAGAGATATAATTGTCCAAACATAGCAGGTCATGCTAATTAGTCAAAAGTTCGTTGACCCGTATCTCAAAAATTAATTGACCGAATTACATAAAATTTCAGTTCTCGGGGTTTCTCAAGGAGTCCTATCAGCACACTAAATTTAATTTCAATCCGTGATGGTCCGGTCCCAAAGCTCGTTGAATTGACACGGAATGACCCAAATACACACGCACACGCACACACAAATCATTGGATTTTCAGGTGTGGCTGAAATTTCTGCAAGGCAAATTTCTCGACATGGGCTCGACATAGGGCTATTTCACAATCAAGTCTACCATTTAGCAGCCAAAATTTGTGAAAAATGAACTTGCTTATCAGGTGATTGCTACATGTCTTGAGTATATTCAGCTGAAATGTTTTCGCACAAACTGCATTCCTTCCAAAATAAATGTCAGTTTTATATTTCATGCTGTAGAGTGGGTGTACGGACACTACAGTTTTTGCCTGAATACATGTGTATCCACTGTGACACTCTGGTACACACCTATCATGGCCACGTGATCAACAACATTAAAACTAAAGCACTTACCATTATGTATTATGTATTGTGCGTGCAAGGTACATGTAAGCATTAATGTAGTTTCTGCACCCCCTGTTTTAAGTATGTGCTGTTTACAATCATTCTGAGAGGTTAATCTTTATTTGTAAACACACTTTTAACACACTTTGGTTTTCCAGCAATAAACCCTATGCATTGTACACAATGATGTGGTTTATAACATATACATGTAGGGGCACACAGGTACGGACACTGCATTTGATGGGATATTGTGCTACATGTATATTGTTTTTAATAGCTTAACAATATTGAACAAATAAATATTACATTATTGTGTGAAAGATGCCCCCACATATACATGTATATGAGTTTGATGACTTAAAGGGCCCCTTGAAATGCTCAATAACTTTCTGCACAGTTTTTGGTGCATATGAAGAATTATTTTGTGTAGAAAGACAATACTACTGTTCATTTTGATGCCCCATGAATTTTTTCAACTTTGAAAAATGGCGCTGTTTTGGGCATATCACTATAGGAACACACAGCAGAAAAGCAAAGAGAAACATAAGACTTCAAACTGGAATTGTGGAAAAATGCTGCAGTTTCCAGCCTTAGTTTTTTCATGGTTTGCAACAGGCAACATGCAAATCAAACCGAAACCGTCATGGGCTACAAAAGTTTCAGCAAGTTAGAGAAAATTGTGGAAACTTTTGTGCACAGTTGAATGAGATTTTCCTGTTTTCCTAATGTGACATCACCACTTTGCTCATGCATATGTAAATTTTTATTAGCATAAGAATAAAAAACCTTAATTTTAACCCCCCAAACAATTTCCAAGTAGGGTTTTTATGATTGTGAATTAAAGTTCCACAGAAGAAAATTGCCGGTCAGAGTACGGACACTTCATAATTTTCCGGAAAAGTATTGCTTAATTTCAAGCTGCCACTTGGAATATAGAGACTATTTAGAGAGGGGTATAACTTTTGGGGTATAATTGTGTACAGATAGATTCTAGAATTATTTTAATTGACAATATATTCTTGTTATTTTAGTGCATGCAATACAAATTTAAATTATCCAGAAAATCCCACTTGAAAATGCAACAAAAATCCGTAACACAAGATCTCGCGAAACCTGTATAAATTATCAAAGTATCCTTAACAGGTGACCTGCAAAAGTTAAACAACAAGTCGGGCAGTATTCAGACAGAAAATTAGACAGTGTTTTTTTCTTTTTACTTACATCCAACTGGGAAAAATGTTACGGTAATACCGGTAATATCACCCCGAAATTTGACTAAATCTAAATATTACCGATATTACTTTATTACCAAAATGGTATTACCCGTTTGTGTTATACATTCCTTAATAAATGGCATTTAAGGATGAGGATTAAATATAATTTATACTCATCACAGCTGACAGGATCTTCCCACTGGGCATTTTAATAACAAACAATATTACTGGGTAATATCATACTCGTGGATAATAACGGGGAAATAGTAGACCAATATTTTCCCGTTACAACCCGTTGTTACCCATATTTCCTCTGATTACCTTGTTGTAACTCGGTAAAATGTTGGTTTCAACAGGGTAATAACAGTAATATTTGAACTTGGAATTTTCGGCAGGAGGTGTCCCATATTTTTATTGTTTTCATATCAGAATTTCTTTTCTGATATGAAAATGTTGAAACCAACATTTTACCGAGTTACAACAAGGTAATCGGAGGAAATATGGGTAACAACGGGTTGTAACGGGAAAATATTGGTCTACTATTTCCCCGTTATTACCCATGAGTATGATATTACCCAGTAATAACTTTTGTTATTACTTATTACCCGGGTAATAACGGGTAAAATGCCCAGTGGGATATTTTGCACTGAAAAATGTACAGAAATAAAAGTGGCTGTTCGTAACATGGAAAATTGCCATTTTTGAATGCTTCAAACCCTTGTATTTTTTTTAAAAATGCACCAATTTTCATAATTCTTTTTAAAATGTTGCTCTGCAACTGGTACTGCTTTGTACAAGAAATCAACAGTAACTGTATCACCTTTATTTTTAATACAAATAGCCTGTAACAATTGACAAGCTAAAATGGTACACTTGATTGTGAAATAGCCGACAGGAAATAACCCCGTTTTTAACAGTTTAATTATTTTCTTTCTCTAACTCATGTCTTTGCTTGTCTTCTGCTGGCTTTCTACCGCTCTTGTCCTTCTGCTTTTAATACTGTCTCCCTAACTGTGGGCGTGGTCAAGGTTTAAAAGTGGGTCCGCAAAGAAAAATGGCAAAATGTGCCTCCTCTCCTAAGGGGTGGTTCCCCCGATAGGTCACAACCCAAGCGATTGAAACTTACATATCTTAAAATACTGTATTGATTGTGAAATAGCTGACAGGAAATAACCCTGTTTTTAACAGTTTAATACCAATCATGTACTAAACTACCTTTTCTTTCTCTAACTCATGTCTTTGCTTGTCTCCTGCACCCCCTCTTCCCATCCCACCCCATCATCCCTTAATCCACCCTTTCCTTCTTCTGCTGGCTTTCTACCGCTCTTGTCTTTCTGCTTTTAATACTGTCTCCCTAACTGTTTTCCCAGCTTGGTGGTATATGTGCTGCGTTTGCTTTTTTTCCCCTGTCACTTAGTCTTTGAGAGAGACTGAATGTCCCTTCGGTTGGTGAGCAGTTTGCAACAGCTTTTGTGTTAATTACAGATCATTTTTTACCTTTGAAGAAGATTCTGCTGGGATCTAAATTTTACAGTGTGGCAAATTATTTTAACAAGTTTTATCTAGGGAAGTTTATGAATGTAATAAAATGTGTTGAAGCAGATATGCACTTTTAATACTGATCTACTATTGGCCAACTTCTATGCCCTAAACCTGGGGTGGAATGCAATATATGCAGTCGAAGACCGGTCTATAGGCTTAGCCAACTAATGCGGCGTCCACTAAGACCGGTCTATAATTATAGCCCGCTTACAATATCGTTGTCTTAAAGTTAGACCAGTCTTGAAATTTAACCCCGCGGACACTGCTGCGCTACGTCTCGTAATTTTGCATTAAAAAAGACAAACAAAACGCACATTTTGCCCATTAGATCTAGAGCCTTTATAGCGCTATTTGATAACTTTCGCGGTCAGTTTCTCTGCAAAAACTGCACCATGCACACACTCGTCATCAAGTGGCTTCGTTTGGCTTGAAATCACGCAAGGATAGCCGGCTGCGTCACTATCCGTTAAGATGTGAGTGTTTTTCGGCTGGCGCAGCCGTACTTTAGACTGGTTTATTGCAATGGGCTAAACCAGTGACTAAGCCGAGACTGGCTAAGTTGGATAGCTGGCTATAAAATACCGGTCTTAGACCAGTGGCTAAGTCGATTTTATTGCAATCCGCCCATGGTATTGGGTATTGGGATCAATACATGGCGATTGAGAGCTTTCTGAACCAACCAAAATTGTAAAGATAATGTGTTCTGTTTGAAGTCCAGAACATTATATAAGGTTAAAAACAAACAAAACGCAAATAATACTCGGAACGGAAGATCAAGGAAATGTAACATGTTTTATTGGTCTGTTACGTGTACGACCACCCAGTGGTAAGCCTCCGTAAGAGCTGCCAGAGCAGGGTGCACCACAATGTCTGAATTGCCTCCCTGCACTTCTAGTACTGTTTAGGAGACATGTGGCTCTATCTAGAGGTCATTTCATCCAATACAGGTTCAGTCGGGTTGAAAACCTAACAAAATTATCACAGAAACACAAATGTCACATTTCATTATTGTCAATTACTTTGTTCGAACAGGTCCTTTTGGACCTGAAGCGGAATGTTCTTGAAAGTGCTTCCAAAGTGATTGGTCGATCAGTGCCTTGTTATCCACAAGTTCACTGTATTTAACAAACTTCTGTTTTGATTAAGAACTGATATTTTAAAAAAATTGCATTTCTTTTAGGCCGAGTATATATCGTCTGAGAAAATTGTGGACAACTCTATAAGAAGGTTTTACATATTACCTCTTGAAATGTATTTTATACTTTTTTTAATAGATTTTTTCCCCCACGTTTTCAGCTAAACATTTTCCTTTTTGCTTTTATACAGAGAACAGGCAGCTATGGCCTTACGAGAACTGAAATCCTGGCTCAAGGCTAACAAAGATGTCCATGTTCACTTTCCCATCGTGGTTCGGTTTGTCAAGACTGATGACATCATGTTAAGTCCCGCCAATGGAAGGGAAACGTGCTACATAAATATTATGATGTACAGGCTAGCTTTCTTCATTCCATAGTTGATTTCTGGTCAGGACACAAGATGACGCATGTGTGCACACACTTCATTGTCAGTTATTGTTTTCTCATGAAAAGATATCCTGGGTAGAATCATTGCGTCGGAAGTAAGTTTTTCTGTCTTCCATTTGAGTAAGGTTTTTCTGATCACATGGTTGATTAAAATGTTTGGACATTGCAAATGCTTTAATTCCTTCATTGCTGAGTCCAGCAGCATGGCCAAAGGGAGGATGGGGGCCTAGGGAGCACGTGCACCCCCCTTGAAAAAGTATGTGCCCCCTCCCCCCAAATGAGACTTGAGATTTGCACAACTGGGACGGACACTTGTGTTACATTTTAGGCCACCGTGGAAAGACTCAACTGTATGTGTAAGCTACTTTGCGTGCCCTCTCTCAACATGTTGTGGCCCTCCTTGTGCCCTCCTCCCACTTTGAAAAGTCTGGCGTTGCTGCTGGGTGATCAAGTTGCATTGGAATTTGCAGATTTTTAGAAAAATTACATGTGATGAAGGACGTCAGTGCAAGGGCCAATTTCATGAAGCCTATAAGCTTCTGTTTTCTGTTTAAGCAACACTCTTTCCGTTTCATAAAACCCATTCTCTGCTAAATCACTTAACAAACAAAACCGCATTCTTGCCAACCGTTTTTGTGCTAACGCAGCAATGCCATCTATTTTCATCACTATACTCTGCAAATTTCAGCAGCAGGCAAGGGTCTTTTTGTAATGACAATCATCACTAAATGGATCCATCTGTATAAAATACAGACCTATTGGCATGGACATGGACCTAAGCATGCAAAGTAGCACAGCAGATAATAAAAACGCACGAACAAAACGGGCTATTTTTTTGGGGGGGGAGTACAATTTATTTACATGCTTAGAAGATTAAATTTTATGAAATACACTTGCATTTGAGCCAATTTTTGTGCTACGCTTAATGCAAAAATCCCCTTAAGTGTAACATGTTTATGAAATTGGCCCCAGTGAGAGTAAACAAAAAAGTTACCGAAACACTATTCTGAAGCTTTGAAATGTAAATTATCAGTCTGTATTCGACTCCTCAAATATTTTTAATAATATTTCAGACCGTTTGGAAAATTCATTCCACATGCCAAGTTCTGGGCGGCTTATGAACAGATAATGTACAATGCTGGAGGTAGACCACACTGGGCTAAGGTAAGGACTTATTGGGTATCATTTTGGGACATATAGTGCAGTGCAGGGGTGTACATGTACACATGTAGTTGAGACCTTTCTGAGAAAAAAAAGTCGAAATACTTAAATGATGATTTGTGATCGTGAATTTAATGTATTTGCCAATGCTCAAAATTGACTCTTCATTAATACTAAATTCTGGTTTTAGATTTGTTTGGGGGAAAAAGTCTCAGCAAGACCTCTGACATAAATTTGCCTTATAATTTATCTGAATGAGGCAAGGCTTTATGGCTTTGGGGTTATGTTGTTTGGTAAAATGTGGGATAATCAGGCGTCTCAAGCGGAGTATATAAAGGCTGGGTGAACGTTACGCCTTTTGTCTTGCCATAAAGCCTTTTTTGAACTGGCTGCTGCTATTTTATTCATTACCCCCCCCCCCCCCCCCCCCCCCCGGTACATGCAAGTACACTGTAGTTGACCCGAATGTGCAACGTCACCATCAACATCATTACCTGCGCCTCACTCTACACGTAAAAATTGTAAAAACAGATCGAACGTAAACTGTCAACTGAGCCAATGAGCGCAAGGTACCTGTTTTGCATGTGTGCGTGTGATGCAAGTCGCGTCCCACAGGACAATCCAACCAATCACATCGCCTGCGGCGTTGTGGACTTATCCATTATCAATGTAGGTAGGGCAGTTACATTTACTTCGAAAATACCCCATTGAGCTCCATGTACATGTAAGTATGTTTATTACATCCAAGTTGAAGTTTTATACGAAACGAATATGATTTCCATTTGATTTGATTTAGTTGATGTTTATTTTACCCATTGAATTCAAAAGCGTAAGCCTACCTCCCTTGTTTGTAGGAGCTCACGACATAATTTGCATAGGGTGACATGCACGTGACTGGCCGATTTCTGCTACCAAAGTTGGTAGCGATTATAAAGAAAAACATAAGAACCCCTCGCAGTTCGAAAAAGGCCAAGTGAACTCGGCATGTGTAGACTTTACTCAAGTCAAAAGGCTACACTAAGGGTGCAATTTACACTGAACCCTTTCACGTGAAACGACACTCAGAATCACAGGACCACAAAAACACTTTCTGCCCAAGTTAATTCTAGTTTTCAGTGCCTCATTTTACTCCAAATTCCATCCACACCACTTTTTCTGAAAGCGAAACACGCGTGCATGAATCCACCCGAGGGAACAAATAAACTTGCCTGTTTAAAACCTTTCTGTACAAATTTTGTTACGTATCAAGGACAGATGCTTGTGGAATATTTTTGTCTGTCTTGTCGCGTATTAAGCTAGGTGCACGTACCGTGACATTCCTGAATTGTTGCCACAATTGGCACCCAAGTGGCTATGGCGGGGTGCACAAATAAGCAGAAGACAACAAGTCTCACTCTTGGGGCAATACTACGATTCACTAATAATTTTTCATTGTGGCCAGTCGTGGCATTAAACTGTGACAGTGTGGCCTAGGCTTACATGGACAAATTGTACAGTAAGGTTTTAGAAAGGTGTGTTGTCACACAATCTGTTACCTTTTTGGGGCCTAAGTTATCTCTGTAGAACAAGTTATAACTTTTTTTCCTGTTGTTAGAGCGCCGCGCGTCGCCTGCTTTCAATATGTAGCGCCCTCTCATGTGGAATTATATCCAGACCAATGCAAAGCAGTCACGCGCACGATGAGCAGGGTGTTTTAAAGTACTGTTTATTATTCATTACCTCGTGAATTGGACTGCTGTTATCGAAGATTCGACCCCGCCACTACAATATGGATATGTCTTTCAAGGACTCATTCGTGGCAAACTCAAGGTGAAAGATTACCCTGAAAATGCGTTTGCGCGCCAATTTCTTTGAGAGGAATAGGCCTATATGGGTTTCTTTGTGGCTGTTCAGAAAGTCTGTGGAAGTTTTCCTGACAAAAATTGCTGTGAAAGACTAGTCTTCGTACACTGCGTTTGTAGTAGAATCAGACTTGAAAACCTGAATGGAAAGTACAATGTACATGTACTGCACATGTAAGGCGCCAATGTGGATATTTGATTAAGCAGCGCTCTCTTCATTTCAAAAACCGCATGCTACCGATTTTTTGCTAACGTGACGCCATATTTTTTCGTCGCCATTCTCGGCAAAATTCGATACACATTTTCCAACAGATACACAACTCTCAGCTGTTGTTGAAATATTCCAGTCAGCGACAGGCAAGGGTCTTCTGTGGTAGTGATAATCATCCCAAAATGGAAACATAACCGATGATGTTACTTGAAAATTTTGACATCGACTTAAAGCAGCTAGATGATGAACGCGTTCGAACAAAACAGACGACAGCGTTGCGCGCGCACTCTCTACGCACGATTAGAACAACAAGTTTTATGAAATACGCCCTTGCTTGAGCAAATATTCGTGCTATGCTTAATCCAAATTTTGGATTAAGCGTAACATGTTTTATGAAATTGGCCCCAGGGCGGTATTCAATTCAATACTTAAATTAAGTAAAAACTTTACTTAGTATTTGGCTATTTGGAAAATGTCCTATATCGTATTCCAATGCCTTCTAAGAATTTTACTTTTGTAAGTAAAATACTTAAGATAAATTGTGACGTTAGAAATTAACGCAGAGCGCAGAACTCCGTCAACAGCCAGTCGAATACAGCGTGAGATGCACCATAAACCGCGCCTTCTCATGCGCGTTTTTCTTACGCAAAACGCGCTAAACGCGCACCCAAACAAAACTGGTCAAAACCGGTTAAAGTGTGCGTGTGATGTATGCAATAGTTTACTTAATGTCACTATGTCAGATGAATGGTGCGTGTGCTATAGTTGTGTTCGTTCATGAGTGTTTACAATACGCAGAATTCAACTACATTGTGCATCGTGTGCGATTTGTTCGATTTGGCATTGCGCGCGCGCGATTGCGCGATTAATGTCTTGCAAAACAAAATCGTACAGCGGTGGCGGCCACTGTGTCTTTCCAAGGACAGAAGGTATGCTGTACAATTGCTGTCCAAATAAGCTGACCAAATAAGCATGTCAGTTTTGATGGAAAACGAGGTTAAGTGAATTGCTGTATCCAACCATGTCATTCATATCATTCGATGCCGTTTCTGTCATGTTTTGTGGAGTTTTTTGATGGGATGAAGAAACTCTCTTTTTAACGACGGCCGCACACACGGTGATGTCGATGTTTGGCGGCTTAAAAATACGGCATAATGCATCATTACATCCCGGTCGTTGACAGGTACACCATGATACCACTGCCAAAATTACTAAAGAATTATAAGGGATGGCAAAGATTGAATAGGATATGCAAAACCTGGCGACAAAACTTGAAAAAGTTAGCCACACTTTTTCAAGTTTTGCTGCGCATGCGCAAACCGTGACATAGCCCCTTTAAGTGTGCTTTCCTGCCTGCTAAAATTTAAGTAAAATATTTTATCAAAAAGAACCATTTGAATACCAAAACTTATAGCCACTTACGAATTGAATACCGATTTTGGCTAAAAATTTTACTTGAGCCAAATACTAAGTAATATTCTTATATATTTGAATTAAGTATTGAATTGATTACCGCCCCAGATCTGTGACACTAACACGGCTTCTCGAGACTCCGAGTTAACATGATGTTAACATGGTGTTAACAGAGCTGTCACACTAACACGCAACACGGGATTGCGCCCTCACTCGCTGCAATTTGCGGTTCTGTGCACGACTTTTAACACGTCCTGTTACGGCGTTTGTTCTGAGGTCACAATTCTGATTAAGATAACAGATCTGTTAACAGATCTGTAACACTAACATTAACACGTAACACACACATAATTGTGACCTCGCCCATTGTCAAAATGGCAGCCTCCACCATGTCCACGGTCACATTAGTCGTACCGACGTTGTAATGTGGCTCTCTACTGCTTTACCAAATTTGAGGAAATGTGACACGTTGCTATTGATTGTGTATCGCCAGCGATAAGGAAGATAACCACGAAAGGTGCAATTTGTTTGTTATTTTCCAAACTACAAACTGTCGTCTGTCATCTTTCATGATCATGGGCACCATTTTGAAATGACTCGCGAACAATATAAAAGTTTGTTGGCCAACGTTGGTGGCGCACAATTCGTTCCACTCGAAATTGTTGGCCAACGTTTGCAAACGTTCGCGTGTTTGGAACGCAGCCCAGCAAAAGGCATGGAGCTGCATATTTCGTGGCACGAATTTGGCGTGCGCGCATTTAATGCCGACGAGCCTGTGCCTTTAATGACATGGCTGTGCAGCTGGAACAGCGGTGAGAGAAGATAAAAAAAAACTTCTGTAGGAAAGTAATATCTGGACCATCAAGTATAGGTGGTTCTCTTGACCATGGAAAGACCTAGACTTGGTTCCAAGTCCGAGATCCTGGTTTGTTTTCCGTATGCGTAGCGCCCTCTGTTGATTTGTGAAATGTATGGACAGGGAACTAGTCTATTCCGGTTTAGTGCATGCAACAAATCACTTTGCTTTAATTACGTCCACCGATTGACTGACCGAATTTACGAGTGTAGTGACACATCATTATTAGTGGCACTATTTTTGGACATCAAAATCCCAAGTTTTCAAAGAAAAACTTAAACTACGGTCTGTTCGCGGTCGATTTGGTTTACGGTTGAGTTGGCAAACAGTCGCCTCGTCATTGTACGGGTGCGGGGAGCTCGCCGGGGCCACGCGTTATCAAATCAGCCAGGCAAATCGGTGAAGTGATATTTGATGGCGAATAAACTGATGGACGGACACGAGATGTGTGTGGCTCAGAACCCAGAATGGAAGTGTTTTATTACCCATATGTTCATACGCCCTATGAGGATATAGTCCCTATTACTGCATCTCCCCCTTTTTGAAGATAAAATTTGCCATATGGCAGACATGTCAGGTGTGAGTGATGCATAATTTTATCTCTTGTTACATGTCGTTCTCGGCCACTGTGATACTAACTGATAACATGTTACTGGTTTTCTAGTCTATTTGGCTGTTCCGATACGGTCGGAACAGCCTTTGTTTTCGTTAAGATTTTTTTTTTTTTTTTTTTTTGGCTGTTCCGATACGGTCGGAACAGCCTTTGTTTTCGTTAAGATTTTTTTGGCTGTTCCAACACGGTTGGGAACAGCCTTTGTTTTCGTTAAGATTTTTTTTTTTTTTTTTTTTTTTTTTTTGGCTGTTCCGATTCGGGTCGGAACAGCCTTTGTTTTCGTTACGATTTTTTTTTGGCTGTTCCGATTCGGGTCGGAACAGCCTTTGTTTTCGTTACGATTTTTTTGGCTGTTCCCATACGGTTGGGAACAGCCTTTGTTTTCGTTAATATTTTTTTTTTTTTTTTTATTTTTATTGGCTGTTCCGATTCGGGTCGGAACAGCCTTTGTTTTCGTTACGATTTTTATTCCTTTTTTTTTTTTTTTTTTTTTTTTTTTTTTTTAATTCTTTTACTTCTTCCACTTTTTTCAGACGCTATTTCGGACACTTGCACATTGATGATTGACTTCAAACTTCACATGGACATTGGTCACTATGTGAAGTTGTGCACAGTACTAATGACGTCATGATGACGTCATCACGTGTCAGATTAAAGGGGTATGAAGTTTAATAAATTAAATATTCAAAAATCAATATAAAATCAACCGTTTGACATACGAACTTGATTCCTTCGCCATATATGATGACTAACCAATGTCTTTAAGATGCGCACACGCCTTGACCTTTGACCTTGTTTCCTATTGGTCAAACAGATTTTGCCTTGTCATTTGAAAGTGGTACAAGATATTTGGACGGGGTCAATTGTGTTACACTTCGACTAGGGTGGGGTATCCAAAAAATATGGTGGCGACCTTTGACCTTGCTCAATGTGTTAGATTAAAGGGATATTTGATAAAATTAAATGTTCAAAAATCAATAACAAATCAACCGTTTGAGCTATGATCTTCATTCCTGCGCCATATACGATCACTAATAAATGTCTTTAAATTATGACGTCAGGACGACGTCATCACATGTCAGATTAAAGGGGCATGGAAACAGATAAATGAAATATTAAAAATCAATAAAAAATCAACCGTTTGAGCTACGATCTTGATTCCTGCGCCAAATATGATCACTAACAAAGGTCTTTCACTAATGACGTCATAATGATGTCATCACGTGTCAGATTAAAGGGGCATCAAATAAAATAAATGGGATATAAAAAATCCGTAAGAAATCAACCATTTTAGCTACTATCTTGATTCCTGCGCCATATACAATAACTAACAAAGGTCTTTAACTGATTACGTTATGATGACGTCATCACGTGTCAGATTAAAGGGGCATGATGTTTAATAAATTAAATATTCAAAAATCAATACAAAATCAACCGTTTGACCTACGATCTTGATTCCCTCGCCATATACGATGACTAACAAAAGTCTTTAAGATGCGCACACCCCTTGACCTTTGACCTCGTTTCCTATTGGTCTAACAGATTTTGCCTTTCCATTTGAAAGTGGTACAAGATATCTGCATGTGGTCAACTGTATTACACTTGGACATAGGGTGGTGTATCCAAAAAATATGGTCGTGACCTTTGACCTCGTTTCCTATTGGTCTAACAGATTTTGCCTTGCCATTTGAAAGTGGTACAAGATATCTGCATGTGGTCAACTGTATTACACTTGGACCTAAGGTGGTGTATCCAAAACATATGGTCGTGACCTTTGACCTCGTTTCCTATTGGTCTAACAGATTTTGCCTTTCCATTTGAAAGTGGTACAAGATATCTGCATGTGGTCAACTGTATTACACTTCGACCTAGGGTGGTGTATCCAAAACAAATGGCCGTGACCTTTGACCTTCCCTACATGTCAGATTAAAGGGGCATGTAATAATATTCAATATTTAACAATCGATAAAAACTCAACCGTTTGACCTACGATCGTGATTTCTTCATATACGATCACTAACAAAGGTCATCCCGAACACATATATGTTTATAAAAAGGAGGGGAACAGCCATGTGTTCGTTGTCAAAAACGAACACAGGTCTAGTTTTTTTTCTTTTCCTTCTTCCACTTTTTTCAGACGCTATTTCGGGCACTTGCACATTGATGATTGACTTCAAACTGCACATGGACATTGGCCACTATGTGAAGTTGTGCACAGTACTAATGACGTCATGATGACGTCATCACGTGTCAGATTAAAGGGGTATGAAGTTTAATAAATTAAATATTCAAAAATCAATAAAAAATCAACCGTTTGACCTACGATCTTGATTCCTTCGGCATATACGATGACTAACAAAGGTCTTTGAGATGCGCACACCCCTTGACCTTTGACCTCGTTTCCTATTGGTCAAACAGATTTTGCCTTGCCATTTGAAAGTGGTGCAAGATATTTGGACAAAGTCACTTGTGTTACACTTCGACTAGGGCGGGGTATCTAAAAAATATTTTTGTGACCTTTGACCTTGCTCACTTCCGGTCGAAACCGGAAGTGGCCCTTAGTTTGAAAGTGAAAGGAGGTATTGAGATGGGGTCAATGGTGTTATTACCAGAGGCCCCTAAGCTTTCCAAAAATATAAGTGATGACGTCATCGTACGAAATAGCGCCCTCTAGCGACAAGATGATTACGTAATGAAATATTGGAAAATCAATAAAAAATCAACCGTTTGACCTACGATCTTGATTCCTTCGGCATATACGATGACTAACAAAGGTCTTTGAGATGCGCACACCCCTTGACCTTTGACCTCGTTTCCTATTGGTCTAACAGATTTTGCCTTGCCATTTGAAAGTGGTACAAGATATCTGCATGTGGTCAACTGTATTACACTTCGACCTTGGGTGGTGTATCCAAAAAATATTTTTGTGACCTTTGACCTTGCTCACTTCCGGTCGAAACCGGAAGTGGCCCTTAGTTTGAAAGTGAAAGGAGGTATTGAGATGGGGTCAATGGTGTTATTACCAGAGGCCCCTAAGCTTTCCAAAAATATAAGTGATGACGTCATCGTACGAAATAGCGCCCTCTAGCGACAAGATGATTACGTAATGAAATATTGGAAAATCAATAAAAAATCAACCGTTTGACCTACGATCTTGATTCCTTCGGCATATACGATGACTAACAAAGGTCTTTGAGATGCGCACACCCCTTGACCTTTGACCTCGTTTCCTATTGGTCAAACAGATTTTGCCTTGCCATTTGAAAGTGGTGCAAGATATTTGGACAAAGTCACTTGTGTTACACTTCGACTAGGGCGGGGTATCTAAAAAATATTTTTGTGACCTTTGACCTTGCTCACTTCCGGTCGAAACCGGAAGTGGCCCTTAGTTTGAAAGTGGTAGGAGGTATTGAGATGGGGTCAATGGTGTTATTATCAGAGGCCTATAAGCTTTCCAAAAATATAAGTGATGACGTCATCGTACGAAATAGCGCCCTCTAGCGACAAGATGATTACGTAATTAAATATTCAAAAATCAATAAAAAAATCTACCGTTTGACCTACGAATTTGATTCCTTCTGCATATACGATCACTAACAAATGTCTTTAAGATGCCCACATGGCTTGACCTTTGACCTCGTTTCCTATTGGTCAAACAGATTTTGCCTTGCCATTTGAAAGGGGTGCAATATATCACGATGGGGTTAACTGTGTTACACTTCGACTAGGGTGGGGTATCCAAACATATAGCAACACCTTTGACCTTCCCTACATGTCAGATTAAAGGGCATGTAATAATATTCAATATTTAAAAATCGATAAAAACTCAACCGTTTGACGTACGATCGTGATTTCTTCATATACGATCACTAACAAAGGTCATCCCGAACACCATATATGTTTATAAAAAGGAGGGGAACAGCCATGTGTTCGTTTACAACGAACACATTTCTAGTTTTTTTCTCTTTTTTTTTTACTTTTTCTTCTTCCACTTTTTTCAGACGCTTTTTCGGGCACTTGCACATTCATGATTGACTTCAAACTTCACATGGACATTGGTCACTATGTAAAGTTGTGCACAGTACTAATGACGTCATGATGACGTCATCACGTGTCAGATTAAAGGGGCATGAAGTTTAATAAATTAAATATTCAAAAATCATTAACAAATCAACCGTTTGACCTACGATCTTGATTCCTTCGGCATATACGATGACTAACAAATGTCTTTGAGATGCGCACACCCCTTGACCTTTGACCTCGTTTCCTATTGGTCAAACAGATTTTGCCTTGCCATTTGAAAGTGGTGCAAGATATTTGGACAAAGTCACTTGTGTTACACTTCGACTAGGGTGGGGTATCTAAAAAATATGTTGGTGACCTTTGACCTTGCTCACTTCCGGTCGAAACCGGATGTGGCCCTTAGTTTGAAAGTGAAAGGAGGTATTGAGATGGGGTCAATGGTGTTATTACCAGAGGCCTTAAGCTTTCCAAAAATATAAGTGATGACGTCATCGTACGAAATAGCGCCCTCTAGCGACAAGATGATTACGTAATTAAATATTCAAAAATCAATATAAAATCAACCGTTTGACATACGAACTTGATTCCTTCGCCATATATGATGACTAACAAATGTCTTTAAGATGCGCACACGCCTTGACCTTTGACCTTGTTTCCTATTGGTCAAACAGATTTTGCCTTGTCATTTGAAAGTGGTACAAGATATTTGGACGGGGTCAATTGTGTTACACTTCGACTAGAGTGGGGTATCCAAAAAATATGGTGGCGACCTTTGACCTTGCTCAATGTGTTAGATTAAAGGGGTATTTGATAAAATTAAATGTTCAAAAATCAATAACAAATCAACCGTTTGAGCTATGATCTTCATTCTTGCGCCATATACGACCACTAATAAATGTCTTTAAATGATGACGTCAGGACGACGTCATCACATGTCAGATTAAAGGGGCATGAAAACAGATAAATGAAATATAAAAAATCAATAAAAAATCAACCGTTTGAGCTACGATCTTGATTCCTGCGCCAAATATGATCACTAACAAAGGTCTTTCACTAATGACGTCATAATGACGTCATCACGTGTCAGATTAAAGGGGCATCAAATAAAATAAATGGGATATAAAAAATCCGTAAGAAATCAACCATTAGCTACTATCTTGATTCCTGCGCCATATGCAATAACTAACAAAGGTCTTTAACTGATTACGTTATGATGACGTCATCACGTGTCAGATTAAAGGGGCATGAAGTTTAATAAATTAAAGACCTACGATCTTGATTCCTTCGCCATATACGATGACTAACAAGGGTCTTTGAGATGCCCACACCCCTTGACCTTGGACCTCGTTTCCTATTGGTCAAACAGATTTTGCCTTGCCATTTGAAAGTGGTACAATATATCTGGATGTGGTCAACTGTATTACACTTGGACCTAGGGTGGTGTATCCAAAAGATATGGTCGTGACCTTTGACCTCGTTTCCTATTGGTCTAACAGATTTTGCCTTGCCATTTGAAAGTGGTACAAGATATCTGCATGTGGTCAACTGTATTACACTTGGACCTAGGGTGGTGTATCCAAAAAATATGGTCGTGACCTTTGACCTCGTTTCCTATTGGTCAAACAGATTTTGCCTTTCCATTTGAAAGGGGTACAATATATCACGATGGGGTCAACTGTGTTACACTTCGACTAGGGTGGGGTATCCAGACATATAGCAACACCTTTGACCTTCCCTACATGTCAGATTAAAGGGGCATGTAATCATATTCAATATTTAAAAATCTATAAAAACTCAACCGTTTGACCTACGATCGTGATTTCTTCATATACGATCACTAACAAAGGTCATCCCGAACACCATATATGTTTATAAAAAGGAGGGGAACAGCCATGTGTTCGTTGTCAAGAACGAACACAGGTCTAGTTTTTTTTTTATTCTTTTCCTTCTTCCACTTTTTTCAGACGCTATTTCGGACACTTGCACATTGATGATTGACTTCAAACTTCACATGGACATTGGTCACTATGTGAAGTTGTGCACAGTACTAATGACGTCATGATGACGTCATCACGTGTCAGATTAAAGGGGCATGAAGTTTAATAAATTAAATATTCAAAAATCATTAAAAAATCAACCGTTTGACCTACGATCTTGATTCCTTCGCCATATACGATGACTAACAAGGGTCTTTGAGATGCGCACACCCCTTGACCTTGGACCTCGTTTCCTATTGGTCAAACAGATTTTGCCTTGCCATTTGAAAGTGGTACAAGATATCTGGATGTGGTCAACTGTATTACACTTGGACCTAGGGTGGTGTATCCAAAAAATATGGCCGTGGCCTTTGACCTTGCTCACTTCCGGTCGAAACAGGAAGTGGCCCTTAGTTTGAAAGTGGTAGGAGGTATTGAGATGGGGTCAATGGTGTTATTATCAGAGGCCCTTAAGCTTTCCAAAAATATAAGTGATGACGTCATCGTACGAAATAGCGCCCTCTAGCGACAAGATGATTACGTAATGAAATATTGGAAAATCAATACAAAATCAACCGTTTGACCTACGATCTTGATTCCTTCGCCATATACGATGATTAACAAGGGTCTTTGAGATGCGCACACCCCTTGACCTTGGACCTCGTTTCCTATTGGTCAAACAGATTTTGCCTTGCCATTTGAAAGTGGTACAAGATATCTGGATGTGGTCAACTGTATTACACTTGGACCTAGGGTGGTGTATCCAAAAAATATGGCCGTGGCCTTTGACCTTGCTCACTTCCGGTCGAAACAGGAAGTGGCCCTTAGTTTGAAAGTGGTAGGAGGTATTGAGATGGGGTCAATGGTGTTATTATCAGAGGCCCTTAAGCTTTCCAAAAATATAAGTGATGACGTCATCGTACGAAATAGCGCCCTCTAGCGACAAGATGATTACGTAATTAAATATTTAAAAATCAATACAAAATCTACCGTTTGACCTACGAAATTGATTCCTTCTGCATATACGATCACTAACAAATGTTTTTAAGATGCGCACATGGCTTGACCTTTGACCTCGTTTCCTATTGGTCAAACAGATTTTGCCTTGCCATTTGAAAGGGGTACAATATATCACGATGGGGTCAACTGTGTTACACTTCGACTAGGGTGGGGTATCCAAACATATATCAACACCTTTGACCTTCCCTACATGTCAGATTAAAGTGGCATGTAATAATATTCAATATTTAAAAATCGATAAAAACTCAACCGTTTGACATACGATCGTGATTTATTCATATACAATCACTAACAAAGGTCATCCCGAACACCACATATGTTTATAAAAAGGAGGGGAACAGCCATGTGTTCGTTTTCAACGAACACATTTCTAGTTGGCTGTTCCCATACGGTTGGGAACAGCCTTTGTTTTCGTTAAGATTTTTTTTTTTTTTATTTTTTTTATTTTTGGCTGTTCCGATACGGTCGGAACAGCCTTTGTTTTCGTTACGATTTTTTTTGGCTGTTCCCACACGGTTGGGAACAGCCTTTGTTTTCGTTAAGATTTTTTTTTTTTTTTTTTTTTTATTCTTTTCCTTCTTCCACTTTTTTCAGACGCTTTTTCGAGCACTTGCACATTCATGATTGACTTCAAACTTCACATGGACATTGGTCACTATGTGAAGTTGTGCACAGTACTAATGACGTCATGATGACGTCATCACGTGTCAGATTAAAGGGGTATGAAGTTTAATAAATTAAATATTCAAAAATCAATAAAAAATCAACCGTTTGACCTACGATCTTGATTCCTTCGGCATATACGATGACTAACAAAGGTCTTTGAGATGCGCACACCCCTTGACCTTTGACCTCGTTTCCTATTGGTCAAACAGATTTTGCCTTGCCATTTGAAAGTGGTGCAAGATATTTGGACAAAGTCACTTGTGTTACACTTCGACTAGGGTGGGGTATCTAAAAAATATTTTTGTGACCTTTGACCTTGCTCACTTCCGGTCGAAACCGGAAGTGGCCCTTAGTTTGAAAGTGAAAGGAGGTATTGAGATGGGGTCAATGGTGTTATTACCAGAGGCCCTTAAGCTTTCCAAAAATATAAGTGATGACGTCATCGTACGAAATAGCGCCCTCTAGCGACAAGATGATTACGTAATGAAATATTGGAAAATCAATAAAAAATCAACCGTTTGACCTACGATCTTGATTCCTTCGGCATATACGATGACTAACAAAGGTCTTTGAGATGCGCACACCCCTTGACCTTTGACCTCGTTTCCTATTGGTCTAACAGATTTTGCCTTGCCATTTGAAAGTGGTACAAGATATCTGCATGTGGTCAACTGTATTACACTTCGACCTAGGGTGGTGTATCCAAAAAATATGGCCGTGACCTTTGACCTTGCTCACTTCCGGTCGAAACCGGAAGTGGCCCTTAGTTTGAAAGTGGTAGGAGGTATTGAGATGGGGTCAATGGTGTTATTATCAGAGGCCCTTAAGCTTTCCAAAAATATAAGTAATGACGTCATCGTACGAAATAGCGCCCTCTAGCGACAAGATGATTACGTAATTAAATATTCAAAAATCAATATAAAATCTACCGTTTGACCTACGAATTTGATTCCTTCTGCATATACGATCATTAACAAATGTCTTTAAGATGCGCACATGGCTTGACCTTTGACCTCGTTTCCTATTGGTCAAACAGATTTTGCCTTGCCATTTGAAAGGGGTACAATATACCACGATGGGGTCAACTGTGTTACACTTCGACTAGGGTGGGGTATCCAAACATATAGCAACACCTTTGACTTTCCCTACATGTCAGATTAAAGGGGCATGTAATAATATTCAATATTTAAAAATAGATAAAAACTCAACCGTTTGACCTACGATCGTGATTTATTCATATACGATCACTAACAAAGGTCATCCCGAACACCACATATGTTTATAAAAAGGAGGGGAACAGCCATGTGTTCGTTTTCAACGAACACATTTCTAGTTCCTCTTCTAACTCTACCGAATCACCGTAAAAGTAACAAACAAGAAAAATGAAGTGTTTGAGGTCTTGTCTCTCACTCGCACTTGCAATGAGTAGGCAGAGAAACGCTAGTTGTCGCAGTACCGTGCAGGTTTGCAGCTAATGCGGCCTGATCTGGTTCGCTTCTCATGTGCTCGAGTTGGGTCTCGGTCTGGCAGACGGTCATTGTCTTGGGGGTCAAAACCCCTCCCTGCTCCGACACCAACAAATATAATGTAATGCATTTTTTGCGTGTCCGCCTGTCCGAAACAAGCTGACATAAAAATCTGATGGGCAAAACCCCTCCCTGGTGGCAAAACCCCCTCCTGGAAAAGTTCCTGGATCCGCCCCTGAATGGGTTACTGTTAGCTACCACAACGATAGAAGTATTTGGGCAACAAAATGTCGCAATAAGCCCAATGGATTTTGTAAGACACGCATTCCCTACTACAGCAACTCCTTAGCCACATTTCATGTGACATTACTATCCTGTGGAGACGTTGATCCAAACCCAGGTCCAGACAAGCAACTTTCTGATCGCTCTGATTCCCACTTCAGACAATCAATTCACACATGCACATACAGCAGATTTCAATTGACAACCATCGGAACTGTCTGCCCCAGAACACCCATTTCTCTTTACATGGTATACCATAAGAAACCTTGGTATCAATTCAAAGCCTCATACACATAGGGGCACACGGGCAGGATCTCGCAAAGCCAAGCACCATTCGACCGTCGTAACCAATACTTCTCCTTCATCTGCTCAAAGTCTGCTTGATTTACGCCTCTGGAATGCACGATCGATTCGTAACAAAACTGTCGCATTCTCTGACTATGTACTTGAACATGATGTTGATCTAATGGTAGTTACTGAAACTTGGCTCACCAATGAAAGCTCGGTTATCATAGGTGAACTCACTCCGCAGGGCTATTCATTTCTGAATGTGCCTCGTCAAGTCGTTTCCATCCCTAGCCACACCCATAACTATGGTGGGATCGGCTTACTTTATAAATCTCCGCTCGGGATGTTCTTTCATCATTCTGACTGCATAACAACAACGTTTGAACATGCGTATTTCACTGATAGGAAGCGTGAAATTAACATCGTAGTTATTTACAGACCACCTCCTTCACCGGTGAACGGGTTTACTGTTTCGCAGTTCCTGAGAGAATTTGATGGCTTCATCGGCTTTCTAACTCTGAATTCGCAAGGACTCCTGATTGTTGGTGATTTTAATCTACACGCTGATACGCCTTCACGGTCTGATGTCTGTCAATTCATGTCGTCCGTGTCGGCATTCGGCTTCAAACAGTTTGTGACGAGTCCAACACACAGAAGTGGTCATATTCTAGACTTGGTCCTCAGCCGCGAGGATGACAGCCTAGTTCAGTGCTGTAGTGTTGATGAGAATTTTTTATCAGATCACAATGTTGTTTGTTGCAATCTACAAATTGAAAAGCCTACATATCCCGATATCGTGCGCAACATCCGGAACTTTCGTAGCATCGATACACCCTCGTTCGCTAATGACATTACCACTGCTATTGAACCATGCTTCCACTTATCTAACTTGAATGAGTTAGTCTCTCAATTCAACACAGCAGTGACAGGAGTACTTGATCGGCACGCCCCGCTTCAGACTCGTCACCGTAAAGTTACGTTGAGGCAGCCGTGGTACAATGCAGATATCCATACCCCCCGAAAAATGCGGCGTCGAAGTGAGCGGAGGTGGCGAAAAACTCGTCTGGAATCGCACTTCGCAAACTTTATAGCCCGACAGAAGGACGTCAATTGCCTCATTGATGCAGCAAAGCGAGCTTACTTTGCCACTGAACTAACAAATGCTGACACAAAAAGCGTGTTCCGAACAGTTGGCACCCTACTCAATAAAAACATCAAACCCCACCCTTCATCCGACTGTAGTCAGTCACTGGCTAATGACTTCGTTATCTTTTTCAAAGATAAAATATCTCAAATTCGCAGCAACCTGGAGAGTGAAGGCGACCTAGTACTACATGTACGGGAGCAAAACCCTGAGGCGATACCATCTTTGGACTTGGAGACCGCATCCAGTGATGAAATTAGTCAAATTATTAGTTCTTCAGCCAACAAATCTTGCAGTATTGACCTTATTCCAACCTGGTTTGTGAAGTCTAACATCGATTCATTTCTTCCGATAATCACCCACAAAGTCAATACATCGATTTCTTCTGGCACTTTTCCAGATTCACTGAAGCATGCCATTATCACTCAAATCCTCAAAAAGCCGTCACTTGAAATCAATGAACTTGCCAACTATCGCCCAGTGTCGAACCTGCCTTTTCTTTCGAAAGTCATTGAAAAGGTTATTGCTTCTCGCATCACGACACACATGGATGATCACGAACTATGGGAATCCCATCAATCTGCGTACAGATCTGGACACAGCACCGAAACTGCACTTCTTTCAATTAAAAACGATATCATGCTAGCGATAGGTGACAGTAAAGGCGTGTTTCTTGTTCTTCTTGATCTAAGTGCCGCCTTCGACACTGTTGACCACCAGATCCTTCTACAGACGCTCAGTAACTCCATTGGCCTGACGGAAAACGCGCTATCCTGGTTCCGTAGTTATCTCACTAATAGGTCTTGCAGTGTATGTATTGATAACAAGTTCTCATACCACAAACCGCTGGACTATGGGGTACCGCAAGGCTCGGTCTTAGGTCCGTTGGCATTCACAATCTACATAAAGCCAATTGGAGATATCATTCGCAAACATGATCTTAGTTTCCATATATATGCTGACGACACTCAAATCTACTGCAGTTTCAACCCCAAGATCCGGAATCGATCAGATCTACTCTCACTAGACTTTCAATCTGCATCCAAGATGTGAAAGCATGGATGAGCCAAAACATGCTCAAATTAAATGACAAAAAGACTGAATTTCTTTTGGCGGCCTCAACACGCACACTTCGAAACTTACCTCCCATAACTTTAAAAGTAGGGGACACTATTGTTACACCATCGCAATTCGTCCGTAATTTAGGAGTCCATCTTGATTCGGCCATGTCAATGTCAACACACGTTCTCAACCTCATCCGTAGTATCCATTTTCAACTACGCAACATATCACGAATTCGCCGGTACCTCGATTTTGAAACTTGCCATCATGTAATCCGTACGCTGGTTCTATCTTGTCTTGACTACGGTAACGCTTTACTATACGGTACTACGGAGTCGGATCTCAACAAACTTCAAGGACTTCAAAACCGTGCTGCACGTCTGCTGTTTAACGTCGGTAGGCGTGAATCGGCTTCCACACTACTAGCCCAACTCCATTGGCTACCCATCAGGCAAAGAATTCAATATAAAATAGCGCTTCTTATCTTCAAATGTCTTCATCACACAGCTCCTCCGTACCTTGTCAATCTCATCCATCTCAATGTATCCGGTCGGCCAGGCCTTCGTTCCAGGCGCGATATATACGCTATTGTCGGTGCCGAGATCTAAGAACCCCTCCACCGACAAAGCCTTCGTAATTGCCGGTCCAAAGCTCTGGAACACTTTACCCTCCGAAATCAGATCACAGAAGACAATCTCGTCATTCAAAAAACACTTAAAAACATACCTGTTCCAAACTTCCCGCTAAATGTGTCTATTTTTGTTCTTATTGTCTTGTGTTGCTTAGCTCCATGATCTAGATGGAATGGCGCGTTACAAATACCGTTATTATTATTAAGTGTCCCAAGTGCAACTGTCCCAGAATATCTGTGCGCATTGACTCTGGGATGATGACCTGTTTGCCCTTGAAAATAACCCCGTTGGAGACTCCTAGCTCATCTCTATACGCCCAGTATGGACGTAGATCTCGAGGAAGATCCTTAATGGTGTCTGGCCACCCGCCATAAATGTATTAGCGGAGTGTCTGCAAGACTGGGTCGCGGTGTGTCTCCTGCTGTAGGGAGTCTTGCTTCCCACACCCAAAGTGGACGAGGTCAATCTCTCTGGTGGATTGACAATCCATGAGGGTGACATCTTCGACCTGGAGGTCTAGTTGGACGTCTTTTCGTTTGTTGGGATTGGGAAGGCGGCTGAGCGCATCAGCAAGTGTCATAGACGCACCCGGCTTGTATTCAATGGTGAAGTTGTAGCCTTGGATCTTGATAAGGAGCCGCTGCAGACGTGGGGGCGCGCTCATCAGAGGCTTGCCACAGATCATCACCAAAGGCTTGTGATCCGTGTGCACGGTAAAGTCGTTGCCGAACAGGTAGGTATGGAACCTTGTTATTCCAAAAACAAGCGCAAGTGTCTCCCTCTCAATATTATAATAGTTGGCTTGTGCAGCAGAGAGGCTCTTGGATGCAAATGCAACCGGTTTCTGGTCCTGAAGGAGGCATGCACCAACGTCAACTTCCAGGGTTGTTTTCTTCCCTGGGTCATAGTACTGTAAGCACGAATCTGCTGAGATTGAGTACTTGAGGCAAGTCAACGCTGCTTGGTGGTCTTCTTGCCATAGGTATGGGACGTTTTTCCGAAGAAGGTCTCTAAACGGTGCGGCTTTATCTGCGAAACTCGGTATATACGCAGAAACGTATGTCATCAACCCCAGGAATTGTTGAAGGTCCTCTTTGTCTTGAGGAGTGGGGATCGCGTAGATGTCCTCGATTCGTGAGGGGTCTGGCCGGATGCCAGTGTCTGAGTATACGGAGCCGAAGAAATTTATGTGATTGACCTTGATTTTGCACTTCTTGCTATTGAAGACAAGGCCTTCCTTCTCAGCTGTTTCCATGAGGCGGATAAGATTTGCATCGTGCTCCTGTTCGGTTCTGCCGTAGACCGCTACGTCGTCGGCGATCCCAGTACACCCTGGGACCTGAGCAATGATCCTGTCCGTAGCCTGCTGGAAGATATCTCGGCTGACAGACAGTCCAAAGGGAAGTCGCTGGTAACAGTATCTCCCGAATGGGGTGCGGAAGGTAGTGAGTTCTTGTGACTCCTTATCTAGGTGTACCGACTAGTATCCCGCCTTAGCGTCAAGTTTGGAAAAGTACTTGGCCTTGCTGAATTCCGGGTTCAGCTCTTCCAATGTCGGTATTTTGTGGGGGCATCGTTTAAGGCTGTTGTTTAGCCATTTCGGATCGAGGCATAGCCTTATCGAGCCATTTTTCTTGATGCTGGTCGTAATAGAACTGCACCAGTCCGTGTGGTGGTCTACTGGACGAATGACGCCTGTCTCCTCCATTCTGTCGAGCTCTGCCTTTATCTTGGGTTTCAAGTGAATACTGCACTTTCGTGGTGCATCGATACTCGGTTTAGCGTCATCCTTTAGGTAGAGGTAGGCCTTCGCACGAAAATCTCCTAACGTATTAAACTGCTTTGGGAAACGACGCTTAAGGTCGTCGATCGAGTTTATTGGAGTGCTTGGCGCAGGCTGGCTGGTCAGTGGTGTCACCAAGTGCTTGGCCGTGGTCCCGGTTGAGGTAGATGGGCATGTCCTGTGGAGCTCTAACCCAGTTGTACTTGGCTGGTGATCTATGCCATGAAGTGAGACAATCTTCAGATGTTGGCATAGTGGCAAACCGGCTATAGCAGGGCCTGGTACGTCCACTACGTAGAAAAGCTGCCTTGACCATGGCGAATCCTTGTATCGGCACATGATTTGGACGGAGCCAAGGCACTTGATATCCGAGCCATTGTATGCCGTGAGCTTGACATTGGCCGGCTTTGTGACGCGTTTCCAGTCGGCACCGTACATCTGCTTAATGGTGCGGGTGGGAAAGGTGTTCGCAGCTGCGCCAGTGTCTACTTTGAGCTTGAGGTGGTGCACACCGGGGAGGTCGGGGCACACGACGTTGATGACTGTAAAGGCCTCGTCCTATTTGACTTGGCTCATCGGTGTCATACTTAGATCAGAAATCTGGATGGAGCAGAATAAGGTCTCAGGTAGTTGGTCATCAGGGCTGTCACTAGGCAGGGATGAATTGGTCACAAGATTCATTTGCTTATGCTCTGCACGAGTCTGAGGATTTTTGCTTTTGCCTCGCGCTTGCGGCCTTTCCCGTGACGCGCTGTGACGCCTGCCCCACGATTTGCTCCTATCCCGTTTACGCCTGGTTTTGCGACAAAACTTGGCCCAGTGGCCCTTTGAACCGCACGATTTGCACACGTCATTGTACGCCGGGCACCTACGCGGCTGGTGTGATCGACCGCAATTGGGGCATGTCCTTCGCGACTGCCGCACGGTATTTATTGGAGTGCTGCCGTTTTCGATGTCTTTTATGCATTGCTTGCTGGCGGCGATAGCTTCGTACTTGCGCCCGTCAATCAGGAGCTCCTCGATCGTAAACCCCTGTGGCTTTTCCAGTAATTCTTTCTGGAAGGTCTCAAATGGTGTCGACGCGATAACCAGTTCAAGCACACGCTCGTTTAGTTCCGCCTGCTGAAAATCGCATAATTTTGCTTTGCCTCTGCACCGCGTTACGAACTCGTCTAGTGTTTCGCCTGCCTTTTGTTTATATGGCATGAATTCCATTCGATGGACCCTAAAGTTAACTTTTGTCTGTAACTGGTTAGTAAACAGGTCCCATAGTCTCTGGGGGTCATTCTGTTCCTCCTCCGAGAGTCCCGATGCGTTGATGCGCCGAAGACCCTCGTTTCCAACTGCAATTTGGATTTTGACGGCAATTTTACGCGCGTCGGTGACTTCATTGTCTTGCAAACAGAGGGTCATGCGCTGCTTGAACAGTTTGAATTCCTCTGCGAGGTCATCTGCAGTCCATTTCATTTCTGGGTACTTCGACATTATACAAGTACCTGCTAATTAGTGTATATAAGATAAGTTGCAAAACAAATGCAGTTGTAATGGCAAGAAACTTGGGCAGTAATTAAATGGCAGGAGGTCAATGGCAAGACAAGGATATTGGCAAGAATATTTCAATCTTACAAAATACAAGATCTGTAGGGTAGGCGTACATGAACAAAAAAATGCACTTTTTGTTTTACAGTCACTACATGATCATAACAGATGCGTGGCTGGCTTGGCGGGAATTCTGCTGTATGCCGCCGTCCGCTGGGGTAACTTTCTGCCCGAGCGTCATCCGGGTTCAGGTTGCACGGTCTCGCACACAGTCCAGTCACAGCGCTTGGTGAACGGTGGGGTGTGACGTGTGCAGCGGTACGGTACGGTACAATATGCGGTATGCTTCACGTGGGCGGCCGCACATGTGGCTACTGTATGTGCGGTATGCGTGGAGCCGTGGTCGCACAGTGTCGACTCAAAACGACAGTCTGCCTGGGTCTAAGCGGGCCGTAATCGTGCTGTCACCGTCCAAAACGGAGAGCAAATATCCCCGGAGATCAGCCAAAAGGTGCTTGGTTTAGCATGTGTTCAGTTCCTCTTGTCGAATTTTTTTTTTACCGCTGCCACCATGAAGTGATATTTGATGGCGAATAAACTGATGGACGGACACGAGATGTGTGTGGCTCAGAACCCAGAATGGAAGTGTTTTATTACCCATATGTTCATACGCCCTATGAGGATAGTCCCTATTACTGCAATCGGTATAAACGATCACTCTCAAACCGCTTCAAAAGAATATAGATTTTGTCATTAGAAAGGTTCTGCTGTTGCGTGTCCCCCGTTTTGACAATTACCATGAATACATGTACACCGGTACCTGCTTTTTTTTTCGCGTTTTGTCTCGGCATTTGCCTTGAAAACAAGTGCACAAAATGTTTAAACTTTATCGCACCCATGTTCGTTCGCAACAGTAGATTGGTTCCCGATCCCTATAGATTGGTTCGCTTCATTGCGGAAATATATTCTCCTGTGTGGAATATGTGGACGGGAACCAGTCTATCGCAACAGCAGTTGCACTAAAATACATGCACTGAGAGGATTACAAAGCGACTATTCCATTCTATCAAAAGGTAACAGATGTGTATTTTGACACGAGTAAGTGTCAGGAGTACGTTTTATTTTTATTTCCATTCAAAATATTACAACATTTCATGCTTATGACACTAGTTCTTCATAACAACAAACCACAGAAACAGTTTTAAAAAGACGGCTGCGAAAATGGTGAACCTCATCTTACCTGTGAAGTATATACACCAATCCGAGCTGCAAAGTCATGGTCCGTGTATGTATGTCCGACATAGCTGGGGGCCATCCAGTGCCATGAACTGTGGGTTTTGTGTTGATGATATGCTGTTACATTATGTTGTCACTTCGAACAATTTTGCGCGTTTATTTGCTTGCGAAGCCTGTGTACGCGTACGCGTTGTGCGCTGTTCGATTTAAAAGGACACACCGGCTTTGTTGGGCTATTTTGGGCTCGAAATAGACCTATGCATTATTCTGAAGCGCTTTCCATGCAGAGTAAATTAGATATATCCTGAAAAGACGCCGTTTTGGCCGTTTTTGAGCATTTTTCAAAAATTCAAGGTCACGTGACTTTTCGGAACCAGATTCTGGTTCCGAAAAGTCACATGGTCTTGCGAGTTAGTTTTGTGTCGAGCCGCATGAAAGTTTCTTACTGCAGAACTGCACCAAATTCCACTCTGATTTCCCCCCAATATGTATAAGTAATTGACAAAAGAGAGACTACTTATACAGGTATGAAACAAAGTTGAACATAGGTATGAAAATTCGAACATAAATGTTTGTTTCGAGAGTCCGGAGAACGGGAGCGAGTGCATGCTACGGCAGGCTACCTTGAAGTGTAGGATATTTGCCCCGCGCAGCACGGCAAATAGCCCGAGAGCACACACGGCCGGGTGTGTTGCTCCAGTGTACGTTTGTGAAGAAAAAACATGATGCCAACTCCTCAAAAGAAAACGGAAAATTCCTATTCGGTCGTCCGGGCTGTCCAGTGAAATCGTGAGCAGAAAATTTAAGATATCCAGAGTAGGAGAAGAGCGAATCGTTTGTGACAAAGTCGTGAGGCTCGCGCGTACGTAGTTGCAACGACTGGTAAAGCGTATAACCCGTCTTTTGACTGTTTTTGTTAATTTTGCACTTCTTTAGTAAATTATGGGATATTTTGATGATCTTTTTTCACAACGACCATCAAAAAAGTATTGTCAATGCTGCTACATCACTAAATCATGTAAACAGTAGGCCGGTGTGTACCTTTAACAACAAGACAAAGCGCCCAGTTCATGGCAGTGGATGGCCCCCAGACATGGCGGACGTGCAGGGAAGGAGTCCTCAGCAACCGGATTCGTGTATTTAACCCCTTCGAACACGTGCAAATACGCGATGTGCGTGCGCGCTGTGTGTGTCTCTGGTGGGCGTAACACGGTTTAATTCACCAATGGGGGCCTTAGCATTGCGCGTTACGCACGCTATGGACACAACGCGCACGCACATTGCTTCCACAACGACGCGGCATTATTTGATTCCCAAAATGACGTCATTGGCACGAGCTCGATAGACCCGACCACCCGGATTTGTATACGTTCCAATTGGCCGTCGCTATATACGGAAACCGCACTGTATGTAAATCCAACTGGTGAATGCATGAATGTAGCTGGCATGCAGGATTCCCAAGTCCGAGATTCTGAACCGAAATAGACTAGTTGCCTGTCCATACATTTTACATACGGAAAACAAACCAGGATCTCGGACTTGGAACCAAGTCTAGGAAAGACCCAGATCTGTAACACCAGATCTCAAGTCCAAAAAACCTTGTTCTTGTTTCTTACAGGCCCACAAGCTGACTCGTGCAGAATTCAAGGAGATCTATCCCGAGTTTGAGACTTTCTGCGATATGCGACAACGTCTCGACCCACAGGGGATGTTCCTTAACCATTACATGGAGAGGGTATTCCTATAGGTCCAGGGAGCCTGTGCCTTTAACGCCGGAATTGTTTAAAACATTGCTGTCCGTCGGCGCGGGTATATTTTTAGTTGAAGCATGGAGGAAGGAAAACAACTCAACTCATCAACCATGCGTGGTAAAAAAGTATTGTTGTTTTGTACACCCCAATATTGCTTTGTTATAAACTGTTTTGCCCATTTCCCTCGTCAATTACTGCGAGTGTAGACGTTTAAAAGCATTAGCTAGTGAATTTCTCCTAAACGTGTTAACAAGTCCTCCGCTACACTTTGGCGTCAAGTGGTTAAAGGAGAAGTATACGGTACCCAAGAAGCAAGAGTCATCATGTTAAAGGAACACACCGGCTTTGTTGGGCTATTTTGGGCTCGAAATAGACCAATACATTATTTTGAAGCGCCTTCGAGAGTAAATTAGATATATCCTGAAAAGACGCCGTCAAATTTGGCTGTTTTTGAGCACTTTTGAAAAATTTAAGGTCACGTGACTTTTCGGAACCAAATTCTGGTTCCGAAAAGTCCCGTGGTCTTGTGAGTTAGTTGTGTTTCCAGCCGTATACAAGTTTGTTATTGCAGAACTGCACCAAATTCAACTCTGATTTCCCCCCAATATTTATAAGTAATTGACAAAAGAGAGACTATTTATACAGGTATGAAACAAAGTTAAACATAAGTATGAAAATTCGAACATAAATGTTTGTTTCGATAGTCCGGAGAACGGGATCGAGCGTGCTACACGGCAGACTATAATCGTGGAGTGTAGGATATTTGCCCCGCGCAGCACGGCAAATAGCCTTAGTGCACACAAGTACACACGGGCGTGTTGCTTCGGTGTACGTTCGTGAAGAAAAAACATGATGCCAACTCCTCAAAAGAAAACGGAAATTTCTATTCGGTCGTCCAGTGAAATCGTGAGCAGAAAATTAGAGATATCCTGAGCAGGAGAAGAGCGAATCGTTTGTGCAACGTTGCGCGTAGTTGCAACGGCTGGTAAAGCGTATAACCCGTCTTTTGACCGTTTTTTTTTTAAATTTTGCACTTCTTCAGTAAATTACGGGATATTATGATGATTTTTTTGTCACAACGACCATTAAAAAAGTATTGTCAATGCTGCTACATCACTAAATCATGTCAACAGTAGGCCGGTGTGTACCTTTAAACAAGTGCATTGTTATACAAAAAATAAGAAACAAACTTCATAATCATGAAGAGTGACAGTTGCAGAATGATGTATTGGCAGTTTTTTTTTTGTATTGCTATAACACTAATATGCAAATTCTTCACCCAGTTTTGAACAAATTGATGGCACCCTTACAAGGCATCACTGCAATTAACTTTTCAGTGGGTCATATTTCGTCTTTTTAGAACAGTAATGTACGAGTTGCACCTGTTTAGTACAGTGTCTTTTGTTTTTTGAGTGTCCTTCAAACCTAGACAACAAAAATGAGATCTATTTTTAAAAAAAACATTTGTTCAAATGCAACGTACCTCTGCTCAGTTGTATACAGATTGTGTACAACTTTATGCCAGCAGCCTTTGATACAGATACAATTCCAGCTGCCAGTGCAATCAGTCAGTCGGTCTTGTGAAAGAGTCATGTCAATTGAGGCAAAAGGCTTATTTTGACAGAAATACACTATGTAAACAAGTTGAGCATGGGACAAAGTTTATTTTTTTAGATGCATATTTAGCTTTAAAAGTCTATTTACAATGTACAGCCAATCTTAAGTTGAAAATTTTAAACTCTTAGTCATGATTTTTTTTTTGTTAATTACATGTATGTATACCCAAATTCTTTGTATTCTAGCTCGTGAGAAAAATAGGATATGCTGACAGTAACTACATGTATATTAAGAGTGAGGGACTGTTCAAGATTTTTTTGAAAATGTTGGCCACAGTCAAAAAATGAATTTTCTTTATACTTATATTTTTGATGGACCTTTGCCCCAAACTAACAAATGTGGTAAATGTTTGAAAAAAATACCTTTGTTGCCATAGCAACAGCCAAATTTAGATTTGTAATTTTTTCACTTTTTTTCAGAGTGAGATTTGCATATTTTCAAAGCTGCGTCACTATGAAAAAAATAATATTTTCTTCAAAAGTTATGGATAGTTGGGGTCCCTGCAGTGCATGTATTAAAAAAAACAATCACTGGGTATTTGGGTGGGTTATACCATTTATTTCAAATAGGGTATAAGTATGGAAAATATACCATTTTTTTACAGCTCATAATCCATAAGGTAGTGCTCCAATTTCAACATCGACCACATATTGTTGAGAGGAGACATTGGTCTTGTAGGATATAAAAATAATAGCTGGGGGAAAATACATTTTCCCATTACATTTTCCTATAGACTATAGGCGACATTTCAAAAAAGTGACAGAAAGAGGAATATTTCAGTATAAGGTCGTAACATGTCGATTTGGGGTGCTGAATCTAAAAATTTGTTGCCCAAAAATTCCCAAAATGTGTTAAAAAACTTCACCGTTTTCTCAAATAGAAAATGGTAACGTGCCACTCTTTCTAAATCCATAAATGACGATGTCCAAACTGTATTTTGGGGGCAAAAAGTGCTTCTTTGGGGTGAAACATAAAACAGTTTAAAAACACTAGTTTTTGGTTTTAAAAAAAGAAGAAAAATGAGATATTCGTAAATGGGAAGTGACAAGATGTTTTTTAGTAGAAGGTCGTAACTTGTCAATTTTACCTTATTTATGCTGAATCAAAAAATTGTTACCAAGTTCTGTGACCGTTTAAACGTTCAAACGACCGAAATGTAACTATCTGTTTAGAAAAAAAATGCTAAACGTTTATCCGAAACCAACCTGTGAAAAAAATCATCCTCCCGTTTTCAAAGATCTAATGGCCGTTTTGTGCCGCTGGGAAATATCTAAAGTGACATTTTTATTCTGAAAGAATCAGGTAGCACACCGCTGTGATGAGCCCGACTATGGCGCGTCAAAAGTAAACAACCCAAATTTCTCATTTTCTCCTAGTAGATTCTCAGGTTTTTTGGTTTCGCAAAGATATTTTCAAAAAACCCAATTTTCTGCTTAATATAAGTGGACAAAGGCGCCCCTATATTAAAAAAAGAAGGGTCTTTTGTAAAGCCGCCCTACATTTCACGTATGGAGCGTCAAAAGCCACGCCACTTGGTTGGCTGCGCGAGAGAGTCGGAAGTGAGCCGCACATTAAAGGACACCCAATCGAGTGAGTGTCATGTCGGACCGATCGTTTCCGCAAGCACGACCAGAAGCATATAACATTGACTCAACCAATGGCCATCTGTATGATTGAACTACACATGTCATGCAGTAGCGCTTTAAAAACCCTTTCGAATGAGAGGTCTCTCAATTGTTATTTTCTTCAGTCGAATCTGACCCGTTTTGTTTTAGTCCTTATAATACGCCGGCACGGTCCAAGCGGTTTTAGTAGATATTGCACTTCCATTAAATCGAATTTTAGGCCTAAGCTGAGGTACAAATTATTACGTTGTTACAATGGGTGAGGTCACAATTCTTTGTGTGTTACGTGTTAGTGGTAACAGATCTGTTAACATGATGTATCGGAAAACCGTCTTGGTGTTAGTGTAACAGATTTGTTAACTCGGCATCTTGGGAAATGTCAAGTCGGTAGAGGGTTCTGCATTGACTTTCACTAACACAGAATTGTGACCTCCGGTCCATGTTACATGAGCTTAACCACTATGACTAAGAGATTGAAATTTTCAAAAAGGGTCTCAATTGTGGGTAGAATGCAAGATCCAACACATTCAAATTCATAAGTTGTGCTGAAATATGAAATTCAATTTATTAAATTGAGAATCACGAATTAAGTTCCGAATTAATCAAAATGAATACCACCCACTTCGTTCAGGTTAACAGATCTGTTACACTAACACGATGTGTAACATGAGGTTTTGAACTAACATGAGATGTAACACTAACACCGTACACGTCTTAAACATCATGTTAACATCGATCTACGGTGTTTGTTCTGAGGTCACAATTGTTCTGAGGTCACGCAACCCAGAGTTGTAACTAGGATTGTATTGGTTTACTATGGATCTGCAGGATTCCCTTGGATTAGGTTGATTGCGTGTGATGTGGGGTTTAATCCAAATGTGTGGTTATAATGGATGTGCTGCGTGGTTTATCCCAAATGTGGTTCTATAAGTATAAGGAATAAGAACAGAAATAAATCTCTACTGTAAAAGGCGAATAAACACGGGTGTAGGGTTCTATAATTACATGTAAACGGTGGTAAGTTTGAATAAAATACATGGAACTAGAGGTATGACGTTTGTTGTTACAAACGCCAGGTGATCGGGTTAAATGAACATTTTGTGATGAATTTCAGACGTTGTTATCACCTGTGGAATGGCAAAAATGGAAGTTCAGCAGCCGATTTCACGAAACTTTACGCAATTGCGCAAGTCCACTTACGCCATTACTTGCGCAATAACGTATGGCGTAAGTGGACTTGCGCAATTGCGTAAAGTTTCGTGAAATCGGCTGCTGTATACACTAATCCGGTAACTAATATCTCCTCCCTGCATATCCGCCATAGCTGGGGGTTGATAGCTTGCACCGTTTTGAGATATGAATTGTTGAAATAATAACCTTTGAAATCTTGTAATGTGACACCTGTGACGACATCATGACGTCACAATTTTGTGCACAAATTGTTCAACAATTTGATAAACATCAAGTTCTTAAATGTGGCGAAAGAATCATGCAAATATCTGCTGTAGTTCTCAAGATACAGCATTTTAAAACATCTCAGCTCCAAATTTGCGTGATTTGACACCACATTACGTAACCACCGTCCATGTAATGACGTCACCAATGGTATAGTCAAAAGGTCCACATGTGTGGAAACATTTCGTTCCGTAGAAATATGGTCAAATTCACTACCACTTTGAATCTATTTGCATTCAAAATGCTAAAAAATTGCACATTTTCGAACAACTTCCGGTTTGGACCGGAAGTAGGCGTCACACAGGGGTCATGACATCGTATGATTTGTTCAGTTCATTTAGACTTATCATGTTGTGAAAGAATTGTTCAAGTATCTATTACGGTTCTTGAGATATGAATTTTGAAAATAATAACCTTTGAATTTTTGTAATTTGACACCTGTGACGATATCATGACGTCACAATGTTGTGCACAAATTGTTCAACAATTTGATAAACATCAAGTTCTTAAATGTGGCGAAAGAATCATGCAAATATCTGCTGTAGTTCTCAAGATATGTTGATTTATTCGTTTGAGCTACAGAGCGAATTAGAATGAATCTACTTTACCCTTGTTATGTAAAGTGAAACGGTTCAGTGGTCACGAGTGGTATAAATAAGCACGAGTGACGCGCAGTGCTTCACTTCACGCTTGTTCGCTAATGCTGCATACTGCAAAACTTTTTACTCTTAACAAATTAGCATTCCTTGCATACACAATGTCAACAAAGCCGTGACATTTGTTACGCCTGCGGTACCCAAGGCCATTGGAGTAGAATAGGCCCAAATTACCGCAACAGCTAAGCACTTCGGCACCAGAATGACGTCCAGCACCGGAACGGTCCATGGGACAAGGCAACATCGGCGTTCCCGGGCGGGGAACGCGTCCGCTGGGACCACCCCTTGTAGGGCGAGAGAGAGAGGTCGAGAGGAGGGGAACGGGCCACAGTCCCGAGAGTCACAAGAGCAAGTTAAGTTTCTTGATTCCAGTAACCCCACTTTATATCACTTATGATTATTTTGAGTACGAAGAAAATACGAAGACTTAAGTACAGCCTTTTTTCCTTGGGGAAAATTGTTTTCTGTTAAGTTTGACCTCGAAGCGGGGTACCACCACATTATTATCTTTCCTGAGCATCGAAAATACCTTGGGTTTGTGTGGTTTATTAACGGGAACCCCACGCTTTACCAGTTTAAGGTCTTGCTTTTTGGCCTTTCGATCGCCCCTTATGTTTTTACAAAGTGATCAGACCATTGGTTCAGAAGGGAGAAGCGAAGGAAGGTAAATCGTAGTATATCCGGACGATGGACTGGGTTACGCGAAGGGTTTTCATAAAGCCATACAACACAGTGAAGCGGTCAAAACAAAAGTGTATGGAATCCTGTCTCGGAAACAGTATGGCCGGGTCTACATTTGACTTACAGCTTGGCTCACTGAATATGCCAGAAAAACGATTTTCCAGCATTGGATACCTAATGGAGGGGATACAGTCTCTTTTCCTCAAACCATTAAATAAACCTTGGACGTACCAAGTCAGCGTTCGAAATCTTGCCATCTTTGGCCGGGAAAATTGCCTCGGCATTTAAGGCATACCTTGTTGTCGGACTAACGAGCAAGATCATGACAAAAGCCATTCATTGTTCAATAGAACGGAGATTCCTGGAATTCCAAAGTCGAACTTTCTATTCATGCGCGCGAAGAACCGCATTTTTGGTTGCATAATATCGAGTCACCTAAAACTACGTTTGTTTTTTTTTTAGACATGTGGTGTAAGACCACGGGCATGTTGCATACAACTGACAATATAATATAAAGATTAGACATGTCCCTCGACAGTCTCACAAAACAGATCGATGCAGACAAGTGTTGTCTGGCTGCAGCCAGATGGCCTCTCTTGTTGGCCAGATAACGTATCTGACTAATTCAGACTAGATCTTTGTATTGCTGTATACATGTAGATGCAAGAGCCAGCTGGAATGCACCAGTAATTGTCCGTGGAGATACATATAATAAAAAGAAGCCAGAGCCCTAAACAACCAGGGACTAAGTATTTAGTATAAATTACTAAGGAGTAACGTAGAAGTTCTTGAAAACGAAACAGTAAGATGGTTCACTGACAATAAGAATGTAAAGAATATCATAAGCTCGACACTTTGATCTGTCCAGCCTGGTAAATCGGGGCCATATTGGGTCGTTCTATTTCCAGATGGTCTTTCGATAAGATCAGAAATTGAAAAATGTTCTTGAATTTTAAGTCCGTTCTTTTGTTCAGAGCAAGCAGAGGAGCAAACACAAAGTTTGTGGAAAACATGTGTCGCAGCACAGCACTGGCAGTGAGATTTAACGGCTCTAACCAAGCCAGAAATGCGTTCAGAACGCAGTACGTTGGTTGCCAGCCAACCCAAAGCACTCGTGGCAATTATCCACAGTGGATGAAGCTGTTATGAGACATGCTTGATCGGTTACCTTTGTATACATGTAACTTTGGCGGATATGTTTCCCTTAGTGCGGGAACCTCGGCTGAAGGTGCGGGGAGGTCGGTTCGTGCATGGGATCGTAGAGAGGCTCGGCGGGGCTCCGGTTGAAAATGAGGGGGGCAGAGGCGGTGACCGGATGGGGAGTGTCGTGGAGGTTCTTGAGAGCAGAACGGTGGGATGGTTCGCTGATGGTAGGAGTGTAAAGACAATCATAAACTCGGGACTTTGACCTGTCCAGCCTGGCAATCGGCGCCAGATTGGGTCGGTCTATTTCCCGATAGTCTTTCGTCAAAATCAGAAATTGCCGATTTTTTTAATTTTCAGTCCGTTCTCTTGTTCAGAGCAGACAGAGGAGCAAACACAAAGTTTGTAGAAATTATTTGTCGCAGGACAGTACTGGCAGTGAGATTAACGGCCCTAACCAAGCCAGAAATGCGTTCAGAACGCAGTACGGCGGTTGCCAGGCAACCCAAAGCACTCGTGTGCATCCATCCACAGCGGATGAAACTGCTATATATGGGGCATGCTTGACTGGTTACCTTTGTATACATGTGCCTTATAACTGAAACATGCGTAAGAACGCAAAGACAATCATAAACTCGGGACTTTGATCTGACCAGCCTGGCAATCGGCGCCATATTGGGTCCGTCTATTTCCCGATAGTCTTCCGTCAAGATCAGAAATTGCCGAAATTTTTGAATTTTCAGTCCGTTCTTTTGTTCAGAGGAGCAAACACAAAGTTTGTGGAAAACATGTGTCGCAGTACAGTACTGGCAGTGAGATTTAACGGCTCTAATCAAGCCAGAAATGCGTTCAGAACGCAGTAAGGAGGTTGCCAGGCAACCCGAAGCACTTGTGTGCAGTCATCCACAGTGGATGAAGCTGCTATGGGACATGCTTGATCGGTTATCTTTGTATACATGTGCCTTATACCTGAAACATGCGTTTTGTTCTTTGTTTGGTTAAGCTCGTCTTCAGTAGCCAACCAGGGAGGAAGGAGTCTCTTTGAGTCGGCGAGCCCGAACGACACCTTGGATCGCATGGCCAGTCTTTCGGACCCCACATGGGACGGTATCGTGCTTCGGACCTCGGAGGGACTTAAACGGACACTGTTAAAGTCAAGGAAGGAACCCATTGCAACGGAGATCGTTGCTGAACTGGCGCAGAAGATTGGAGCAGACAAAACTGTCGCTAATTCGATGAACATTTATATTCCTAGCAATGATAGACCTACGCATGTTTTCTGCGTTTAATGAGTTAGCCTCGCTTTAAACCAACAATCTGCATTTTCAAGATGACCATCTATTCATAGATGTTGTATTGAGTAAAAACCGATGTGAACGGGCAGGGAAGTTCAGTTACAATATCAAGGTCATATCTGTACACGTGCCCGGTCGCCACGTTGGAACTTTGCTCGACTCTAGCCATGGTTCAAAGTTCTGACAAGGGCATTTAAATTTTCAGGAATTTATCCGAAACGGATAGGTTTTGTGTAAAATTACAAACCCATGACGTTTCTCGTGTTAGAGAGATATTTTGGATGTCATCCCGTTGAGTGGGTGACGGTGCGAGGGGCGGGAGGGGATCGAGGTAGCGATCCGTCGTAGCGTGCGTCCCGCACGCACCGGTGAGAGAGAGAGAGAGAGATCGGACAGAGCTCGTATGTAACGGAGGATGTATCAATGTTGCTCGGCATAGTTTGAGAGCAGAAGGAGCCTCAGAGGCTGCCAATGCATGAGTTCCCGACAGGTTTTTCAAACGCCACGGGCATTGGAAGTCGGAAACAACCAAAGACACATATACGTGCGAGACAGTTTTTAAGTCTCTTATCAGTTTCTAAGTCTTTGGGTATCTAAACTAGCCCGTTCTTTATAATTCATCCAGGTCACAGCGCCAAGCGGTGTATACCAAAATCATTGTAGTTGGTGTTGTTTCTTGTGAAACGTGTTTAAAGGGTAAATGTTGATTTATTCGTTTGAGCTACAGAGCGAATTAGAATGAATCTACTTTACCCTTGTTATGTAAAGTGAAACGGTTCAGTGGTCACGAGTGGTATAAATAAGCACGAGTGACGCGCAGTGCTTCACTTCACGCTTGTTCGCTAATGCTGCATACTGCAAAACTTTTTACTCTTGGGGGAGGGGACACCGTTGTTTTTTTTGCTAGCCTGAAAGCAGTTGGTTCGCATAGGTCAGGCGTACGTTTCCATTTTTCCTGGAAAGGTTTTTGTGGTTTTTCGTATCTGGCAGCCAACATAACAACGGGTGTGCGGTCGGGTAAAATATACCCGTCAGCTTCAATATTAAGTTGATTATCCATGTCTTTGTTTGTCGATAAAGGAGTTGAACCTTTTATTCTTAGCTAATTGAATTGATGGACATGGAGTTGTTTCGTGCAATAAAGCAGCCAGGTCACAGCGCCAAGCGGTGTATACCAAAATCATTGTAGTTGGTGTTGTTTCTTGTGAAACGTGTTTAAAGGGTAAACAGCATTTTAAAACAATTCAGCTCCAAATTTGCGTATTTTGACGCCACATTACGTAACCACCGTCCATGTGATGACGTCACAAATGGTATAGTCAAAAAGTCTACATGTGTGGAAACATTTCGTTCCGTAGAAATATGGTCAAATTCACTACCACTTTGAATCTATTTGCATTCAAAACGCTTACAAAATGCACATTTTCGAACAACTTCCGGTTTGGACCGGAAGTAGGCGTCACACAGGGGTCATGACATCGTATGATTTGTTCAGTTCATTTAGACTTATCATGTTGTGAAAGAATTGTTCAAGTATCTATTACGGTTCTTGAGATATGAATTTTGGAAATAATAACCTTTGAATTTTTGTAATTTGACACCTGATGACGTCATGATTACGTCACACTTGATGCCATCGTGATACTATACATTCTGGTGAAAGTCTGCCGTAGGGCCTATGTCTGTATCTAATTTACTAACGATTCAGCTTGGTTTGATAGGCATTGTTGCTGGTAAGTGTAAAAACTGAGATTCTCAGTTTCGTTGAACTTTGACCTCCAATTGACCCCAGAGAGAAGGGTCAGATGAAAATGCCCACACAAAGAAAATTGTAGCACAGAATGTCATCTGTAAACCTGCCAAATACGAAGATCCTGGGTCACGTGGTTTTCAAGACGGAAGCATTTTAAAATATGCATATTTTGTTTTTTTTGGGGGTGTAATTTGATACTTGATGACGTCACGATGACGTCACGCTTGATGCCATCATAATATTATACACGCTGGTGAAAGTCTGCCATAGGACCTATGCCTGTACTTAGTTACTTAAAGATTCAGCTTGGTTTGATGGGCATTGTTGCTCAATTAGTGCAAAAATTGCGATTTTCGTTTTCGTTGAACTTTGACCTCAGATTGACCCCAGAAGGAAGGGTCAGATGAAAATGCCCACACGAAGAAAATCGTAGGCCATGATCTTATCTATAAGCCTGCTAAATACGAAAATCATGGGTCACGTGGTTTTCCAGACGGAAGCATTTTAAAACATGCATATTTTAGTCATTTTTGGGTTGTAATTTGATACCCAATGACGTCACAATGACGTCACCCTTGTATGCACACCTTCACATTGGGGTTGATGTTCCTACAAAGTTTCAAGTTGATAGCTTGAACCGTTTTGAAGAAAAGCTCTGGAAACGTTTGAGTGGAAAAAGAAAAAAAAAAAACTAGAGCTTCGCGTTTGTGTTTTTTACAAACGCAAGGTGATCGGGTGACATAAACATTGAAATGATGATGACGACACAGTTTTGAGATTGTTTGAAAACTTCAGTTGTTTGATGTTGAAAAAAGTATTGGAATTCTCAAGACATGACTCTGACTATTCAACGCTAAAATTGTACTACTAGGTTTTCAGGCCAAAATTTATTCCTTGGCCCAAACACCCAAACTATATATCAAATGAAAGTTCTTGATGACAGAAATACAATGCTCTTTAAATGAAGAAAATCGGACAAGTACTTTTTGAGATATCCTGTTATATGTATTAAAATATCTATCATTCGATGAAGCCCGACCATACATTCACTGCGTATACCCCACAATGGCCCCAAAATGACATAATTTGAATAATTTTAGTAACATAAATCAGTATAACCTCTGCTATAATTGAAGTATTCTCATAAAACTTTCTGCATAAGGGTAATGTGGTATGGTCTTTCAGAAAAAGTATAAATTATTTTAATTAAAAAAATGGTTGCGATGGAAACAAGCATTTTATTTTAATAAAATTAATGGTTGCCATGGAAACAAGCACATTTTCTCCAAAGAAAACAATATAATTTGACGTCTCCACAAACTTCAGATGAAATAAGAGTTACTGGCAATGATATAGCTGAACAAGTGATAAATAAAGGCCAGTAACATTATTTGAGGTATTGTATTACTCATCTTCAAGGTCAAAAGTCAATTTAAAGAAGTGGAGGATGCGGATGCTAGTGTGATACTCCGAGGTGGAGGGTTTTCCTGGTTTTCTTCTGGCTCGGCCATAGTCTTTAATCTTGATACTGGAAGTAGAGACAACAGGATAGTTTATTAAGTAGAGACAACAGGATAGTTTATTATACCATGCCCTCACTTAAGATTTAGTTAACTTTCTCCTTTTTTTTCCTTTTCTTTTTTTAATGACCTGACTGAAACAATTAGGGCGGCTATGAGTATGACTTTTAAAAACTTGTAAGTTGTAGGCCTATTCTCTTTAATTCTTAAAGTTTGGTTTGTATTTATTGTTTTAATTGTATTTACAACTGATATAGTGAACAAAATAAAACATATCAATTCGACAACCAAAACAAAAAATTCAATTTGAATTTTGATTACTTAGATCTGCCCCTCCAGGAATGCGGAAAAAACATACCTCTAGTAATAATGGTATCGCCCAAAAAAAGGCATTGTGCATCCTATGTACGAACTACGATTGTACCATTTTTTTTAAATATGGGGAGGGTTATACCTTCCTTTCAAAATTTAACGGACACGAGGCCTAAAAAATTCGGCTAATTGTAATTCTGACGTCCCTAGAAATATATCCGGCATATATGTGAGATGTGTATTTTGTTATAAAATTACCAAAACAGCATGATTTTAAGACTTAGTGGTTGACACAACCAGATTCCAACGACCGGGGTCACGCCATGCATCACGCCGTCCTGGCCTTTTGCGGGCGAGTGCCCCATTCAATAGGCCAACACACACACGTACAGCGTGGCGTTCGTGTCTATCAAAAGAGCTTTTGAAAGGGTATAGAAAATACGCTCTCCGTAAAAAGATGAACACATTTAACATTCCAAACTCGCACAAATAATTGTTAAGACATGTAAAATTCATTCAGTGAAACCTCCTACCTTTCAAAATGAAGATTTCACCTCAAGAAATTGAGTTTACTTTTCCCTTTTTCGTAACTTCGGTTGTAGACCACCTACCGATAACCAGGACGCAATGACGTGTACAGTACCCCTTCAGCTATTCAGGGAAACCCTTTTCATGTACGTCACAAGTATTCGGATCCGCGGAAAGCACCCGAAGTGCATGCGCGCCCAGCCGAGCGGCAATTTTTATGGGCCGAATACTCGCGATCGCAACGCTTTGGGAAAAGCTGGTCGGGGCGAGAGTAGTTCATTCATAAAAGCCTGGGCTGTCGGTCATACCTCCGACGGCTGTTTTATGTACGTTAGTGAATGACTGAAACTCTAAGCTTTCTAATGAACTGTTGCTCGTTAGATTTGGACAGGTAAAAATGGATCAATTTTTGAGATGAAAAATAGTAAGATTTTGGTGCGGGCTGTGCGCTGTGTGTGCAGAGGGCTTCAGTCTCGTACCGAATCGAACTGAAAAACTGATGACGTCATCATTGTCAATCTCATCATAACGTTACTATTGTGTGCACAGATTGTTAAAGTATCTACTGAAGAACAAGTTTTGACATGTAGGCCTAGGCCTATATGTGGTGAAAGAATCTTTACAATATCTATTACAGTTCTAAAGATTTTGTCATTTGAGATAGTATATCGCCGTGTGGGGAGTTGGGGTTCAATTGCATCTAGAATAAACTGACGCTCCAGTCAACTTGAGTTGCGGTCCACCATGTCCATTTTATTTCCAACACAGCAACGATTTCCAACATGTCACATTCACAGTTTTCGGGGAGAAGACATATTTACTCTGGTCCGCCGACTAAGGCTAGCCGTACATAATTACACCCACGATACAACAGCTAAGTCACCAAAAGTAAATGCCCTTGTGCTATCTAGTGTTTATTCAACTTTCATGGCGATGATGCCACGGAAACTAGCAGTTTTACATCTTCAAAAGTCAAAATTTCTGGGTTGTAAATCAAGCCCTGCTTATTATGTCTCGTCTGTCTGACTTATTCACTACTAAAAGATACATTATGACCTCTGACCCGAGACAGGCGCCTAGATACAAGTTCTATTATTAGAAGTCCAGCACTATATATGGGCGCAAATCGTCAGATTAGTGGAGGCTTGGCATAGCGCCCTCAAACGACTGAGTTAGCTTAATTATCAAGGGACCCAACAAATAATTTCTCCACATTACGTAACCACCGTGCACGTGATGACGTCATCAGTGGTATATATGTAGTCATAAAGTCCACATGTGAGGGAACATTTCGTTCCGTAGAACTATGGTCAAATTCCCTACCACTTTGGCTCTATTTGCATTCAAAGTGCTAAAAAAGTGGACATTTTCGAACCTCTTCCGGTTTGGACCGGAGGTTTGGGTCACACAGGGGTCATGCCATTGTATGATTTGTTCAGTTCATTGCGACCTATCATGCTGTGAAAGAATTGTTCAAGTATCTATTACGATTCTTGAGATATGAATTTTTGAAATAATAACCATTTAATTTTTGTAATTTGACACCTGTGACGATATCATGACGTCACAATGTTGTGCACAAATTGTTCAACAATTTGATAAACATCAAGTTCTTAAATGTGGCGAAAGAATCACGCAAATATCTGCTGTAGTTCTCAAGATACAGCATTTTAAAACAATTCAGCTCCAAATTTGCGTATTTTGACACCACATTACGTAACTACCGTCCATGTGATGACGTCACCAATGGTATAGTCAAAAAGTCCACATGTGTGGAAACATTTCGTTCCGTAGAAATATGGTCAAATTCACTACCACTTTGAATATATTTGCATTCAAAACGCTTTAAAAAATGCACATTTTCGAACAACTTCCGGTTTGGACCGGAAGTAGGCGTCACACAGAGGTCATGACATTGTATGATTTGTTCAGTTCATTTAGACTGATCATGTTGTGAAAGAATTGTTCAAGTATCTATTACGGTTCTTGAGATATGAATTTTGGAAATAATAACCTTTGAATTTTTGTAATTTGACACCTGATGACGTCATGATTACGTCACACTTGATGCCATCATGATACTATGCATTCTGGTGAAAGTCTGCCGTAGGGCCTATGTCTGTATCTAATTTACTAACGATTCAGCTTGGTTTGATAGGCATTGTTGCTGGTAAGTGTAAAAACTGAGATTCTCAGTTTCGTTGAACTTTGACCTCCAATTGACCCCAGAAAGAAGGGTCAGATGAAAATGCCCACACAAAGAAAATTGTAGCACAGAATGTCATCTATAAACCTGCCAAATACGAAGATCCTGTGTCACGTGGTTTTCAAGACGGAAGCATTTTAAAATATGCATATTTTGGTTTTTTGGGGGGTGTAATTTGAAACTTGATGACGTCACGATGACGTCACGCTTGATGCCATTATAATATTATACACGCTGGTGAAAGTCTGCCATAGGACCTATGCCTGTACCTAGTTACTTAAAGATTCAGCTTGGTTTGATAGGCATTGTTGCTCAATAAGTGCAAAAATTGAGATTTTCGTTTTCGTTGAACTTTGACCTCAGATTGACCCCAGAAGGAAGGGTCAGATGAAAATGCCCACACAAAGAAAATTGTAGGCCATGATCCTATCTTTAAGCCTGCTAAATACGAAAATCATGGGTCACGTGGTTTTCCAGACGGAAGCATTTTAAAACATGCATATTTTAGTTATTTTTGGGTTGTAATTTGACACCCGATGACGTCACAATGACGTCACACTTGTATGCACACCTTCACATTGGGGTTGATGTTCCTACCAAGTTTCAAGTTGATAGCTTGAACCGTTTTGAAGAAAAGCTCTGGAAACGTTTGAGTGGAAAAAGAAAAAAAATGAAAAAAAAAAAAAAAAAAAGACAAAGAAATCGTACAATATCAATAGGTGATCGGAAAAAGTTCCGATCACCTAAAAAAAAAGACAAAGAAATCGTACGAGAGTAATAGGTGATCGGGCTGTTGGCCCGATCACCTAATTAACAAGTGTCTTGTCTTGTCAATGAATAACCAAACTGGGTAATTAAGGACCATTTACACTGACAACTTAAGGGTCATTCCATATGAACTCAACCAATGTTCAAAAATCTTCCCAGGTGATCGACTCCAATTTGGTTAAATTTTACTTTGAAGATACCTCTAAATGAATAATGAACACGGGTTCGAAGGGTTTTCGAGATATGACTCCCCAAAATTGGGGGCCATGCCCCCTTTTTACCCTCGCGAATGCCAAATGTTAATTTATAGGGGTTTTGGAGGTCAATATCTTCATAACGAATTAGACATGAGCTGCAAATTGCTATCCAGGGTAAATAGGGGCCAGACTTTCTGCTATCTGCTATCAGAATTGGCCTATCTCTTTTCTTTTTCAAGTTATTGGCCTCTGAAATATGAATTGTTCATGGGCGGAAATCATTTTTGACGATTTTCGACTGGCAGGTTCACCATGTGGGCAGTTACCCATATGGTAATGATTTTTTTCTGCTTGATTGTACATGTCTTGTCTCTATTTGTTAAAAAATTCAACTTGTTTTCTCATCTCCTTCACTGTGTAATAAGCTGTGTAAAGTGCCTGGCTTATTCAATTTAGCCTCTCCCCAAAATTGACATGGGAATGACGGTCGTCTGGTGATTAGATACACAAACTATTGAGGGCGCTATTCAATGAGACCGTTGGAATGCTTTTCTTATTGGCTTTACTAAATACATCAACAGAGGGCGCCATTTAAGTTAACTGATTAGGAATGCTTTCTGACACCTAAAGGGCCTGTGACATGCTAAACAACTTTGTGCCTAAGCTTTGCTTCATAATGCGGATTACTTGTTCAGCAAGACATACTATTGTTCGTTTGGATGTAAAATCAATAAAAGGTGGCCTTTTTCATTGCAATAAATCACAGACAGAGGGCGCTGTTTTAAATGCATCACATAGGCCTAAGGAAGACAGAAGGGAAAAGTTAAGAAAAAACATAAGACTTCAAGTTGGACTTGTGGCAAATTGCTGCAGTTTCTACCCCAAGTTTTGTCATGGCTTACAGCAGGCAACATGTAAAACAAACTCAAACAACCATGGATTAAAAAAGTTTCAGGAAAATTGAGAAAAAAAGTGGAATCTTTTGTGCACAGTTAAATCTGATTTTCCTGTGTTTGCCTCTTGTGACATCGTGACCTTGGTCATGAATATGCACATTTTCATCAGCATAAAAACTAAAAACCTCTGTTTTAACCCCCAAAGCAAGCTCCAAATAGGATTTTTATGACTTTAACTGAGTAGAGTGGTTTTAAAGCATAGATTTCATTGATAAAAATCCTAAATAAGGGGCCCTTTAAAGAATGTAGGAGAGTGGAATTAACATCTTTAAACTTTTTCAGACATTAATAAGTGTTTGGCTGAAGTAGACAGTATCTAGGCACGGCAACTAAAAGTGCCGGGCCGGTCCCATTGAAGTGTCACTTGAGGCTAGGCTTTTGTAATAAATTAAAATTGAATTTCAGCACTAAATGCGACGTACACTTCTTCGCAAAATGGTAATATTAAGTTAACATTTTTTTAAATAAATGTACTGCAAGATGAAATATAAAAACGTAATTATCTCTATTGTTGCAACATGAAGTTTGTAAAACTATATATGACTGCTGAAAGTTATTTTCGTTTTATACCACCCTGCAATAAATGTATTCAGTTGCGCAGAAAGTGACGCTGAATATCAAGGCTGGAGAAAAATAAGCCCAATTCATTCAATAAGCCTGCAGTCATTCGATGTTAAAGGGCCTGTGACACGCTAAACAACTTTGTGCCTAAGCTTTGCTTCATAATGACGGATTACTTGTTCAGCAAGACATACTATTGTTTGTTTGGATGTAAAATCAATAAAAGGTGGCCTTTTTCAACTTTGAAGATTTCACTGCAATAAATCACAGACAGAGGGCGCTGTTTTGAGTGCATCACATATAGGTCAGTAGGAATTTCCTCGTCCGTGTAACACCCAAAATACTTAACCAGAGCTACACGGTAAGAATCCTTATAGATTGGTAAAAACATATATCGATGTTAAAAAGAAAATGTAAGGGTCTTTTTTACGTTATTTCCGGTTTTGTATCTTTAAACTACTTTCTTCCTATCGGATTAGCAATGAGTGCTTCGCCGCGCGCCCAGTTGACAAGGCTCTCGAGTGTCATTGCGCGACGGATCGTACCATTATTTGTAGGGTATGCAGTTTATGAACGTTCAAGTACGCCGCCAATAAATGCATCATATATCCATTGAAACTGCATTTGAATGTTTTAAAACCGTGTTGGGAGAGGAATAAATTCTTCCTGTTTGAAAATATTAATATTTGTTGCGTTTGTTCGTAGTGTGTAATCCCTGCTAAAATCGGCCGCCCCGTCCATATATTACGTGATCTGTCCTTTCGAATACGGCGCTAGACTGGTTTCCGATCCACATCTAAAAATCGGAACGGACGTGTCACTGAATAAGAAAGCCTATAGGCCGTATTCCTGAACGTGGAGGGCGCTGTCAAGTGGTTCGCGCCTGGTCCGCGCCCATCATGCGTTATGTTCGTACACAAAACGCGCTACGCGCACACGCCTTCCAAACGTTTATTTTGAATGGAAATCTGTGCGCGCGACACAGGTCTGCACGCTCCGCGTACGCGACTTTTCCCCACGTATGTACTATACCCCCACTTTTCTACTGTCGTCTATGGACATTTCCCCCCAAATCACCTTGTTCGAGCGCCCTCACGCGTTCAGGAATACGGTCTATTGATCACGTTCACAGACGCCATCTTCGTAGGAAGAAATGCGACTGCGTATTAAACGCTATCAAGTACGCGCACGCACACGCTGTACCATATGTTCCAAACACGCGCGCGTGTTGCTCGAAATTTGTTCGAAATACGGCGCAGCCGATGCGCGTCATAAAAAAACTACGCTCAAAATTCGGGAGAGGAATTCGGGACGTCATTTGAACGTGATCAATTGATTTTCTTGCTTTATTTCCACAAACCGAAAATTAAGATCAGTAAATTTTGAACCTCAAAATTTACAAAACAATTTGGGACGTTTTGTGAGGTTAAAGTACCTGGATACAAGTCAATCGTAATACAAAATCACACATAGATTTGGCTGGAAACAATTTTGAAAAGTAAATAAACTTTGTGTTGAGCACATTTCTGTACTGGACAGCTCCATGAACTTTGTACCTGGCGCTGTTTAGCACAAATTTGCTGAGCACAGATTTTATTAATGAATTACTTTGTAAGATGAGGGACCAGCTAAATTTGTATTTTCAAATTGTGCTTAAAAACAGTATCAACATTTTAGTGCACATGTAAATACATATCACAATATTTTGTCAGGCAATCAACTTTTGCAATATAAAGCAGATAAATTATGTGCTAAGTAATGTTTTGTGCCAATAGCGCCATGAAATTGGCCCCTGGACATGGAGTTCAGAAAGTTTTTCCCTTTTTTTCAATACTTCATTGCACTATCACTGCTGTTATGTTGAGGTAGTTATCGACAAAATACATCAGTATGCAACATATGCATAGGGGTTAAACCAATCAGAAGCAATGTTCGCTAAACAGCGGTACGGAAAAAAATATCGCGACAGGTGTCGCGTGTAAATTTAACCGCCATGTAAATTTATCCGGGATGACCAAATTTGGTCATCTACGTAATGCAACGTCATGCGCACTGCATAACAAAGGTGCACCGCTTCGTGCTGTGCCGAATCTTCCGGCCCAGCGTGTATAGTGTACACTACGTACGGTAGCATGCACGTATGTACACATACATCTATATGCACGTGGCGCATCTCAATCTTTTCAGCGCGAAACTTATACTCACTGACTACGGTATAGGCTAGGTACGTGTGAAAAAGGGTACGGGTGAAAAAAGGTTGCACGCATGCACACGAAAGGGTAGTAATGCTCACACAGCCTATGCAGACGTACATACGTTTTTGTACAGCGCGCATCATGCCGTTCGTATTGAGTATCCGGAAGTGTGAGCACGCACGGAATGAAATACATTCACCGCTACGTGCTGGAAATTCCTATTGCGTCATCCGGAAGAATTTACACGCCGGTGGATCGAGCACGCGACACCGGGCCATACACGAAAAGGACATTTCAGTCTGGCTCTCTCTGACATGACGTTAAATGCCGTATATTTAGATTTCACAGGCCTGGATCCCAGACTTAAGGCCAATCATCAGAGTGGTCGATTTTATCGATTTCCTGTTTAATGGCGACGCACTCGTTGTGAATCCGGGGAAAACAGAGTAATTCCAGCGTCAAAAACCGACAAAAACGCGAAAAAAAAGGACCCTCAGAATTTCTTTTTAACATCGATTTCTACTTTCAACAATAACTAAGGACTCAACTTGTTTAGGTCTGGTTGAGTATTAAATTCCTACACGGACGACGAAATTCCGACTGACCTAATAAGGAAGACAGACGACTTCAAGTTGGACTTGTGGCAAATTGCTGAAGTTTCTACCCCCAGTTTTGTCATGGCTTACAGCAGGCAACATGTAAAACAAACTCAAACAGCCATGGATTACAAAAGTTTCAGGAAAATTTAGAAAAAAGTGGAATCTTCTGTGCACAGTTCAATGTGATTTTCCTGTGTTAATTGCCTCTTGTGATATAGTGACCTTGGTCATGAATATGCATATTCGCATCAGCATAAAAACAAAAAACCTTTGTTTTAACCCCCAAAGCAAACTTCAAATAGGATTTTTATGACTTTAACCGAGTAGAGGGGTTTTAAAGCATAGATTTCATTGATAACAATCCTAAATAAGCGCCCTTTAAATCTCAAACGCTGCAGTAAGGTCGGCAAAAATCAAGAAGTATCCGAAGCAAAATCATCCTTGGATCGCACGAGGGCGCTGCGAAAGACACAAGTTAGACTTGACCAAGTCTTCCAAAGGCAGATTTGTGTAAGTGAGCGTTGGAATACAACGACTTTGCGCATAATAATGGCAGAGCACCAAAGCAAGTAATGGAGGATTCTATGATCCTTTTGTTGAGGCAGTCCAATGAATAAATTGTAATTGTATCTTAGTATACTTTTGGGTCTCTGTCTTTGTTGCGTTGGGCCAGTTGGGCCAAGGGGCAGTTGAGTGATAGATCAAGGTACAACCGTTATGTTTTATTTTGGCGAATAATCTATGCCCGAACGGAAGACCACAATCCGCTGCAGGGTTGTAAATCTGGACACGCTCCTTTAAATGTTGGGAAGATGTAAATTTACACGATCAGTTGTATTTTTGCATATAGCACCGTTAATTTGAATATATGGTCTTGTATTCAACCATCCACATTATAATAAATGGCCGCGCGGTTTGGTTCGTTGACTTGCATCACTCGGGTTCGACTCCCGATCGTGCTCCGGTAGATCGTGGTACCTGTGCCCTTGACCACAATTACTCCATGTCATTCGCAAATTTTGAAAAACCTTTTTCTGCAGCGATCACACGTGAAACCCCGCCCTCTTTTCCCTCCCAATTACCAAGTACGCTGCAAAAACTCTGGTGTTAAATTTCTGACACCAGCCTGGTGAAAAACTTGTTTTTTTGTGTGTTAAAGTAACACCAAATTATTTAAATCTTATTCAATGTTTTGGTGTAAATGATTTTAAAAATGAAAGAATATTTTACACTGACATGTAACAGTTTTCCAAAAGTCACATTCATTTACACTGTCGTATGTCAAGTGTCTCCCTTATTGTTCTTGAAATACAAGTAGGCCTATTATGTAACAATGAATGAATTTCCAAAACATATTAATTTCAACCTATCCAGTTTGAGCAGAATTAACGAAAACTCCGCAAATTTCCACGACGAGATGAGAGCGACGGATCAAACGCCGGGACTCACCTCTCCCGGACTACAGTATTCATACGCGCTATCCTGTCTTCCTCCGTGAGTGTCTAGCTGTGCCCTACCGGGAAAGCCACTTAATCCCAGTTGCCTTGTCAACCCAAGCGATATTTGGGAAGATGTTAAGGGGAATGTCACAATCTAACTGCTGATAGGGTTGAGCGCCTGGCCAGCAGCCACCTAGTTGAAGCGAAATGGTTCTGGTGATTCCCTGATGGCAGCAGTAATATTGGTAACAGCGTCAGGGGCACCCCGCAGGGCACTGCGCAGGGTAGCCTTTTGTCAAGGCGTCGTGAATTTGGGCGATTTGGTGACTTGAGCAGAGTCTACACGCGCAAAGTGGGTTATGGCAAAACAGAAGGCATAACGCAAGCACGTTTGCACAGCCTTGGTATACTCCGCTCAAGACGTCCAATTTCTCACATTTTAATCACCAAACAATATAACCCCAAAGCCATAAGGCCTTGCAAAAAGGCTACCCACAGGGTGGACATGTGCGCTATATAAGAATCCACCATTATCATTATCACAAACTTATACTGCGGCATTTTTCTCGCCAAGTCATTATGTCCTTTACGCATAAACCTTACTGCAGCGTTTGAGGTGGATTTCAGGCAGACCGATATACTTTATACAGAAATCTCACAGCGTTTGAGGTGGATTTCAGGCTGAGCAATGTATACATAAACCTTACTGCAGCGTTTGAGGTGGATTTCAGGCAGACCGATATACTTTATACAGAAATCTCACAGCGTTTGAGGTGGATTTCAGGCTGAGCAATGTATACATAAATCTTACTGCAGCGTTTGGGGTGGATTTCAGGCTGAGCAATCTTCTTTAACCTATACAAAAATCTTACTGCAACGTTTGAGGTGGATTTCAGGCAGACCAATATACTTTATACAAAAAACTTACTGCAGCGTTTGAGCTGGTTTTCAGGCTGACTAATCTACTTTATACAAAAATCTTACTGCAGCGTTTGAGGTGGATTTCAGGCTGAGCAATGTACTTTATACAGAAATCTTACTGCAGCGTTTGAGGTGGATTTGAGGGCTGATCAATGTAGGCCTACTTTATACAAAAATCTTACTCCAGCGTTTGAGGTGGATTTCAGGCTGAGCAATGTACTTGATACAGAAATCTTACTGCAGCGTTTGAGGTGGATTTCAGGCTGATCAATGTAGGCCTACTTTATACAAAAATCTTACTCCAGCGTTTGAGGTGGTTTTTAGGCTGACCAATATAGTTCACACACAAATCTTACTGCAACGTTTGAGTGGATTTCAGGCAGACCAATATACTTTATACAAAAAACTTACTGCAGCGTTTGAGGTGGATTTCAGGCAGACCAATACTTTATACACAAATCTTACTGCATCGTTTAAAGTGGATTTCAGGCTGACCAATGTACTTATAGGCTACAAATCTTACTTCAGCGTTTGACTCTCCCCCGCCCCCAACCCCCAACCCCCCAACACCCCGTAACCCCCGCCCCCAACCCCCAACCCCCAACCCCCCGTCCCCCCGCCCCGCCCGCGATATTTTTTTCCGTACCACATATTCGCTATGGGGCTTCATCGATTGGTGCATTGTAAATGAATATTCATATTTCTATATAGCGCCTCCAAGAGTTATTAAATAAAAGGATATAAGAAAGAAAATTGAAGAGTTTGTCGAGTCGTTTGGTAGTCTAGTGGTTAAGACGTAGTGCTATCAATCGAGAGATTGCAGGTTCAAATCTATCGAATCTCGGATTACATTTTTTAAACTATTAATTGAGGAAAGAGTGTGGTATGGTGTTATGTTGAGGTAGTTATCGACAAAACACATCAGTATGCAACATATGCATAGGGGTTAAACCAATCAGAAGCAATGTTCGCTAAACAGCGGTACGGAAAAAAATATCGCGCCCCCCCCCCCCAGTCCCCCCCCCCCCCCCCCCCCCCCCCCCCCCCCCCCCCCCCCCCCCCCCCCCCCACCCCCGCCCCCAACCTCCAAGCCGTAATGCAGATGCTAATCAAGTTATGTCGTGTAGAGCAAAAACAAAACTAAACCCTAATTAATATTCATTCAGGCAAGCCGAATCGCTAATGATTTGTCTCGCTTAATAATGTTAGGCGTACTATTGTAACGTTTTATGCTGGGTGAAGTCTAATTTAGAAGCAAAATTTGTGCCGCCCTCATGCGACTTTTTTTCGGATATTTCTTGAATTTTGCCGATCTTACTGCAGCTAGCCTTTAGTCAAGGCGTCCGTGGCGAGTTTTGTTTTGTGCACTGTTTTGCTAGCGCTTGAGGAAAGACTAACATTCATACTGCAGACTGTCCGCCACGAACGTGCGTGCTAGTCTTTCCTCAAGCGTTGGAAAACTGACTGCGCGCGAATATATAACTCGCCAAGGCAGCCTTGACTAAAGGCTACTAGCCAGCTGGCGATTGAGATTTAACATCGACAGTAGGGCAGGGCTACGTACATTCATGACAAGTGATTGTGCAGCGCATTTCGCGTCCGTCATGTCCGTGTTCCTTTAGTTTGGAATTTTCTTTCTCAAACCGTGTACATTTTGGGCCAACAGATCGTTTGTGAAAGATTAATTTCGTTGCTTCATTTGTGGTAGCAGACAGACGTCGAAAAGATGAGATTACTTGAATTGTTTGTGGGTGTGTATTTGGTGGTTTTTGTAAACTGTCAAAACAATGGCGGAGGTAAGTGACTCATCTATCTCACTGTACTATCTCACAGCATGCAGTCGGATCAGGGGCCAATTTCATAAAGCATGTTAGCAAAAATGTTTGCTTAATCAAAAATTTGTTTGCTTTATAAAAATGGGTCAATAATTGAAATTGCATGTCAACTTGTGTTTTTCACAAGAATATCTGCTATTCTTGCTAAAAACACAAGTTGAAGTACAATTTTGTTTTATATTAACCCATTTTTATAAAGCACACAAATTTTTGATTAAGCAAATTTTTCTGCTAACATGCTTTATGAAATTGGCCCCAGGCCACCAGGGGCCAATTTCATGGCGCTGCTAAGCAAAAAATTTTGCTTAGCACAGGATTTATTTGCCTTATAAAATGGATTACAAGCCAAAAATATTCGCCAACTTGTGTTCTTCACAAGAGTAGGAGAATACCTTTCAATACACATCACTTACGATTTTGGCTGGCAATCCATTTTTGCAAAATAAAGCAAATAAATCCTGTGCTAAGCAAATTTTTGTGCTAAGCACCGCCATGAAATTGGCCCCAGTACTCCTATCGCTATCACTATCAGTACAGTACGGCCCCCTCATGGCAAAGTGGTGTATCTTGAATAGAGAACAATAGAAGATACACCACTTTGCCATGAGGGGGCCAAGTAGGGGCCAACACTACTTTTAGAAGGCTAAAAGTGTTGTTTTGGACGTTTTATATTGGGACGTTATCATTTTCTATATACACTTTTAGCCCCTTAACATTTTAACCACCTTCGATCGTGTGGACCGTTCTTACACGCCCTCAAGAGGCCAGATACACATGTGTAATATCGTACCGTAAATTCCAAATCAGACATTTAAAAACTCACCATCGGGGTCCTTGTAATCTCAAGACTTCTGTACCCTTGTCGTTCACTGTCCATGATGACTCAAACATCAAAAAAGGATAACAGGGAGCAAAATTATGAGTAAAATCGAAAATTTTCAGGCAGCGCGGTACACAGACTTCATGCTGAGACGCGTCAAAAGGAAAGTAGTCCCACCAACGCGGATGGATTTTGTTTAGCCTAGACTGGACCCCTGTCCACATATTTACTTCCCCACGCGTTGTATATGAGCGAGAGCAGCGTAGCGCACATAGACAGGGGGCAGATCTAGGCTAAACAAAATCCATCCGCGTTGGTGGGACTACTTTCCTTTTGACGCGATCACATGGGTAGCGAATTCAACATGCATGACGTGGTCAAGTCTCCCGTCTGTCCAAATTTGTCGATTTTACTCATAATTTTGCTCCCTGTTATCCTTTTTTGATGTTTGAGTCATCATGGACAGTGAACGACAAGGGTACAGAAGTCTTGAGATTACAAGGACCCCGATGGTGAGTTTTTAAATGTCTGATTTGGAATTTACGGTACGATATTACACATGTGTATCTGGCCTCTTGAGGGCGTGTAAGAACGGTCCACACGATCGAAGGTGGTTAAAATGTTAAGGGGCTAAAAGTGTATATAGAAAATGATAACGTCCCAATATAAAACGTCCAAAACAACACTTTTAGCCTTCTAAAAGTAGGGCCAACACTAGATTGAGCGACGTCGCTCGATCAAGCGACGCTTTCGTCCGCTCGATCGAGACTAGCCCCGCGAGCAGTGCTTCGGGAAGACCCTCAGCCCTGTCGTCTAATGTACTCCAAATCTGTGGCAAACTCACGCAAATAAAATTTGTCCCATGGCTCTGATATTTGCTCATTAAGTGCACTCACCCCAGTTTGCAAATATTCCGAACAGTCTGGTACAATTCCAAATCAGGAAACATTTATTTTGTTTCCAGATTTGGCGACATGTTTCCATAATAGAAGATAAATCACAAAAACCGTAAAAACTATTTTTTTTAGAAACTTAGAATAAAACGTCAAAACGTCAAATTGTAAAGGGATTCTATGTGAGAATTCTCAAATATAAAACCCAACTTTGTTATATTTTGAACTGTTATCATACTTCATTTCAATCAAAGAAAAATTCAAAAAGCAATATCTTGAGACTGCCCGGCTTTACCGCCAAGCCGCTTTCAGCAAATATTATCCCATTCATAAGGAATGTGTTCCATCTTGTGGCGTTATCGTTTAATACCAATCGTTACCAAAAGATATATGGCGCCAAATATCACAGGTAAAAGTTCCCCGACAAATAGAAGGATCTGTTTCCTGAAATGGAGACACATTTTTCAGGTGGTGGAGATGACCCCTTTTTAGGAAACATTATGACCCGTCTCCAGATTTGGAGACATTAAAGTGTTTCCAGAAATGGGAACTTTTAAAAGATTATTAAGTTTCCTGTTTTGGAGACGGTGAATGCCTTTCCAGGTCTGAAAACAGGCTTCCTATTTTGGAGATGCCCCTATATATGTTTGCCAAGGTGCGAAATAAAAAAATAAAAAAAACGTTTTTTACTAAATTATTGTATACATGTAGGCCCACATGTAAAGGATAAAAATCACACGAATATCGTATGGATTCCATATGAACTCAACCAATGTTCAAAAATCTTCCCAGGTCACCAACTCCAATTTGGTTCAATTTTATTTTGGAGATACCTCTATATGACTAATGAACACATGCAAAATTTTAGCCTTCTACTCCAAAGGGTTTTCGAGATATGACCCCCCCAAAATTGGGGGCCACACCCCCTTTTTACCATCGCGAATGCCGAATGTTAATTTGTAGGTGTTTTGGAGGTCAATTTCTTCATAACGAATTAGAGACATGAGCTGCAAATTGCTATCCAGGGTAAATAGGGGCCAGACTTTTAGAATCTGCTATCAGATGAAAAATGTATTCGCGAATGGGCAAAATAACTACTGTCGATGTTACATTAATTGGCAAATTACGAGCGGCTTTTTACAAAATGTTGGTATGGTTAAAATAAGCAAAACATTGCCACACTTCGTTAAGCGGGTTAAGTCGATTTCATTAACGCCTCATCGAAACTGACTTGGTAATCAACGACGATGTAAAACCATGTTCCGTCGCAATTGTATTCATTCCCGAAACCGTGTGATTTATAAACACTCGTGGGATCAGCAACGCATACGCCCACTAGCCGTACCGTGCCCGCGTGAAAAGAAAGTAGTTGCTATGCATTTAGCGTGATCACGCATGACTTTAAACAAGTTCGTAGCATGACTGAATGTTGATAGCGTGGAGCTGCAATAGATTTTCAACAAAAAATGTCACCAAATGATGTTATCAAGAATTTCAAACTTGGCATACGTATAATTCCCCACCCAAGGAACATGCAGTCCAAATGAACTGTATCATTTGTAAAACATGAGTCAAACTTTATAAAAAAATAACAAGACTTGAGTCCATTGCGTGAGTAAAAGTATAACAATTCCCAATTTGGTTGCAACAGAACTAAAAACTTGCGTGTGTACCTGCCAGCTTACTGGAGCTACATTGTAGTCTAGGGTCAAGCCACACAGAACACAAGCGTCCATGACATTTATAAATTGGGTACCGAAATTAAGAATCGAGCGATAGAGGGCGTTATTACATAGTTTAGGTGGATTCCTAATCACGTTGCAACAGTTATGCCTGACATGCCTGACAAGGTTTGGGTTAGTCCCAGGGGGAATTAGTGTGTCACAGGGAGAAAATTACACATTTTGGATTTAAATTTTTTGAGATATGGGGTCCATGTTGACAAGTTAGTCAGTCAAGGCCAATACAACAGTGGATACTTGTCATCAGGACTGTCTCACCTTCAATCACCATTACGCTAGAACTCGAGCCCTTAGAAACACACAGAGCCATGTATTTCCTTGCCTCCGGAGTGATTTGCCATCATATATTAGGGATTCTTTATTAATTGATTCATTTACACATTTTAACACCATTTTATCCACCCATTTTCTTGATATATAATCATCTTGGAGTGTAAATTGGTTTGACTTCTACAACTTAGAAAACTTAATTAGAATGTATTTTTTTTATTTACACAAATTTTGCTTGTTGTTTATTTACGCATGTTGTTTATTTTTTCCCAAGTCGCTAACGAAGGTCGAGTTGGTTCAACTTCGAGTCGAGTTGGCAAACTGTTGAGTTGACTCCTGCACCCATGGGACAAGTCCCAAAAATTCCAAGATTAATTTTTCCTTTTAGTAATCCACCAATTGTTTGCCAACTCGACTTAACAAACATGACCAACTCGGTCGTAGTATAGTACCAACTTGACATCAAAATTGACTGTCTGGTCAGCTGGACTGTTTGCCAACTGCCGCTGTGGCATCATGTGTTTTGCTTCAGTAAAAATCATAACTTTGTCTCAGTCGGTCTTTTTTCCCCATCAAACTCTCACTGTTTCATGGTTTACAGCTCATAACCAGATGTGTAATTCAACTTCATACCCAACGTGCCCAATGAATTTTTTTTTTCATTTTCAAGACTGCCGTTCGTGTCAAAACCAACGGCCGCGATGCACTGAAATTTACTTTAAAAGAGCATAATTGCGAGCCACAATTTAAACAGCTAGAATCCCCCCTTCCACATTTTTTTAGTTTTTCTGTTTATCATGGAGGTGTATGTGTCTACAACACCATCACAACTTGTTTTTCACAAACAATCGACAGACTTTTGCTTAAAACGTAAAGCAGTTCCGACCCTCTTCACCCAAATTCTGAAACGCTCGAGGTCACTCGGCTTGTTTATCAACAGGGTGTTGACGTCATCCTGAGAAACATACAAAATGGTCTGTGCAGTATTGAATGGAAAATACACGAAGTGAATGTTTATCATGCCTATTTTGTAATATGACAACAATCTACTATTACCTGTTTTGTGACAAAACGATGAAATTGTGGCTCACAGTGACTCTCTTTTGAAGTAAATACTGGTGCATTGCGACGGGTGGTTTTGTCACGGAACGACCGGCATTCACAGCGGTCTGTGTACGGTCCACTGCGGCGTAGTTTCCACGTGTTTGAACATCGGCCGTACAAGTTATAGAATGAGCGACTCATTTTTCTCTCTCTTGGTAATAGAAAAGAAAATCTTTCTGCTCTTTTTTGTTCATAGTGTCTGGTAAAACATGCAACCACGCAGCTACTGGGCATATCTCTGGCTTTTTGGAACAACAAAATTCTTCAAAAAACACCATCTAAAAGAGACGGTTTTCTAAGTTTTTTGCGTGTAAACGTATGGAGCTAACTATCGTGTTGACTTCTCTTTCTCAGGATTGCGTCACGGGGTCACGCGCATATCATGAATACCTAATGAGCATTTCAGAAATCGCGAAAATCTCATTTTCGAAAAGCGCACTTTTGCTTGCAATTTATCCACTTAAAACCGACAATTAAAAAATAATAAAAATCCACGTCGGCAAGAGGGATGTTTGGACTATCGAAAAAAGCCTAAATGCTGGATTTTCGTCAAGGGGGATTCTTCCTCTTTAATTTTTTTTTCCGCAAAAAGAAAAACATTTGTTATATTACATAAAGTATTTTTCACGTTTGTAATTTGAATTACAAGGATGAAACAGGCATGATGAACATGCACTCCATATTATTTCCATTCAATACTGTAAATGAGGCCGTTTTGTGTTCTTCTCAGGATGACATACATCACAACCCTGTTTAAGTAAACAAACCAAGTGACCTCGAGCGTTTCAGAATTTCGGGTGAAGAGGGTTGGAACTGAATTGCATTTGAAACAAAAGACTGTCGGTTTTTGGCGATAACCACATGTTGAAGTTAGGGCTGAGGTAACCTCAGCTAGGCCTGTATGTATAATAACATCATTTCAGTATACAAAAAAAAAACAGGCCGATACTTTCAGCTATCTGAAAGTAGGGTGCCCAAAAGATTCCGTAGTCAAAATATGACTGCCCAAAAATTTATTTTTCTCTCCAAAATACCAAAATAAACATCATACATGTAGCAAATATCCATGCAGTAATAAGTGTGGTCTTATTGATTAATAAAAATATTGCACTTGGTTAGAGATGGCAGCCATCCGGAACACAAATGCATCCAGTGTTTTATATATTGGTATATATGCATTCATGCACGTTTATAAAACACAAAATTGTTTCAGGAATCTGTGGCAGTAATTTTACCAGTGCACAAGGATTAGGAAATGTGACCAGATGTTTGCAAAGTGAATGTCAAATTATACATGTACATAAATGACATCACATGCAGAACCTTATAATTTTGACTCTTACCCACTACCATGCACAATATTTTATTCTATCATTCAAGCAAATTGTAAATCGAATTTGTATGCAAGCGTTGCATTCAACAGCCTACAGTACATGTAATATATTCTGCTATGGTGACCTTTTGATTGCTTTTAAATGATTGGAACCAAGTAGGAACAGGTGACCTTTAGACAACAAGTATTTAGACCAGGTATTGAAATTCACTGATAATCGGAGCATCGGAGGCCATACGATTTTACATACAATGTAGCGTTTGTTTACTAAATACAGAATAGAGCATTCATCATGCCTACAACTTTCCAAAGGATTTGCTTATTTTCCATCCTTTGATTACACAAAAAGGATCATTGAATCATAAAATACCCGGTAGTATACAGTGTAAAAATAATAATCTTTATTGTCCTTGAATTTTTCCCCAAATGAAATTATCAGTTATGCCACTCTCACTTGTTGAATAAGGCCCGTTTACACTTGATTCGCAATTTCCAAAAAGGCGAGTTGAAGCCGGGTAGGCACTATAAAGGGGCCGTCCATAAAGTACGTACGCACGGGGGGTGGGGGGGAGGGGGGTTGTTGACATTGCGTACACCATTGTTGACATTGCGTACACCATGCATACACCATGCGTACAGGGGGAAGCCCGGGTCCAAGCCAATGCGTATGTACGCAAACAGAAATTTTGCTTTTAGTAAATCGGGAAAGGATGGACAAATTGACCACGGCTTCATCAGACCTAGCTTGTACAAAACATATTACCAGGCCACACATTTTTCTCACTCCTCAATATAGGTTCTTTTTCATTAAATCTGTATTATTTTACTGATGATTGATGTGTCATTTTAAGTTTTAAAAAAATGCAAAAGAAATCTATACATTTTGTCATTTATTTCAGACTTTGGAGGCGACATGCGGATCGTACTACCGGTAGTGTACACTGTACATTGTAGTACTGAACTACATGTACATGTATCTACCAATGCTTTATTACCAATGCTGAGGTATACATGTACATGGAATGCGTATGCGTACAGGGGCGGGCGGCGGGGGGGGGGGGGGGGGGGGGGGGGGGGGGGGGGGGTGCGGGTTGGAGCCACTGCGTACGACATGCGTACAGGGGGGTGCGGAGGGGGAGTCTAAAAAGTGGGCATTTCATGCGTACGTACTTTATGGACGGCCCCTAAGTGTAAACGCAAAAGGTGAATTGAAAAAGGTGGATCAGACCCGGGTCTGATTCGCCCTTTTCAAGTCGCCTTTAAGGTAGGGTTGAACCCCGCCAACCCCGCAATTGTCAAGGTCGCTTGTAGTGTAAACGCTACCCGAATACAGATTCTGCAGTTTGAGTGTCCTTGGGGCGATGCCCATCATGTGGTACATGTAGATTTAATTTACCAATCTGGCACCAGTTCCGCAACACCTAACAACTCACGCTTGCGCTGCAGTTACAATTAGTGGTGACTTTTGCAGTTTCTGAAGCCGAGTTGAAGCCGGATCGAGGTGTAGTGTAAACGCGACAAATGTTCAGTTTTGTGGTCGGGATAAAAATGCTGGGTCTGTATCCACCTTTGCCAGTTCGAGTGTAAACACGGTGATAGAGATTAAAAGTGGTTTTGGCCAAATGAGGGCCATTATCAGCATCCAGGCCCCTAGCTGGTTTTTAAACGGATTGTTTAAGACTGGCACAAACGTGAGCCAGCCGGCTGGTCATTATCACTGGTCTAAATTGTCCATTTAAAACTGGCCATGTTACGTGCTCTCAGCCAATAGGGATGCATATTAAACTGTCTGAGGATTTATTAATATGGAATAATGTACCGGTAGTGTATCTGTGTCTGCGTCTCATAATAAAAAATTGACTACCAGTATCATAGGCAAGTGAAGGCTGATCGGTGTGTGGAATATCTGCCGGGGTACCATCTACAGACACGCTAAAATTATCCATATTTCACATGCACGAGTGGGAATTAACAAATGTATTTTCAAGCTTGTCTTGACATGACGATTAAAAAATGATGATCCAAATCGGATGTCATGAGAAATTACATTTTTATAAGCAGAATTCAGAATTCATTTAATAACTGCAGCTTGTATTTTTTTCTTTTATAAATACAAAGACACATCTTTGGCTAGTGTTAGTTCAAAGAGTAAGTATGCATGTAACTCAGTTTCCAAAACCAGTGATTTTCAGGTTTATGGGAGAGGTAATGGTAAAATGTGCACACATGTACTGTAGCTTAAAAAGGGAAACATTTGCACGGTCATACATGTACACTGTACAATGTACACTACCTTTTGAAAAAAGGTTAACTTTATGCTTTTTTAAAAAGCTGAACTACTGGTATACCGTACATGTACACGTAGTACATGTACATGTAGTTGAGTCGATCTGTCCCAAGTCCAGTAACAATTGATTTGATAAAAATGTGGACATGTCCAGTAAAAAAGGCTGAACAGGCACAAAAGAATGCCTTTGTTGCTGCTCCAAACCCCATCAAACCGCCTCAAACTGCCTATTGTGACAGGGTTACTGAGTGCTAACAAGTTGGCTTAAATTGGCCTTACATGTAGATTGGGCAATATGGGGGCGATAAAAAAAAACTACTGCAAGATATGAAAAGATACCTACATGTACTTGTACAGTCTAAAAGTCGAATAGGATGACTTCACAATGAGGTTTCAGGGATCCAATCTCCATTCCCAAATTTACATTTGATTATACCCTTACATGTATGTAAGTCTCAAAATTGGGATTGTATTGTGTGGTACATGTACAAATGTACATACGTATACATACATGTAGCAGAGACTAGGGATGTGCTCAACTACAAGTAAAACATCAGTTGGAAGTACATGTCCATGTGTGCAAAAGTGTGTGAAAATGGTGTTCATGGTACAATGTTATAAGTTTGTCTAATTGCACAATTTCTGCATGTCAAAGGATGGTAAACTGTGTCCTGAAGGCCCGTTGTATCATTTGCAAATGACCCAAAATTTTACTTTTGAGTTTATAAAGAAAACACTGTGTAACAAGATGATACTACATGTAGACTGCATTACATTATCTTCACTAGAGTGTATGTACATGTACATGACACTGTATTTGTGGAATGCAAGTGGTCGTATGGATGGGGGAGCAGTCTCCAGTGCAAAGTATTGTCATTGGAGTACTACATACATTGTACATGTATACGTACAGTATGACTGCCCCATGGCTTAAATTCTCACATAGCCAGCTGCTGTTGCATGCAGCCCAGTGTATGTGATCAAAAGGACAAGTTTTAAGCCTACATGTAGTGTACATCGACCTTGCAACTGGAGGCAACTAGTGGCAACTGATGTTTCCGGCAAACTAGAAGCAACATGCACGCAGCAACTGGGAGCAACTGATCAGTTAAAAAGGTTGATGTATGTACACGAACTTGCAAAGTTCTACATGTACAGTACTGGCAACTGAAAAAACTCCAGTTGCCACGAGTTGCTCATGCTCTACTCTCTGGCAACTATACTATATACTGTACATGTAATTGTATCCAGTTGTGGTCAGTTTCATTGGTGTACACGTACAGTTTGCAACTACATGTACATGTACCATAGTTGCTGTCGGTTGTACAAGTGCATCTGATCACGTGGGCACACATCAACAGCAAGTGGAAGCAACAGTTGCTTCCATTTGCAAGGTCGATGTACGCAAGGCTTTACTAAGCTTTGCGCATGCACATGTATGTACACGATGTACAATGTAGACCTGGTTGGATGCTCTCAGTTTCCGCTTGTTGTGTAACTGATCAATTCCTGTCGATGTACGCAATTCGCACACATCGACAGCAACTGATCAGTTGAGTTGCTTCCAGTTGCACATGTTGCAAGGCCAATGTACATGTACGCTAGGCTTAATTGACAAGTTCTACATACATGTAGTTAAAACTGTAGTTTCGACTATAAATTTTCACCCAAATGCACTGTAGTCAACGATGGTTAGTCGTGTCTGGTCGACCATTTGGAACCAGCCCACAGGGCAGCTAGGGCCACCTTGGTTACCGGTAGTTTACTGGTTTGCACAACATCTTGCATGAAACCAGCACTCCTGTCGGTCGATCGATTACCAAAGGCATAATTTGCACTTATTGCGCATGACACTGCATTGCCAGAATGAAAGCTAACCCTTTTAATCGGACTTGCTCTACATGTACCGGTACCATACATGTACGTAATGTTTTCTCCTAAGCTGCTGATGTACTGGTACATGTGTACATTTGTACAGTATCAGCTTATTGTGTTCACTGGGTCATCATTCCATGTTAAATCACCCAATGGGTTAAACCCGACCATCTCATATTTCGATGAAACTTGGCATACATGTACTTGATTGGGATCCCACAACACCAAATCTAACATTTTAGGTCAATCGGAGATATGGCCCCTAAATTTTTAAATTTTTGGCAAAAAGGGGCACGGATCGACGCCTACATGTACGTATGAATTACCCTTGTACATGTATCTCAAGAATACTGGGCCAATCTTTACACATTTGGTATTGTTGAAAAGGGGATTAGTCAAGGATTCCAACTCTGCCATTATTTTTTAGATCAAGTACGCTTTGGTACATTAACTTTTTGACTTTTGTTTTGACCTTAAAATTGACCTTGTGGATCGCGTGATGTTGAGGTGACTTCTTCTGAAATTTAATCTCGGGACACATGTTACCTAATAACATAAAAGTCTCATAGTTGTAATATTCCTTGTTTAGCAGCAATGTACATGTACATGTACATTGCATACCCGCCGAGATAATTGATACAATGCAGGCCTCGAAATAACCGACGGCACCGACGGCAATTGCCGCGATGCCCTCAAAATAATGAATATTTCACGGCAATAAATTGCCGTGCCTTTTTATTTAACTGCCGTCGGTGCCCTTCATTAAAACACACATATGAAAATGTCATATTTCCCACTTTTAGTGACACATTTCGGAGACAAAACTAGCTCTTCCACCGCTGTTTAAAAATGCAACGAAACCATACGCAATTTTTGCAAAACCACGCCGAGCTTTATAGCACATAGCACGCACGGTAGCCTACGTGTACAGGTACTAAGGGTACAGTTCGACGAAAGTCCCTCGAACAACGGAACTTCGCCCTGGTTTCCGTGCGAAATTGTACAGTATGTATGTTGAGCGGGCCTCATTGGTACATGTATCCGTTAGCGGTTCGGTGTACAGCACGGAAAATATCCGTCGCTCGAGTGACTCTGTAGTCGATAGTTTACTGTAGTCGCTCAATCAAACTTCGCCCTGGTTTCCGTGCGAAATTGTACATGTATGTTGAGCGGGCTTCATTGGTATCCGTTAGCGGTTCGGTCATGGGTTCGGTGTACAGCACGTGCGTGCACTCGTCGACGACTATGATGAAGTACACATGCACTTACGTGTCGATTGCAGAATACGGCCAAAGACGAATATGTACGAACATTAGCATGACGTTATTATTATTATTATTTCTTTCTGGTATTCATACCAAGGATTCCTCAATAGTACTCATTGCACTGTCACTCGCAAGCGTGAGGAAACCCATAAAGAATTATAATTAGAAATGGCCAGAGACACCGGGGATGATCCCCCCTGCTCTTCACGAAAGAATGCTCTGGGATCTTTAGAGTGCGTTTCCATTACCTAACACACTGGACCAACGGCTTTACATCCCTTCCAAAGGATGGAGCAAGTGTGGTTGAGTGCCTTGCCCAAGGGCACAGGTACCGTAGCCGTGGGGAGGTTCGAACCTGCAACCCCAAGTTTTCACCTATGATTGCGAGTCAATGACCTAACCGTGGTCATTGCACATGCGTAGCACACAAAATGGCGGCCGCAGGAACCGCGTTTCGTTGCGCGCGCGTTGCGAATGTCAACGAAAGGTCTAGACGATTTATCGATGAGGTGGAAGCAATACCATGTTCAACGCGGATAAATAAAAGAGACAATCCTCAGACTGCAACCCCAGCTAAGTACTATTAATGATTGTTGTGGTGCCCTCCAAGTTCGAGCAAACTGCCGTGAGGCCCTTTTTAAATTGACAGAATTGCCGTGATGCCCTTGAAATGTGGGAAAAGGCAAGGCAATTGTTGCCGTGCCCTTTTGAACACGAATTTCGAGGCCTGCAATGCATTACTCAAGTATAATGTACCGTATGTACATTGCATGTGTTCTACATGCATACATTGTAACATGTAGATTCCTTTCTTAACCAAAACTCATCTTAGGACTCAAAAATCCACCTGACCTGCTGACAATTAAGCACATTGCTAGCGTCATCGTCATGGAGGAATTAGGCCTGAGGGAGGAGGCTGAAGCATGTGGCGCCCCCTCCCCAAATTAAAGATTTTAGGTTTGAGATAAACAGTATGTCTAAACATGGTAAACTGTTTGTGTGCTCCCCTTGCAATGTGTTGTCACCCCTTGCGGCACTCCCTCCGCCCCCAATCCCCCTTTAAAAAGTCTGACAATGATACCGCAGTTAAAAGTTTAAGACATAACCTGCATGGGATGAAGCTGTGCGTGTACCAAAATGGCCCTAGAAGAACAGGAGCTCAGGTAGGCACTTACCAGGCAGAGTGGCGCACACTGCCTCAGCGGCTCTTACAAAGCCTCGGTGCAGTCAGCCATGCCACAAGAGGTGATCGATGCTGATCATTTAAACATGTTACATCTCTTGGCTTCCTCGATCTTTTGGTCAGAGTATGATTTTCATTTTTTTTTTTTAACCATGTATTTGAAATGTTTGACCCAATTGTCCAAGGCCATGCCGACCTCCAATACTTGCTACCGGGTATTCATCGATCGGTGGGTGGCAATCGTATACGTGTATCAGTAATGCTGTGACTACATGTAACTGCACAAATGTATAAGAGATCGGTTTCAGTAAGTACTGGGTAATCCCTGACATTGTGTCCAGCGCAATGTACATACTAGCGCTGGGAGTTACCGTTTATTTTTCTAAACATTTAAACGTCAATTTAACGTTCCTTTAAACGTTTAAACGAATAGTAAACATAACAAAAAGTAAAACTTATTATGCTACGTTTACACCATTTCCCCTGCAGTCCCGGCGCCCCGGTTTGGCCAAAACGTGGCGTGCTGTGGAACTTTTATTGTCTTTTTATTACTTTGGCTCGACTCGACTCTAGTTAGGCCGGTGTGTTGCGTTCTACCACGGTGCGTTACGTCCCGGTACGGAAAGCGTGGCGCGCCGTGCCGGTTCCGGGCCGCGAGGCGGACGGCGCGCCCCGGAACCGGGACGGCGCGCTACGTTTCAAGCGCCGTTCCACTACGGATGGGTCCACGTCCCAGGCCGGCCGCTAAGTTCTGATGCGGTGCCTCACGTCCGTCCCGTTCGTGTCACGTTCGTTGTCCCGGCCCAATACGTTCCCGACGGTGTGCGAGGGTCTGCTGCGACTGGACGTGGCAGCTGTCGCGTTTCACGCCCCGGTAGTCACCCGGTGGTCTCCCGGTGAGCCCCGGTGGGTATAAATAGTGCGCTCCATAACTTCATTTTCACTTCGTCCTGGAGCGAGGCGTAACTGGCCGTGAGCAACAACCGTCACACACCTTGGCGCACCGCAGTTCACCAGGCCACATTCACACCATGCTGTGGCCGCTACCGTGACGGGCCCTGGCAGACCGTGGGGTGCCGGGCTTCCAAACGTGGCGGAGCGCGAGTCACCGGCCGCGATCAGAGGTCCCCGGCACCCCACGGTGCCACACCCCGGTGAGTCAAGCCACACTGCGGTCTGTCACGCCATGTGACGGAAGCCCCGTCCCACTGCGGCCCAGGACGATTCTCATTAGTGCCGGGGCAAATTTTTTGACAGAGCTGCTCACTGGCCGGTCACCTGCCGGTGGCAAGGGTGAGCTACGGTCATTCACGTTTCACCACCCTGGTCCCCTACGCTCCCCGACGTCCATCCCGGTGCCTAACCGGTGCTCCTCTACCGGGGCGCCAGGACTGCCGGGGACATGGTGTAAACGTAGCATTACCGCGCTCGCACTCCAGGAATCCCTGTCCAACATCGAACAGGAGTGCGACGGCTTGGAAGAGGAGTGGAGGTCCTTTCAACAGGCCGTCTACAGTGCCGCAGCAGATACCCTTGGTTTCGTGAAGAGAAAACACCGAGACTGGTTCGATGAGAATGTAGAAGACATCAAGAAGCTCATCGACAAGCTGCACAAGGCCCACAAGGATCACCTTGACGATAAGACCAGCAGCAAGAAGAAACAGAACTACCAACAGGCGAGGCAGCTTCTTCAGCAAAAACTACGGAAGATGAAGAACGACTGGTGGGAGAGGAAAGCTGAGGAGCTACAAGCAGCAGCTGACAACCATGACATGAAAACACTTCATGACGGCCTTCGCACCGTTTACGGACCCAAGGCATCTGGTTCCACCCCAGTCCGATCTTCTGACCAATCCACCCTGCTGACGGGGAAGACTGACATCCTTGCACGCTGGGCTGAGCACTTCAGCAGTGTCCTGAATAGAGAGTCAACCATTTCTGATGAGGCGATTGCATCCCTGCCACAACTACCTGTGAAGGAATCGCTGGCAGACCCCCCAACCAGTGCTGAAGTTGCCAAGGGTCTGAAGCAGACAACATCTGGAAAGGCACCTGGAGCAGATGGAATTCCTGCCGACATCTACAAGAATGGAGGTAATGTGCTCCTGGAGCAGCTAACGTCCCTGTTCAGGTCCATCTGGGAAGCGGGGCAAGTTGTACAAGACTTTAAGGATGCATCTATAGTGCACATCTACAAGAGGAAGGGAGATAAGACATCCTGTGACAATCACCGTGGGATATCACTCCTTTGCGTCGCTGGGAAGATTCTCGCCAGGGTCATCCTCAACAGACTCATTACTTACATCGCTGATTCTATCGTCCCTGAATCGCAGTGCGGATTTCGTGCAGGCAGGGGCACCAGCGACATGGTCTTTGCTGTCCGTCAGTTGCAGGAGAAATGCCGGGAGCAGAATCAGGAGCTCCACCTGGTGTTTGTAGACCTCACCAAGGCCTTCGATACCGTGAACCGGAACGGCCTGTGGAAGATCCTGCAGAAGTTTGGATGTCCAGACGAGCTCACAGCACTGATTGCCTCCTTCCATGACGGCATGCAAGCCAGAGTCCAAGAGAACGGTGACATTTCAGATTCCTTCAGGGTAAGCAATGGAGTGAAGCAGGGCTGTGTTCTCGCCCCGACTTTGTTTTCCATTCTGTTTGCAGCGATGTTGCTCGATGCCTTCAGGGATTGCGACAGAGGAGTGTACATCCAGTTTCGCACCGATGGGAAGCTCTTCAACCTGCGAAGACTCCAAGCCAAGACCAAAGTGTTCGAGGTCATCCTACGGGAGTTACTCTTCGCAGATGATTGTGCACTGGGTGCACACTCCCACGAAGACGTGCAGTACATCACGGATCGCTTTGCGGCTGCCTGCAGACGATTCGGATTGACGATCAGCCTTGGAAAGACTGAAGCCATGTTTCAGCCTTCACCATCACAGGCTGCCAATGCACCACCACCTCCTCCCATCGTCATTAACAACGCAGAGATCAAGACGGTGGACAAGTTCTGCTATCTGGGTAGCACCGTGGCGAACAGTGGATCCCTGGATGCTGAGGTGATGCAGCGCATTGGAAAGGCAAGTGCGGCCTTCGGCCGACTGACAAAGAGACTTTGGCAAGACCACGGCATCCGCCTCTCCACCAAGATTGCCGTGTACAGAGCTGTGGTCCTGAGCACGCTTCTGTATTGCTGTGAGACGTGGACCACCTACCGCCGGCACATCCAGCAGTTGGAGCAGTTTCACCAACGATGTCTGTGGAAGATCTGCAACATTAAGTGGCAGGACAGAGTGTCCAACCTCCAGGTCCTGGAGAAGTGCGGCCTCCCCAGCATCGAGTGCTTGATTATCAAGTGCCAACTGAGATGGACAGGACACATCGTCCGAATGGCGGACGACAGAATCCCGAAGATGCTGCTGTACGGACAGTTGAAGGAGGGGCATCGCGATCAGGGAAGACCTCTCAAGAGGTACAAGGACACCCTGAAGGCGAATCTCAAGAGCTGCAACATTGACGTGAATTCTTGGGAAACAACTGCCCATGACAGAGCTCTTTGGAGATACCAGTGCACACAAGGCACGAAAGACTTTGAAGCCAATAGAGCGGCTGCGATCCAGGCAAAGAAAGAGAGGAGGAAACAGCGCTCCGTTTCTGTTGATTCATTCCCATGCAGCATCTGTGGCCGCTCGTGTGCGTCACGAATTGGTCTTCATTCTCATATGAGGACCCACCTCGGCAAATGACTTGTCTGCCTATTCATCTGTCGTATACGACAGGAAAATCCACCCCACCGCGCTCGCAATATAAAGTTCTTTGACCTGGTATCATGTGCGTTCGCGCGGCACCATTGACACTTTATTGAATTGGAGCATACATGTACATGATGCAGGCCACGAAGATTCAGCTAGGCTTTGCTGTAATTGGATACTTTCGAGAAGTCACTCGAACCCAAAGTCAGCAACCAATGAGAGAATGGAATCAATAACAGTTCCAACACAACTACGATCATCGGCTCCACAGTGTTTACCGCCCTGCTTTAAATTCAACTTGCAAGATGAAACCGAAAAACTCACGAACGCAACTGTACATCTTCGGCTTGAAACCACAAAGCTGATCGACCGTTGGGCTCATCACAGCGGTATGCTGCCTGATTCTTTCAGAACAAAACTGCCTCTTTAGAAATTTCAGGCTGCGCAAAACGGCCATTCGATCTTTGAAAAAAGAAGGATCGTTTTTTCACCAATTGGTTTCGGATATCCGTTTAGCATTTTTCTAAACGGATAGTTACATTTCGGTCGTTTAAACGTTTAAACGTTTACACGGTCGCAGCACTAGTACACATACCGTATGTATTGTATCAATCATTTTGGCGGATATGTGATTTTTGAATGCATATTGCTGCTAAACGAGGAATATTACACCTCTGAAACTTTTATGATTTAGTTAACATGTGAGAGATTAAATTTCAGAAAAAGTCATCTCGAAAGGTCATGTGATCCACACGGTCGATTTCAAGGTCAAAAGGTCATTGTACCACAATGTATGTACTCTAACCTGAAAAATAATGGCAGATTTGGAATCCTCGACTATAATCTCCTTTCCAACAATACCAATTGTGTGAAGATTGGCCCAGTACCGGTAGTTCCTGAGATACAATTACATTGTAGGGTTCAAACGTACATTGTAGGCGTCCGTGCCCCTTTTTGCCAACAATTTCAAATTTAGGGGGGTCATTATCTCCCAAACCACTGGCATGACTGGTCCATATTGACCTAACATTTCAGATTTGGTGCTGTGGGATCCCAATCAATAAGTATGCTAAGTTTCATCAAGATCTGAGATGGTTGGGCTTAAAATGTACAATTTTGTGTGTGATTTGACATGGAATGACCCCTCAACAATGCTGCTACTGTCGGAGAAGACAATGTTCAAATACATTTCCACCGGCATGCATGAGGGTGTTTTTGAGAATATAGGGCCTACACGTATGTGCACATATTTAAATGGTTACCGGCACAGTCATACATAATGTACTGTAAATGTACGGTATGTATGTGACCCGCTCTGCAAAAAGGTAAAATAAGTCGTGCAGGCTACGGTATACATACACATGTAGGTTTTCGCAACCCTAAGAGGAAACCTGCGGAAGATCCACGCTCATTAAAATACAAAAACACAATGGAAATTCCAGGTGGATCACAGACATTCCAGGCAGTATCTGGGCACCGCCAGGAATTTCCATTGTGTTTGTGTATTTTAATGACCATGGATCTGCTGTAGATTCTACCAGTACATGTACTTATGGTCGCAAAAACTCGACCTACATGTACCGGTAGACTGCGCGACTTATTCTACCTATTTGCAGAGCGGGTCAGTCACATATGTACATATGTACATGTACTTTGTATAGAATCCGTTACTCTTTTTATTGGTTGATGTACATGTACGCATTGATATTAATCTCATATTAGTTCAGTCCCTTGAAGAGTGCCATAACGAGAGTTCAGTGTACAGTTTGTAACGTCCAATGACATCAAACTTTGTTACTCTGCAAATGATCCAATTGCTTCACACACGAACAAATTTCTAATTCTTCATGGGTCCTAATTCTTCATGGGTTTCCTCACGCTTGCGAGTGACAGTGCAATGAGCACTATTGAGGAATCCTTGGTGTGAATACCAGAAAGAAAGAAATAATAATAAAAACAAGTAGACAACACTTTGTTTTTAACATGTTAATAAGTCGCAATTCAAATCATTTACAACATGTACAAAAATCCTTGGCCATAGAAAACACTGCCTTGTCCAGACTTTGCCCAGTTGCGCCACCATGCAACACCAAGAAAAGAATTGGGTCTATAGGGAAAACCTGAGGGAGTATACCAAATGTGCCTTATAGCTCAGCTGGTAGAGCATCTGCCTAGTGAGTCAGATGTCTCGGGTTCGAATCCCGATAAGGCCCTTACGATTTTTCTCTTATCCCAAGTTTGGTTGTCAAGACTGTAAATTCTAGGATACATTGTACCATTCCAGGGTTTCTGGAACAACGGCATGCCGAAGAAGATTACATAAATTACGGCTCCATAGCTAGACAAAGCAGTTTTTAAGAAACCCTTTAAAATCCATGCACGGTTTATTATACTTGGAATGAGAGAAAAATCGTAAGGGCCTTATTGGGATTCGAACCCGAGACCTTAGACCCACGGGCAGACGCTCTACCAGCTGAGCTACTGTACATGTATAAGGCACAGTTGGTACAGTATGTATACTCCCTCAGGTTTTCCCTATGAACCCAATTTTTCTCTCGGTGTTGCATGGTGGCGCAACTGGGCAAAGTCACGAACGCAACATCTTGTATGGTGCCTGATCACCATTGAAATGAAACAACCAAACTTGGGATGAGAGAAAAATCGTAAGGGCCTTATCATGTACATGTACGTAAGTGTCTATCATGTACCGGTAAGTGAATATTACCTTCATCCCAACAAGGAAATGTTTACACTCATTGTTTTAAAAATTATTTGAATACATACATACACAAAAATATGTACAATGTATGTACCGGTAAGTGTCCTAATTTTGGAAAACTGACAACCATGAGTGCTGTGTTCCTGATTGAGCACCAATGGTTCAAAAGGACCCTTCCAGCACCAATAATCACTTCCAAAAACCTTGAATCTGTACAACCTGTATTTTATTAATTCATATTACATGATTGTAAATAAAATTTTAATAAATCGTCAATAAAATTTCAAAAAGTCACATTTGCATTTGGGTCTGTCCACACTAATGGTTACAAAAGTGTGACATTTTGGGGGAACCAAGGACAGGAATCAATGCATCAAAGAATTTGTCATGTTTTCTCTTTCTCTACATCCCATGTCCTTGGTAAAATATTGCCCACCAAAGTGCCAAAAGTTGAAAAAATTTCTTGGTAATCAAGAAATAACAGAGGATCATCTGCAAGATTTAACGTTCATAACGTGGACAGACATTTCATCGTATAAAGTGTTGGCAATGAAATGCATAAACTATCCCAAATTTTGTTCCAAATGCAAAGCTATACACCACTGTACACTGAGGGACTACCACTGGCCTATCTTAGGTTAAACCTCTCGGTATTTTTGAAACTACCGGTACATGTACACATGGTGTATACATGTACATCTTTAAGACTTCTGTTCATAACGGGGACAGATATTTTGTCCCAAAAACTTCTGTCCATGATACAATGTATGAACGCTGTTTAAGAGACATCCTAATTTCACAAATGATAAATAAATTGCTTTAGTTTGGAGAGACAACAATTCTATATTAACCGAGTAATATAATGGAACAAGATCCAGATTAATTAGAACAACAAGTACATGTATGATACAAGAATATATCTGTCTATGTTATAGACATTATCATTCGTTTCACGTTAAAGATGACCTAGTAATTTCCTACATCAATTGGATCAGCCTATTTATTTGTCAGTGCACTCATGAATAATGCAGGAAAGCCTAGAAAATAAAAATTTGCAAAAAACCTGATTTGAAATCAACCTGCCATATATCTCATCCCCAAAGTTATCAGTTGTAACTGTTAGTATGCACAGACCCATTTAGAATATTGCACTACATGTGTTGTAGTTTATTATTCATTCTCAACATGATTATTATCCTTGTTTCGGACAGAACATTTAGTCACCCCAGGGAACCCCACTGCCTTCATTGGTAGTGATGTTGAGTTTGTTTGCACGGCACCTAAAAAGAGTGGTGGAGTGGTAGCATGGAGTAAGGGACCTGAAGGAAACGAGCTACAAATCTCTAAAACCACAGCTGGCTTTCAGATAAGTGACACGGTCACAATTGGCACCAATGTCCGCAGCACCCTACTCATTCTTAATGTTCGTGTGAACAGTGCTGGGACGTACAACTGCAAGTACAGCGGCGAGGAAGCCAGTGCAACGCTAACAGTGACTTATGGTAAGGCTCTACATGTTTGTTAACTTTTATAAATTGTTTTCTTTGTTGCACTCTACCAAGTCCACTAAATGCTATGACTGCCTTGTGCAAACCATGACCCCGTTATCTAGTGAGAAATCGCTTCGTTCGACGAAGATTAGTTAATCATTGTTAGTTAATGAACTGTATGTGCGTTCACATATCACTTAACGAAGATCGAATGAAGAGCGGTACCGTACACATAAGCAACCGCTAACGAAGATCAATTGAAGCTGTGGGAGGTCGTACATTTTGTACATGTGCGTCGCGCGTCTAGACGCACTGTGTAGTTTTCCAGTGGTGCGTCAAAAACAACGCTTGCTGGGCGCTTGACACACAATGCGCTTGTGCAACCAGGCCTACCAAATTGCTTCGTCGAACAAAGGGAGCGTTCTTATTACAAATTTGCTTCATCGAAAAAGCGATTTCTTCTTATAATGAAGCGATGTCATCGTCGAAAAAAGCTATTTGCTTCATCGAATAAGCGATTATAATCATCGTCGAATGGAAAACTCTTCGTCTAATCATCGTCGAACGAAGTGATTTCTCCAGTGAGAACAGGGTCCATGTCATTCAAGTCCACTGTATTGCTCATGTTAACTCGCATTATTAACTTAGATTTTGTTTCAACAAATGGTTTGGTCCAGGGAATTTTGTGACCCACTGGACCAATGAAGACAGTGATGTCATGATCTATTAAACTGCGACTCACATTGTTCAGTTGTTTCACACATTGCTGGCTCATACACGTACATGGCCGGTACTCGTCCTTGGTTCCCCTGGATGGGATATGATAGTCCATTGCAGGTTTACCATCAGCAGTGAGTCAATTGGGTTTCCCAAACGGTATTTACATTAAGATGGAGAAAAACAACGCAGAGTTTTAGATTGTCACATCGACTAAAAGTACATGTACATGTACATGTACCGGTATATGTGCACTGCAAAGTTAAGGCTTGCACATGCGTCAAGTTAAAGTTATCTCTCAGGTCCACTGCCACAATCGAGAATGCCAAAACCACAGTCGCCACATTTTCGATTGTGGCAGTGGACGAGAGAGACGACTTGATACAAACGCAAAGCCTCAATGTCGATGTCATCAACTACATACTGTACATGTAGTAGTCCACATACCGGTAGTGGCAATCTAAAATGTCCCCAATGTCTTGTCTGAGGACACAATACGATACATGTAGTGGTGACCAGGGGGTCAATTTCACAGAAATGTGCTTCATGCAAAAATGGGTTACTAAAACCAAAAAATATGTGATGTGTATTTACGATTGATTGTTATAAAATTCTGTTACTGTTGCATACAATTTTGGTTAATAACCCATTTTTGCAAATGACATAACATTTTGTGGAAAACACATTTCTGTGCTTAACCTAAATTTGCCCCTGGCTTCGAACCCATAGACTTCATCTAGAAGTCTAACACTAAACCTCCAAGCCACCTGCGACTTGACTTGAATTTTTTAAATGACGTCATCTTGATTGATTTGGGTGTCGGAACAAATTCAACTGAATTAGGAATGATAATACACTGTGACATACATACATGTACATTAATTTTCTTTGTGCAATTATAGAGGGCGTTGTGGAGATCATTGGAAACCGTGTCATTAAGGAAGGAACAGATATGAACTTCACTTGCGAGGTTCTTGAAAACGATAACCCCGATGTCATCTGGAAGAAGGAAAACATTCAGCTTCCCGATGATAAAATGGGACAGTTTGAGATAAAGGTTTGCTTTTGTCAATAATGAACTGAATATGTACATGTAATAAAAAATAAGGGTGGATTCTTGTACACACATGTCTACCCTGCAGGGTACTCCTCGCACTGTTGCCAATATCACCAGAACCATTTTGCTTCAACTACGTGTAGGTGGCCAAGGCAAATTAACCTTTTGTGGATAACCTTTGCAGTATGGCGGGCACCATAAAATCACACACTGTGCTGATGTTGGTACCGGTACGTGGTGCACGCCATTACCTACGGTACATGTAGCAATCAACAGTCTGACTGCTTTCATTTGCCCATTTCACACGAACGCTGAAAACACACATCTGCAATGATTGGCGCCCCGTGTCTAAAACCAATGATACAGTTTGCGATTTGATCCCAAGCTTTCACACGGTACAACACAACGCGGTGGCTAACGTCCCTTGTTTTGCTGCATTTGCACGAGGAGTTCAAAGGTTTCATTTGTATCGCTGGTACATGTACTGCGATATAAACTTTAAACGGTCCTATTGCTTCCTGCCATGACCATTCATATTATATAAAATACGCGCATGATTTTATGTGAAGTGAAGCCTGCACTTGCATACTGTAGAGAAAAAAGACGGAGAAAAAGAAAAATAAATTTTTTATATATATACATGTAATCATGATTTTGCGACATTTGTTGACGTTTTTCGTTCGTGGGACCAGTGAGTAACCACATTAACATCACATACCTGCCAACTAGTTCCGATTTTTAAGTGTTAAAAGTGTTAAAAATCAGAACAGTCGACTTGACCTAACTCCCCGCACGCGCCGCATGTGTTGTGTACATGAAAACGGGTGCAGTACTACCGGTAGGTCAACTTGACCATTGTACCAACTCGACCATTGCAAGTTTCACTACAGTCCGATTTTTTTACTCTGCCATGTTAGCAGGTAACGGTACATGTATGACATCATGTTTTTGTAAAACACCATTTTGCATGATGATTGCATGGCAACTGCAAAAGTGTGCATGCTTAATGGAACTACAACGCACAGTACCCTCGCAAAAATCGCACACTGTACATTCATACGATCAATCCCGGTAATCATCGCATCTATGCAAAATTTTGGAGGAGGTCTCGATCCGTGCGATGGTACATTTGTACACACAGGACCCGTGCGATTTGGTGACAGGGATGCACTTTCACAGGACACCATATCCCTGCATTTGTGACATCGATGTGATTTCATCCCACAGGACCCTTGTTTCCAGCGCTCGTGTGAAATGGCCTATTCTCTCCTACAGTGAACACTGTATTGATTCTGTGCCTCACACCTGCCACATGCACTACATAGCAACAAAACATTAGTCTGGAACATTGCCCCTAACAGCTCCCCAAATATTGCTTGAGCTGATGAGCCAAGTGTCTTGATTTCAAATATCCCATTCATCAGGCGTTTGTGTACAAATGCAGACTTTGCATTTAAAAAAGTCCAAACAAAATGAGAAACGGTATCCAACTGAATGTGAACACACGCTTGTGTGTAACTGATTCTTGCTTGGCTGTGCAAAACACTGAACAGAATTACATGTATATATTTTGTATGTGCATAGAAGATGCACAGAGTATTAACATCCCGATCAACATCTGTGACCTTGTTGTAATGGTAGTACCAGTGCAAAGCTGAAATAAGCCATGCAAACCACTGCCTGTAACAAACAAGTTAAATATTTGATCATGAATTTTATCAAATCAAATATTCATTAAGTAGCCTTTTCTTGTGCAAAAGCCACAAAATGACGTGTTTCCCACAACGGCCATCTGTACACTGAAAATAATCTGATACAGGGCCATTGGAGAAAGGGAGGCTGCATCTTTGCTTCAACTATCGACTTGTTACAAATAAATGTGACATGAAAGTGGCTGATTTTCGATCATACCAACCGTATTAGCTGGGACGGGCTAATCTGTTTGTGCCCTCATTGGCCAACATTGTGACCACGAGGTCATGTCTTTTTCTTGTAAACAGACGAAAAACAATTTTTCCAGTAAACGAGGTACGTGTAGGTCTCTCATACAGTACACTCATTTTATTCATAAATTTTATTTTTGCACTGGATATACATGTATGAGCGTTAACATAATTATTCGCCTGGCAGCAAGCAACCCACAATGCTCCGTATATGTGGCCTTTGCGTCACATGTTTCCTTCACAGAAATCAGCCCGTCCCAGCACCCTGTAAGGGCGGTGGGTACGAGCGAAGTGGCCGATTGGGCAATAAAAGAATGCTGTTGTAAGTTTAAAAAGAAATCCTATAAAACACACAGACACAGGATCTGAAGTTCATTTTAAGCCACTTGTATTTATAATCTTTGTAGGGAACCGAACTGATCATCAAGAAGGCCGACTTAAAACGTGACCATGGCAATATAACCTGTGCCTCAACTTACAATGGCACGGATGTGTCAGCGAAGATAACAATTGGAGGTGAGACAAGTACATAAATATGTTGTATTTCGTTTTCTGTAATTGGTTCGTTGATGATTGCTTTGGATCCCTTAAAACATGTGTAACCAGGATAAAACAAATGTACATTTACCAAATTATTATAAAATACTTTTTTTTTACTGGAAGTAAAATTTGATCTTTAAAATATAAAGACATACATGTACATAAATCAATTGTTTGTCTTAGTGAGATTTACAATACTGTAATTTGTTTTGTTTTTTACAATTTTCATTTTGTTGAATCTAAATAATTTGAAATCTACAACAGCAAAATCTACAACGGCAAACAGCCATAAACAGCGCCATTTCAAGTAAAAAGTAATGCATCAGGACAACCTGGGCATTGACAAGTACACCACTGACAAAATTACTAAAGAATTATAAGGGATGGCAAAGATTGAATAGGATTTGCAAAACCCAGCTGCAAAATTTCAAAAAGTTAGCCCAACTTTTTCAAGTTTTGCTGTGCATGCGCAAAACGTGACACAGCCCCTTTAAGTTATCTTCTTACATGTACCGGTATAACAAGTTCAAGTTATTTATGTTTTGATAGAAGATAAAAGCATTTGTAGGAAAATATTTTCTTGGATAGCCATGTGTTGGCTTAGGGAATGTGTAAATGTATGGAAATGTATGATGTATGCAAAGATTGTATAGGCCACATCGTCATTTGACATTCTGTCGATTGCTGTTTAAAAACAGGTTCTGTGAGAGTCAAGGCACCTAAGACTATCAAGTTTACTGAAGGCGAACGCGCCCGTTTCGAGTGCATTGCACTGTATGCAGAGAAATACGACCCCGAACCCCAATTCACATGGGTGATCTTTAACCAGACTGGTAACATCACGCTCACCGAGAGCGAAGGCCGCTTTGAGATCAGTCACTCAAAGTGGGACAAGGGTTCCGTACTTCACATGCCCGATGTTGTTTTTGACGATGCCGGCAACTACACCTGCATTGGAAGGAACAACATCACCACAGTTGAGCATACTATACAGCTCAGCGTCAGAGGTATGTTCTCCAACTATAAAATTTAAAGCATGGCGGCAGGGTACCGAACATGATTGCACATGTTCATGTATGCACATGTATGCACATGTACATGTATGCACATGAAAATATACATGAAAATACATGGATATACATGTAAATACATGTACATGTAAATACACGCGTGTGTGGAAGGAAAAGTATCCTAAAAAATAGGTAGGGAAAACTTTTGTTTTCATCTCAGCAAACTTCCGGCGGTCAAATCACTGCGCGTCTCCTTACAATGTTTCGACTAAAATACAGGGCATAAAAACCAGTTTAATTTTAAATAAGTACAATGTGTGTGTACCTTTCTATGACCGTGAATAATTAAAAGAATATTAAAAAATGGTCATCGGAAACTTTGTTGACAAAGACGAGCCAACAAATAACATGTTTTCCACGGCTTCACAACAGCGGCCAGCCGATCAACGGAGCCTCGCCGGACCGTCGCGCACAAGACACGGTAAGCAGGTACCGTAAGCTGCGCTAGATTGTGCATGCATATGGCAACATGTCACATGGCTGGCCGATTAAACTTGCATAAGCCCATGCTGCGCTTCGCGACTGACTATTTTAAAGGCACAGGCTCGACAACAATGCGCGCACGAAATATGCAGCTCAATACCTTTGCTATGGAGCTGCGTATTTCGTGCCACGAATTTGGTGCGCGCGCATTGCTGACGAGCCTGTGCCTTTAAACACGCTTCTTTTATTCAACATTTTTATAATTTTGTTTTTTTTTACATTTTTATATTTTTATGTTACCCATACATTTGAATAAAAATAGCAGTGGATTTTACTTCTTCAGTTTTGCATTTCGTAAAAACCCCAGTTAAAAGCTAACTATTGAACCTCTGCCTAAAGAGGGCGCCCTTCCATGCTAGCTTCACTCTGCTCGCTAACTGGCAATGCTAGCCGCACGATCATGTCCGTCCTGCATGCCCTAACGTTACTTATACGTATATACACCATCGGACCATGATTGAGGTATGATTCGTAAAACACGCTGGCGCATCTCCGTTGCTACGGCCGCGCATTATTGCTTTAACTTCGGCGTTTCGGATGCACTTCTGCTTAAATTATTAAACTGAGTGATTTTTCGTACAGCATGGCAGCGACTTTTTAAAGCATGGCAGTGAGGTTTTTAAGCATGGCGGGATTTCCGATGTCGCAAATTAAGCAATTTTATGCACTTGGAGAACACTGACTGGTACATATCAAGATTTTGCACAGATTTTGTTTACTTACATGTAGTGAGTTCACAAGAAATGCCTTACTGTTTATAATAACACAATTTGACTTACAATTTACTGCGTAGTCAGAACTGGGATGAGAGAAAAATCGTAAGGGCCTTATCGGGCAGATGCTCTACCGGTACCAGCTGAGCTATAAGGCACAGTGATACACTCCCCTGTGAACCCAATTTTTTTTGCGGTGTTCCATGGGAGCGCAACTGGGCAAAGTAACGAAATTAAGGTCACCATTGAATTTGAAATGAAACAACCAAACCGATTTTTCTCTCATCCCAATTTTAACTTGTAACCCATTTTACAAAGGCAGTGAACGATTTCGTTCTAAAATATTGAATAGCAGATTTGCTATGCAATTTTTTTTTTGCGTAGCAATTTTTGAATTTTGTTTAGCAATCCAGTATTTTTGTATAGCAAATTCAAAATGGATAATATAAACACTGCATATAAGGGCTCCTTTTGCGAGTTATTTTGAAGACCATAACAATGTTGTTAATAATCACATTTTAAATTTAATGAAAGATTACCCGAGTTACAAGTGGAGATTAAGTTAATCACTATAAATAAAGCAAAAGCACACATTCATTTTAGACTTGCACCACATGTTTTATTTCAGTACATACCGGTAGTCTCTGAATAGCACAGTAAAACTGGAAAAAGTATTTTTATTACTTGCAGGCTGCACAGTAAGAGTAAGACTCTTGAGAAGCTCATCATAATTTTTCTCTTTTAAAAACTAGGCCTAAAGCATCGGCGAGTGCAGATTTGATGAAAAAACTACAAATTTTTGAGTGGGAAAATTTTAATATTTTGTGAGGAAACATTTCCAAAAACAATTGTTCAGTCTGCCTCATGTTTTGCACACAAAGTCTGAAGCCATGATCAACTACATTTACTAAATTCTTTCCCATACCGCGCCCATTGCCTAGGCCGTAGGCCTCAGTCTTCCGGGTTCCCGCCCCGGTCTATCGTCGCTCGGGCGCTGCATGCAGAGCCAATAAGTGGCAGGCTCGACACGGCTAGTCATTGCCGGAAGCTGGCGGCCGTTCCACTTTCGAAATATCCTCATTTCTGCAACACATTTTACACTTTGTCCATGAGAGTGGACGATGTTTGATGACGATCAACCAAAACACGGTCGCTGCGATCATTCCTCCATGTCTGGATATGCACGAGAAAAAAAACGATTACGAAACAACGATCATGAAAATCACGGTACGATTATGGCAAGCCAAATGCCCAATAATTTGATAAACACTGTTTATCGCTGATAAACACGGTTTTTCGCCGATAAACAAGGTTTTTCGCCGATAAACAAGGTTTTTCAACCGATAAACACCGTTTTTCGAGAAAAACTCTGTTTATCCTCGATAAACATTGTTTTTCGCAGATAAACAAAGTTTTTCGAGATAAACTTTGTTTATCAACTGATAAACATAGTTTTTCTCAATAAACAGTGTTTATCGGCGATAAACAGAGTTTTTCTCGATAAACTCTGTTTATCGGTTGAAAAACAGTGTTTATCAAGCGATAAACAGAGCTTTTCGAAAAACAGTGTTTATCAAGCGATAAACAGAGTTTATCGAGAAAAACTCTGTTTATCATGTGATAATCAAGTGATAATCAAGTGATAAACAGTTTATCGAGTGATAAACAGTGTTTATCGAGTGATAAACAGTGTTTATCGAGTGATAAACAGTTTTTCAAAAAACAGTGTTTATCAAGCGATAAACAGTTTTTCGAAAAACAGTGTTTATCGAGTGATAAACAGAGTTTATCTCAAAATTTTGTTTATCGAGTGATAAACAGAGTTTTTCTCGAAAACCAGTGTTTATCGGTTGAAAAACCGTGTTTATCGGTGATAAACAGTGTTTATCGAATTATTGGGCATTTGGCTTGCATATACAATGTACGATCCTTGCTCTTAGCATGTTTCTTCCTCCATGCTCTTAGTACGATCGACGTCCCGGCTGAGCTGATATAGATCTCCATGCACATATACACAACTATGTTTAGCAAGAAAGCGATCATGTTGTAAAACGCATGCTGATTGGCTGACAAAAATAATATGACTTGTTGCTACTAAATTCTGGCCAATGAAGTTTAAGTTAACAAAACGGTGATCGGAAGCATAATATATCAAGCCGCTGACTTGATTTACTGTGTTCACGTGCGCGCATTGCTATGCTCTTCGCAGGTTTTCGTGCCGTTGCACAGAGAACGTATCACCGCATGCACGCGCTGTGCACGTGCTGTAGTGACAGCGAAGCGGCCGTGCTGTGGATTAGCACCGCTATCGGACCGGGCCGCTGGCTGAGGACTGTAATCGGGAGTTGTTTGTGGCCGCTCGTGTGAATCAGAAGCAGTGATCGGAGTATTTTTTTTATCAGTTCTCTCTGTGGTGTGATAATTTCGTTGTGCGTACTGGAACCTGAATTTTTTGATCGGCAATTTTTCATGCGTGTCGGACTGGAATTTCAGTGTATCGGGCCGATATGCACGTGCGTAGAAAGAACCCTGCCGTAAGCCGCCGCGCACCGTCGCGATACGTTAGTCTGTACGTCCGTTTTCCATTTTCGTTTTTTCATTTCTCACTAACATTTACAAAACTAATCTGGAAACTTGTGCAAGAATAAGGACAAAATGTTGAAAAAAATGTGTCGCAAATTGCATCGCTAAATTAAGTCAAAAACTGCGATTGTCAAAAACGCGTCGCATTTTGCGATGCGATACAGGGGAAATCGTTCACTGAGCAGATAAATTGTGTGCTAAGCAGGTTTTTGTGTCTAGCAGTGCCATGAAATTGGTCCCTGGTAGTTGATTAATTGGTATCCCTGTCTGTAACCCCAGATCGACTAGCTGCCCTATGGCCCTTCATTGGCATCATGAGTGAGGTCATCATACTCATTATCATAATCTTTATTCATGAGAAGTGCACCCAAGGAGATGATATTGGGGAGGAGGACGAGGATGAAGACCAGGCTGAACCGTAAGTACACACCTTGGACACTAGGGGGCGCTATTCAACTCGAGACTTAAATGGCAATTTCACGCTGGAGTCGAGTAGAATCGATTCCACTTTAGGAATAGGAATCGCGATTCCAGATTTTTGAGGAATCAATTCTCAGTAGAAATCGATTTCCCTTTCATCTAGATTTGATTCCCAGTGATAGCTTAAGGATTCCCATGATTCCAGAAATTACCTACATGTAGTAATTCTGAAGCCAAAACACCAACTTCTGCAAGAATATTTATCCTCTGATCATTTTCACATGATTAAGAACGTGTAAGTGGTACAGGCCGGCATCATTTCATGGACGTTTCATGCCACTCTGTGCCAATAATTGGGTTGTCGTGGGCACAATAACTACTTATTGTAATGTACTCGTACTTAAACACGCTCATTTACCTATTAACAGGGGTGTCAGTCTTCCAGCTATAGCCAGAATGCCGGCTTTTTCATATTGTGGAAAAAGAAATCCGGCAAAGCCTCTATTCCAAAAAACTGTGTTTTTGTAAGATTTTCTTTGCATTGCGCACTCTGCATCAGCTGTGTGTGTAATATATTTTGACTAGTAGAGAAACTGGTGTAAAGTCTACTATTCTTATACTAATACATGTGAAAGCGGTGGCCATTTTTATGTGTGTACGTCGCATGCATCATGCGTGTGTTGTGTGTACTGTGTGTGTGGATCGGTTTGTGCGGTGTGCATGTTGCCATAAGGACCAGGATAAAATTGGAAGCTTACAGATTATGATTCAAAGGTAATGCATGACTGATTAAGCAATGGCACAAGACCTCTAGGCCATAACACCCAAGGTGATGATTGAGTGGGATGATTCAGCAAATGTCTTTCTTTTTTATCCACACAGCATAAAGGAGAAAGAAAAGATCAGTCTGGATGGCGAAGGAGACATGCGAATGAGAAGCAACAAACCCTGACTTTACCCAAGACCAATGTCACATAAACACCACAATCAAATCCACCCTGAGTGAACCAAACTCTGCTCATGAAAACTACACGTTCATTCCCAACTTTCCCTTTATTTAATTTAGTCAGTTGAAGTTTCTTCCATAGCCAAATTACATTTATCATATTTGGTGATCATACATGTAGGTATGCATTCTATAATTTTTGTATGGAGGCAGGTATTAAATACACCTGTGAGTTATTTTTGCACGTTAAAAATTCCACCGAAGGCGTTGTCACACAAACCCTAAAGTTGCATCCGTCCTGAGTAAAGGAAACAAACGGCAATTAAACGGTGAATAGTTTTATTTTATTCTCAACAAACTGGAAAATCCCTTTTTGAAATTTTTAGACAGCCAGTCTAGTGTGCATAGCATCATTTTTGTATGTGTCCATTGAGAATTCAACAGAAAAGAATATTTATTTTGGTGAAAATTCTTCAGTGAAAAATGGATTTCGTCATGTTGAACCCAGAAATTCCTGTTTTCGTAGGGTGGAGAACAAATAAAAGCAATTTCCATGAAGCATAAATTGTTGCTTTTAAATTGGAAATTGTCAAAAGCAATATAAACATTTAATAGATCTCTTCAGAATTAAGCTGAGGGATTATTGTTGAGGCCACACTTGTTTAAGGTTGTTCAATTAATTATTGTTTTAAAGCACAACGTAATATAACAAAATGACACCAAATCAATGTATACAGTGTGTCGTCTTTAAATGTATTTCATATTAGAGGTTGGGATCGTAAAAGGTAGAAATAAGTATTATAAATAACATGGGTCATTAAGTACATATGGGGTCAGTTTTCCCGAATATTACAATTTAACAGGTGGTTGTGTGTATGAGTAATTTAAACCTTGGATGTTGGCTTAGCATTTCATGCCACCATTTGCAGTGGCTTTATTACAGTGCGTTGACATACGTTGAGATTCAGTGATGCACGACTAATGTGTATTTTTCTGCTGTTTCCAAACAGATGGTTCACGCGTGAGGGACGGAAATCAAGAAACAAATAAAATTTTAATACACACCTAGTTTAGTTACATGTTAAAATTGACTTTACAGTTTTATGCGGAGGTTGTTTTTTTTTAGTGAGGGACAGATAATCAATAAAATTGACAAAAAATGTCATTTTTTACATGCATTTTCAACTATTTCTTAAAAATGTGATGGCACAGTGTGCCCAGTCATATTTATTCTGTTAACTTTTGTAATATGATTGTAATTTGATTAATTTAAGAAATTTTGAAATCTTCATCCAGTGTTTACCAGTTTTGGATCGCGCTCTACATGTAATTTGGAAGTCGGCACTTCATGTGTGGTAGCATCTGTTCACTTTGTGTGATATTTATTTTTCCCATGTGTACGTGTATTTTCTAATTTTCATATTCTGTGCGAAATCCTTTTTCTTGAGAAGTATTGTACATCGAATCTTAATTTGTCGCTTTCGATTAATGTGGTTAAGAGGTGGTTGGGTCATTATTTGTTAAGTGTGTTTAAAATGTGGTTGTACGTGTCTGTGCTGCAGCATATATCCTCTTGTAGTATGAAGCTGTGTCGAGCTTTTGAACTAAAGGAATTTAAAAACTCTTAAATATGTTGTCTGTTTGAACATCAATTTTTAGTGTTGTCCTGCAGTTTGTAATTCGTGAAACATTGTACTCTTGGCTACAAGTACAAGATTTTCCTGGTTGTTTTTTCCCCCCGAAAAATTACACACTGCGTGAACGAAAGCATTTAGATTCTGCACTCGGTGCACTGTATTCAATAATTCAATCCATTACAGAAACAATTATCCATTATTAGAATCAAATACAGTGTAGAATTGACTATAACGCTCTCGTTCGCGCAGTGTAATGTTTCAGCCAGGGGAAAAAACTAAATCGAAGGTCTTGGAGCCAAGACTAAAAAAAACATTTTTTTTATATTATATTTGTTTTCGCGACACCAAAACGTCTACCCACAGTTTGAGGGCCCGAGGCCTGCTGTGCCCTTTCTCTTGTGTTCATGATGCATACCAAGCAGTATTATTCTAAATCCACACATAAACCCATAAACTGTCACATTTGCATTGTTAATAATTCCTAAAATTAGGCATCTAAAACTGTTTACCGATTTAAAAAAAAAAAAAAGTTGGTTTGCACTTGTATTTGTCAGATGTATGTGAAAAGTGCATCAACTGTATTATTTCAAACAAGCAATTACACCTCTGACAGCTACACGCAAGACACCAAAAGGTGCAGTAGGTACCATGCACACATACCGTTAATTATTTCCTGTTTCTTATAAACAAAATTCTGTTAGTTATAACAAAAATACTTTGAGACACGAGAAGATTTTTTTATACATGAAAGTAATTAACTTTTTCAACACCTTTGAAGCACAAAGTGTCGGACGTAACAAGGACGCCAAACACTTTTGGATCCCTAACGTTAGGAATGGCCCTCATCAGAAAGCAATAAAATATGTTCCTGTCTGTAAAAGTAGTATATTGAGCTCGTGCCACGTCATTTTGGGAGTCAAATAATGCCGCGTCGTTGTGGAAGCAATGTGCGTGCGCGTTGTGTGTGTCCATAGCGTGCGTAACGCGCAATGCTAAAGGCGGATATAGCTCAATGGGCGGGTACACACTATCGCGCTGCGCTCACCGCATTGCATGAGCTCCCAGTCGCCGATTATTCCAAAATAGAAAATTCCACTCTGGTAACTTGGGGCTTCTCTGATACCTCATTGGCTGCGCGTTGGAAAGGTCAGCGCACCGCGGTCAAAGTTTAACAGATTTGAACTTTGACCCAGCTCAAAACGTTTTGCGCGTCGCGATAGGCCGCGCACAAGCGGCAAACCAGTTTGTGTACAAACCAATGGAACAGTGTGATTTTTCCGCGATAGTGTGAACTCCCCTTAATGCTCCCATTGGTGAATTAAACCGCGTTACGCCCACCAGAGACACGCACAGCGCGCACACACATTGCTTCCACAATGACTCGGCATTATTTGACTCCCAAAATGGCGTATTTGCACGTGTTCGAAGGGGGTCAATATGACACTTTGCACAAGCGGCCATGACAAGGGACAGTCACATTGTTATCGTTCGTTATGCACGAGTAGGCACTTTGTGGAACTATTGTTACACATTTAAATATGAAAACATGGCCGCCGCTGCAAAGGGCTATTAAACTCTATAAAATGGGTAGTCTTTGCTTAACGTGTTAATATAGATGATGTACGTAGGGAGAGAGAGTTTGATTCTCGACCAATGTCGGTGCTTTTTAAGGCCATCAAAATTTAGGCGACATTTCAAAAAATGGCTCATTTTATAGCAAGAAGAGACATTTTAGAGTTGAAATTAGTAACAAGTTGATTTTTACCTTATTTTGGGGCGCTGAACCAAAAAATGATTGTTACCAATTAAGCTGTATTTTGGACCTTGTTGGCAAAAACATAAAAATTGGTAAGCAGAAAGTAAGTTAGGTATCATACCACTATTACTTAATTTGTGAGTGATGAATTCAAAAAAGGCGGTTACCAAACTGTATTTGGAGGGTAGTTGTCAGTGGGTTTTTTTTGGGGGGTGGGGGGGGGGGGGGGGGGGGGGAACAAAGGTTTAAAACACTAACTTTTTGTTAAAAGAAAAAACACGGGTGTTCTCAAATAGAGCATGGTAATGTAACATGCCACTCTTACTCAATGTCGGGGTGCTGAATACAAAATAATGATGGTTACCAAGCTGTATTTTTTGCAAAAAAAGAGTTTGAAAATGGTTTAAAAACACTACTTTTGAACAAAACCAAGTATTCTGAAATAAAACGTGGTAACGTGACAGTCTTACTTAATTTCGGGGTGCTGAATCTACAAATGGCAGTTACCATTGCAAGCTATATCATGAGGAAATTTGTTTAGGGTGGGCGGTGGGGCGGCAAAAACGGGCCTCGGAAGTTTTATATCGGAATATCTGTTTTGTAGTAAAACATACATACATACATGGATAAAACATACATGGATTTAGCACCCCGAAATTAAGTAAGATTGCATGTTATCATGTTTTGTTTGAGAATACCTGGTTTTTATCAAAACAGGTGTTTTAAAACCAATTTCAGTTTTTTTTTCAATAAGTAAATTTCCCCTCATAAAATAGCTTGGTAACTGCCATTTTTGGATTCAGCACGCCTTATTAAGTAAAAGTGGCATGTTCTATTCAAGAACTCCTGTTTGATTGTTTGTTTTTACAAAAACCTATGGGGTTTTTTTTGGCAATTGATTTTTTTTTTTTTTTGCCAAGAAACACCTTTACCCTCAAAATACAGCTTGATAACTGGCATTTGTGGATTCAGCACCCCAAAATAAATAGTGTGGGACGTTACACCGTTTTATTTAAAGGAACACGTTGCCTTCAGATTTCACGAAATCTCACGTTTGAGGGTGTTCCTTATACTTATTAAGAGTTGTTCTTGCAATAAAACACATTTAATGTGTTATAATTAGTGAATGGTAATTAAAAAAAACAAACACTGACCTCTGACCCCCACTACATGTCCCGCGAAATGTATACGTATTTCAAGCCGTCAATACGATCGTCCGGGTAGTGGGCAAAATGCAGCGACGAACAGGAGTTAGGCTGGCGCCGTAGCCAGTGGTCAGGTAAACCTATCAGATGAACGCAAGGTACCATACCATTCTCCGCCTCCCGAGACATGTGTGAAATGTAAACACACACACACACACACCCACACACACACCGACTGGCTGTCAAAAAATGGATCGTCAAGAGAACACAGCAGACGCGTCAAAAAAGAAAAAACGAAAACCTCGCCAATCAGGGTAAGAATATTGTCATGGGACAAACCGATGATTTATACCCAATGGTTATTGTAGACACGAATAAAAAAAACAGGCACATCACACGCAACGGAGGAAGGAAATTTTTTTTTAATGAAATAATTGTTCAGAAGTATTTCAACAGCTGCGACTGGAAATAAGACTAATATAATTTCTCCGCCATTTATGGGAGTCAAGATTTTGACTCCCATAAATGGCGGAGCGTGGTGCTTCGAGAAATTACGCAAAATTGAAGCATTTCTAAGGCACGTTTGTGTGGATCATTATATTCTACTTTTTAAACATCTTTCATATCGTGCTCATTATACTTCAAACGCTTGTAATAGCCCAAAAACGCCCAATAAAGCGCAACCCGAAGGCAACGTGTTCCTTTAAGAATACCTTCTTTTTGTTTACCATGCACAAACTATAGTGTTTTTAAACCAATTTGTATGTTTTTGCCAAAACATACAGCTGGTATCATTTTTAGATTCAGCACCCCAAGATAATATTAGGTAAAATCAACATGTTACCAACCTTTACTTCTAAAAAATGCCTTTACTTGTCACTTTTTTGAAATGTCGCCTAGTCTACGTATAAGTCCTTACAAGACCGCGTGTCTTTTGTCAACCCAGTACGAAAATGTGTTGACATATTTATATGGCTAGGTAATAATAATATCATACTGTACATTCATGGTTAGGAGCCCAATTCTGGGTCTTAGTATTAAAGGTAGAAGTACACCAATGAAATTGATAGCAGCATCCACGTGATTAGTAACTGCATTATACATTTTTGAATGTCATTTCAAAAACGTCAATGCACATAGTGTACTATGCAGTATGCACTTTAGAATAGCACTGTCATTTGATTGTTCGGGTTAGAGTAATGTAGTTTATTATAGAGCAGTGAAACTAAAAATTAGACAAATTACCTGTGCTTCAGGAAAAAAATCTTGGAAAGGAATAACTGAAAAATATTTAAACTAAACGAGTGGAAACGTGCATAATAAGAAACTGGATTGTTAATGGATTATATATACAGTGTACAAATTGATTAGTACTGCTGTCACAATTGGCAACTGGTTGATTAGACTGGTTTTTGATTATCCACGTGTACATATTAAGTGGGGAATGGTGCACCGAAGTCATGTTGGATTGGGGGCATCGCCATGTACATGTAGCTGGTTTCTGCTACTATATTAAAGTATCTGATTGGTGCATGGTGCAATAAACATCATTCGCGTTCAGTCAATCAGCATCATTTATCTTGATACCCACCAGGCCTCAAATCATTAGTCTAGTCTGGTTCCCGGACCAAATCATTTGATCACTAGACTGATTTTAAGGTCCGGCAACCGTCAGTATACATGTTTGTCTGCCATATTGAAACAGGAGGAATTCCTCCTTTTCCCGAAGGTTCCCGAAGTTACCCGAATGCACGCCCGGACGTTATCGTTAATCGTCAGGTACGATTCGTCAGTGTTTCGCCGTGTGTTTAATTTACGATGATGCAGGCAAGGTTTGAATTTGATTTTTGATGCTATGTTTTATTTGCCAAATATGGAATAACCCTTTTCAAATTGTTCTACACTCGTGCCGTAGCGCGCTTTGAAAATTAATGGTTATGCGCTCCTAAAAATAAATGCATGACGTAATGCTAAGTGCTATTTTAAACACCACAGTAGCCGGTCCTCATATTCAGTCGTTGTATGTGGAATATGTGTAGCGGGAACCAGTCTAATCATTAGTCTACCGGGAACCAGTCTACTTGCTGAGAGATTTATCAGGGGCCAATTTGATTTCATGACACTGTTTAGCAGAAAATTCTGCTTAGCAAAATTTTGAGATTGGCAAACATTTAGCAGAGTACCAGTCAGAAATAACACAGATGGCATGGGGTTCCGGTTTTAGGTGGTAACAGTCCTGTTTTTCTAAGTGCAGTTGTTATGTGCTAAGACATATTTTATGCTATACAGTGCCATGAAAATAGTGGACCCGGGTTTATAACCAGAAAAAAAATTGTTTGGGAATTGTGGTGGTGGTGATAATTTTTGTCTGTAATAATTTTCTGGTAATTCTACTTTTTTTGTGTAGTAAAACGGAATGGCTGCAATTCGCTGGCAGAGTCGTATTGCGTCACATCGGGGTCACTGGACCGTTGCTATGGTCACTGGTTCACGCTCACCTTATGTTTGTGTACAGTGTATTATATTATTATTCTTTTTGGAGAAAATATTTAAAAACATGGACAGTGATGACTTTCACTGGTTTGCCAATACCTTCTCTCATATAGCGATACACTGTCCTGCCTGTTATTTTGTGATCGCTGTAACAGAAAAATGCACGGAAAATGTTCCCCTCGTGGCTTGTGTTGCCATACAAAAGCGTGAATTGAACCGTTGTCAAAGCAGTGAACGCAGTTTTAAAGGTGATTTTTTATTATTTTATGACGTGTTGGTTTTGGCACAATCATTTGTTACATCTCATATTTTAGCAGTGTTCTGTTTCAAATGTCTATATATTTCCCTTGATCTTCATGTCGATTTGACGTCTAAAATCACTTTTGAAGACTTCCTATGTTACTCATTTTAATGAGGAGCATATAGGAGCTATAATGTTCACGAAAATGTAGAAATTGGATATATTTCAGGAACAAATCAGACTTGGAGCAATGTACAGTCATGTTCCCTGAATCACCTGTATTTATAAAATGATTTTGCGGATTAGAAAGGTACCAGACTATTTGCGTTCCAAGTCGCGTTTCCAGATCGAGACTTGGAGCGCAGAAATGGCATGGTACTTTTCTAATCAGCAGTTTCATTTTACAGGGAACACGACTGACAATAATATTGAGCCTGCATGAATAGGATACCGTTTCCTCAACTTCAAAATGACCCTGATATGACGGGAAGATTTTGGCACAGAAGACCGGCGAACCGTTTCAGTTGTATATTTAAAGGCAGTATACATGAAATTGGTATCTCGAAAATCAGAAATGTTCACAGATTTACGCCTAACTTACACAATATAAACATGATGACCGTAGAAAACTTCCCCTGAAAAGGTTTTGTCTGGAGTGCTATAGTCTTTGAGAAATGAGTAAAACAATTAGTTTTCTTCTCATGAGACGAAAATTCAATTCGCCCCAAAACCATTTCGCCCAAGTGCCATTTCGCCCCCAAACCATTTCGCCCGAGTGCCATTTCGCCCCAAATCACTTCGTCCCAACACTACATACATCGCCCAAATGCTACTTCGCCCCAAAAACACTTCGTGCACAGGCCGTGGTTCAGGGCGAAGTGGTTTTGGGGCGAAATGACTGCAAACCCTTTATTGACTGTTTTCTCAAAAGTTTGACAAAGTACGGAGCTGGTTTTTGCTCAGGTTGGTTTTAATCATGCATATCTTCAATCACACAGGGGGATAAAACTATTTGTAACAGTTTACCAATCATGTATACTATCTTTAATGTAAAATAATTTGATTATTTTATAATTTGTGTAGACAGTATATATAGCTGGGTTGTATAGTCATGAGAATCAAAATTTAGTCGGAGTTAGACATAATATGTCCTTATACTATAGGTTTACTGGAATAATTTGACACTTGAACAGCATTTACCTCCAATTCAACAATGACGTCACCTTTTTCTACATAATAGGGAGGTTTAGATGCACGTAAAACGCAAACGCGAACGTGAAATGCTTTGAATTATTCTGAGGAGATCTTAGAACAGATGAAAACAAAAACATACATCTTTGACTCGTGGTGAGATAAAACTTTTGATGTGACCAAGATTCGAGTCCGAGTTCTAAGACCTCCTCATGAGGTGACCGGTGCTGAAAGAATTTCGCGTTCACGTTCGCGTTTTACGTGCATCTACACCTCCCCAATGTGCGTTTCCTCGTACGTCTGGTTCCCTGGGCGTCATTAGGGCCAGGGAGGTTTAGATGCACGTAAAACGCGAACGTGAACGCAAAATGGCTTGAGCACTGGGCATATCTTTATGAGGTCTCGGCCCAGGTTCCGGCGAATTTTGGTCACGCCAAAAGAGTTATCTTCCACGAAAGTCACATTTGTGGATTCTTCATATGTTCTAATAGTGCTCAAAACAATTCCCGTTCACGTTTTACGTGCATCTAAACTCTTTTTAAAAACTCACGTTAATAATATGGGAGACTTTTGAAACGCGTGGTGGCAGCAAACAAACCGGTCCTTTCCATTGTTACGTCACGTTTGAGCTAAAGTGCGCATTCTCAATATGACGTACAATGGAAAAGGACCAGCAGTTTGTTTGCTGCCATCAAGCGTCTCAAAAGTCCCCCACCGTTAGACGTCTGTTAATTGGGGAAATTGCAATCATTGGAGTAGTACGATATGTTTGTCATCGAAATTTATGTATAATTTTCCACTGCAGTACAGCCCTGTATAGAAAGTCAGTGATTTCCTCTTGTAGCACAGAATTTGACTGGTAATACTGATAGCCAAAACTGGTTCAGCAGAATGTATGTAATTGTATATGTATAGGGTGTGCAAGTAAATTAATACGTCAGCTATTACAATATTTATATGGTTCTTTCAAAGGTGAGTTCAATAAAAGGCGAACCCACGTGTGTGTTGTTCAGATCTTACAAAAACTGTGTGACTGTCCGTTTCCGTTTGAATTGAGCATGGCCATATCGCGCATTTTGATCTTGTAGACAACACTCTACCGCCACAAAATTCTAATAAAAGTTTTTTTCAGCGGTTTTTGGCTCTACTGGGTGTGATATGATTGACAGGAAAAAAGGTCTACCAAATTCTAACCACCAGAAATGGGTTAAATCTTGGTCTGTTTTTGAGACGCGCGATTCAGGAGGTCAGCTCATCCCAGGCAGGTTTAATCAGGATAAAACCCAACAAACTTGGCCAGGCCAGCCCAGCCTGAAGCCATCCCAACCAGCCCAAAGCCATCCCGGCCCAGCCATTTCAGCGATTTTCAAGGTCAACGACGGCCATTATGAAATTGACCCAGATTTCACCCATTTCCGGTGGCTTGATTTTGGTATAGACTTTTTTCTTGTTATTCACCACATTCAGTAGGACCAGAAACCGTTGAAAAACCTTTTGTTATATTTTTTGGGTGGTTGCTGGGGTACGGTACGGGTACTTTTATCCATAAATATACCCGTCTACTTGTTGAAGTTGTCCACAGGATATTTAAACAAATTGAGACCAATCAACGCAGAGATTCCTAAACAACGCGAATTTACGACGTTTGAATTGAGACATTGCCTCATGGGATATTCTTGTAATGTTTATTCAGGATTGTAACGTGATAAAAGCTCTGTTGAGAAATCATGAATAAGATAACCGAAGTTAACATTGTCCGTGTAGGGAGGTGTATATACTGTTCATGTAAAGGGATACCGGATCTGGGGCCAATTTTATAGAGCTGCTTAAGGTTAAGCAGTAACGGCGTGCTTACTGTAGCAGACGAGTTAAGCGCTATTTCATAGTCGCGGCGTGGTATGTGCACCTTGGAAACGGCTATTAATTGCTGCGTCACTGTCTTAAGCAAAGTTTGGCTCTGCAGTTAAAGGACTCGTAAATGCCCGCGTGAGGCCAAATTCGTGCCACGAAATACGCAGCCTCATTGCTTAACAGTTTTATGAAATTGGCCCCAGGACTAGCCTATTTGAACTCTTAGGCCCCTGAAGAAATTCTGTGGACAGCATTTGCATTTGTATTTTTCGCCTGTAATATCTGTCACCTTATTTGTGGCAACCCATAAAAAAATCTCACTTTTTAAATATAAATCGATATGTCAACATCATCAGGGTATCTCAGTGTGTACAACCCAGCAGTGAATGATAATGCAACGTCGCCCCTTCCTTGATTAATATGGAAATATCCTGTACATAAACACAAACAAACATGTAAACCTCTAAAACGGCTGTCAAACCGGTAGAATGCACAAATAGTTTCTAATCAATGGGAATCTAATTGATAAAAATCCTATTTTAGAGGCCCTTAAATGTAACTACATGTATGTTGAATGTAACTCTGTAAATATAACTCTGTTAGCAAAATGTGCTCTGTTACATTGCAGGGAATGGCTGTATAAAATTGTCCTGAATCGCAAATAAGGGGAGCCGGGACTCAATAAATTTACATAGAAGACAACCCCAATTTTAAAGTTAAAATATTCACGGCCTTCCATTCATTTCAGAGAAGCTACATGTTTATACAAAATTGAGGGTTTGTATTCACGCTCGAATTTCTTACCTAGATTTATACTTCTTGTTGGCACAGCAACGTTATTACGCCGAAGTGCGAATACCTGCGTATTCGGCTATATTTTAGTGGGTTGCCTATTAATCGATCGAATACAGGTGTAACGTTTGGTTGCATGATATGACTACAGTCCGCAATGACGGTGCAATCATATTCTGGGTGTTTTGAGAATTATGTATTTCCAAAAGACAGATTACAGGATTAGAAAACTTACAAACGGCGTTATTTCCGTGTATACTTGAGGATGTGTACTATATAAAATCCAACCTGTGTATAAGCCAGCTCAGTACATCATCTGCGTTCCGAGAAAACAATGAAAAACTGTGTCCATGCTTTCAACGAAATTGTACGAAGGCCGGTTCCCTAGCTGGCTATACTGTTTAGTTGACACGAAAATACCTTTTTAAAAGTGTGTATATATAAATTCGTCTTCAATTAGTTTGTTGGGTTTTTTTCTTGTACATTCCTTCTCCGGAGGAATAATTTAATTTGGTTACACTCGAGAACTTGAGGTTTTCATGTCAACTTACTCATTAAGATTTTGGCTCACTGCCAATCCTGTAATCGGCCTTTAAGAATATAGATATTATTGCGTCATATGGATTAAACTTTTGACATGAATGTTTTTTGTTTGTTAGAATATAAAGCTATACAAAAATAGCAGTTTATATTCGGTATAAACAAAGTGATTTGTGGGACCATCTTCTTAAAATGTGTATTCTTATCTAAGTGTATCGCTTTCCTTGTACATGTATCAAACCGGTAGTAGCACTGTGTCGTCAGTGTTGTTGTGGTCGACAGTGGGCGTGTGTCCCTGGTTGATTTGAATCACTCGTTCATTGAACAAATCGTCATCATGTACATCGTCATGTTCACTGAATAAAAACACAAGAGATGCCGGATGATGAAACGATTGGTCCCAAGCAGAGGATCGACGCAAATTCACAGTGCAATTCGGCCCTAGGCCAAATGTACACGGCAGCTCAATTCACGCATCAGTGCGCTCATTTCCCCTTCTAAAATTATACACTGTCTCTCTTTGCCAAGTTGAGTCATATCCAATTTCTATCCCAAGGGAAACAACACCTTGCTTCGCCTCAATGTGCCAAAAAAGTGGCATGTGCGCATGCCCAGAAAAAAACCCGCCAAAGTCGCTCATACACGGGCGGCCATGACAGGGGCAGTCACACTGTCACCATGCGTCATGCACGAGTCACATATAAAAAAAATGTTCTCTGTCGTGGCTCTCTGTCTATATGGGTCTTTCTATAAATTAGGGGTCCAATGTTGGTGTCCCCCGTTACATTTTACATCTTGTTTTTTTGTAAATTCCGGACACATTCTTTAAAGAGTGAGTACATAACGTATACAATTCATACAACTTGGTTTAAAAGCCATTTTAATGATTTTTGTACGAAAAGTAACACATATTATAGGTGTAACGGGGGACACTAAATGTCACACTTTTGGACCCCTAATTTATAGAAAGACCCATATAGGCCTATTCTTGGGTTTCACTTTCTTGACAACCGGTTGCTATATACGCCAATATTGTGTCCATACTATGGCACGCCAAAGCGAACATAATTTTAAAGAATGTTGACGCATATTTTCGCAAATGTTGCGCAAGAAGAAAAAAAGGTTGGCATGACTTTTAAATGTTGATAGACTGTTTGAAACCGGCATATACCGTGCTTTTGTTGGCAAGTTTTTAACACTTGTCTTCAAACTTCTTGGTATTATCATTCAACGTGACCTGAAATGGAATTTGCAAATTAATGAGATTGTGTCCAAGGCCTCTCGACGACTGTATATTTTATGTATTTTGAAGAGATTTGGTGCTCCAATCCACGATATGGTCACTGTATATCAGGCCAACATTAGAGTACGCTTTACCAATCCACGATATGGTCACTGTATATATATATAACATATATCAGGCCAACATTAGAGTACGCTTCACCAGTTTGGCATACTGCCATTACACAAAGTCAGTCAAAGAAAATCGAATTTGTACAAAAGAGAGCTTTCCGAATAATGCTTGGCAAGAAATACAGTTACATTGATACCTTGAATTTATTGACGTAGTTACAGTCTCTGACAGAACGAAGAAATGATTTGTTTCCTAACTTTGGAATGAAATTGTTAAACTCAAAACGCCATGAGTTACTACTATAAGTACATGTACCACCATCAAAATCTGTAAACTCACGGGTCTTGCGCAACATGTCCGGGTTTACAAGAGTGAAATGTAACACAAAAAGACACAAAAAATCTACCATTCCTCAGCTGGCTAAAATTTTGTAAATTGGGGAGGGGAGGGGAGGGGGAGAGGGAGGGGGAGGATAAAAGGTGGTTGTTCTTGGAATTTTTCAAATATCTTATAATCTGTTCAGTTAATTACTGTAGCTTGGATAGTTTATATTATCTCATTAGTAATTTTTTGTTAAACGTTTAATATTATTCTTTACTCTTTATAACACGTACCCAAGTTATTTATGTATATTCTCTTATATTCATCGTTTACCCCATGTAAGGTAGCCCGGTCAGCAGTAGCTGTTGGTCATTGTAAGTGAAATAAACCATTGAATAAACAAATAAATAAAAACAAGTTTTTCAAAATGTTGAGACTTGTTTTTCAGGGTTGATGGTAGAATTATCAGTGTTGAATTATTTCGCTTTGGCGTGCCATACGCGTGACGTCTACAACTATCAATCCGCCATTACTGTGTCCATATTGGCATGCCAAATTCAACACTGATAGTTCTACCATCAATCCTGAAAAACAAGTCTCAACATTTTTAAAACCTTGCCAATAAAAGCACGGTATGCAGCGGTATGCCGGTTTCAAACAGTCTATCAACATTTAAAAGTCATGCCAACCTTTGTTTATTTTTAACGCAACATTTGCGAAAATATGCGTCAACATTTTTAAAAATTATTTTCGCTTTGGCGTACCATAGTATGGACACAGTAATGGCGGATAGCAACCGGTTGTCAAGAAAGTGAAACCCAAGAATTTATATATGGC